>CM023609.1:18704484-19304484 GCA_013358685.1 Antennarius maculatus | reverse complement strand
TAGATATGTGTGGTTGTTATGAAGCATTTAATGTGTTCTTTTAGAAACTCTGTTTAATGCCTTATTCATTCATCCCACATAATAGAGTGCTTGGCTGTACTCAAAGCCGCTCCCTGTCTGTTAAAGATAGATCAGCAGGTAAAGCAAGGAGAGAAATACCAGCGGAAACAGAGGAAGAAAGAGAAAAGCTGTTTTGTCCCTGTCTCCCCATTAATTTGAGGGGAACTAGGAAATGCCAACAGGATTAAATGTGTTACTCCTATGGCTTTTTTTTTTCTCCCCCGTCTTATTCTTTCTGTCTGCAAGTTCAAATTAAAGGATGGGGTGGAGGGGAGTTGGGTGTTGGGTGGGGCAAGGAGGAGGGTGGAAAAAGAGAAGAAATGTGTTAATTGCTTGCCAATCGATAATTCTATAATTACTTTGTGACAAATGGCTGGCTTGCGGTGCTAGGGTAGGTTCAGAGGAGGGTGGGAGGAGGAGGGTGGTCAGTGGGTGGGGATGTTAAAAGGGATTGGCCATGATCAGGAACGGAAATATTTGCTTTTGTGCCTACAAGCCTGGCTGCCCCAGGGATTTGTGACAGGGAATTTATGTCTGGTTTAAACGTGGAGTCGAGGGGAGGGGGTGGGGGTGGGGGTGGAGAAGGGGGTTACACATAATGACGCTCATACACAAAGAAGTTTTTGCCTCAGCATACTTTACCTGCTATTTCTCCTCAAGCTGAATTTGTTGCCACAGTCTTATATTCTGCAATACACAAGACAATTGCCACAGAGTGTGAAAGCATATTAAAGCTAGGCTGTCAGATTATCATTTAAATTGTCAAAGAAAAGTGGGCTGTGAAAGGAGACCTGAAGCGAGTGGTTTTTGAATTTGGCTTTAAGAATTTGAGTCGTTGACTGCCTGTCACAGTTCACTATCTTCCAATCGCGGATTCATTATGCCAGGCAAGCGTGAAGTGATGGGAGTCTCTTCGCGCCGTAGGGGGAGCTTTAGGCAGACAGCAGGTGGCCTGTCTGGAGACCTGTACAGGTCAGGGCACCATGACACCTGGCGCCCCCTAGCTGCTGCAGCAGGGCGGGGGAGGGTCATAGGGGCCAACAGGAGATTGATGGCCCACCTTCACTCAAGTCAAATCACCTGTCAGCACACCCCTGGCACTGAATCCATTTTGTTCTAAGCCACCATTAACCTTGGACCAGTTGGATTCATTCTTCCTCTCCATGGACCAGGCCTCTGCAACCTTTGTCTACTAAAGCTGCCAAACTAGTTACTAAGCTCAACTTTTATCATGTTCAACAAGCCCCACTTTTAAACAGCAGAAAAGAGTTTCGTGCGATTATTGAGGAACAATTAGATGGCAAACATTTTCATGTGACATCCATTTCAGCTTTATTGATCCAAAGTAATTTGGAATTTAACAAAAAAAAAAAAAACACTTCTGAAACACATCTGATGGCTTTTACAGTCCAATCTGTGCACATTTTGGGATGAGCTGTCATTGTTACATCCTGTTGTTCATGCAGCGTTTAATATTGTTTGCATGATCCATCTATATGTACTGTATATGACGCATGGTTACGAGCAGATGGTTGATCATTTCGCAGGCCTATAAAAGGGCAATTGGGCTGCCAGTGGCCGCTGTAATATTGATTGATGGTGGGCAGGTGGGGGCCACAGTGCTGCCCTCAGACAGATTCTGTTTATTCATACAGTCTGCCGTCTGCCCACCTTACCCACCACAGGGCTGCATTCATGGAATTTACAGTTGTCACGGGAGAGAAATATGCTAATGATGTCGCGTAGCCCTGAGGAGAAACAAAAGCATTTTCAATCCCAACTTCCTGCACTCGGATCACTCATATCAGACAGGATCTGGTGCACGTTCACTGCCAATACAAACCATACAGTATCTAGGCTCTCCACTGCACTGATCCATTAGTTTCCACTCTGTCCCCTGGGGCGATACATAAATTGTATCCAATAATGAGACTCAGTAATGATTGTCTTTGCATATTTGGTCTTGATTTTCAATTATATATCACTGATATTGTTGTCCTGGATGCTGCGTGTTGTCGTATTAAATTGAACTTCTCTGTAAAAAATTGCGATTGTTTTATTGAACATGTAGAAGCACTGTTTTGTTTCAATCCGTTACAGCCAAGGCTTATTCAAATAAAGAATGTTGGTGAGCAAGGTGCCACGATTATCTTTCTGTCTTACATAGACCAGATGCTGAAATCAGTGTAAAATTTAAATAGTAAAACAGAAGTGAAAGCATATGGAGATAAGGAAAAAACGTATACTGCATTGTTTTGCAAATGAGAGAAGGGACAGTCCTCTCCACGCCATTAAGGATGCTAAACAGAAAAGTCCTTCTTCCATTCTGTTTCCTGGGCTTCAGAGTCAGTCGTTGCATGAGGGCTGCCTCACAGAGCATGTCTTCTTCTCCTACTGAGCCCATAGTAGCTTAGGGATCAGACTGTATCCCTGACAGGAATGTGTGCCACTGGATGTTGGACTGTCCACTGAACAGGGCTGCGAGCCTCAGATCAGTGGCATTGGCTGGCCTGCGGGTTGTTCTTTATGGCTGTGTCACTGAGTGGTTGGCTCTCCGCTGTGCACACGGCAGCCCTCCAGATAGATGCTGGGACAGCGGAGGCCACAGGGCTGAAAATCCCATCAAGCGGTAGTTCCAGGCCCTTGCACTGGGAAGATGAAGCACACCGGCTCGCCAGGGGACACGGGCCAAACCCTTCTGCACTTACATCACCCCCCCAACCCCAATCCCTTCATGCCCCTCTTTCCTTCCTCCCTTCATCTCTCTCTTGCCCCTTTTTCTTCCTTTTACAAGAGAAGACTGCGAGCCCAACCAGCCAGAATATGGAGTGTGGCCTTCGGGGTCTATGGCCTTCGCTTGTTAAATAAAGGAGCTGACTGGTTGATTGATAGACCCTCAGCGGTCCCTCTACCTCACATGTTTCCTGGTTCACAGCCTCATATACGAATCCTTTGTTGGCCTGGCCTGCGTTAGCGTTTGTTAAATGCAGTGTTTGATGGATGGCACCAATTTTCCTCCAAATCCCAGATGAGCCACCTAAGCACCTTTCCTCCGCCCCTGGTTTCTCCCCAGGTAAACTCCCTTGAGCATGAGGGGACAGGAATGTTCTGAAATGGTATCAATCAAATGGCTTCGTGCATGGCCACCTCCGCAATGCCACGCTTCAATTATGCATCTGTTCCTTAGCACCTGACTTTTCATTAAACCTCTCAACCTCACCAACGCTCAGTGGAAGGTCTGCCTGTTGTCCTCGCCAGTTCTTACTTTTCTATTTGAGCCTATCTGCCATTTGCAGATCCGATCTGAATGCATGGATTCAAGAGAGCTTTACTGTCATTGTTGGTGCCAATGAAATGGCATTAAGTCCAAAAGGACAGCTAACAATTGTAAATATAATTATTTTAATTCACCATCTGTTGTTCAGTTAAAACATAGCGATAAACCAAATTAAAACTAATTTAAGCTCAAGGTGATATTCATCAAATCACTTATTTTCTCAGCCAGGATTGAGTTTATAAAAGAAGAAAGCAGAAAAACCTCCTATTTACTCACGCGAATCAACCAATAGTCAAAATATGAATGTAATATTTTCTGTCTTCTAGTCTTTCATTATTAGTAGTAAGTAGTAAGTAGTAAGTCATAGACACAAATATTCATGCACTTTAGTCTAAGTTACTGAATCACACTAGGTCCTAAAATTAACAAATGGTGGAACCAGTCACTAATTCTGACCTTGTGATGCCAGAGGCACGCTCTGAAACCCACAAAGGCTTCGGAGTATAAGCCTGATGCAGCGCATCGAACCGACAGGTGAAAAAGATAAACAGATGCGCAACCAGTCTCTGGGGTGTTTGCTTCATTTGTTACCTAGCGAGGACAGACATCTTCCTGTCAGACAAGCCATGGCAGAACCAGATGCGAGGTCATTCTAGTTACGCAGTAAGAATTTTGGGTTAAGGAAGATTCTCGTTTCACAGAGGTGATAGCCCTGGTGTTTTACCTCCCTTGGGTATTCTACTATAAATTTTCTTCGCACAGAAGAAGCAGGAAATATCTTTTAATATAACAGAAGTCACCGGTATTTGTCTCTTGTTTCTTCTCATTATTTTTTTGAGAAAAAATTCAGTTTTTGATTTATTTCTACAGAGTCCTGTCTTATTTAAGTATTTTATAATTTATGTCCAAATAGAGTTAAATACACCAGTTACAACATAAATAAGCACAATGCAATGACCAATATAGGCACTTTAAACAACAGTAGAATTCACTGCAAATCTCTGCTAACAATTCTTTTTACACTAATTCTTGACAATGGTCATTATTTTCTGGGTACTGTCAACTGGGGGCATTAGCCATGGTTCTGATTAGGATCATAAAGAGTCAGCAGTGTTTTTATGGTTATTGTTCCAAGCACCACTTGTCTCTCAGTGTAATATATCTGCCTTTCTTCAGAGGACAGACAGCAGACAGGCTCATCGAAGGAGGATATGGAAAGGTACTTGAGACACACTGGCTCCTAACCAGAACAACTGGCGTCTCTCCTCTGCAGATGGACACACAGGTGGAATCACAGGTGGGGAAGAAAGCAGGGGAAGTGCTCTGCCAATTTTGTGTCCTGCATGGTGTGTGCGCACATACAGTAACATCTGGACCATGGTCAACGGACATGTCAGAGAGAAGATGCATCGGTGAAGCTACACTGCGCCCTTCTGGGCATCTGCAACATCGCACAGTCCAAACAAACCAACATAGATGCGTTATGTTTATCAAAATTCAGCCCCCTCACAAAGAACCTTTATTTATGCCAGGGTCTTTGTGATACTTCACTCATTTGAGTTTTAATTTTCAATGTTTGAATTCTGTAACAATAATATTGAAGAATTACTGTAAAGCTTCTGCACCGTCTTTTTCTGCTCTTCCATTCTCCAATTTTCCTAAAGCTTCTATATATTTCTTGCTCTGAAATGAAAAGAAGCAAACAGCACGGCTGCAGAAAGCAAACTGAAAAATAATATTGATCCATGCAACACACAGACAGCTAATCAATGAATGTATGTCCTCCCCACACAAGCTGTGAATCGAGATCAATTTTGAAGAAAGATAAGGCATTGGCAAATAAAGTGAAGTAGTTCTGAGTCATGCCTCTCTGTTGTGAAATAGAATAAATTACCCGAGCAAATTAAATACTAACTGTAGCTGAAGTTATCCAGCTGGGCCATTTGAACTCAAGGAATAATAATGTTACTAAATGTTGTCACTGAAATAAACATTGCTGCCATTATTTTCTCTTGCAAATCTTTTTTTCTGGTCGTACACTTCTGTTGCACTTGCTCTTTAGCCTCACATCATGAAACACCAGATTATCTATTGATCTGAACAAGCCTCCAGATAACCTGCACCATCTTTTCATCAGCTTGTCCTTACGGCCCTATTATGTACCAGGAGCAAAAAGTTAGAGAAGTCTTTCAAGGACGCCTCTTTCGATAGGAATTTAAAGGCATATTATAAAAAAGATTCGATGTTAAACAGTTCACTTGGTCATTTTAGTGACCTTAATGTCATTGCCATGTGTCCTTTACTGTATTTTGTCTCTCAGAGGATTCTTAGGGGTTTTGTAATCAGCCATCTGTTCGTAGAAGTCTAATGTTTGATTTCTTTTTACCAGCTCCACAATAAAAGAACTACAATATCCCTCAAAAACACAAAATATTTTTTTTATTCACCAAAAACATACAACAAATGTACAGTTTTGCTGAAATTAACGTCGCCCTTAATCTACATGCAAATGTTGGTATAATAATTCAAACACTGCAGACTTGGCTGAGAGAGCCAAAAGCACAGAGATATTTAGTCCGCGATGCAGCCTCTGAGTCCGGTCGTAAAGCGAGGCAACCCAACACAGAAATAGCCTCAAGGGTTCGCTTAGCCCAAATGTTGAGTGAGAAGAGCTATAAATAGAGTTGTATCTATGTCAAAAGGCAACAGAGGTTAAAGCGCACACAGAGTCCGGAAAAGGGTTGCATAATGGATCAAAGGTAGACAACAATTACAAATTAATAAATAATTGTCAAATAAGAATATTGCATTGTAAGAATTAGCTGGAACAAGTTAGCCACCACTCTGTCTGCTTTTCCTTCTGAGAAGCAACTTAAGAGAAATGCTTCCGGTACTGACTTGACATGGCTGTGAGAACAAGTTTAATTTCTAGAGTAATCCAATGTTTTATAGACATCAGCTGTTCCATGATGAGGTTTGATCAGTTGGCTATGTTATTGCACACAATTCAGAATCAATTTAAAGACATATTATACATGATTTGTTGCTATTTGTAAAGAATGCTATTTGATGGTTGCGTGTTATCCCAAGGTTATTTGACCAACCATCTGTCCAGAATTATCCACGAATAATAAAATGACAAACCAAAATGTAAAAATAAAAAAAAAGTTATAAAAATAGTAAGCAATGATTAGGAGGGATGAATCATACATTGCACTTGTACATAGAAATATGTATCAAACCTTTTACAATAGTAAATGGAAAAACAACGTCGCCAAATGTAAAAGTGCAGCTAAAATAAATATATAGCATAAGGAAATCATGCGAGGCATGTGGCAGTCGCTATTAAAATACAGCGCTTATATCATTGCAGTCACAAAATGTTTACATGGACAAAACAAAATACAACTTGCTGCTAAATTAATTTCATCTGCAGACTCTCATACTGTGTTCTAATGAAATAAGACATGATAGTGTTGTGAACATCAAAATATCTTCCGAGAGAGCAATTTCAATGTGCCAGTTAATGTATTGTGTTACAGTATTAGTTTGCATTTGGAGGTCAGCAACGCACAATAAAGACAATTACGGGACACTTCAAAACACATTATAGTCATTCAAAGTCATTACCTGAGAAAGAGCATAAATTATTTAGTGACTGATAAAAGCCATCTTCCTCTGGAATAACAGAGCCTGACAGATAGTTACGCACATAACTTCAAGCATTCATCCAGATGAGCGAAGCACAAACCTGACTTCCCAATAACAATCCCCTCCGTAGAAGACAAGAAGCAGTCAGTCTCAAAGTCAGTATCAAAGACTCAAACTGAGATTTTTTTATTTTTTTTTGGAAGGCGTTGTTTGGCTTATTAGCCACTTAATGAAAAAAAAATGACTGCCCTTCAATTGTCCTCTTACGATACACTCCATTTGTCTGAAATCTGACTTCAAAATGCTGTGACACTTAAGAACGTAATAACTTCATGGTATACATTGGCAATTATACCTCACTGAATTCACAGCTTGCATATTCCCTTTTTGTCAGTCTTTAAAGCTCAACTATGTAACCTTCAAAAGGACATTGTTCCTTGTATTAATTAAATCTAAATCCACATGGACTAAAACACACCCTGTACTGGATTACCACAGCTTTACTTGTTCTATATTAAATTATGATGACAGATGTTGACTACTTTTACCAAATTCCAAACAGGTGTTTATGTAACTAACACTGCACATTGGTTTTCTGACTTTTCTCTTCTTTGTTACCATTAAGTTGTAACTTGCGTCATTAGTCCATACTTGTTACGGCTGTAGCTGCCGATCAGACAAAGCTAAATAGTATCTCCTTAAATACAGTAATACTATGAGCTACAATTTGACTATTTAATTAGTGTTTAATATCTTTTAGTATAAAATACATTAAAAATTCAGATGACAATATTCATGAGTTTTTAAATTATTATAAAAAATCTAAAAAAGATTATTGCAGAAAGTTCTTACTAGCATTTTTCTTGCAACGTTCCTTTGTTGTGGAATTTCTGAAACTTATCTGCGAAGCAAATTTCTGTAATGCCTTAGCAAGCTTGTTCGAATTTTGCATTCACTCCTTGCTACACCCAAACAAAGTAAGCAATTTCATCCAAATCCACAGGATAGTCTGTGAGGTGAAGTGGCTCCTTGATATCAAATCTCTCTCCTTTGTAGCTTTTCCAGCGGCCAGCAGGGAGGTAGATATCACGCTCTTGCTTTCCAGGCTCTAACACCGGGGCTACCATGAGGTCATCCCCAATCAGGAACTGTGAGTCGATTTTATAGGCCGTCTCATCACCAGTGGCAATCCACCACAGGGGCCGTATGATTGGATCCCCGGTGTTCAGCACCTCACTAGCCAGCTCCAGCACCCGTGGCGCTACAATACTCTCATGGAGCGCTGTGTACTTCCGAGCAATTTCGACTACCTCATTGTCGTACTGCCAAGGCGGAATAGAAAATTGCATGGAAGGCATGAAGGCTGAGAGTTCCAGCCAACGGATATAGAGTTCTCGATCGGGTAATGCACGATTTCCATCTGTGCGATTCGCATAGGCATTCCCTCCAATCATGTCTGGCAGAATGAACTGATAGCCCAGGATGCTGATTGTGAGCACTGTGGGAATAAGAGACTTGAGACCCATCTCATAGCCCCAAACCGAGTCTCTGTCAATTGGTCTGAAGAAGCAGGATATGTTCTGAGACTGATAGCCACTGCGCAGCTCAGCTCTATCATTATAAGGAATAGCCATTTCTGTGTAACGTCTTGTAAAAAAACTTGGGTCCTTAATGGGAGTTCTGGTACTAAATTTCCAAGGTAAATAGTTTGTCTCCCCCGCATCAAATTTGAAAGACGTCACCCCATACCTGGAGCGCAGTGAACGTAGCTGGGAGGAAAACCAATCACGGGCATCTTGATTTGTGAAGTCCAAAATACCACTTATGCCATTCCACCAGCGGACCAAGGCTGGCAACTGTCCCGTTGGCTCCCGGACAAACAGCCCCCTCTCTACACAAGTATGAAAGTTCGCAGAATCATAGTTAACAAAAGGATGAATCCAGAGTGATACCAGGAATCCATCTGATTTTAGCTTCTGGAACATGGCGGAGGCATTGGTGAACTTTTTCTGATCAAACTCAAACTCTCCATAGCGACTGGTGTAGCGATCATCTATTTCCAGATGACTACAGTTGAAGTTATACTTGCGGATGTTGACAGCATACTCCAAGATCTTCTCCTGGTCGATGTCAGTCTTATGTAGTGCCCAAGTTGACCATATTGGATGGCGAAACATGACTTTGGCAGGTACTTTGTTTGGTTTGTTGAAGTATCTACGGACCATGTACTTGTGTATAGACGTTACATCCAAGCCTACACACACCCTGTAACTAAGCTCAGCACACGGTGCCTCCCCCGGGTTTGGCTTGAAAGGACTGTCACTGTATCGTGCCTGAAAAGACATGGTCTTCTCTGTGTCGTTCCAGCCCAGGTGGAAGGGCACAGAATTGTTGATCTTGATCGCTGTAGCATTGGATGAAAGCCAATAACTCTCCAAGATGCCACCAAACTCCTGACGGTTTGAGTAGATGTCACTGGTGACAAAGGGTTTCGGAGCCTGTTGGCCAGAGATTGAAATCGGCCAGTGCTGAATTGCTGACACTGCACCACCATACCAGTGCGCAAACTTGTATGTCATGGCATGCTCGACAGGAATGTCAGGAACCAGTTCCTCCCAGCGCACACGATAGCATTGAACCGTGTCTTTAGGACGTACTGTCTCTATGAAAAAGTTCAGCTTTCTATCTGCTGTGGATCCACAGCTCAGAAGTTCCCCTTCTTTGGAGCATGAATCCAAATCCAGTGTCCCCGATCTGCCAAGATTTAGGTAGCATTATGCCATTGCTAATAAAATACAAAAGAGACATGGAATGCATGCAGTAACCACAAACACTACATTCCAAAAATAACAGAAAATTACCAACCTGAAATCCATTCTAAAAACGATAGACCCTCCCTGGTTGCGGATGATGTAGCCATCTTTGTTCAGATCCAGCAGCTGAGTCTTAAGCAGCTCAGCTTTGCGTAGCGAGGCTATGTAATAACACCACGCAGTCACCGCTGCAATCACCAGCACCAGGCCAATAACTCCCGCTCCAACCAAGGGTCGGGTGTCCCTGCTGTGTTTCTGCTTGGGGAGAGCGTCTGTAATTGTGCCTCCTGCTCCTCCTGGAACAACCTGGTACATGACTTATGCTGTTTAACAGGCAAATGTGAGCGCTGTAGTTCTAATGACCATAGAAAAGATTTCCAGTAGGAACCTTGTTGGTCTCCCTGTTTCCCCGTTGTAATGTCTGTTTGTATTGCCTGCCAGAAGAGAAAAAAGCAGATTGAGGGTTTCAAATCACAAATACAGAAGGCCTTGTTTCAATAAACTGTCACAGAGATGCTATATTTGGTTGACATTGAGTTATAATACAAAATAAACTTTGTGTTTTTGTTCCTGGTTTCATTCCCTGACCATATATCTGGTCAAGACAATATTTAGTTCGCTAGTACAAATGTAACCTATAGCATGAAAGGAAGATTCACATCATTGCAGATGCCACCTCATCTGAACTTTGTTTATTGTAACCACTAATTGAGTTAGCAGAGAAAAAATATAAAATAAATTAAAGTTGTAATTTATCAATGTCTTACAATTTGATGAACTTTTATTTCACCAGGAATAAATCAGGCGTGATTACTTTCACGTCTGATTTATTCACCAGGAATAAATCAGATATGAGTAATCGTTCTCTTCATCTAATAATATGAAGAGCATCTCCATTTTCTTCATCACCGTTCAAAGTGATGACTGGAGGTAAGAGGAGATTTTGATGGCCGGCTGATAAGATGGCAAAATATTTAGTGTCAGCATTGTCACTGCAATGTGTCCATGTCCGTTTAACGGAAAAGCTTGATCATCTTTCAATATAGTTGAACATCATCAGGTCTTTTAATCTTAATATTTTATTTATCTTTTATTTTATTGACTTGGGAAGGTCCCCTTGAGACACAAGGGCTCTTCTTCCCCATACTGTATATCAATACACATTGGGAAAAAAAAAAAGAATTACGCCATGTCAGTTTATTCCAATAAGGTGCAGCACTGATAGATTTGTGAATAGATTTGAACTGAAGTTAAATTAAATTAAGGCTGCAATCTGATATCACAATTCTGAAATATCATTTTTGTGTCATTGGGCACTACAGCCAGAAGTCAGTGTGGATGGGGGATTTTTATATTTATTTTCATTTTTATTCTACAAATTTTAGAAAATATGAAAAAACGTATCATCATACCTAATGATAGATTTTAAAAAGAGAGTGTCTAGATGTTATACGCGATATTTTATATCAACAAGGCTCTTCAGGAAAAATGTGTTTGGAATAAAACGATCGCTATAAAAATAACAGTTGTTTCATACATTCTCCTAATATTGATGACTGCGATGCTTAGTTGAGAAACACTGACTTCTAAATAGCTTAACTGTCAGCGACAACAAGGAAAACAGTCCCAGACAGATCAAAAAATGAGATAAAGCATTCTGTTCCATTCCAGACATCAACCTGTTTCACAATCCATCTGTTCTTGTCAGTTCAAAACCCGCGATTCATTTCTAGCATTGCCTTACATGATCTGCACTGCTGCACAGAGCTATATAATAGCACTTAAAGGTTTTATGCTGTCAGAATGTAAATTTAAAAAATGTGTTTGAGGTTTAGCAAAACACATCTACTGCCAATTACCTATAAGAGGATAAAGTGGATGTTCCCAGCAGCAATTCTAACATACAAGTTTGATTGAAAGAAGACTCATTTGTATGGGAGAAAGCAGAGGAACAGAAATGGTGATTTTGGCCTTGAGCTCTGCCAATGCTGGGAAAGAGAGGGGAGAATACTAAACATTTTGCTCCATCAAGCCAAAACTGGAAGTAATCAGGTTCACTCTGGCCAGAAATCAGACATTTTGACAGCACTAGCGACACATCCAACAAAAAAAATAACTACACTCATCCATTTTTGTTGCACTTACACCTAACTGTCCTCCTCAGCGTGGATCAAGCAAAAGCTTTAACAGATAATTAACTGTTTGCAGCTAGTTAGTGTATTTTACCAATCAGAATAGATCAGATTAAAGTGCACAGCCAACCGAGGAGAGTTCAATCCACTGTAGGTTCCCTGGCCGCTGGCTAGACCTAACTGCAATTGACCCTTGCGGTCCGCCATGGCAGCAATGGTCGATAATAAAAAATGTCTCCTATTAATTAGCAATCTAATTGACTAATTCTGTGTTCAACCACCCTTAGTATAGATCTCCCCCAACAACAGGAGTGATAACATAAGCCCATCATTAATTAACAGAGAACTCACTGTTGGTTCCTTAGAGATCTACTCAGGCTGCTGGACTCAGGGAAGGAAAATGACCTTGAAAGTCAGAGAGATTTATTGTACATTAGGCTTATTCTCTACAAATGTTTCTTTTTCCTGTAAATGGGAATAAAAGACAGAGATAACAACATAACCTGCATCGTGTATTGGTTGTATTTGATGATTATTTATAGATAAATGAGAGAAAAACAATGATAGGCAGAAACCAGCAAGCAATTCCTATCTGTAGCCACTTATCCCAAGCAGCACCATTACAAATTCATCTATACAGTATTCTGACGCTGCATGTGGATCTACATGGAGCAACAGTGCCACCCACAACAAACACGGCACCAGTTATTAACATTTTATATTATTTTTTTACTTAATCAAGCTAAACCAAAAGGTTATCATTATATAAGAACCCATTAAATTGCTAAATATGTTTCTGAGGGTGGAAATCGAGTGTTCTGCAGTTCTGCTGAAAATACAACTGAGACAAATGAAAGTTAAGCAAAGCAGACAACAATATTTTTTTAATGGTACTTCTGCCAATGAGAGTAGGAGAAGATTATGTGATCAAAAACATTTCCTTCTGAAATTTGCGGATTTTTGGAGTTTGTTTTTCGTGCAAATATCTCAGAAAGCTGTCAGCGGATTTTCAAATCAATCAAGATTAACATACTCGGGCTGAATAACTCAAGATATTCCACAACTGGATCAGATTATAATCAGGGTCTTGGAGATTAAAATATATATTTGAAACATCACTGTGATGTTGGTCACAGTGACAGAGAGGAGTAGAGATATGGGACCGTTACCACTAAAATGGATTGATGCGGATCTATGTGCAGCAACTTTTCCATGGCAACATGAACAAGACTACAGCATTTGATAATAACAATGTGATAACTATGCAGACTCAGGAATGAGGTAATGTCTTCTCAGAGGTCTAAGAAGTTACAGAACTTCCTGTCACGATTCAGCTGTTCTGTTTGTTCCTGTTCAGGTAGGATTTGGGAAAAGTTTTAAATATAAAAATTATTTCCACCCAATTTAACAGACTGATCGGTTTAACTGTAATCTAATCTAATCCTTTCACACAATATTCCGAACAAAATCGTCTACTGGGATTTCTCTCAGTGGAAAAGAAGGAAACATTCAGATCCAGATGAGATCAGATCTCTGTCCGGTGTAAACAGGGGAGTCGTATGTGCCGTTTCAGCTGATTCACTATCTGACAGGGAGAAAAGAAACAGGCGTGCTGAAGTCTGAAGTCTACCTCAGAGTGTGTGTGTGTGTGTGTGTGTGTGTGTGTGTGTGTGTGTGTGTGTGTGTGTTTGTGTGTGTGTGTGTGTGTGTGTGTGGTGGAGGGGGGGGGTGCAAGATAATACAGTATATAGCACATAAAAACTCAACTGAATTCCCTAAAGCCTCAAATCTGTTCTGAACTCTGACAATCTTCACTTTTACTTTTTGTTTCCAAAAGTTTTGTTTCTTTCGATCACATTTTATATACAATTAATTAAACATCATAACTGTACACAAAACAATGACTCCTTTAAAGCGGTTCTAATACTTTCTCCATAAACACGTGCAGAATATTCAAATGAGTCGAATAGCCGCAGTTTTCCGATACGGTGGGTCGTGTAGGAAAGTTTTTCTGCGGAAAAATAACACGCAAAGTTTGCATTTCAACCGGATTTGCGCTCGTCAGTTTTTGGGGTTTTCTGCAAATCGTTAAAATGAGTTTTATCCTACCAGTCGGGTTCTGCCCCTCCGGCTCCGAACACAACTTGTTTGCTGTTCACAGAAAACACGAACGGAGTACGTCAGTGCGGGTCAGCCTCGTTTGCATCATGGGAAATGTAGTCCACGCTGCTCCGTCCTATTTCCTTTTGGATTTGTGAGCTGTCGATAAACTAGCCTTTAGGCCCCTTACCGCCACCTAGTGGACTGAGTGTGACCTGAACTTGACTTCTTATGTTTATTGTTTACTTCTTATGTTTATATTCTGATGTTTATGTTTATTACTCCACTTCCAAATTAACTTCAAACCATATATGAACATTGTGACATTGAAGCTGAGATGAACGCCGTCTTTCCTGAGCATCCCATTTCAGAATCTTAGGAAACATCTTTTGATATGAATAGCTGATCAGAAAAAGTGTTTCTCTCCATATCCAGTGTTGAATGTCCATTTTTCACTTGGTTGTATGGTTTGAGAGTGGAAAATGTAGCAAAATATATACAAAGAGAAAAAAATCAATTTACAAATAAAGAATATACCATTAAGGGGACCTGAGCTCTATTTGTGCTATATGCTATATGCAATACGATGATCTCATTAGCGGTGGTTATACACTTTTGTCTGCGTTATCACAATGATCATAACCCTTCTGTGAAGCCCCTGGCTGTTTAAAGTACTATTTCACAAAAATGCAATAAAGAATTCCGATATCTTGTAGACAATTATCTCACTAATAGCAAGATGTAATTTTAATGTCATGGATACTTGTGAGGGCCTTGGTGCCTCATTTTGGTTTGATCAGTACAAGTTCCCTCATGGGAAGATCTCTGCTGCTACTTTTGAATTGTAAAAGTGTCCACATCATAAGTGAGCAGATAATAGAGGCGAGAGTGCAGCCTGTGGCCACATTATTCATTCTTACACCTTTTCTCACCGGGTTAATTAGCAGAGAATTAAACAATTGCGAAGTTGGTGGTCCCTTATATTGCTGCAGGTCTCCAGTCCCCGCTTTGGAAACCGGTGCAGCTAAAGTCCTAACGAAGGCACTCAGACACAAACTCTGGGTGTATGATGTAGTCTCCAGCCTGGTAGGACTTCACCACATGGAAACAGCTGTAACATCCACTGTTGAGAGACCAGAGGTGCTCAAATTAGGCTTCTGTGGTTATAATTCATGAGGCATGCAGGTGTCTCCTCATCAAAATAGCATGATTACTAAATAGAGATCGAAACACACCTGCTATCCAAGGGGCCATTCATGGTAGGAGGGTATTGTGTTCTCAGAAGGTGGTTTTGAGGGGCCATCGTTTGAGGTCTTGTCCGAAGCTGAGCCACTGCATGCTGTCTGTCAAACAAACTTCTAGTTATCATTTTTTATATCTTATGAATCAACAAGGTTCTTATTAATTAATGTTAAAAATCAAGGTAGCAAGAAAAAGTCACTGAAGTCACCTGAGTTGCTGCGCTGAGAATGGATGAACATTTATCTGATGATCCATCCTAAAGCAAAAAAAAAAAAATCAATGAGTCAATATTTTTACACTCACATCTGCCTCATAGAGTGAACTGATGAACCACCACCTTGTTGGGCTCTTTGCGGCTGCACAGAGATGAAATCCTGGGCCTGCAGGAGACTCTGTCAGCTGTGGTTTTTGCAGTCTGTCAGCAGAGGGCAGAGCCGGTACCCTGGATGGACTGACGGGGGGCATGAGGATTGGTTTGCCTCCACCAATACTGTTTAGGCAGCTGTCAGGACGAGTCATAACAGGACTGTGGAATGATACATGTTTGACGGGGGGGAAGAGAGGACGGCCCTTGTCCACAAGGGGCGAAGGGTGTGTCACTGGGCGATGTGAAGGGTGACTGGAGTGGAAACTCCTAGGAAACAGAAAGTCCTGGACACATAGGTGGGAACAAAATACAATGTGAGGAAATGAGGAGACTGTTACATAATCTTCTTATTATCCACTGGAATGAACAGTTTTACACATACTCTATCACACATTGAGGTGGTTTTATTATGACACATGGTTTTTAATTTGTTTTTTATTTCATTTTCTTTTTGTATTGTTTCCACAAAATGAATTATTCGAATTTCTACGACACAGCTTTCCTTTTGCTAAAGCTTGAATTGAAAACTGAAAAAGTGAGGCTGTAAATTTTGTTTACATTAACATCACGTTGTGTTTTTTTATCCTTTGGGCTACATTGGCTGTATGTATGTGGTCATAAAGGAAGTACTGAATAATAGATGGGATGCAGCTTTCACTAGAGCACAGGGAAAGAAAGTGTAAAACATTTCAGTCTGGGGGGATGAAGAGCAATAAAGTGAACACCAGTAATAAAGAATGCAATTATTCTGTTTTGATATTAAATGCATCACCAAGAAATGCAATCTTGTGCTTTTTCATAAGAGCGTTTGATGAACCAGACTCCTGGCCTACATGGATCCCTTCATTTTGCATACAGTATTTTTAATCATACGTATATATAATCCTCCTTTTAAGCCTGCACTCCTTACCTGCCGAGGCTGGGGGTTGTTCTTGCGGTTGGCAGAGGTGGGTCGCAGTTGTTCCCGTGCCACCCTGCCTGGAGAAGTGAAATGCTCTTTGTAGATTGTGACGTACAGCTGGGGAATCATCTTCGCTGCTACTTCCCTCCAGTCTGGTTCAAACTCAGAACTCAACTTTCTCCCTCCTCGATCAACTGGTAGCTCCTCCTTTCCTCTCATACTTGTGTAGCTGCACTACTTCCCCTTTTTCTGTGCAAAATTGACAGCTATGTTTTGGGTTTTTTTGTTGTTGTTTTTTGCTTGAAATAGTTTCTGGGTCATGCATTCTTTTTCAACCTGCTGCTATGTATGTCTGTGTTTAAAGCATTGCATTGTAATATTTACTTTGTGCGTGTATCATTAGTGATATATTTTGCTTCTTTGCGACTCATTTGACAAATGCATAATAAAGAGTTGCATTCATTTGTTTCTGTTGTTATGAGTCTGCCGTGTTCAAAGATGAAACAGGTAACCTCTGCTGAACCCTGACAACGCTTTGTTACCACCTGAGGACTCAGATAATAATCCCCAGACCCCCTGCAGAGACACATACCTGGGGTCACTTTCCATGACCTACCTCTCCCAGGGAGGCCCTACAAACCTATCCAGCAGTGAACTTAAACACTAACTGTTCCAATCAGTGGTTAAAACACAACCTGCTTTATCAGCTCTGTAGAACTAGCAATGCAGAACAAAAATGAGATTTCTAAGAATCTCCCATCACCATCGTCCCGAGTCACCTCTATTCACTGTCAGCGTGTCACATGGGCATCAATAATTCACCCGGCGTTGTAGGGTGCCGTTGTGTCTCTCCTGCTGTTTCCGAGTTATCTGTGACAGCCACTGGCTGTTCGTCTCACAGCAGTGGAAGGGCAATGCTTGACAGCCGTGTCGAGCCAAGTCAAATACATGTCAACAGATGCAAAGTAGAAGTCACAGAAATCAGAGATGATTTCCTCAAATCTGATCCAGTGTGTCGTCTGTGTTCCCGTCTCCAGTAGACTTTCACACAAGGCTTCCTTCCTTTATTTATTTTACTGACCTCATTTCAACAAATTCCATTCTGTTCATATCACTCTTACATCACAGAGGATTTTTAAACAATGTAAAAGAAGAAAAAAATACATTTTACAGATTATTTTAAAGCCCACGTTGCAAGTTGTGCATACGATCAGTTATGCATTGCTTGCTGCACAGGCTGTCCAGTTTGTGCAATGCAGACCTCAAAGCTCTCACTTTTGACTTTTGTTTACTGGCGCTTGGTTTTCACAGCTGATTTGAGCTTCGTAAACAGAAAACCAAAGTTCTGTGAGAAAGGAGAGACACGCAGTTTAAGAAGAAAAAACCTTAGAGCCACTGATCTGTCAAGCATAGAAATTGCAACTGGTATGCTGTTTGAAAGGAACATATGCAAAATTGTAACATGAATTGACCATATGAAAGGTACAGCTTAACAAACCTGAATAGCGTAGTAAACAATCCCCAAATAACCAGCAATGCAGCCACCAAGGAAGAGATCAAAGGCCGCAGGCTTCACTCTGGAAGTAAAAATGAGTCCCTCATTGAAATTAACATGTGCACACAACATTTATGAACATTTAGTGATGTACATTTACCTGTACATTACTATTGGTTGGTTCATTTGATCAAAAAAGGTAATGTCAGGGTCCCTGCATGAAGAAATATAATTAATCAGCTGTAATATTGTTTAATTCCTAAGAGTTGCATGTGTTTTTACCATATACCTCTTGTCCTGTCGGAAGCTGTGCACATGAACCTGCTGCAGGTAATGCCTGAACTCCTGCTCTAGTGAGTTAACCAGCAGGATGTGACTCGGATCCTTGTCCATCAGCTGGGCGGCTCGAGGGATTGAAGTTAGGAAGGACATCAGGCTGGACACACGAACATCCTGAAAGTCCTGCATCAATAATGTGGATGAAAAATTCAGGCACTTGATTATATATATGTTAATCTCTAAATTAAATAAAAGGCTTTAAACAATTATGGCACCTATAGCACTTAACTCTGTAAGATTTCAGATCAGTAAAATTAATAAACTGAGGTTATTTTGATTTTTACACAAATATCCCACAGTTACAACAAATGAACACCAGATGTCAGCATTTGTTTTTCCATGGACAGGAACCAGAAACTCACCAAGTGGCCTTTGAAAATTTGCACATCTTTTGGAGAACCCTTGTTGAAGACATTAAAAAATGTTGACACAAGAAAAACATTGTTGTTGGGGTTTTTTTGCATGCACTTTTACCTTGTCGGAGATGTTATACATGAAACGTGCCAGTGCCTCTGCTAAAATGATACCGTTACGCTTCAGTTTCTTGAGGTCCACTTGTGACCTGTGACAAGATACGAATACTGTTTTGACCTTGTCTCCATATCAAGTTATGGCAAAAAAAGCCCAGAAGCACAGAGTCACAAGCAAAAACTGGAGTTTACATGGTGTCCAGAATGGAACCTCGCTGCTCAGATTTGTGGTTTTCCAGATGAGACACAGTGAAGCTGGGAATCCTGCGCAGGCTGTACCGCTCATGTTCCCAGGATACTGTGGACTCCACGAGATTTATCTTCTTATGGACCAACCCCACCTTCACCCAGGGGAATCTAGAGGAGACCACCTGAGGAAGTGACCAAAACTTTAGAACCACGAAGACAGGTCACTCCATGATTTAGGCCCTGTAGTAAAGATTGTTACCTCTTCCAACTGCTGGTAGAAAGAGTGTATGGGCGTGTCAGGTTTGGGAGGGCGGGACACATGCATGTATAGTTCATCACTGTTGGCCAGGGTGTCCAGACACAGAACAAAAGCCACATTGTCATGGAGCAGGCTGGACTCTGGGAAGGAATATTTCCCATGAAAATCATTACACCGAGAGGCTTATGTTCAGATACAATGATGCTGGAGCACCACTTCACACAGCACGAAAACACTTCAATAAAAGCTCACCGGCATGATCGAGGTTCTCCTCAATCCACCTCTTAGTGCCAAGGAAATTATATTTCCCTCCACCAGTTAAGGAGAACATTAAGTTATATCTGTAAGACATGCCAAGAGTTTTATTCATCAACAGGAAGTTTTCCATGAAATTATAGGAGCTACTTCTTACAATTCTTTTCTTCGACCACCACAAAATATTGCTTGCAGTGTTAGCATTATTGGATCATTCTAAAACCAGGATGGACCAATGTTTTGACTTGTGGGCCACACAGAGTTCTAAAATTTGACAGACGGGCCAGGTGAGGAGCAGATAGATGTGTTTATTTGAGTGTTTATTTGTACTGATGCAAATAACATGTAAAAACCATTAAACAAAAGATTCTGGCCTTTAACAGGCACCAAAGCATACATATGCAAGGATTATTGTAAAAATTATTTTACAACTGTATTTATTTCATAAAATTTTTGATATGGTTTGAATAAGTTTGGAGGGCCGGATTACAAAGTGTAAAGGGCCGTACATGGCCAGAGGGCCATAGTTTGCCCATGCCTGCTCTAAGGTCACACTCACGGTGGTCTGGTACTTTGGCTCCTGAAAAGCTTCTGGAAGAGCCGAGCCAATTCCAGCAGGATAGTGACCCCGCTACCATTAGAGTCTGCTCCATACGACAGCCACTACATTCCACACAGATACAGATTTATGTCAGAACTTCATGTCATACTAAAAGGATATGCATCTTAATAAACACATGGAATGTCATGGCGCTCACAGGGGCCAGGCCGTAGGAATCGTAGTGTGCAGCGATGACGATTGTTGGCGTGTCTTCTTCTGCTCCAGGAAGCACTCCCTGGAAAGGTCCAAAACCGAGGATTGCCATAAATCAAAGAAATTGAGTTTGATTGAAATCTGAGCTACACAAATCAAATATTTTTACACATCTGCTTGGCATAGAAACGCTCACCTCCAGTGTGACTATGGTGTTGTCAGTGATGGCCTTAATGGGAACGTTGGTGCTCACTAAAATCTGAAAGGCTGTAGCTGTGACCATACTCCTAAGGACTAGCAAGAAGGAAAACATACACTTTCAGGGTAGACAAGCTGCTTTAGTAAAATATAAATGTTCATCTATATTTCCTCTTGATCCGCTCACCTCTGATGAATATAGATGAAGTCCGGGTGGCAGCAGCTTGCTTGACCTCCTCATACATGTAAAGCAGCTGTTCGTCCTCGGGGGCCACATAGACAGGCATCAGGGTTTCTTTCCGCAGGGCTTCCCGCTCACTCACCATGAAGGACTGAAAGGGGAAAAAAGGCTATTTCACATGTACTTCATATTTTTTGTTGTTGTTTTTTTTGTTACCCAATACCCTGGAGAAGGATGGAAGATTTTGTATTCATAAACTGCGCTCATGATGGTGCCTAATGTAGTTTTTTCATGTTGCCTTGCAGCATTTCCTGCAGCACATGAAGCTTCTGGAGAACTTCATACCTGCACGGTTTCATGGGGAAAGCTGAAGATATTCTTAGGAAGCAGTATCAATATGGCAGCAGCATTTTGCCTCTGAGCCTCAAGGTATTTTTCTGCAGTGAAGTCCGGCAGCTTCATGATGACACAACGACGGGTCAGAATCGGTTCATCTGCCGAGCGAGCCTCTGCCACTACAATGGCTCCCCGGCAACCTCAGCAGACAAACACAAATGTTTAGAATTAGTTATTATCTCCCTTTTCCTTCATTACAACACTGGAACAATATTTAATGTTACTACAATTGTAATGTTGATGGAGCTTTTCCATAAAATATGACCAACGTGACATTTTTAAAAACTATAAAACCTTCCTTTTCTCCTCCTTTCGTCTTTTCCCTTCAGGGGTCGCCACATGAACTACCTTCATGTGGCGACCCCACATGAAGGTAGTTCATAAACTTCCTCTTTGGTCTTCCTCTAGGCCTCCTGCCTAGCAGTTCAAAACAGCATCCTTCTACCAAAAAATTCACTATCTCTCCTCTGGACATGTCCAAACTAGTGCTGTCAGGCGATTAAAAAAATTAATCTAATTAATTACGGGATTTGTAATTAATTAATCTAATTAATTGCATTTTAATCTCATACCTGCTAAAGGCCCCCCAAAAAATAATTTAAATTCTAGGACATTACAATATTGTAGTGCATGACTAATCAATAGAATACACCAAGAAGACAAGATCTGAAATTCACATTTTTATTGGTTAAGTGTGCTTTATAAATGAAATTCAAAAGAAAAAAGGCCAAGCACATCAGTAAACCAATTAGGCCAGGTGCATTTCTCAAAAATACAATACAAATACAGTTAAATAAAATAAATAAAACTGTCGCGTCCATCTCTGTTGTCAGTCACCCTGCTTTTGACATGTGGTGCAGGTACGAAGTGACGTGCCACTGCAGCCTACGGGTCACTCAATGGGCCAAATTTAAAATGCTTACGCATTGACTTGCCACTCACGATTAATTGCATTAATTTTTATAGCGCGTTAATTTGCAGCGTAATCAATCTAATTAACGCGGTAAACTGACAGCCCTAGTCCAAACCATCTCAGTCTCGCCTCTCTGTCTTTATCTCCAAAACCTCTAACATGTGCTGTCCCTCTGATGTACTCATTCCTGATCCTATCCATCCTGGTCACTCCCAGAGAGAACCTCAGCATCTTCATCTCTGCTACCTCCAGCTCTGCCTCCTGTCTCTTCCTCAGTGACACTGTCTCTAGACCAAACAACATTGCTGGTCTCACCACAGTTTTGTACACCTTTCCTTTCATTTTAGCTGAAACTCTTCTATCACACATCACACCTGACAATTTCCTCCTCCCATTCCATCCTGCCTGTACACGCATCTTCACCTCTTTTCCACACTCTCCATTGCTCTGGACTATTGACCCTAAGTACTTAAAATCCTCCACTTTCTTGATCTCTTCTCCCTGTAACCTCACTCTTCCACTTGGGTCCCTCTCATTCACACACATGTACTCTGCCTTACTGCAGCTAACCTTCATCCCTCTCCTTTCCAGGACAAACCTCCACCTCTCTAGCTTCTCCTCCACCTGTTCCCTGCTCTCACTGCAGATCACAATGTCATCTGCAAACATCATAGTCCATGGAGATTCCTGTCTAATCTCATCTGTCAGCCTGTTCATCACCATAGTGAACAAGAAGGGGCTCAGAGCTGATCCCTGATGCAGTCCCACCTCCACCTTGAACTCCTCTGTCACACCTACAGCACACCTCACCACTGTCTTACAGTCCTCATACATGTCCTGCACCGCTCTAACATACTTCTCTGCCACTCCAGACTTCCTCATACAATACCACAGTTCCTCTCTGGGCACCCTGTCATAAGCTTTCTCCAGATCTACAAAAACACAATGCAGCTCCCTCTGGCCTTCTCTGTACTTCTCTATTAACATCCTTAAAGCAAATACTTCAACTTCAGTACTCTTTTTTGGCATGAAACCATACTGCTGCTCACAAATGCTCACTTATGCCTTTAGTCTAGCTTCAACTACTCTTTTCCATAACTTCATTGTATGGCTCATCAGCTTCATTCCTTTGTAGTTGCCGCAACGCTGCACATCTCCCTTGTTCTTAAAATTGGGCACCAGTATACTTCTCCATTCCTCAGGCATCTTCTCACTATCTAAGATGTGGAACAACCCAGTCAGAAACTCTACTGCCACCTCTCCTAGACACTTCCATACCTAAAAACTTTAAAACCTAAAAGCTTAAATATGTAAGTTGATAAAACTGTAATGACTCAAATAATTTACATGCAGGTAAATAAAACCAGAAAAATAAACTAAAAATAACCCATGAGAAGAGCTTTGTAGCAACAAATAAATTAATAAATAAATTGATAGATAAATAAGTAAATAAGTAGAAAATGCTGCATCAGAAAAATGTGCCGTGTTTTAAAGTAAAAGCAGTTGTGTGGGCATAACTGTGATGAATAATTACAATGTATATATAATATGATTACATTTCAATCTGTGTCAGACTTTCCTAAAATCTTTAACGGGGGGAAAATACCGGACATTTAATCTATTTGGGCTTCGTCCCTATCATTAGTTATTCAAATTAAGTGACAAGGAAGTGTCTATTTAACTCTCTTCCAATTGAAAGATGACAAGATGGCCCACGTAGAGCACTATTCATAAGAGGTCATAAGCCAGAGATTTCAGGGAATCCTCATGGAATCATTAGCACTATACTGTAATCTTAACCAAATACTGCTGAGTACATCAGCATTATTCCACAGCTATTTAAACCTACCATTTTTCTGCTGCCCCAGGTTGTATTGCTGCATCCTGTAGGCTGTGAACTCATAGGAGGACACGGCAGGAAGAGCAGAGCCATGCAGACTCCGGATGCAGAACATCAGCACCAGAGCAGCTAAACTCACGTCTCTGTGTAACATGATGACACTTCCTGTCGTGGAGGCGTCCTGATCTCAGTCTACAACGCAAAAAAATGCTACAGTGAGCTTCTTAGAAGGCCATCCATATGTATGTATGAGTTCCATTAGCAGGACGTCCAGTCATGCCTGGGCTGTCTGTCTTGTCTCCTATGGGATACAGTAATGCCGTCTCTTTGCTACCATCTCTTTGTATGTTGAACACTCACTCACCTGCGTCCCGTCTCATGAGCTCCTCTTGGTACGTCCTCCTCAAGTTTAACACTGCTTGCATTGTGAACACATATTAGCTCCTGGGACAGGAGGCGTCTTCTGTAATCACCATCTGCTGCCAAAGGATAAACTCAAGGCTAATCAGAGACACCCAACCCCCACATCTTCCCTTCACTCCTCCATAGTCTCTCCCCATCACCTCTTTACTGTAACTTTACAACCGGGAGCATCACCTCCAGACATTCTTTGAGGGAGGTGAAGTTTTTAATACAGGATTTTTGCTACATCTCAATCAAGGATGGATGGGAACATTCCAAAACCTCTCCTCTGGTAATTCTATCATTCAAACATGTAACACATTGTTAAACAGAAATGTCAAGAAAAAAAACTGGCACTTCGAACTACACGTCCAATATTTATTTTTTTGATTTGTTGCACTACACACTGAACTTTTAACATTGATGAAAATAAATGGAGCCAGTTCACAAGCAACATAAGAGGCGACCGGTAGACAGAGGGCGTCAGTCGGCACAGGACTTATTTCCCATTCTTAAAACATAAATTAAAAACACACAAGTTGAAATAAATAATTTATGTTACGATGCATTACTTCAGACTCCCAGGTGAGATGACATTGACCAGGAATTGTGACCTCCTTGTGAATCTGTTAGGACACCTTTTATCATAGGGAATAAAAGAAACCAGTTGTAATCAGCATCAGTGTTTTTACTCTATGGATTTGGACTGCTGTTGTCATTTTCTTTATGGATTGGAATAAAGATGCAAAAGCTCAGAGTTCTGAATGAGCTAATTCTACCAGCAGATAATGGCTCATTCAGGATTAACGCAAAGCTCCTCAAAAGCACTGCAATATATCTACACAGATAATCAAGCATAACTGAAGTAACTTCACATCCATGGTCTTAAATCCTCACAATATTCTGAATGTCACCAAACGCACACGTCCTTAGAACTGATGTTAAATTACTGCTTTATC
Organism: Antennarius maculatus; assembly: GCA_013358685.1. Classification (NCBI taxonomy): domain Eukaryota; kingdom Metazoa; phylum Chordata; class Actinopteri; order Lophiiformes; family Antennariidae; genus Antennarius; species Antennarius maculatus. The sequence continues at coordinate 19,279,291 of CM023609.1, read as the reverse complement.
TTCCACTTATTTTTTTAGGCATTACACAAATCAGAATGTAGGTCATCATCATCATCGTGTTGTTCAGGCATGTAAAAGCTGCTACTAGTGTAAACCTTGCCTGATCTTCCACAGTCATGCAGATTCACACACAAGGGACTTTAAATATCCAGGACAGGAGTCGATGTGTTTAGAGCAATGTAAACTTGATAAATAAACAAACACATTCACAACCACCCTCTAGGAATCATCCTTTGACGTAAAGCAATGAAAATACACAGCCATATCCGGTGCTACATGTTCAGCTCCTGTTTCTCAAAAAGGATATTTCAAGGGGACTATGCACAAATTAAAGTTAAGAGACGGAAGCTTTTCATATTTTGCTTGGGTGCAAAAAATAAAAAAAATACACATTTCACTTTGCATTCAGGCAGTATGGAACAATTTTATATACACTGGTATCACCAAAACTGTTCTATGTGTCTGGACATATTCTAATTTCTTCTTTTGTGGTCACATTCACTGGTGAGGGCTGCCGCCTACGCATCCACTCACAGCAGGGTTAACAAGGACAGACACAAAGAAAGTGCACACTAACCCGTGAGCCATTCTACCATTAGTCCTACGAACAGTTTCTCTATGTCTACTGGAGTCACAGCAGGTGAACCTAAATATTACTAAGTCATGTTTTTAAAAGCACGCCTCACATTATAAGCATTATCGGCACAAGGATGCGTTCAGGGGTGAGTGAAAAAGGATCTGCACAGGCCGATTATTAGAACACCGTGTTAACAGGCAACATGCAAAACTGTTTTTAGCTTATTTTAACTGAAAAAAAGCAACAAAGTTCTACAACTTTTGTGAAAAAGACAAACTTAAAAAAATCAGTAACTGATCATACTATAAAAACGAGTGTTTTATCAGCAGCTTGATGGTTTAGCACAACTATCCTGTAAATATATAGACACAAGTCTCCTTCACATTTGACATGTACACACAGGAAGAGAATGCAGAAATAAACGAAAGGAAGCAATGGCCAACATAAAACATCCAATCTCCCATCGACCATTTATAGAGCTATATTCTGCAGAGGATGCACCGTTACTGTTGTACAGTCTCCTTTTCACTATGTGTTTTGCTGGAACAGCTCCTGTCATTTCATTTTGTTTCTGTTCTTCCACAGCGTCTCACAATTTTTTGCAAGTTTGTAAACCAAAATATCCGCAAGCTTGTGACGGAAGCCAAACGAACAAGAAGCAAAAGTAACATGTTTTCCTTGGAGGTAATGTTTCTGCCATCAGTCGAGTTCTTCGCTGAACCAACTACTCAAACATCCTGCCATGGGAGGAACTTGCACAGAGTCGTTTCTCCAGACTTATTTTAACTATTATAAACCTTCTTTTTTCCCTTTGTGCCCTTGCCAGCCATTAGCTTTCAACTTCGCTACCACCCTGGTCAGTTCTTGGCCTTAGTGCAGATTGCAGGAGGGAGATGTTCTTTTAAGGGGTGGGGTGCTACTGGATTTGACAAGCTGTAGAGGGAGCAGCCTGGCAGCACATGCAGGTGGGGTTGACTGCTTTGGGGGGGATCAGATCCAGGTCTTCATCATCTGGGATCTCGTCAAGACGGTACCCATCTTTTAGGAGCTGGATGTTCAGGTCTTGATTGATCTGCTGCAGAAGCGAAACAGGCAGAGGGGATACAGCATCAGCAGGGCTTTGGGACAATTTTGACAAACAGGCAAGGAACAACCTTCTTTAATTTGTTATTATGCTTGTTTTTCATGTTCAAAAATATGGTGGTTAGAACATATTAAACAGCAGGTACGTGATGGAAATGGGGTGAGGTGAGAAACTGGAGGAGCACTGTAGATAATCGTTTCAAGGTGACTGTGACTACAAATGCTTGGAGGAGCCAGAATGCATTTTTGGTTCAATGGGCGGCCTTATACCTGGTGTGGGTGGTGTGACAATGGAACTGGGTGATCGGGTGGGGTTGTCTGTGGATTCGTCGTATGATGCTGTTAAACAGAATAATGTGTGTATAGATACCTGGTCCCTCAGACATCTCACCTCGGCTGAGGAGTATCCTGACGAGGAATATCTGGACATGTCGAAGTCATCATCACTGAAAGACACGAGACATCAGCGATCGGACAGAGTCGAAAAATAGAGGTGGAAGTCATAGAAACCAAGGTTAAAAGAGGTGGTCTTTAAAAATGCTTATAATCTGAGACGTGACTTTTTTCTTTTTTTAGAACTTTACTGGCTTTAAACATTAATGCATTCTGAGGCATACTAAATATACAGGTCATACAGGAGGAATATCATGCTAATGCTAATGTGCCTTTACAAACAGCACAGGGCAACATTGTCCAAATGCTGCTTACGTGACTGTGAACTGAAAAAGGGGTGTCATGTGTAATTGTCTGCCTCCTGCACCAAAACGAGTGGGCTCATCTCAGTCAAATAAAGACCTGCTGGTGCAGGAAGCGAGCGCTCCCTCTGAGCTGCTTTCCCCCATCCAAATCCTCTAATCCTGTGCCCTGGGAGAGGCTCTGCCCCTTTGGGGATCCCTTCTGTTTGAGAACTCTCTCAACTTGTCATGTGGATTAATGCACCATCATGACACAGTGAGAGTAGGAAAATTAACTGTTAGTCGATTTCTCCTTTTTCTCTTTTCCAGCCTGAACAGTTTTCTTATCCTTCTGCACCAGACTTTAGCAGAGCAGAACTCGATGCCAGGAAACCAAATGCCTCACGTACCTGTCGGTGTCCAGTGCCACCAAAGGCTTCTCGTCTGGGCTCTGGTCTAAGGAGGAGTAGCCTTTGTTTGGCACCACCAACCTGGAGAAAGTGAAACGGAACAAGAACAGCATTCAATACATGTTTGTAGAATTTTCACCCTCTTACTAAAATACCCACCCAAAAAATCCCCAAAGCTTTCCAGACATGTAGCATTAAAAGAGACAGACACTCCACACAAAACATGATCATTGCCAGAGCAGGGTGTTCTCTTTGCAGAGTACCGAAAAACAAATTGGTCTAATCTGTATCCCTCAGACTGCAGGCGTTCCCAGATTATCTTTCCCCTTCAGAGACTCGGAGGCCGGACCAGTCGGCATTTCTTATGTTTCCACTAATCCACCGGGGAGTGGGATTAGACAGATGAGCCAGTTTTCAATACAGCCGGCTGAGGAAGGTTTATACTCAGAACTTTGATTCTTTTATCACCATTCACATAAAAAAACATCCAATCTCCCCTTGTCTAAAAAGTCTTTATGTGGATTAAGCTAAAATGAGGAAGTCTGATGATGTCCCCAGCAGACTTGGCAACAAATTCCACATTCAGCAGCAGGCAAACGCCGACTGCTGGAGACGCTCACTGAGGGGAGCAGTTGTGGTTGAGCTAATGTCAAGGGATCAGGGAAACTGAAAGGCAGTAGAACCTGTTACCTTGTCCTGGCATTTTTCTTGGGTTGCTGATTGACAGGACTTCCCACAGTGCCGTTCTTCACCGACCCCTTCCTAGCGAGGTCTCTCTGTTTTTCTGGGAAACCACAAGAGATGAGGTCACCCACAAATGTATAAATGCATGATCATCAACAGGAGATTAATGTATTTTTATTTCTTGAAAACTCATAAACATTGGGTTTCCAGTGGGTTTTCTGGAAATATTATTTCTTCAGCAACCATTTTGGAACAGCGTTCTTATGAGGACATAACTCCTCCTTCACAGTGTAAAGGTAGAACAATAACAGAACCTTAAAAATGTTCTGACGCCTGTGACACTCCAGAAAAATTGCCACACCGGATGGTAAAACCTGAAAACAGTGCTAGCAAACATCCTGCTGCACATGTGTTATACTCAAGGCCAGCGTGCCAAATGTAGCCCACCGCATCATTTTATGTGGCCCACGAGAGCATCAAAGATCTAAAAATAAAGTGTCTAAAAACAAATAGGTTAAGTGTACTTTGACCCATTAAGCCCATTTTAACTTCAGAAGAAACGTTTTGAACAAAGTTAATATCCTAACTTTTATGCTATAATTCTTTATTCACTAGGATAGTTTGATCCATGATTGATGGAATTCTGTGGGTTTCATAACCTGACAAATTAAAAGAATTTATGTTAAAACAGAGCTAAAAGCAAAAAAACATTTCTGTGCATTTGTAATGTTTTTATCTTGAATAATTAATAAATTCAGAGTTATTTAACATTACAGATTAGTTATATATATTATACCTTACATTGAGTTACATGTAGTTACATTTCTAGGTTACATCTGGCCCTTTAAAGACAGCCATTATTCTGATGTGACCCCTCGGTGAAAAGGAGTTTGCCACTCCTGTCCTACAGCATTGGATGTTATTTTGACCTATCATGGTGCAGCTTAGAATAAGTCACGCATTGATCTGTAGTGAACTGGCTGTGATACCTATTTGGACCTGCAGCGGTGAGGGCTTGTAGTTCATGGCCACAGTCTCCCCTTTGCTGTCAGTGTCCACCTCTGTGGTGGAAGAAGTTGCCGGGTCCTAGGAAGAGTACATAGTACAGATGGTATTAGCGAGCAACATCGCTAACATGTGACATCTCATCATAGATCTCCAGAGCCCTGCTTGTGTAGCTGCTGCTGTGTTTGTTCATTTAGCTGGACACACTAGTAGTTCCAATCAACTTGTGCTATTCTGCCATTGGGCAGCTGAAGCTGAAAAGAGTCCTAAGGGCACAATCAAGTCAGCACCAAGAACTCCCCACTGAGTCATCACTGGGTTAACGCAGGCTGGACAATAAGCTCTTTCTTACAGTCTTTTTGTGTCCAACACCCTGGTGAGATTTCCCAAACCTATGTGCTACTATAGCTGCCTGGATTGCAGCATCAATAGACTCGAGTGTTCTGCCTGTGTCGCCAGCTCCATCTCTTTTTTTTGTGTGTGTTAGCGGTGACGGCATGGGAGGAGACCGTGGGGGAACAGAGGAGTTTGCTGTTGGAAGCACAGTTTCTCCAGACTGAAAGAGGGTGGATGGCCCCATGCTCAGCCCTCTCCGCTGACAGAGATCCACATTATGCTGAAGCCACAGGCCTCTCCTTGTTGCGCTTCCGAGGGAATCTACAGGTCACATGGACGATGGCTATCAGGCAACGGGTTCTTAATAACTGATCTCACAAGAGAACCTGCTGCTATATTTAACATGATCCTCCAAGCAATGAAATAACTGCAGCTGAAACTTGGAAATTTACAGCTGAAACAGAAACTCTCACAAGCCTGAGAGAAAGACGGACTAAAAATATTAAATATGGTAAAATTAAACCAATCATCAAGGGGTTACATGTCCAAAACACAGATAGCAAATCTCGTCATGTTCATGGTTCATAAAAACTAATAAAAAACTGAGAAGAACTACAGCGTTTCGGAAGATTAAAAGGGGACTATCAAACTGATCGGGTTTGAACTCATTTCATTCAAACCCTTTCAGGGAAATTCAAATGAAATACTATACTGATTTGGGCTAATTCCATGAAACCAAACAGTTTCACAGGCCCTGATAAAAAAAATTCATGAGTGTTGAACGGGGACACTGACAATCTCCTATTAAATAACATTCGACAACACAATATAGTAAAGCTGCAAAGCACAGGTATACTTTTGTTAGTTTCATTTATTCTACTGCACAAGTAGAATTCAGGACTAAATTATTTCTCTTATTACGAAAGGGAAGTCCCGTTTCTCAACAAATACCGGTGATAAAAACAGGCTGATGGGTTTCTTTCAACAGGGCTGTGGTCTAATGAGGATGAATACACCTTTGATGGATACAGTTCTCTCATCCTCATCTGGCAGTGACACGTTGTTTACTTAACCGGAATAATCAATGAGAACGACAGTGGTGAATACATAACGCACACTATTAGACACAAAGACAGCACAGTGTATGGATGAGGTCGTCCTGCCGTAACAAGCACAAACATGAGCTCTCTGTGTTCTGTGACGGTCTCTTCCCTCACATCACTGGGCTCACGCGCTGGATATGTACTTCTTTATTCTTTTTTTCTTCACACATTCCTCCCACTGTGGAAAAACACTGTGATGAGATTCAGTCTTACTGTCTGTCAAATAAGTGCCTTAGAAAATTTCTCAGGAGAACCGGCAGTGGATCATGAAAGGAATTCTGTGTCTTCGCAACAGAATTGACTGCCAGATTTTAAATATGAGACGGAAGAAAATGTAAATATGAGCAGAATAGATCGGTGGAAAGCACGCAGCAGTTCTGTAAAAGCCCAATAGTTCGTTCAAACCGTATCCAAAACCAAATTGATAGCCCTGTCAAAAAAACACGTTTTGTTGCTATGTCAAAAAAATGGGAAAAGATTCTTGGATCAAGCTCTTAGTTTAAATATGCACCAAAATTTACCAGGATCTACTTGAGCTGAGGACACTTCCTCACAACACAAATATGGAAATCCAGTCAGCAGCTTTGGAGGAAGCAACAAAATACAGTAATAATAATCATATAATATAAACACACGTGTGTACAAAAGTGTTGGTTCGCTTCTTTTATCTGGTAAATATGGCATCTCTATAGTAGGATTTTTTAAAATATTTAAAATTCTTTCAAAAACCACTAAAAGTTTAATCAATGATTTCCTTAACCCCAAGATTCACCTTTCCACAAACTTTGATTGAAATCCTGTTAAATCTAAAAACACTCAGCAAGAAACGAACTGCACCAATTATACATCTTTTGTTGACTGAGGTAATAGTGATATAATAATACTTATTTCCGCAACAACATACAGTATACTGTATAAAAGGTATACATGTTAACACATTGAATAAAGTACAATGTAAGTCCTTAGACTCAACTGATATATCATTAACCCTATACTTTCTGCTAGATCATCTAAAACACTCACTAAATTATGAGCCTATAAAACCACTATGATTAAGACCTGACCAGTAACACATTCGGGACACACCCATGGTCGCTCTCCTCTCTCTGACACACACACACTCACACACACACACGGGTATATATATTTTAAATGACCAAGCACGAGCTGATCAGCTTGATTTCATCAGCTTGTGCTTGTGTTGGTGAGTCCTTTATAGCATCTGATGATGAAGAGCCTCAAGGTTGCTGAAATGGCACAGTCACCAAGCCATTGGTCGGATTATACATCATAGCCTCCCAATAGCCAATAAGAATGAATAGCAATATATCAGCTGACCCTTCAAAGAGTTACAAGATATCCTCATTATAATGGATGGTTTAAAGGCTAAATGTGTTGTAAGGCTATCTATCAAAATTAAATTTATGCCTGAGAGAATATTTCATGCCCACAATGTCACTTAAAGGTTAATTAAAAATCATTTACAAGACCCTATACACAATCTTAAGTTTGAAACAACTTACTGGCACACACTTTTCCATAGAAAAATGTTTCAGTTAAGTAAGTAAAATTCACTTCCAACCTGGGGCCAGCAGACAAGCACAAACAAGCAGTTTAAGTTATCAGCATTAAATGTTCCACAGAAACAGTAAAGATATTTTGAGACATGCAGTCAGCTGACATGTAACATCACAGCATTTTAACAAGAATACAATATAAAGTATGCAGCTGTCAAAATTTTTAAGAGAAAAATGGATCACTTGAATTCTCACTGGATTAGAACATCGACTCCTCATAGGGAGACACAACTGTTTTTGCAGCTCTAAAAACCGTTTGTTCTACCAGAAAAAATATGTTCATTACATGATTTCTGCTGAGTTTAACCTTCAAAGCAATGCTGGGGAATCACAGATAAGGAACAGCAGAGCTTTAAGGTCTACCCATGTCTTAAGGCAATCCCTAAGGCAAACATTTTAAAAAAAAAGAAAGTGGCATTTGTTTGTCACAGCTTTATTTTAAGTCTGAAGAATAAATCCGACATAGCAGAATTATCACCAATAATAATAAGATGTATTGTAAACTTAACGAGAAATGCATGGAATAAAAACAGTGAATCGATTTGTTATGTAAAACCATGACTTATCAATCCATTCCAGATCTTGACCATCAGGTTAAGCCTGTTTTATTCCTATAATGTGAAACAAACTGGGATGCTATCACTTCACATGAAAATAGTTTCCAGGTCATAATTTATTAAATCTACTAGAATTACTCTGAATGTGTATTATTTACGCTCCATATTGTTAGTAACCCTGTCAGGCTCTTCTTCACCGTAACATCACATTGAAAAAGAATCTATATGTTGATCTCCCAAAGCCAGACCCAGATCCAAACATGCACAGCAGCAGAACATCCAGGGTGGTTGAATTTTATTTTGATTAGCCTCGAAAAAAAATGTTCAAAAAATGGTGAAAATCTGTCCTTAAAAAATTGTGGGCTTTCCTTTGCGAGAGATCAACCTGACGTATCTTACAGACACACTGACAAGACGTAAACAAACACAGGTAAACACAAACAGCAACATCTTACAACGAGGTAATAAAAGCATAGAAAACATGACTGGCGATGGATGGAGTATGACGATGGATGGCCATCCGCAGGGTTGCAGTCTATGGTGCCGGTTTTGGACAACTAACAGACCCCAAATAACACGTCACCAAATGACGACACGTAAAATCCGTGTGCGAAAATGATGTGAACTAGCACATACTGACGTCGTTTTTGTTTTGTTTTTTTACTAAATCACGATTTATGTAAAGTGCGCAGTCGAATTTAAAAAGTCGATCTCGATTTATTGTTTAATAATAGTTATATTTATTGGTGAATAAAATTATTCTCTGGAGACAAATCTAGCGTTAGCTCCTATCCCCTTCTGTACATAATCAATCTAAACCCATCTCAAAGCCCTAGTTTGTCCCGTAGCTATCAATTAGCTCTCACACGCAGATTATGTGGCACAGCTGTCGTGATAAACCGCATAAAACTCAAAGGAACGTGTTTTCGTCTGCATGCAATAGCTTGATTTGCATAGAGAGTTTTTGTTTTTTTCTCTTACCAAAGGCTGTGTCTCTCCGTTGACAGGAGGCACTTGGAACCGGTCGATTTCTTCCATCATTTTTGGAAAACGGTTTCAGAAGCGATTCAACAGTCGAGAAAACAGGAGTTAAGTCTAACTATTCCAGTCTATGATGCTTGATGGTCTGGATTCTCCGTTTTTAGCATGATAGCGGTTCGTTTTCCTCCATCCTGTCAGAGGTGACTCGACAGCAAGAGAGCAGTACCACCCTACTTCCGGGTTTAGAGCCCGTACATGACAAGTCTGACCAATCACAGACGAGGATATATTGAAATGCGAAGTGAAGCAGTTCCAAGCCTTAATGGTGGATTTAAATATCTAACAGATATTTATCTAACAGATACTTAAACAGCATGTGTAAATGCTAAATGTCAATATTAGATACTCTATATTGAATATATTTGTTTTATTCCATATTTCCGTGTTCGAAAGCATCGCAGATCCTGTTACTTAGGGATATACGGTATTTATTTATTTGCAAATATATACATATATATTTATATAAATTGTTCATAAGAGATTAGGTAGTTAAAAAGTGTATGACCATCGTTTGTTGGGAACTAGCTTGACTTGTTCGTCAACAGCAGTAGGTCGCGTTGTCTTGGTAACCTACATACAACAGCAAGCAGCTGCAACAGCACACAGTGTTCTGCTCGTTAAAGGTTCGAGCACGTAGAACACATACCTACATACCGGACTGATGGTGAAGTCATTTTGCTAGAATTTTTTTTTCGCAATGCCTAATAATAACGTGAGAAGGGTAAATGCCAACTTTGTTTATCCAGAGTTCACATTTAGCAGCAAACAAAGTTTTTCTAATGACGTCACAGTAGTATGGTAAAAGTAGAAAATGCATGTTATAGACGTTCAGCTACTTTGATTTGTTTTCACACAGAGCTCAGTTCTTCAGAGGGTACCTGGAGCAAAGTCTACCAAAGCCTCTAGTAAGAAAAAGGTAAGCATAGAAAAATACACTGTGTGCAACTTGTATTTTTTTTTTTTTTTTTTTGACGATTAATTTTGTTGTTGAACATTTAATATGTTCTCGATCAATTGAAAATGTTAAACCTCAAACTTAAATAATTAAGAAGATAAAAGTAAGGTTTTGGTTTTCCCAGGAGATTATCTATCTGTGTACACTTTTTAAACCACTATTAGTATAAAGTGTTGTGTAACTGAAAGAAAAATGACATTTTTTCCCCATTTCACTTGTTTTTTTTCATCTGATAATAATACACAAACAACTCAAATCTGAAAAATAATCATTTCTGTTGCAAAAAGGAAAAAAAAAAAACAGTGACCAATGTAGCTGCCTTTCTATTGGAATTTTTTTTCCACTCTATGCTCTATTTCACACACGTGTATATGTACAGGCCCTAGCACCCACACAAGGGAACTGTAGGCATGCAAATGGAGGAGAGGATGATGACAAAGCATCAGGCAGCTCTTTTCTGGTGCACCCCAATTTTTGTCCAATCCTTGCATGATCTTCTGACAATCTGTTTTAAGATTTTGATTATTAAAACTATATAAGCGGACTCCTCCCCTGGTGTACTGCATTTGGATCCTGACCACACATACAGGTACATGTGACAGATGGAGCTTTGTCCTGCACAAAAATCAGTTTTTTGAAAGACATTAACTATTTCATATACCTCTGCTTGAAGAAAGCGTCTTCTAAAAACTGGAAGTAGGTTTGGGAGTTAATTTTGAGTTCATCTTCAACCAAAAAGGTCAAACCAGCACAATTTAAATAATACCAGCCCATATCAGGCCAGTCTTTACAATTTATCCTGTGTGTCTTGTTTAACGGTGGTCAAGTTTTAACCTTCCTGACCTTGGTCATGTCTCTGAGCACTGAATACCTTATACTTCTGGGCACTCCAGGTAGATTGCACTGGAGGGTAATGGGTTCCTGGAGGTTAATGGGTTCCTGGTAGCTACACCTTTGATTCTTTACAAATTTTCTTCTTTTCTTTCGGTTTTTCCCTTCAGGGGTCGCCACAGCGAATCAGTTGCCTCCATCCAACCCTGTCTTCTGCATTCTCTTCTCTCACACCAACTACCTTCATGTCCTCTTTCATTACATCCATAAACCTCCTCTTTGCTCATCCTCTAGGCCTCCTGCCTGGCAGTTCAAAACTCAGCATCCTTCTACCAATATATTCACTATCTCTCCTCTGGACATGTCCAAACCATCTCAGTCTGGCCTCTCTGACTTTATCTCCAAAACCTCTAACATGTGCTGTCCCTCTGATGTATTCATTCCTGATCCTATCCACCTCTTTTCCACACTCTCCATTGCTCTGGACTGTTGACCCTAAGTACTTAAAATCCTCCACCTTCTTGATCTCTTCTCCCTGTAACCTCACTCTTCCACTTGGGTCCCTCTCATTCACACACATGTAGTCTGTCTTACTGCCCCTAACTTTCATTCCTCTCCTTTCCAGGACAAATCTCCACCTCTCTAGCTTCTCCTCCACCTGTTCCCTGCTCTCACTACAGATCACAATGTCATCTGCAAACATCATAGTCCATGGAGATTCCTGTCTATGGTGATGTCAGCCTGTCCATCACCATAGCAAACAAGAAGGGGCTCAGAGCTGATCCCAGATGCAGTCCCACCTCCACCTTGAACTCCTCTGTCACCCCTACAGCACACCTCACCACTGTCTTACAGTCCTCATACATGTCATGCACCGTTCTAACATACTTCTCTGCCACTCCACAACAGCCACCTCTTCTAGTCTTTGTTCTATTTCATTTTCCACGTTCATCAACTCTTCAAAATACTCTTTCCATCTTCCCATGACACTACTGACACCTGTCAATAGACTTCCATCCCTATCCTTAATCACCCTAACCTGCTGAGCGTCCTTCCCATCTCTGTCTCTCTGTCTTGCCAACCTGTATAGATCAGTCTCTCCCTCCTTACTGTCCAACCTAGCATTCAAGTCATCATAAGCCCCTTGTTTGGCCTTTGCCACCTCTACCTTCGCATTACGCTGCATCTCCCTGTACTCCTGTCTACTCTCCTCAGTCCTCTCAGTGTCCCACTTCTTCTTAGCTAACTTCTTTCTCTGGATACACTCCTGTACCTCCTCATTCCACCACCAAGTCTCCTTATCTACTTTCCTTCCAGATGACACAACGAGTACTCTCCTACCTGTCTCCCTGATCACATTAGCTGTAGTTGTCCAGTCATCTGGAAGCACCCCCTGACCACCCAGAGCCTGTCTTAACTCCCTCCTAAAAGTCATGCAACACTCCTCCTTTTTTAGCTTCCACCATTTTGTCCTCTGCTCTGCCTTTGCCCTCTTTATCTTCCTCACCACCAGAGTCATCCTACACACCACTATCCTATGCTGTTTGGCTACACTCTCGCCTACCACTACTTTGCAGTCGCTGATCTCCTTCAGATTACATCGTCTACACAAGATGTAGTCTACCTGTGTGTTCCTACCTCCACTCTTATAGGTCACCCTATGTTCCAGCCTCTTCTGGACGAAAGTATTCACTATACCCATTTCCATCCTTTTTTAAAAATCAACTACTATCTGTCCTTCTGCATTCCTCTCCTGGATACCAAACCTGCCCATCACCTCCTCATCACCTCTGTTTCCTGCACCAATATGTCCATTGAAGTCTGCACCATTGACAACTCTCTCACTTCTAGATATGCTCAGCATCAATTCATCCAAGTCCAACCAGAATTTCTCCTTCTCCTCCAGCTCACATCCTACCTGTGGAGCATATCCACTAACAACATTGAACATCACACCTTCTATTACTAGCTTCAGACTCATCACTCTATCTGACAGTCTTTTCATCTCCAGGACATTCCCAACAAACTCCTCCTTCAAGATAACTCCTACTGCATTTCTTTTCCTATCTACACCATGATAGAACAACTTGAACCCTGCTCCTAAACTTCTAGCCTTGCTACCTTTCCACCTGGTCTCTTGGACACACAGTATGTCTACCTTCCTCCTCTGCATCATATCAACCAACTTTCTACATTTTCCTGTCATAGTCCCAACATTTAATGTCCCTACTCTCAGTCCTCTTCGCTCTCTTCCTACAAACACACTTTCCTCCTCTCCTTCTTCGACCAACAGTAGTCCAATTTCCACTGGCACCCTGTAGGTGAATAGCACCAATGGTGGTCGTTGTTAACCCAGGCCTCGACTGATGCGGTATGGAAGTCATAGTTTTGATTTGCATGTTTGATTTGGCAAAGGTTTTACGCCGGATTTCTTTATTGACACAACCCTCTGTATTTATCCGGGCTTGGGACTGTCACAATAATACACTGGCTTGTGCCCTCCTGCAGCATCTTTGGCTGTAAATTTGCACTTTTTTTCTCAACATATTTCTTGCAACCCTGTTCACTAATTGCAATGAAGCATTTGATGGTTCTGTGATCATGCCCCAACATCTTAGCAATGTCAAGAGAGCTGCATTCCTCTGAAAGAATTTTTTACAATTTTCCTGTTTTCATATTGTCGAGAACTCTTTTTTGGCGCATTTTTCCAGAGGAAAAGAACCTGCTTAATAATTATGCACACACCACACCCTCCCTCCTTACTCAAATATACATCACCTCTTCTTCTTATGCTTATATCCACTAGCATTCCGGTTTATACAGCATGGAGTTGGAAAATATGTATAAACATTATGATATATGGTAAAAACACTCACTAGCTAATAATTGTGTACACAGTGTAGGATAGTTTGACATGAACATCAAGTAGAATAAACTATGAAAAGGTATACTTTTTTTAACGTTACTGTCTGTAACCTTTCAGGATGAGGTTGATTGTGTGGATGTGGGGGACACATGGGATGAATGGTCTCATGGGAGGGCACTTATTAAGCCTCCAGACCAACTGGAGCTCAGTGATGCTGTAAGTACAGTAGATAGAGACCCTTGCCCTCAGTTCTTCCAAGTGAGTCATCCACCTATTTCTTCTTGATGAAATTGGTTAAGCCTGCAACAGTTTTGTTTGTGTGTGTGTGTGTGTGTGTGTGTGTGTGTGTGTGTGTGTGTGTGTGTGTGTGTGTGTGTGTGTGTGTGTGTGTGTGTGTGTGTGTGTGTGTGTGTGTTTGTAAATGTAATTATTCTTTAACTTATAGTTTATTGTTGTCTTTTGGTCATGTGTTCCATCTTATGCTTTCTCTCATCACCAATGTCATTAGGAGCTCAAAGAGGAGATTACAAGAATCTTGACTGCAAACAACCCACATGCCCCCCAAAATATTTTTCGCTACAACTTTAAGGTGAGAAAGTTATACTCAAGATAAATCTTTACTGAAGTTACTTCATACTACATTATTTCATGATCAAGTTTCTCTGACAACTATTCACATTTAATAGATGACGGTGAATTATTTCACACGGATTCTTTCATCTGATTACTTGTAATTAGCAACAAACATTTTCTTGTCTTCTGAGCAAATCCAACAGATTTCTCTCTTCACCATTCTCCGCATTTCTTGCATCAACCAGGAACGTTCTTACAAGTCTACCAGTGTTGTGGATCAGATGGCTGTTCTTTTTGTGTTGGAGGGTAATCTTGTGCATCAAGATTCTGAAGAGGCTCGTAGACTGAAGGCCAAGGAGATTCTCACTGAAGGTACAGGATCAAGCATGCTGCAAAAAATATTTTGCTAATAAATTATTCCGGAATAATTGCTCTAAGTGTCCCAACATGTGGTTTCATAGTATATGCAGTGCTGTTCTATTCTGCTGCTGTTCTCTTCTCTGTTATAGAATGAATAAAGTAATATTCTTAAAGGAAGATTAATGATTTACTTTTTTATCAGGCTTTTTTCTAATATTTTAACTAATATTTTAATTAATATTTTAAGTAAATTTAAAATATTTTAAACCCCAGGCTTTCTTTCTTCTTTCTTTTATTGTTCATTCATTCATTTATTTTCAAAACTGGCTTCTTTCGCTGTCCTGGGTTCCTGGGTTTCTGGAGCCTATCCCAGCAGACTGGTGGCATGAGGCAGAAATACTCTGTGTGTGACGCCAGTGCAACGCGGAGCCACTAGTAGAAAGACAAACACGCACACACACTCACACCTATGGGCAATTTGAGACCGGTCCTTTCTTGTATTACATCTCGCTTCAAAGCGGTGATGCACTGTAATTGTCACCATTAGTGTGTTCATCCATTCGTTCGTTTGTTCGTTTGTTCGTCCGTTCGTTTGTCAAATTTCACTCAGGAACCGAATAAGAGAGATGAGGGAGAAGGCCAGTGTGAGTGAGACCATAGATCAAAGCATGAGCTTTGATCTATGGTCGAGCTAGAAGTTGGTCGAGCTAGAAGTTGGTCAGAGCACTGGCTTTGATCTTTGACCTATGCAAGTAGGTCAGGGTAAAATTTTGCATTCAGGGGTGTCACGGGATGTTGCCATCTGTGACTGCCTTGTAACACCTCGCTTCAAAGCAGTGATGTATTGCGATTGTCCGTGTTCGTGTGTTCATCCATTTGTTCGTTCGTTCGTTTGTCCAACAATTATCTTCGCAACTGTTGCAGATAGAAAGATGAAACAAAAAGCACATTACTCGAGTAGCAAAGGGGAAGAAAATAAGATGATGACCTTGACCTTGAGAAAACTAGGTCAAGGTCAAATTTAAACTTTTGTACTCTCAGGAACCAGATAAGATAGAAAGACACAGGAGATGGCCAGTGTGAGTAAGTGCTAGTGCATAGCTTTGACCTGCTCTGAAAGGTCAAAGCTATGCACTTGTCAGGTACTACTTTCAGGGTACCCTGGCCTATCCTTCGTGGGATGTTGCAGTCTCTGACTGCCTTGTTAGATTTGATTTGATATGTTCATTTTGTAAGCAGTCAGATTTTGACCTGATGTTTCTGATGTCCAGAGACGTTAACGGATGAAAATGGAATGGAACAAGACGAAGAGAAATCAGAAACACCGGTAAAACTGTTTTGATGATCTGTGTTTGAGCCTAAGCGACTTTAATTTTTGACTATATTAATCCATATCAGATAATGTTTAATAGTGAAGTGATAATCAGTTTCATCAAGAGGTCAATGAGTCAAGAGATATGGCTTGAAAGCTAAATTTTTCCCCCTGTTAATTTTCTACAGGCAACACCAATAGAAGATGGAGGGGAGGTGGAGGAAGCTGGAGAGGACGACAGACCAGACAGCGTTGCTTCCAAAATGGACAAAAGGGAAACAAAAATTACAAACCAGTTCAACTTCAGTGAGAGAGCTTCTCAAACCCTTAATAACCCTCTCTGGGTAGGAAGAAGGTTAACTTGTTTCCTGCTAGAAAAGAATCTTGTGTGTTAAAATCACAACTCACTTTTTTCCCAATTATTTAGTAATCTATAAAAAATGAAAATGTAGAAAATGTAATATTTAAAGGTTTGAAATAATAGATAATAATGATGTCTGTAAAGTGAAGTATTAAGAGCCTGATGCCACAAGAATTTCTGAAGAGTAATTTTTATTCTCCTGCAGGAAAGAAGCTGCCAGACTGAACCTCCTCCACGCAGTAGCTTTTCTGCAACCACTAATCAGGTATTGGATTATTTTACTTATTTAAATGAGTTGTTGAAGCCAGACTTCTTGTCACACACTCGAACATCAGTAAATATTTACCATGATGAGCTAATTTGAATGACTCCTTCACAGTGGGAGATCTATGATGCGTATGTGGAGGAGCTGCAGAAACTAGAGAAGAATAAAGACAAACAGAAAGGCATACTATCAAAGAAAGATATCGACAAAAGCAAGAAGAAGACGATGCTGATGGAGACTCAGGTAGAGTCTATGCTGATGTATTCTTGTCTAAATAAAGCACAATAATATATATACTACTTTACAGCATGTTAAAGAAATCTGTTTGGTTTCATATCTTTAAAGCTAATGTTGTAAAAGCACAAATCTCTTGCTAATGTGTCATTGCTGTGTCTTATGTTTATCTATAATGTTTTTATTTTAGAATGATGACATCACCAGAATAGGCAAAGCATCCAAGATCTTTGAACGGATGGTCAATCAGAATACATTTGATGGCATAGCACAAGGTATGTTATGTGAATACTGTATGCTCAATGAAAGGCTAACAATTACTTGGACTGATATAGAAGTTGCTGCACTCAGTCATCACGTTTGTTCTCCATTCTCCCTCCCCTTTCAGATTTTAAATATTTTGAGGATGCTTCTGATGAGTTCAGGGACCAGGAAGGAACTCTCCTACCTTTGTGGAAGTTCCAATATGATAAAGCAAAAAGACTGTCTGTCACTGCCCTCTGCTGGTTGGTTTGATGTTGACATTCATGTAGACTAACGTTCATTATTATTCTGAGAGGAGCTATGGTGCTGCAGATGCCCTACTATCATGAAATTTAAAGCCAATTACATTTGGTTTTAGAATGTTAACTGCCTGTTCATATGTGTCAAGACCAATAAAAGTTTTATAAACAAATAAAATTTAAATGATGATACATCACAATTAGAGTTTCAGCTGCTCATACAGTACAGTATTATAACATCCGATCCGATGTTCAAGAACCTGGAGTGACTGATGCACCTGTCCTCAATAGGAACAAGAAATACCAGGATCTTTTTGCTGTGGGAATGGGATCGTGTAAGTATAGAATAGTATAGTAATAATAAAAATAATAATAATAAAAAGAAGTCATAAATAAGGAATTTAGTTACATTGCTGGAAAGACTCTGATTAGACCTAATTCAATGGTATTCACACATTTACATCCATCCTTCTCTGTTTTTCTCTACCAGATGATTTCTGTAAACAAGGCTGTGGCATGCTCATCTTCTACTCATTGAAGAACTCTGCCTTTCCAGAGTACATTTATAACACCAGTTCTAGCATCCTATGCCTCGACATCCATGAGGAGCATTCCCACCTGGTTGCAGTTGGGTTCTATGACGGCTGTGTGGCTGTCTACAACTTAAAGGAGAAGGGAATGGAGCCAGTCTATAAGAGTACAGCTAAGACTGGCAAACACACTGACCCTGTCTGGCAGGTGAGATTAAGAGAAGAGTACCACTTATTCCTTAAACCTGCAGTGATGCTTTGTTATAATACTATTTTAAACTAACTGAGAAATAAATTAAATGATATGAAAGCAAACGTATTTCTTTATTCAGGTGCTCTGGCAGAAAGATGACATGGACAATAACCATAATTTTTATTCTGTGTCATCTGATGGCCGAGTTGTTTCCTGGACACTCGTTAAGGTTGGCCAAGAAATGATATTAATTTACATATATTCTCTCAATGGTGCTCTCATTTGGTAAAGTTGTCTCAACAAATATTATCCCAACACAATGGAACTACAATGCAACTCTCTAGATGCAAATTACATCATTTTCATATGCATTAGATAAATTAGTCTGCATGGTTGCTGACATTTGCAGTTTGTTCATGCTTCTGTTTTAGTGTGAGTGGTTTTTTATAATTTGCATATGTATTTCCACATTACTTCATGACATCCTGTTTGCACGTTTGCAGAATGAGCTAGTCTTTACAGACATCATCAGACTGTCACTGAATGGTGAATTCTCTGAGTGGCCAGAGGGTGCGGATCAACCAAGTATCGGTAAAGCCTTCATTCATCTTCATGTCATCTTCGACAGAAGAATCTGTGCACTGCATTTCACTTTTACACTGCTGTTACTCATCGAGACTACAGCACTCCAATATTATCTCAGAGTAGATTTGCCTCCATTTGTCACTGATTTAACAGTGGGTGTGTAATTTATGTGTTTGATCCCTCTTGTTCACAGCCTGTGGAACATCATTTGACTTCCACAGACAAATCGACTTTCTATTTGTAGTTGGCACAGAAGAGGGGAAAATATACAAGGTATGTGTCAAAGCTTCAACAATATTAGCTTTAGCTGGGTGTATACTGTACTTTAGGTCACTTATTCAATTAGAAATTTTTAATGCTGTTAAAACACTCAGGTAGATAGATGTGTCCCACCTCCATAAAACACAGTATGAAGCATCATACATCCTGTCTTAATGTTGATAAATTAATCAGACTTTCTCTCAGGTAAACACATATGTTTTAATTACTTCTCCTCATACCCTTTGTTTGAGTCATCACAGTCAATATGTTATTATTTTGTGTAATTATCCAGCTCTTACACTGTTTATAATTTAATGTTTTATTTTGTCCTTGTCAGAAACACAGAGCCACGTTAGTTTAACAGAAGTGCATCTTATCATGCAAATAAAGGAGCTCCGCAATCATGAACGACAAAACAAGCTTGGGGATTTATCCATACTGTTTTGACAATTATTATAGTAGGCTGCAGTTGTTGTTGTTGTTGTTTTTTTTGTTTTGTTTTTTTTGTTTTTTAATCGTCATAGTCATTATATGACCAGAAAGACCAAAATACTTAAACAATAAAGTCATATGAAAATACCAATATATCATAAAAATAGAGAACTATGAAAATAGAAGTTCTTACTTTATCTAACATTGTACCAGATAATGTCAAAAGAACTAAGTATTAATGACAGTGTCATTAAAGTTTATAGCTAAGTCTGTGTGTCAGTGAAGCCTGCAATGTTGGGAAGTATTTATTAGTTTGCTAAAAAAATTAAATAAAATGCTTATTTCACATTTTTTCTAGATTAATTATTAATCGTAGTGGTAGTAAAATCTAGAGTAATACCATTGTCGCTAAGTAGTATTAGCGACAATGTGGTAGAACAGCATTAGATGTCATCATCATAGTTTCATTTTCCTGCTGAGTGTTTATTAACGCTTAAAACGTTGACTTAACTGTCAAAGGAGCAAGCTGATTGTACGCTTAGTCAAACAGTCAGTTTGTGTAAGTTGTGTGTAAGTATGTCTAGAAAGGAAGCCGATACAAGAAAGCCTCTAAAACACCTCTCAACCAAAACCAATTGTTTGATAAAGGTATGAGTTTTACAACAAAACAGGTACAGTCTCCTTATGTCCAAAATTTCTGAGGTAAAGCTAGAATAAGGAGGCCTCAAGAGCCGTTAGATGGAGTTTTCATTGGCTATTCCTGAGTCAGAAATGTGCAGTACTTCCTTCTGCTTCCATATTAGCATCAGTATGACCAGCATAAATTAAAAGTAAGTGATGCAGGAAAGTTTCAAACAAGATAATTGGGAATAATTAACAATGATGTAATTCAATGTAATATTTTTCTGTGCAATACACACCATTTTTGAGAAATTTCATTGTTTATTCTGTGTCAAAGTATCACAAAGCATCATGGATCAAATGAAAATTTTAGTTTATTTTCAATTATCTCTTTTTAAGTGTTTCTTTCATTCTGAAAACTGCTACCAGAAGAAAGCACACTAATCCCTATCGGTTCAAACGTAGTTCAGAGTTTAGGACCCTCATGCAGATATAAGAGGCAGTGCTAGTGAAAGTTATGGTTTTTAATAGTTTTCACTACAGACCAGGGTATAAAGAAAAAAGACATATGAGCAATTCAAATCAGTAAAACATTATCCACACTAAACGATCCAAACCCAAACTGTTAAGATAACAACCCGAAACAATGAGCAGGATAAAACCCCTCTGAAATGTTTAAGCAAACAGAAAAATAAACCGTCTTAACTGTGGAAACATAAGGAAAACGCTGGAACAAAGGTTCTCCTGGACTTGGCAAAGACAGAGTAACATAGAAACATGAGAATGCGACACAACATATAGGTGAATTCAGTGTAATCATTTAAGTGGAGGGGGAAAAAGAACATAAAGAGGAAGTAACAAACACAGAACCCCATTATGATCAGTCTGCCAACATCATTGAGGTCACAAATAACATGTCTGTGCTTTCTAGAACGATTGTGGCTGTATTCCTGTGAAACAACCCTCCTTGTAGGTATATAGACAGACACACACTCAGTATGTGTGATGAAAAATGTTCTGTCACTTCAAGGTTCAGCGGCACAGGAATCCCCTGGGGAGGATAGATTAAGAATCTTTCAACCAAGCTGCAGGTCAACAATCACACTGTCAGTGCTTGAAGTATAACAGCTGTCCTCACAAGTCCTGCTGTTCAATCCTGGGTCTACCGTTTAATTTATCCCTGCAATATTACTTTCCTGTTGTGATGGTGCTTCTGTGAACCTTATTGCAAATAAACCTCAGACATTTATAGGTCATTTGATCATTGATACACAGAGGATTACATCACACTCCATCTCCAACCTCTCTCCAACTAGTATTTTCTGTACAGAACATTTTAACTATCGGTGGAAATTGCATGTGCCCAGAAAAATAATTATCAAAAAATATTCATTTCATGTCCCATTAAGAGGTCGAGGAAAAACACCGATTGGTTTAATAATGGATATATGATGAAGCACTGAGCTGTTGAACATTTGGAAATTTTTCCCTAAATCTTTGATGTTACATGCTGAGTGAGGTCTTGCCTCACATATGATTCATCTATTTTCATGAAATATTCATTTTGAAGTCACTTGTCAATGGTGGTAAAGCCATATGTCATCATTCATTCTTTTTCTGTAACAAGTGAACGTCAGTGGGTCAGGTTTGCCTGAATAAGTTGCCATTTCATCACAGGGAACATATATCATCATGTTTATGTCAAATGATTGCATTTTGTTTTTTGTATTTGTTTTAATCCATTCATAATCTTACAGCTGTATCAATCTATTTCTGGCTCAATTCCGTCCTGCAGGCTTCTGTCGCGCATCTTCTTCCACAATCTGTCCCCGATTTTCCTTCTGTTCAGTTTTCCTAAATAATAAGTGATAAAATAGCAGCAAGATATAGCTCTGAAAAAATATGCATAAATATATGTAAAAATAAAATATTAAATAAAATACGAAAATTACAATAAATAGATATAAATGTAAGTATATATGAAAAGTAATGCTCTGTATACTATAAAGCCCACAACAGAAGAATGGTTACCGCTCTGATGAGATGGTGGTGCCATGAATGTAGCCTCTGCCACCACTGTACAAATGTTTATGTGAATGGCTGAATGCTGGTTTGTGATTTAAATCACTCTGAGGGGTCTGAGGGGTCAGTCACACTAAAAAGGTGTTATATAAGTACAGTCCATTTACCACTCTTTCATAATTCAGTATGGTAATCTTCCAACTCAACCCACATCTAAAAAATCTCTTCACAATTTTATATTCTGAAGTGGATTTTTTTTAAGAAAAAATGTGATGCACCAAAAGCAAATTTAAAATCAAGGCCCATAACAGCCAAAAAATATTATTTTTCTGCTGAATTTTTTTTAATTTTTTTGTGATCAAATTCAGTTTATTATTCTGTCTTCAGAATAATATGAAAATTGTGTGCATTTGCACAATCTTCTTCAGTTTTGTGCTGAAGAAAGAGGATTATGTAAATGCACACATACAGCACACTCAAACTGGCCAGGTTAAAAATTTGGGTGTGCGATTTCAGTGACACAGCAACAGCAGTCATTGAGACAAGACTGGAAGAGTCATACAAGAAATAACACTTCTAAAATATTTGTTTGGCTGTAATTTTCAAAGTCAGTTTTCACCAACACACAAATTATAACTTTGATCTTATCCCATAGTGCTCCAAAACATACTCAAGCCAGTTCCTGGAGACATACGATGCCCATAGCATGGCAGTGGACGCTGTCAAGTGGAACCACTTCCATCCAAAGGTTTTCATCTCCTGCAGTTCAGACTGGACCATAAAGATCTGGGACCATACCATCAAGTAAGACAATTAGATGCCTGGAGTTCCTGTAGATATACAACTTGCCAGTGTCTGTTGAAGCACAGCTGATTGGCCTACTGGCTGACAGAAGGGTGTATGAAGAGGAGAGTGACATCTTGGGGGAAATGAAAGAAATATTCATTGTGAATTCTCCCTGTGAGGTTCTAAGTGAAAAGAAGGACCTCAGGACTTTAATTTCTATACAGTTTTTTTTTTCCATCATAGAGTAGTTTAAGCCTTAATCAAGTAAAATTATCTTCTCACTCAAAGACGATGGAAGACAAATGCGTGTTTGGTTACAGAAAGCAACTGCAATTTCACACTGAATTTATTATATTAGCAATGTCAGTAAGGCTAAAGTTGGTATTCAGTCTTCATTACCTTCTAATGCTTTTCATGGAATCAGCACAATTCTTCTTGTTTATTTGATCCCTCCCCCACTATCTCCCACTTCTTGTCAGCAAAGGCATCTTGATTGAATAATGATAGTCATTATCCACCCATCATGAGAGATAGTTGGAGGATTTTTTCCAAGAATGATCCATAACATCGCAGAAATGCAGTGTCCTGAAGGAAAGGTCCTGACTGCATCTAATAAGATTTCACAAAGTTCACTACATTGCCGATAAGTGTGTCAAGGGTTTACATTGAAAGCTGCAACTTTGTTGAACAGTTATATATATTCTGGAACACTTATTTGATGCTGTCGGTCAATCCTGACTGAGTTGAGGGGTTTTATCAATATTAAAACTTCTATTAAGTCCATTAAACAGTCTATTACCTTGATAAATACTGTATACACCTTGGTAATAAAGATGAGCATGATGTATGAATCCTCATTGTTCTGACTCTGGATTTGCAGTACATTCAGTCATCTGAGGAGCATTTTGCACCGAATGAGTTGGAGGTGTTGCAGGAATGGAAGAACTTTGTGTTATCTTTGTACAAGTAAAGTGAAAGAAATTCATCAGAGGGCATAGCGCATAACGCATAGACCTATGTTATTTGTGATTAAGGCCAAAAAAAAATGTCAGTGAAACATTGGTAAAAAAAAAAAAAAATCCAAATAGGAGAAAGCAGATAAAAAATCAAAAATAATATTTTTTAAAAAATCAAAAATTGACAAAATTTAAAAAAAAAACAAAAAAAACAACTGGTGCAATCCAAGGAACAAAAAAAAAGTCAAAAATGAAAAACTGCATACATGCAAACCTCATGGTACTTTACAAAGACAGGAATTATCAACCTGAAGAGGGAGCACAAAGACTAAATACACCAAGGAGGAAATACCAAGAAAGAGGTACAACTAACTGGGTAAAATAGAATCGCATGAAAACTTCAACAAGATCCATCCATCCATCCATCCATCCATCCATCCATCCATCCATCTTCAGCCACTTATCCGGGGCCAGGTCGCGGGGGCAATAGTCACAGCAGAGATGCCCATACTTCCCTCTCCCCAGAAACCTCTTCCAGCTCCTCCGGGGGGATCCTGAGGCGTTCCTAGGTCAGCTGAGAGACATAGTCCCTCCAGCATGTCCTAGATTCTTCCCTGAGGTCTCCTCCCGGTAGGACATGCTTGGAACACCCCAGGATTTATCAAAGAAAAAGTCAGCAGTCACATGAGGGGACTAAACCTCAAAATAAAAGCTAAACTAAAAGCAAAAAACACAACTGGTTAAGTGTGGTTGACTATGCATTTCTGTTTGATCACTACCATCATCATCATTATCATCAGTAGTATCATCATTGTTATTACTATCCCATCTGACCATTGATGTCTGTGTGTTTTTCCAGCACACCGATCTTCACCTTTGACCTGAATGCAGCTGTCGCAGATGTTGCCTGGTCTCCATACTCCTCCACTGTATTTGCTGCTGTCACAACAGATGGAACAGTAAGCATCCATCAAAGCTTAAAAGTTGTTGCTCACATCTTGCCTTTCAACTTTACCACTTGTCATTAAAAATTATGCTTTGATTTATCACAAATTGACATCACCAACTGTACACTGAAGTCTTCTATAGGTTTTGCACTTTAAATTTTGTAGCCAAAATGACCAGAAAGCTGTTAGCAGCTTTTTAAGAAAGTCTCAAGTCTCTCACTCACCGAACCCTTTAGTAAAAAAATGTATATATATATTTCTTTTTTTTTTTAATTTAAGATATAAGTACAGTATATGTTTTACTGGTCTATTAAATGAATTATGCATTAATGTCACCTTTTTCAAAGAACAAAACCAAGACAGTGCATGAACCCACATGAAATTACCTACCTGCAAATCAGTGTGACTTCTGCTGTTGTTATTGAGAGACCAGTTCAGATATGCGTGGTTTCACCTTGGCAAGTGCTACTGTTATATCATTTTCTCAGCAAAGTCTGTTTCTTTTGTTTTCCATGCAGCTTAAGGAAGTGTTCCTTTATTTTTGCCAGTGCCAAACTAGAGTTGCTCCACTTGACATTGCAAATTATGCAGAACGCTGACTCCCATCACGTTCCGTTATACAGTACATTTAAATTCACGTTAATAATAATAATAATGGATTAGACTTATATAGCGCTTTTCTGGACACTCAAAGACGCTTTACATTGGATCCATTATTCATTCATTCCTCATTCATACTTGGTGATAGTAAGCTACCAGAGCTGCCCTGGGGCAGACTGACGGAGGCGTGGCTGCCAATCTGTGCCTACGGCCCCTCCGACCACCAGCGGAACAATCACAAACATTCACACACCAGCGACTGCCCCACTGGAGGCAGGGAGAGGAAAGTGTCTTGCCCAAGGACACAACGACAAATGACTCAGCAGGAGCGGGAATCGAAACGCCGATCTTGAATCATTGGACGACCCGATCTACCACTGAGCTTCGGCCGCCCGTTGTACATATTCGTCTGACCACTTTCTTCTTTTGCTCAACATAGATACTATGAGTTAAAATATTAAGAAAGCAATCAGGTGGTGTACCATCATGACAGGCATAAATCGACTACTGAGTGCGCAAAATCCCATGTAGCACAGGTAGGCTAATCGATGTAGCGTGATCACCTGCAGCCAGTGATGGCTAAGGGGGCCGTGTCGTCACCAATTGCCATGATGTGTCAAACGTACACAGTGATTCGTGTATGTTCGGCAAAAACATCCGACGCATCGTGTCGGGTGTTTTGTCTTGACCTCCGTCTCCGCCAAACCCCTGAGACCGACTCACCGAACCTTTGGGGTTCGATCGAACCCAGGTTAAGAACCACTGCATTAGCAACTACAAAGCTCCCCCGTCAAGTATATGCTTCTGTCCAACTGAACAGTCATATGTAATAGACAAGATGCTGAACCCTGGTGGAACTGCTATAGAAAAAGTCACAACACAGACATGTAAAATGGTTTATGAGAAAAAGATGAGAGATAGTAATTGGGATTAAAAGAAAAATATAGTAATTGGGTTAAAAAAAAAAAAGGAAAGATAGTAATTATCCTGGGGGTTTAGAAATACTGTTGAAGTGGAAAAAGCAAAGGTTGAACTCTTTTTTTTTTAACAGGATATGTTGACCTAGGATTTGAGGCAACATCTGAATAAGCATTTTCATTTTGTGAATAGAATATCAAGAGTTAAATTGTGTCTAATCAAAACTGCAAATGGTAGGGCATACATGTGAATTTGTGCTTATTGACGTACATTCTGAGAAATGTTGAGCTGTTTATTTTTTAATAGGCGGTCATTTTTCAGTAAATGAGTTGTTTATGCAATGGATTGCATAATTACATCCCGCGAAGGGAATGTAATGTAATGTAATTGTCAGTGTTCGTGTGTTCATTCGTCCGTCTGTCTGTCCGTTCGTTAGTCCACCAAATATCTTCGCAACCGTCGCAGATAGAAAGATGAAACAAAAAGCACATTACTCGGGCGGCAAAGGGGATGAAAATGAGATGACCTTGAGCTTGATAAAACTAGGTCAAGGTCAAATTTCAACTTTTGTACACTCAGGAACCGGATAAGATAGAAAGACAAGGAAGAATGCCAGTGTCAGTAAGGGCATAGATCAAACCTAGTGCTTTGATTTACCTATGTTTTGATTTAAAATTTTGAATTCAGAGACTGCAACATCCTACGACTTACCCTGACCTACCCTGA
The DNA here is from genome assembly GCA_013358685.1 of Antennarius maculatus. NCBI lineage: Eukaryota > Metazoa > Chordata > Actinopteri > Lophiiformes > Antennariidae > Antennarius > Antennarius maculatus. The sequence goes on along the minus strand of CM023609.1, from coordinate 19,252,407 downwards.
AAGTAGGTCAGGGTAAAACTTTGAATTCAGGGGTGTCGATTAAGGATGTCTGGATCTGCAGAGGCAGAAGTTGTTTTGTTTGGTCTGCGACCAGTCAGGGAAAAAATTCACGGGTTTTGTTTTTGCTGGAAAGATCATGAAGGTGGACAACAGATAAAAAAAACTCTGGTTGAAGAAGCACAGCATCGCTTGTGTGGTAACTTTTAACCCCTTTTTCCAGAGTGTAACACTTACACGTCTGTTTAACCTGACTAATGTCTCCCTTATCAACAATATCTGTAAATGATAAAAAAAGTGAAAAAGATTCATTTGTTCCAGACAAGGATGCTGTCGGTCTGTCTCCACATATTTTCTTAATATGGCTACGGGCTGTTGCCATCTGTTTGTATTCACACCACTCTACTCCATGCTGTAAAAGTCCAATGTGTTGTGTCTGACACATTCCCAGTCCAGCGTGCCCAGTAGAGTCAACTGACCATGACAAAGACAAAATGAAAGCCAAGTAATTTGAGAACACCTTATGTCACAGATTCCATCGCCACAATAGACACAATAAATACAGCAATTTACTCACAATTCTGCACATACTGACCATATAAGTCTTGAAAATACAGGAGGGAAGAAAAATATCACAGTTAAATCGCGTACATGCTTTAAATGCAGAATAAAACCAGTGGCCTCTTAAATAATAACCATCATCTACATAAATCAATGCAGCTGAATAACTTTGCTAGAAAGTATATAATGTGTCGGTCCTTCATGTTGCTCCCATTATTTATTCTTACAAACTAGATCAAAAGCAGCATCTATTAAAAAAACTCATTAAATTCTCATCAGTTGGCATATATTTCAGAAGTAGAATATCTTCTCTGTCTGAGTAGCAGGAAAGACAAGAGCATAGAATTGATCTCAATCAAATCAGTGTGCCTTGTCATTGAGATTGGATTCCTCAACCAGCACTCTTTTCTGGGCCTCTCCAATCTTGTTCTCCGAGGTCAAAAGAGGACAAGTTATGGAACCTTCTCAGTTTGGAGTGAAGCGCCAGTAGTAGTAGTCTTTCTGTTATGTTTCTCTTCACCAGATGAAACTTTTAGTTACATAGTTAGGGTTAGTTAAACACCCTACTTTTTTTGCCACAATGGGGCAATAGACCTTTCTGGTTCCTTTGCTGTCTTCCAGGTATATTTTTTTCCTTTTAAAAGACAGTGTGTACTTCTCTCCCAAAGTCCAACATAATTTATTAGTTCCTATCCTCGATGCAGTTCCTATGACTCCATTCTTCTGGACAGAGATGTTGAATGTTGTACCTGCAATCTGCTGAAGCAAGACTTCCAGTTTGAGGTTCTCAGTTCTAATGACCATTATCACCTCAGCGACCACTTTGGTTTTCATCTCCCACATTTGCTCCAGCTACCCGTGGAACGTCTCAGCTTTCATGTTCCTCCTTTTTAATGTTACTCTTAGCTTGGATTACATCATGTAGGACAACTGCCCTCCTCTGCCTCGTGTCAACCATCATTTTGTCCGGTTGGTTAGCCACTAGCTGTTTGTCAGTCTAGAAATTGAAGTGCTACAGAATCTTGGCTTTGTTGTTTTCAACCACTTTAAATGGTGTATCCCACTGGGAGACTTGGAAACTTCCAATCCACACTGACCACAGACACTCCCGCTCACTGTCCTAGCCACTAGCAAGCTGAGACTTCAGGCCTCTTGGGTATGATTCTCAGCGTATGGGAGGCATGGCCACAATGCATGTTGTGTTTTGCTGCAATGTGTCCAACTGTCTCAGGAGCATAATTAAACAGCATCCTGCATTTTGGATCCTGTCTACTGTGATAGATCCCTGTCTCTATGTTGTGATGTCATCCACTTCCTCTATCTACCAATAGTATATTCCAATGTGGGCTTTGGTCATCACCCCGTATTTCCGGCTCTCTGACACACTCTCTTAGCAATCCATCCCTGGGCCCATCTTCCTGATTTATTCATGGATACTCTTTATTTCATCCCAGACTGAGGCTTTGTCTCTTCATGTCTCTGGGTGCTGGACTTTGGGTGGAACCCTCAATGCATTGTGGGGAATTTAAGTACTGGTAGTGTCTATCCCTTCCCGAGGCCAGTACAACCCCAGCTGAAAATCAGTTAACTAGTGGATCATGTGAGTTCATGGCTTGGATCTTATTTCTCCATTGAGTGTCTCAGCACCCAACTCACCCTTCGGAGGTATTTTATATAATATTTTGTTTGTCTTGTACTTTCCTAGTTGTCATTGTGATTTAAACTTTAGCAAAACTGTACTGGAGGCTTGGAAGTGAAGCAACAAAAGCGATCTCAATGTATACTCTAGGCATTGAAAAACCAGAGTGACACATACCCTGTATACTGTATCATGGAGCACTGTGTTGATGCCAGTGAGGATATGTAGCAGCTTAGTGCTAAGCCCTGACTGTTCTGACAAGATTCTAACCAGCCAAAGACGGTAGTATCAGGTTGCAGTCGGTTTTGTGTGTTACTGCTCGAGAGGTTTCCATGGTCTCCCAACAGAACCAAACTATCATTGGCCTTTGTTAAGGTTCCACCTCAGATAGCCTGGTGTAAAGCAGTTGCACAATATCAATTCTGGAAAATTAGTTTAATGATACACACCAATTCTTTGTATTGAGTATGTGTGTGTGCCAGAGCTGCTGATGTGTCTTTTATTCACTTCTTCTGTCAACTGTGCCAAGCCACCATTAATATGAATTATGGAGCAATTTGCTGTTTCTTCACTCAGAGAACAATGGTTACGGCATAACCTACAGTTACATCAGGACATTAAGTTAGATTAAATGTCACATAGAAACTACGGGATCTGTGCAGAATTAATTTGATCCATAAATAGTTGTCCTAAATTCAATGAAGGTGTCAGGTGACCTTCCCTTCACATTTCATCATTGTCACATCTTGCAGAAATGACAGATATTTCCAAAATTCTCACATTCTCGGATGCGGGCACGACTCATGATTTCAGTTTGAATATTTTTTCCCAGGATAGCAGATTTTTTTTCTTTTCTTTCAGCATGTGTCTGATGAAGCTTGAGTGACTCAGCATAAGTTGTGCACTGCTTGACGTGTATTTACTATTGAGAACAATTTGGCCTGCTGCTGCCACTGTCACACTGCAAAATGTCAGGGACACAATGGTGCATGTGTTATACGAGTCTGTGTATGTGTGTGTACGTGGATTCGTGAGGATAATGACTTGCCAGGCTGGCTGAGGTGTAAGAATGACACTTGATTGTGCCACTGAAAACACATCTCTCTTCGTTCTCTCTGTCCTTGCCTCTCCATCTGAGCCAATTGTTGAGAAAATGAAGTGTAAGGATGAAATAATGAGAGGTCCAGGCTTTGCCCCCTGTGATTGGACTCTAGGTCCATATTTGCTCTGTGTGTATCCCTGTCACTTATTTCAGTTAGTACACCTATTTCAGCTTATGCTATATTATTAGAGCCTATATTTGAAGATCAAACTGAGGCCTTAGTAATGAAACTAATTTAATACATTATACTATAAAGCATAAAACATAAATAATAATGTAATATAATGTGAGTTTGATTATAGACAGTCATTTCAACAAAATGTCTCTGTGCTCCATGGTCTTGCATGAATTTCAGTTTAGTCAGAGTGCAGCATAATCAGACATGACTGCATTAAGGCTGATACATCCAAAGGAAAAACACTGGGCATAATGGCTGTGTTGACGGAGGTTACAGAAAGTCATACCTTCATATATTATGATAATTTAGTGCAAGACAGCACCAGTACACACAGACAATGTTGACCCAAGCAGAGTTGTCTTTCTGTGACAACATATGTTTTAAAGTGGTTGATGTGTTGTCTGAATGCACTTTGAATGTATGCTGAAAAAGAAACTGTCATCTTGTTCATTTTGAATGATGATACTCACAAAAAGCACACAGTGATATTTACCTTCGGACAGAAGCGTACACTCCCTGAATTACTTGGAGCGTCCTTTCGAACACCAGATGGTCGGGCTTGCATCCCTGTAGAGGCTTGTGCTCCACTGTACTCCCACTGAAATGAAGGACATTTGAAAAAAGATAAAATACAGCCCTTAAAAACAGATTTATCATTTATTATTTAAGGTTGCTCTTTTGTCTGTTTTGGGGGAGGGGGGTTCATACCTAAAATCTGCAGTCAAACACCTGCTGATTCCATATAATCAACACATTAATTCATTTAATCATTCATCTTTTTTTACATTTCATTTCAGGTTAATGTTTTTGATCTCAACGTCAACAAGTATGAGGCCATCTGCCAACAAACTGTGGTGGCCAAAAAGAAGACCAAGCTGACTCATATTGAATTTAATCCAATCTACCCTATCATCATTGTGGGAGATGACCGAGGTTATGTCGCCAGTTTCAAACTCTCCCCTAACCTCCGCAAGAAACCCAAGGTAAAAGACTTACATTTAAATCATTTCAGTTTATTGTGTCTGAAGCTACAGCCACATTGAGCCTGACTGTTTGTGGAAGTAAAGATAAACTCAGTTTTCTAAATGCAGATTTTTTTATTTATTCTCCTGCTCCTCTCTTTTTTTGATAGTATTTTTTTGGTGCAAACAAATGGAATTAATCCACATTATCTGAACCAAGTCTGGATGATCTGCCCATTTGCATTATGTTCACTGCCTTTCATTCCACTCAACAGAGTCCTGACCTTTAGCTATTTTCAACATACAGTATATACACACAGACAATGTTGTGTGTATATACTTATGGAGCTTGCCATCTTCACCCCCTCCTTTCACAGCTCATTATCATCGTTATTAAACGCCACTCTTTCTTTCTCCCAAGCTCATTTAGGTCAGATAACAATTAGCCATTCAAGAGTCAAGTCTTTCTGATAAAATAATCACATTATAAAAAGCAACTAGAAGGTGAAACTGAACACCAAATGGCATACATGTCCTGGAATTTTTCCTCAAAATCATTGAGAAGTGAGTGATAATCTATTGGTGGTTTGGTATCATTTAAAACATAACCAGACTCCCCTAGGCCTTAATGACACCCATGATTTGCTGTCTCTCCATCAAATTAATGATAAATGCAAATGCATAAGAGGAGAAGAACATTATGTATTCAAAGCAAGTTATATTCCGGTTCATCAATTCACAACCTATAAATTCACCAATGATTCTGTTGCCAGTCATGACAATGGTTAATGAGCAGTAGAGTTATCACAGAGGGCCAATTCAAAGGAAAGCGAACCTGAATGGCACAGTGAGGCACAACACAAGAGAACCTCTGCCAATATTATTAATAATATGTCAGATAAAAGTGTCAAAACAACCCACTGAAACCAGCAAAAGAGCCTCAGCAATGCAGTGATATAGCCAAAATATTGGCGCAGTGTCCAAGCAAACTGAACATTATCAATACATGTGTATTGTTCTCAATTATGTGAAGGGCAATCAAGATGGCTCCTTCCTTTCTGTCACTAAATTATCTGTTTACGTGACCACTCATCCTATCCTGTGGTATTTGGTCAAATTATTTTTTTTTAGATCATTTTGAATCTCAGAAAACAATGTAAACAAGTGCTTCAGATATAAGATGGAATTTCAGCCTGCAGATTTGGGTGCATGAAAGGTTTCATCCAGTTATGGAAGTAAAACCTGCATGAACCTGCATTCTTAAAGAGAAAGATAGACTCAACCATGAGGCAGCTCTGACGATGAAGTGCTTACTGTCACTTTAATATAGTACATAGTACATGTGTGTAAAAGTGGAAGATGGTAAAAGCAAGGTACATCCTGCAAATCTTTCCTTGGTTAACTTTATTAGTACTGTAGAGCCTTTTTCAACCGTCAGACAGAAGTCTTAGGTTTTTCTATAGGTTTACTTGTCCTGAATCTTGTAGACGGCTAATTATAATAAGAATAAGGAAAGGAAGACAAAGACTCCAGCCCACATTTGATACAACCCTATGATTAAGGTAATGTACATTTGCATCATTTAGCATTGTCTTTGCGTGGCTTAAATATCTGTAAGATTTTTGTGTTTTTCCTGTGGTACAGGAGACAGCAATGTGTGAAAATATCCATTACATATTGTGATACACACTTGAGTTAAACATCTGTTCCTTTTGACAAGTGAGAAATGTTAATTTATGTAAGTAATATTATAATATGAAAGTTCCTTTTCTTCTGTTAAATACAATCATCTACAACATACATATTCAGAATGTTTAAAAGAAAACTAAAACTATGGGAGATCTGATGCATCGGTTTATAAACTAAAACTAGCAGCTCGTATGTTGATTTGAAACATATGAGCATTCTGTGAAGCATGTCCTGTTGCTGAATTAGCTTAAAACTGTACACTACAATAGCTCCCAACATGCTGGTGGCTCTTATAATATCACCAGAGCAACACAACAGGAGCACAAATAGAAATTGATTTATTAATCACAAATAAGAAATGTAAATTCCAACTCACGGAAAAATTTTGTGTATTATTTGTACCATATTGTACCATATGTTAATAAGTGTTCATTTGAATTAATTATTACCTTATTTTGAAGTCTTTTTATCCATTTTGGAAAAAAATCTCACCTTGATATTTAATTTTTATCAACCCTGCTGTACGTTAACCGACCACACTGGGCTGTGGATGATGTGGGGTAACAGACTTTTCAGTCGCCTCCTTCTTAGTTTCTACAATCAAAATGAGGTGATGTCAGAACAAAAGCAGCTTTTGTGTCTTGTTTATTGTTTATTCACATTTACAGTTGTAGTATGTAAATGTTGAGTGCCTGTAAAGCAGACTACCTGGAATTATGGCTCTTACAGCACAGGTGAAGGAGCTTCCTGCTTGTATGAATTAAGTTTAACACTACGCAAGTTTGTAATTTTTACTGCTGCTGTAAGAAAACCAGCAATAAAATTGTGGATCTAAGCCTAAATAGGAATGCAGGTCTTTTTCATATGATTCTGATTTATTTCTGAAGTTAATTAATTTTAAATGCTGGCGTGTGCCCAGTCAGCGCTTCTCTTTACTGCTTTATTGAGCCATCCATCATAGCAGAGGTATTATGTTGCATTGAGATGGGATGCTCATTCGCTTAGGGAATGCAGCTGTCTGTCTGGAACACCCACCTCGCAGGATCTGTTTCATACTTCAAAACAGTTGCAGCAAAATATAAAAATACATTTTCTAAGGTTGAAGGGAAGAACTGGTGAGACGCCCTCTGCCATACTTCTACAGATTGTAAAATACTGTTATGCATGGGTGTTTGTACATAATATCACTTAAAGACTTAAAGTACGTATGTTTTTAATTAATAATGTCCATGTTGTCATTTTTCCAGTGTTAACATATTATACTTGAATGTTATAGATCAATAATATTTTTTGATTACTCCTGTACAGTAAGTGTCTTGATATACACTTCAAAAACACAAAACTCAGTTGTTGACTGCTTCTTTTTTTAATCTTTTCTCCAGTGTGCTGAATGTGGGAACATTACAGTCAAATATATTCACAAAAATGGTTGTTAAATAGATTTGAGATGATTCGGGCTTCATTTTGTTCAGTCTGATAGAACAAACATCAAAGGCTTACCTTGTTAAGTATTATTATAACCTACTTTTCTGCAAAAAAAATCACAAAGTTCATACAAATTACCTCGTTGCAGAAAATGAAAGTCCATTATTTCTATAGCAGATCTAGTCATTAATAATATAATTATATAATTGTCCTTATTACAGTGGTACATGTAATGTAGCCACAAGAGGACACAAGCCAGTATCATATTGTGCCGGTCCCAAGCCCTGATAAATACAGAGGGTTGCGTCAGGAAGGGCATCCGGCGTAAACTTCCATACCGGATCAGTCGAGGCTCAGGTTAACAACGACCGCCATCGGTGCTGCTCACCTACAGGGTGCCGGTGGAAATTGGACTACTGTTGGTCGAAGAAGGAGAGGAGGAAAGTGTGTTCGTAGGAAGAGAGAGAAGAGGAACGCCACATAATGCAGAGAAGGAAGGTAGACATACTGTGTGTCCAAGAGACCAGGTGGAAAGGTAGCAAGGCTATAGAAGTTCAGGAGCAGGGTTCAAGTTGTTCTATCATGGTGTAGATAGGAAGAGAAATGGAGTAGGAGTTATCTTGAAGGAGGAATTTGTTAGGAATGTCCTTGAGGTAAAAAGAGTGTCAGATAGAGTGATGAGTCTGAAGCTAGAAATCGAAGGTGTGATGTTCAATGTTGTTAGTGGATATGCTCCACAGGTAGGATGTGAGCTGGAGGAGAGGGAGAAATTCTGGTTGGACTTGGATGAAGTGATGCAGAGCATACCTAGAAGTGAGAGAGTTGTCATTGGTGCAGACTTCAATGGACATGTTGGTGCAGGAAACAGAGGTGATGAGGAGGTGATGGGCAGGTTTGGTATCCAGGAGAAGAACGCAGGACAGATGGTGGTTGATTTTGCAGATAGGATGGAAATGGCTATAGTGAATACTTTCTTCCAGAAGAGGCAGAAACATAGGGTAACCTATAAGAGTGGAGGTAGCAGCACACAGGTAGACTACATCTTGTGTAGATGGTGTAATCTGAAGGAGATCAGTGACTGCAGAGTAGTGGTAGGCGAGAGTGTAGCCAAACAGCAGAGAATGGTGGTGTGTAGGATGACTCTGGTGGTGAGGAAGATGAAGAGGACAAAGGCAGAGCAGAGGATGAAATGGTGGAAACTAAAAATGGAAGAGTGTTGCATGACTTTTAGGAAGGAACTAAGACAGGTTCTGGGTGGTCAGGAGGTGCTTCCAGATGACTGGACAACTACAGCTAATGTGATCAGGGAGACAGGTAGGAGGGTACTTGGTGTGTCATCTGGAAGGAAAGTAGATAAGGAGACTTGGTGGTGGAATGAGGAGGTACAGGAGTGTATCCAGAGAAAGAGGTTAGCTAAGAAGAAGTGGGACACTGAGAGGACTGAGGAGAGTAGACAGGAGTACAGGGAGATGCAGCGTAAGGTGAAGGTAGAGGTGGTAAAGGCCAAACAAGGGGCTTATGATGACTTGAATGCTAGATTGGACAGTAAGGAGGGAGAGACTGATATATACAGGTTGACAAGACAGAGAGACAGAGATAGGAAGGACGTGCTGATTAAGGATAGGGATGGAAGTCTATTGACAGGTGCCAGTAGTGTGATGGGAAGATGGAAAGAGTACTTTGAAGAGTTGATGAACGAGGAAAATGAGATAGAACAAAGACTAGAAGAGGTGACTGTTGTGGACCAGGAAGTAGCAAAGATTAGTCAGGATGAAGTGAGGAGGGCATTGAAGAGGATGAAGAGTGGAAAGGCAGTCGGTCCTGATGATATACCTGTAGAGGTTTGGAAGTGTCTAGGACAGGTGGCAGTAGAGTTTCTGACTGGGTTGTTCAACAGGATTTTAGATAGCAAGAAGATGCCTTAGGAATCGAGGAGAAGTGTGCTGGTGCCCATTTTTAAGAACAAGGGAGATGTGCAGAGTTGTGGCAACTACAGAGGAAAAAAGCTGATGAGCCATGCAATGAAGCTATGGGAAAGAGTAGTTGAAGCTAGACTAAGGGCAGAAGTGAGCATTTGTGAGCAGCAGTATGGTTTCATGCCAAAAAAGAGTACTAAAGATGCAGTATTTGCTTTGAGGATGTTGATAAAGAAGTACAGAGAAGGCCTGAGGGAGCTGCATTGTGTTTTTGTAGATCTGGAGAAAGCTTATGACAGGATGCCCAGAGAGGAACTGTGGTATTGTGTGAGGAAGTCTGGAGTGGCAGAGAAGTATGTTAGAGCGGTGCAGGACATGTATGAGGACTGTAAGACAGTGGTGAGGTGTGCTGTAGGTGTGACAGAGAAGTTCAAAGTGGAGGTGGGACTGCATCAGGGATCAGCTCTGAACCCCTTCTTGTTTGCTATGGTGATGGACAGGCTGACAGACGAGGTTAGACAGGAATGCCCATAAACTATGATGTTTGCAGATGACATTGGGATCTGCAGTGAGAGCAGGGAACAGGTGGAGGAGAAGCTAGAGAGGTGGAGGTTTGTCCTGGAAAGGAGAGGAATGAAGGTTAGCTGCAGTAAGACAGAGTACACGTGTGTGAATGAGAGGGACCCAAGTGGAAGAGTGAGGTTAGAGGAAGAAGAGATCAAGAAGGTGTACGATTTTAAGTACTTAGGGGTCAACAGTCCAGAGCAATGGAGAGTGTGGAAAAGAGGTGAAGAAGTGTGTACAGGCAGGATGGAATAGGTGGAGAAAAGTGTCAGGTGTGATGTGTGATAGAAGAGTTTCAGCTTACAGATTACAGTGGTACATGTGTGTTATTTTAGATCCTTAAGTCTCAACAGTTTTACTTCCTGATTGTGGACTGATAAATTCGTGATGTTGAACTTGAAGATAGGATCAGGCTTCTTTATTGAAGAAAAATGCTTTTAAGTAGCTTTTATATACACACAAGAGTATTTAATGTGAGAAAAAGAACAACACACAACAATATACTTTTTGGAAGATCTCTAACAATTTACTCCTTCACAGCAGTGCCCCTAGGCAGCAGCCCCATGTCTTCAAAGCGCTTTTCACAGTATGGTGGAAAGACATAACTATTTAGTGAAGTAATGCAACCAGTCTGCCATTGGCCAAGCGGACATTTCTCTTTTTGTCTGATTATGTTGTGTTCCCGTCCAGTTAATTGACTGCCTACTGGGCTTATGGACTCCTCCAGCGTTTGGTAAGGTCAAGTCATTTCTGACTGCTCTCCTTCTTTCTACATGTTTGTACGTAGGCCAAGAAGGGTCAGGAGCTGCCTAAGGGTCCAGAAGTAGAAGTGTCCAAGATGGAGAAGCTCCTCAGTCTGTTGAGGGAACCAGAGCGAAGTGTGGTTTAACATCCGCGTCTCCTCCACTGAACTCAACAGCAAGGTACAATTCTTACTTTCATGCTTGTCAAAAAACAATGTCAACATAAAAGGGGGAAAAAAAACGCACGTCTTTATTAAAGGTGTTTTCTTCTGATTTCTCTTAATGTTAGTTATTGACATTCAATTCATTATACATGTATTTATACTGCAGTATTTGATGCATGTTAAACATTACATTAATCCTCTCCAGGGATTTATTAAACCCATTCCATATATGTACTTTGTACAAGTTGTTTAAACAGAAAAGTGAAGCAGGAGACTTCTTACAAGTGAACTAGCTGATAAATTAGCGTAATAGACTGAGCATTTATGGACCATATCCAGACGACTTATTTGGCTGGCTTAGCCCTTCCTGGGCAGTCATCCACAGATGAGCTAGGAGCCTTTTTATATCCAGTGCATGGGGAGAACTTTGCTTTGAGTCATGATAGTGTCTCTGTTTATTCTTTTCTGTTCTTTTCTTTTCCCCTCTTTGTTTTAATGATCCTGTCCTTCAGTAAAGTATCATCCAGTCCAATGCTCGTCTGGAATCAGTTGCTTCTCTCCTGCTCGCTCTTTCATTCTTTAAAAGGCTCCTCCACCATTCTTCTTGAAGCACTCTCTCCCTTGAGTGTGATTTCATGTTTTCTTAGATGTCACTCAATCACCTCATTTTTACACATTGACAACGTGTGACTGAAGATTGTGGTCATTTGGGAGGTACTGCCAGTACAGCTACAGCCCCTCATTCCTGAGGTAATGGGGAGCAGACTGCAGGGTTGGTCAAAGAAGTGTCTGCAGGTATTGCTTTTTCTCCTTTTCCCCAAATCAGACGATTGTGGTATTCCGTGGCTCCATACATTGCTGTCTGTCATAATGTATTTTTGGTACTACTCAGTATTACTCTGATAACACAAAACCTGGAAGGTATTGTAGGTTAGAGTCTTTTACCTCTACAACATGCCCTGTTGAGATTGAAGCTGCAGGAAACACGATACTGGTTAAGTGTTAAAATATTGGTCATTTATAGTTGGATGTTGTTGGTTTGTGTTTCTGTTTGCAACCTGTAGAATTCCATATGAAAAAAATCCCTCTGTATGTGTACATGGTGTGATCCGGTCCAGGGTGAAGAGGGAGGGTCATCATGCATGACCACAAGCCAATGTCAGTGTGCAGGTTTTATTGCAGAGGAAACAAATCTCAGCTAAGCCTCTCTTGTCCTTATGTAACACCCTCGGCAAGGCGCTGTGCCTCACAGATCGCTGGTATTTATGAGTGACAATGACACAGACATGCTCCTCACAGGCTGAAGTCCCTATTCTTAGCAGTAAGCTAGTTTTCTAGTTTTTTTCAGGAGTATGGAATTGAAGTATATATTTAGAAACATCCAACAACAGTCCAGCTGCTCTTTGTGTACTGAACACATCGTCCTCTTTTCCTCTGTTGAACCTAAATCCATTTGTATGGTCCTTTTTCATCAAGCCCTCTGCATGTGTATCTGCAGCCATCCACGAAGGATGATGTTTAACAGGTGATTAAAATTCAAATTTGGACGCTGACTCTATAAATGTAGGACAAGCCTGATTATTGCTTGCGATCTCTCAGTTCCTTCTTGCAGAGGCCATCAGCCATTGCTACATCTGGCTCATCCTTCGCAAGTCAGGAGGTCAACAGGTACTTTTGTTCATTCATCTGCTGGGTTTCTCTTTCTCTCTGAACCAACACAGGCAGCCTCTCTGGGCTGGAGGGGACCCTGCAGGCTTGGTAAAGGATTAAACAGAGAAGAAATAGAAGGATTGCAACAAATGTGTTGCAGGCGATGGCCACCAATGCCGCAGTTGACAGTCCTGTCATGCTTGGTTCAGATTCCATCATGAAGGCTGGATTACAGTGTCCAACGTCGATCAGTTTAAATAGTAGAAATTACTTTGGTTCCATGCTGTCCTTCGTTTGTTGTTAGGGGACATGTGAGAATGAATGCCAGTGATTTGATTTAATAATTATTGATTCAAATGTGTAGAATAATGAATTCTCATATCCACAAGTGAATTTAATAAACTGCAGTCCCATCAGATTTCATCAGCTATTGTGAGGCAAAAAAATCAACATGTAAAGTGTGATCAAAAAACAGGCGTTCCTTGGCTCAGTGCGTTTTGCTGAAGTCTACCTGTGCTTCTCATTATGGAGATGAATGTTTAATCCATTAAGCTTTTTTCTTTTTGGCTTCTTTAGAATGAGCTTTGCAATATTTTCTGGAAACGTTGATTCCACTGTAGCGTAGATCAATACAATGCATACAACTCCAGTAAATACCAGCGTCTGCAAGAAAAGAACAAATAGAACGATCAGGAACAAATGAGTGCAAATAGGGAATGATTGATGATCTGATTTGATTAATTCTAATTTCTTTTTAAATTCTTACCAACAAAGCACTAAAGCGGGTAATTATTAGCTAATTCTGCAACTATTTTGTGTCACATTCTTGCTTTAGAATCTTCATCATTGAGTTTGCATTGTGTTTGCAGATCCGTAATTTAATTACGTTGAATCGAGTTATCACAAGCAAACAAATTAAGCATCATTCCAGCACAGGCTATGCAAAGGGTTTCCATTTAGACGCTGAATGCAGCAGATATGAGCTCCATCCATACATCGTGTGTTTTCCAAGCTGTATCATGAGCACTGAATCCATAATTTTTACCTGTGTTTATGTTTATATGTTTAATATACCACTTGGATGCTGTAAAATGTTTTATTCTGCACATTAAAAAATTGGTTTTCCTCTCGAAAGATGCTCATCTAGATTCTCCATTCTATTACCACAACTGTTAAAATGCACCGCTTTCTAAGTGATAATATCAGCATGTTTGTTTCTATCCCAAAGCCAATTCCTAAAACACCCACTGATTGTGTGTGATAATGGATTCCTCCTAATCCCATCTCTGTTTCTCCTGGCCTGGTCCAAGGCTTCAAATACACACCAAAAATGTGACTGTGCATTGCACTGCGCATTTGATTCACTAAACGCTTCAATTCAGTGTCAAAACAGATGCTGCAATGCTTTTTTTTCCCCACACACATTATCCACTTATTTTCCTCATGTGTACAAAGTCTGCATACTGTATATGCTCTTTCTTTATATTCCTTCAGTTACATCTGTAGTGCAGGCTTATGTTAGTATTATCAGTTCACCCCCATTATTTTCCCATTTGAAAAACAAAGATATGTATAAGTTTACACTGGACCAGCTGTCGTTGTTGTGAATGAGGCGAGAGTGAGTAAATAGTATTTCGCAGGAGAGTGCTAGTTGAGTCTCCTCATTTTAAACACACAAGAACAATCAAACATTAGAGCAATGCAGATTGAGCTTCTGTGTTTTGGTACAACTATATTCTAAAGGTAGATTTTTTTTTATTTTATTTTTAATGTATAAAGTATAACTCATTCTCACAATAATGATCCTACACGAAAACAAAACCTCCATGAACTATCATGAAACCTCTCTGGAATGCTTTACTTAAAAAAAAAAAAAAAACCACTTCAGCATCTGCATGCAGGGGACGGCACTACGGCGCACGGACACCTGTTATCAATCAGTCTGATCATGCTCAAGCAACGCTGCCTCAAGTCAGACCCTCAAAACTGTAATGGGAAACCGCTTTGCCCACAGAATGTGACATGTGGGCTTGACAAAGTCAGAGCGTTTGATCTAGCTTTTGGTGCAGCCGTCCACCCTCAGGTGGAGTGTGGGCTTTTTTCCCTCCCAGGAACATTAAGGACAGCAAGAATTCACCACCGAAAATTCAAAACTTCTCCTGAGAGTCAGAGGTTGCTGCAATCACAACCAGAGATTGCATTTTCGTGTCATTGTTCAATTCAGCGTCTACTGATGTCACATTGAGTGAGCTTCAGATTGTCTCCAGTCCTGGGTTGAAATATCAAACAAATTTAGAGAACTGACACATGCCAGAGGAAAGTCTTAGTGGCCCACTTACCGCACGGCAAGCAGTTTGTCTTGAATGAATAATTTCCCACCGTTTGGATCAGGTTTCCTCCATTCTCCGTCTCATGTATAACAGTTTCCTCTTCGGTTGTCTAACACGCTCTTTTCCTCTTCCTCATCTCTGCCTCTGTCTGCCTCTTTCCCATTCCGTCTCCATCTGCTCCGCTGCACCCCACACGCACAACTGAAGACGAGGCAGGACCGCACACATAATTGTGAAAGAGCTCTCCAATACACAGCGTGTGTGTGTGTGTGTAGGGGGGGGGGGTTGTGCTAGTGGATGTCAGCAGTGATATCAAGCATAGGGGAGAGGGGAGTGGGTTTGGATGTAATTACACAGGGCTGCTGCTGCAGACAGTAGGGGTGTGTGTGTGTGTGTATGTGTGTGTGTGTGTGTGTGTGTGTGTGTGTGTGTGTGTGTGTGTGTGTGTGTGTGTGTGTGTGTGTGTGTGTACAGCATGTGTTTGTTTGTATAGCAAGGCTGCCTGTCAGACATAAACAATGACATCCGGCTTGCGTTGCACTGCAGAGTATAACGAAAAATATATTTGATTTCAACTGTTCGGCAATTGAGGGAGGCACGCTGAGCTCTCAAAAGAGGAACGCAAATTAAGGCTCATTCAAGGGAATTGTAGTTCATAGAGAAATTATACAGCCGGGACAAAGCAAGCTCACATAATCTCCAAAATTGGAAGTTGTCCTCTCCTGTCCCGGTCTCATTGTTGCTGCTTTTTTGTACTTCTGTCCCGATGCTGCTCCAGTTCCCTCCAGCTCTGCCCCCACCTCCTCCCGTTCTGTTGACGATGCACAATCTGTTTTTTGTTAGTGCACCATGACTGGATGGTCCCAAAACCCGATAGGGAGGATTTTCATAGATGGTTATGAACTGACATCATCACAAGGCTATAAATAATTTGAGACATGTTTGAACTTTGTGAAATCATTACATAATCTTACCATTTAGTTCCTCAAGTGCATGCTCCTTACTTGGCCTGTGTCAAAGTCTATTTATCAGTAAGCTCCGAATGATCTTATTAAATCATCATCTTAGTGTCTATGTAATGAAACTCTTATATGAACTACTAACAATTTGATTTGAGCACATGAGGATGGATGGCTGTTGTCCAAGAAGAAAAAAGCCAACAAGAAATATTTGAATCTCAATAAAAATAGGTAACAGAGATAATAGATTCATTGTAGTGGTAGGTTTCATCAAAATGTAGTGTAGTCGTCTCTCAGAATATATCAGGATTGGTGTCATTTCAGCTGCAGGTGAAGACTAAACAAGAATCTCATTTCACCGTTTGCTGTGGATGACTTTGGGAATTTAGACAACATGGTTGCAAACAGCCTTGCTGAAAGAGAGAGGAGACAAAATGTTGTGGCGTAACCAGAAAATTAAAAAATAAATTAGCTGTCATTTACTGTCTAAATGAATGAGCCTTGTTGAAGCAATCACACTATTCCAGTATGATTACCCACTGTCAAGGCAATCATCACTGTAAAAATAACACGTCTCATGATAAACTTCTCAAATGCAAAGTGAAGGAGTGAACAACCCGTTTGTTGTTTGTGTAGTTCTAATACGGTGTTGTCATAAGGTGAACATTGTGTTCTATAGTGGTGTTATTAACATAAAGCTTTATTTCCAGGCAACCTGCTGTTAACTCTGATGTTTTTATAGGAACAGCTTGCTCTGCCTTCTACTGGGTTTAATTCATCAGATGCTTTCCTACTAACTTTGAAAACCACAACAATCCAATGGAAAACAAAGAACAGCTCCCTCTACAGGCTGGATACTGTTTAATGTGGTCTGTCCAAACAGAACATGCAGAATCTTCAGCTTTTTCATGCAGAAAATATAGAAATACTGTTTGCAATTTAACTATCAACCATTTATTTTATTATTATTAGCTATTATTTTACACCTTATTGTTAAACATCAATGTTCAACTTTATTAGATTTGTCCCAAACGTGTCAAAAACCAAATTTGCAATTTCTGCTAGACATAAAATGGCCATAATTTAGACTAAGTAAAGTAAATATTAGT
Organism: Antennarius maculatus; assembly: GCA_013358685.1. Lineage (NCBI taxonomy): Eukaryota > Metazoa > Chordata > Actinopteri > Lophiiformes > Antennariidae > Antennarius > Antennarius maculatus. The sequence goes on along the minus strand of CM023609.1, from coordinate 19,235,419 downwards.
GTAACATCACCTAAAATCTAAGATTTGGGTTAAAAAGAAGCGTTTGCTGAAATAGATTCCCATGCAGCTGTGTGTAGGCAGGACATATTAAAACACTATAAGCGCTCATAACCTGATGGCAGACATGCATATTCTTTTACGTAGCTCTCCCAGACGACTGAAGAAGACCTGACCTCATTTTCATCTTTCATCTGGTTTCCGTAAATGTGAAGTCACCTGTGGAATGAATATTAAGATAATTGTCAAACTGTTGCACAGATCCCAGGCCTTCTCTGAGATAAAAGTTATACCATCACATAGATATCGCAAGTGCTTTTTTTTTTATATTTTTGAATATCCTTTGTCTGTAAATAAAAAACTGAGTCTATTATTTTGTTCTATTGAAAGATTTGTTTAGACTTTAGATTCATATACTTTCTTCTCAATAATCCAAAGCCATCTAAATGTAAAACCTAATAGCATGTCTTCTTAGAACAATATGACCTAAACAGCAACGACCTCAGTTAATTTCCATCCATCTCGGTTTCTCCTTTGCTTCCCACAGACAAACCTGATTGTATTCACTCTGCAGTGCTGCTAATCTCCCGTCGCACACCACACACCACTGCGAGGCAGATATCAGCGACTGCTGGGAATGACTCCTCTGGCTGAAACACACCCGCACATGTCAGGATGATAAGCAAAACCTTTCCAAATGGAACTGAAAAACTGCATCAGGTGTAAAAAATCCTTTTCTGGGTGCTGTCTGGATTTAAGTAAAGATCTTACACCGTGCAAGATGGTAAGCAGTACAGTACATGCTTATATATTTAATGTCAGTGATTAATTGTGCAATGACGACATCCTCCAGTGGTGAATCACCCACACTTTACTGGTTGTCTTTGACAATGTTCTTTCCACCATTGTGTTTTCAAACTGCATCAGGTCACTTGTAATAGGTTAGGTATGGAAAATTACACCATACAGTTTCTATTATTAGTGCAAAATACAGTCAATATACAGCATAATGTACTTCTCAGTTAATCTCTCTGTCAGTCAGAATCGGTCCAAGTAATAAAAGCTTTCCCATTCCATTGCCAAGGATGTTATCAGTTCTGTGTTTGTTCTGTCTGTTATCTGTTAGCAGGATGTTGCTAGTACTTTTGGACAAAGTTCATGAAACTCGTTTGGATGGTTGATCATGTGGCAGGAAGGAGCTTATTAAACATGGATCTCGATAAGGACAGCCTTTTAACGGAATAACAGACAGAATAACAGAAATATATATTTGACAATTTTATTTTGCCTCTGTAGCTCCTCACGTCTCGCTGTAATGGTTATAGTTGTTATAAAGTGAATGGATGCAAGCTATTTTTGGAATATTTCATGAAAACAATACAATAAAATTAGAAATATATTTTGAATAACATAACATTTTACAAGCAGTTATCTACACTGCTGTTATAACACGCTGGAACGTGAACAACAGACAGCATCACCTCTGCATCTTCCTCATGGTTTCCATATGTAATCATGTCACAACAATTGATCACACAATCTAAATTTTAACAGATCAACCCAAGGCTAATTATCAGTCCACTTTGGTGGTCTGTTTTTCTGGGTTTCAGGTACCTGAAAGCTTCCATAACTCCTCTGCATCATTCCCACAGTTCTCCCCTTTCATTTTTTTCTCAATCCGGAACACACTTCTGTTCCCTGGGAGGAATGTGCCATGAGATATGTGGGTATGGAGGCTCTATCTGGAGTTAATGGAAGCAGTTGGTTTGAGTGTCCTATTTAAGAGCACTTCATGTGAGTCATGAAGTCGTGAGGGCTCTCCAAACGTAGCTCCTATAGTACAGCTCGCATCACAACAGCACAGCTTCAGGTGAGTAATGCTGTGAATGTGTGCTGGAAAACAGTATATGTCATTATTCAGATACAAAAAGATGCTAAGCGCTAACATCTCTCTTCGATGTAGTGTCTACAAGTGAATTAAATGCATATTACTAAATTCTGTTTGAATCTTCAATACAAAGGAGCTTCCTTACACAGTGGAACATTATGTTTCCTGTCATAAAGTCTACCTTGATCCCAAGATAATCTCACTAAGTGCTTTCAACTCGCCTAATCCCTGCACTCTTTCCATTTTTCATCTTGTCTCTGGAGTTTTGCTTTGGTGTGACATCAAAGCAGCAGCACTGCGAGCACAACAAATGTCTCTTTTAGCTAATGGGAGATAATAGTGCACGATTTCAAAAATAAGCAAACTGACTAAGTAAGAATAATACTGAAACTTGGCAGCAGGCTTTTTAACACATGGAGCACTGATTTAAATTGTACATGTGAACAGAAGAACAGCATTTTTTATGTATAAAGTTCCAAAGAGATCATCCTGTAAATATGTGTGTATGGAAACAATCTGAACATGTCATTGAATTGCAACAATCTGGCAGGATCAAAACACTCAAATGGAATTGAGACTGAAGGATCAGAATTATCACTTTACTGTTGACGACATGAATGCGCTTCAGATTCCAACACGTTCGGTTCAGCTCTCCCACACAACATGTGAAGCACAGAAGAGAGACACCTATTTTTAGTGGTGGATATATTATGACATATCAAACTACATGAACATTCCCAAGGAGAGAAAATTGTAGCAGTAGAAGGCTTCTAAGCACTGGAAAATGAGTCCTCTATTCCTTTAATGTTTCGACCAAAACTACCCAATGCCAAGTAGAGTGGTGTCAGAATTTATCCTGTCACAGCTATGATTTTGTACCCAAAGTGTAGAAAAATATTCTTATTTGTGTGTTCTACTTCAGCAAGAACAGCTACACACAAATAGAACAAATCAATCCATGAGCTTAGTCGACTCAATGGTTCTTGGACACAAGCTCAGTGTAAATAATCCATCAGTGTGATCAAATTAGATAAAATGGAGTTTGTTACTATTAGAGGCACTAAATACACTGGAGAATGTCTGTTGATACATATATGAAATATTCAAAAGTCATTTATTGTTTTTTATCAATGCAAACATAACAGTATATACAGATTCCGGCCATCATAGTGTGAGTAGAAACTAAAGGCATTCTTGTCAACACAGTTTGTAATCATTCTGGATTAGGTGTGTATTCTTAAAAAGGTTATTGTCATTACTGCTAAAAGAGCATAGTTAGAATACATCCTTCACACCGGGGGGGCACGGCTGAAGAGAATCAGGCTGCAAATCATGGGTTCCAGGCAAACACAGAAAAAATGTATTTTTCATGAAATGGAAACCCCCCCCCCACACACACACACACACACACAAGAACGTTTTGACATTTTGCCACATTTCAGGCTTCAAACTTAAAGATAACAAACTGAAAATATGTATCATGAATCAACAACATGTGAGACACAATCGTGAAGTGGAACCAAATTTATTCAAGGTTTTGGATTGTGTTTACAAATACAAAACTGAAAAGTAGGATGTACAGAAGTATTGGCCCCCTGTTCTCTCAGCTCAGCTAACTGACTCCAGAAGTTCTCTGATGACTTCTGAATGATCCAGTGTTGACCTAAATGACAACAAAGACCAACATAGTTCACCCGTGTGTCATTTGGTTTCACATTTGCACATCCTATTTTTCAGTTTTTTATGTGTAAACACATTAGAAAATGTTGAATAAATTTGGTTCCACTTCATGATTGTGTCTCACATGTCGTTGATTCTTGTAAAAATATTTTCAGTTTGTTAGTTTCAGTTTGAAGCCTGAAATGTGGCAAAATGTCAAAACGTTTTTGGGGGGCCAATACTGCAATACTGTGTTTTTGGGGGGCCAATACTGCAAGGCACTGTATAAATGCATCAGAATTTGCAGTCCTTGGTTTGAGGAACAGTAACCATGAGAAGAAATGATCTGCAGTAAACATGAGTCAGGTCAGGCTCTGTGCGTCAGCAGACGCATACAGTCTCAACCGACCACCTGAGCCCGTTCCGACATCATCATCATCATTATCATCCCCGTCCAGAGTTTCCTGTTCAAGTATCTCATTTCTCTTCTCGCTCCGTCTCCAGGTTCGCAGCTCTAAAACCCCTCCTGGAACACACACACACAAAAAAATGGACATAACTCAGAACCTTTAGTGACTGATGCCCAGAGGACAAAAAACTACCTGACTCATATTCTAAAAACCATATCTTCTTTTATTCACACAGAATCATTATGTTATTATTCTTTCATGATGTTGTACATATACAGATTTATATACAATGGTACTTTCACCTCCATATTTCTTTCTGTGAATGGGGAAAAGATGATTAAATCCACAGGTAAATCTTGACCAAAGAGATGATCCAGGAATTCTATGGTGCCTGTGATGGAGGTATGTACTAACTTCAACAGTTCATTTAATTTTATTACTATTTATTCGATATTAAAGGTTTTTGGGATTCCATAGCTGCACTGAAAATAAATATTAGTTGGAAAAATATGCAAACAAAATCTTTATGATTTTTACTGACTTGATTATGGCTTGTTTAAGTTTTTGCCATAAATGTACAGACAAAAAGAAAAGTTAATGTTCACAAAACATTAATTCAATGTGTTTTTTACATGTATTTTAAGAAACATCTTCCATCCCAGTACCGTAAATAGAATTCAATCCCCCAATGGAATCCACTCATTGAACTGATGATGTGGTGATGCATTATATAGTAACAATCTGGGTGTGAGTCTTACAGAGGTAAAATGAACAACACAGGTGACAACGATGATGACAAGGCCGATGAAGATGGAGGCGACAGCAACGTAGAGAGCGTTTCTGCCCAGTCGCCTGGACCCATCATAGTCGCCGTGATCGTAGCTGTTCCTAGACTGAGAGTAAGAAATCATTACACACTCAGGCTTTCTTTAAAAATGTCACTAGTTTTAATGTAAAACCAAACACAGCAAGTATTTAATCAGTCCAAGACGTAAAAATAAAAAGTCATTAAATAAATTTTCTTTAAGATTTGTAAATTATGTTAAACTAAGCAAATCATCAGTAGAATCCCAGTTGGTTATTAAATGTCCATCTATGAAACTTTTAAAAGGCCTGCAGACAAATTATCTGGTTTTTATTTTGTCCCATCGTTTTTCATCATGGATGTCTTGTTTCGTTTTGCAGCATGGCTGTTCGTGTGGGTTAGTTTGACAGGCAGAGCAGCTGTGTGACCGGGTGACACGTCGGACGTGACTCACAACAGATCATTTCAGAGCAGCTGTGACTGAAACACGTCAAACGGTCTTAAGAGACAACATGTTATTCCTCCAGCAGGTTTTTCCTATAGATGATAACAACACTCATGCTCACCATGATAGAGAAGATCAGGGCCACGATGTTGATGGGGTAAGCAGGACAAAAGCAGGTGAAAATAGTCAGACAGAGGTAGCTACGAAGAGGTGGTGGAGGTTCCCGCTCCTCTATGGAAGTGTGGTCCAGAAAAGCGCTCCCACTCAGGGAACTTTTTACTTGCGAATTCAGAACTCCGAGGGCCATAGTATCTCACAGCAACGAGACATCAGTGGGTGAAAAATATCTGATGAGAAAGGGTCAAAAGGTACAAACAGGTTGATTAAAAAAATCTGGAACAACAGATTCACGGTGAGGAGAACGACAACCCTCAAAATGCCTTTTTAGTCTGAGATGTGTTCTTGGTTCTAGTCCTCTTTCAAAATGGAAAAATGAGATTTGTGGGGAAAGACAGAGTCGGAAAAACATGTGAGTGTATCATTAATCCTTCTGGCCTTCACCCAGGCCACTGCCCTAAGATGAAGACTCAGTTTACTGCTGCTGGCATCCTCAGAGACACAACATGCTGACATGTGGAAACGATCCACATCAACAGTATGAATGGTGTCAACACAACAAATCATTCATCGTCTGACAGGATCAAAGATTTAAATCCAGTGTTTTCCCTCTCTTTGTGCTTCACTGGATCTGTCACAGTTTAAATGAATAAAACACATCAAAACCCTTTTTAGGAATATAAACAAGAGCATCCTCTGTGCCTGGAATGTCATTTCATCTTCTCACATTGTAAACTTGGGTGAGAGGTGTGTGTGTGTGTGTGTGTGTGTGTGTGTGTGTGTGTGTGTGTGTGTGTGTGTGTGTGTGTGTGTGTGTGTGTGTGTGTGTGTGTGTGTGTTTGTGTGTGTGTGTGTGTCTCCGTGCGCATGTGTGTTAAACCACAGACAGCTTCTCATTGCATTTTTCAAATTGCTGTGTTGGAAGTTTAGTTTATAGATAAATGTCACTGAAAATTTGCGATTTGTTCCACAAATTTAAAAGCCTGGCTGATGACGTTGTTTTTAAAAAACAAGCACAATTAAATGCTTTAGAATAATTTATTAGGATTTTAAAATTGAAATTATCAGAAAAATAAAACAAAGAAAAAAAAAAAGAAAAGAGTTGCTGTAAAGCTTGGCGGGGGACAGCCCAAATCATTACATGAGCTCACTGGCTCCATCCAAAGCATTGGCCCTTTTCTTTACATCAACACAACAAAATACATTATTTAAGTCAACAAACAAGGGGAACAAGATTTCAAAACAGAAAAATATAATTTCTTTTTTTTTTCTGAAAATAAATCTTAATGCCGCAGAATTATGCACACATTGTCTGCTATAACCAATAATAGTACTATTTTCATTTGTAAGGTAAAAAATAACTTATTGCTTTATTGTAGGTTAAAAAGTTACAGTGTTGGTGTCCAGCAGTAGTTTTATGTCGTGTCCCAGGCGGTCTGACGCAGGAACTGCTGGCTGGATCAGGAAGATTTCTGCTGTGCTGAACATCAAACAGGCTGCAGAAGAAGGCTGAACAAACAGGCTTCTTGTTTTTGCAAACTCTGAATTTGTTCTTTTTTTTTTTTTTTTTTTTTTTTTACTTTTCCTGTCAGCCAGCGTCGTCTGATCTGAGGTCCCGGATCAGATCCGACTGGGAGCGAAACCCTGTTCCATTTCTGATTCGCTGCCCAAACCCCCTCTGTTCACCACAACATAAGCAGCGACTGTATATAAACAATATGTCACTTCCAGAAGAGCACAAGTTCGTTCAAAAAACTAAATATGAAATGAGAGGGAGGCGGGGGGGAGAGGAGCAGATGAGCCAAAATAGAACAGGGCTTTTTTTTTTTTTTTTTTCAGTACCAAAAGATGGCAAAAGAAACGCTCCTTCATTGCCAAAAGTAGTTCCGTTTTACACCTTGATGTATGCGCACACTCATTCACACACACTCAGATCAATAGTGATAAGAGGAAAGAACCTGATTGTGATGTTTTCTGCAATTGCTTTTCAGTGAATGTCCTTCATTTTGTTATCTAGGCGGAGAACACCGCATAAACGGATTTTCTTTTTTTTAAAAAAACATAAACAAAAACATTGTGAAGTGAATCGCGCAAAAAATATATATAATATTTTCAAAAAGAATTCAAGTCGACCCCCCCCCCTCCTTTCCCCCATACCCCGTGCACCCCCGGACTTCTCCTGCTGGGAGTTGTGACTGTCACCATCAACCCAAAGTCGTTTTCGCTAAGGATTCCAGATATCTGGCTTATTCTGGTCTTAAAAAGCTCGGATCTGAGAAGTAAAGCAAACAAAGTGATTACAGGACTTCTGTTTTGAACAACGATCCCACACAAACTCCTGGAAGTCATTTTCTCAAGAGCTGCAGACGACAGCCAAGGAGCTGTCCTTCACGTATGCCACATGCTTACTGGTAAAAGTAGTGAGATGACCTAACATGACATGTAGATGATGTCAATCTTTTCCAAACCAACCTATGGCATGCCAGCCGGTTCAGTAACCCCTCCCCTCCCCTCCCTTCCCTTCCCCACCCCAACCCACCAACCCCTCACCCCTTATGTACAATATCATACAGGAAGACATAAAAACATTGCTTTAAAACCAATTACAGAATAAAATACCTTACAGATTAGCATTATGTCAATATTAATAACAATATTACAAAGACTTTGTTTTTAAAGACTACCAAAATATACATTTTAGTTTTTTATCACGTTTTTTTTCTTTTTTTTTTTTTTTTGCGATGCTCAAGTTACAAAAAGGACTGCTTGATTTGTTCTTCCTTTGTTAAAAACGGTTTTCGGACAAAGACCCATCTCACGCAGCTTCGTCTGTCCCTGTTCACATCGGCAACAGCTTTGAAGGATGTCATGATGAAACCATATATCACTTTAAAGTAATATTTTTTTTAAAAAAATCAAAAGAAGTCCTTATCTTCATCAAAGATGACAAATGTTTCCTTGGAGATTTTTTTTTGTGTAGTTTCCTTTTCTCAGCTTCAGGGGGGAAAAATGGATAACGGAGGCAGGGACCTAGTTATTAGACTACACGAGAAGAGACGGGAACCTTATGTTGAAGTGAGTTAGTACAATAAAACAGAGTTCAGGATTTTAAAAAGATATTCAGTCGGTCGGTGGAGCCACAGGGAGCCAGGGGAGCCTGTTTGAGCCTGTGGCCCGGCCAATCAAGTTGTGCCATCAGTGGGCAGCCAGCTTTCTGATTGGCTTATCAGCAAAGGAGAATCCCTCCCATCATGAGTGACCTGAGACTTCTCAGTGGTAGCCATTAGTGAACGCAGTAGCAATCAGAGGACCCTAAAGAGAGGAGAAAATAGACTTTCTTTTAGCTTTGTGAATAATATGTATCCATATACTGCAGTATATATCCATGCCTATGTGTGTGTGTGTGTGAGTCGGTGAAGATGTGTGACATACCCCGAGACCATGGCCGAACCCTGTGCTGGGAGCAGGGCTGGCGGCGCTAATGTAACTGCTGACTCCTGAGTCCTGATTGGCTGCAGCGTACAAGTCAGCCATTGGTCCAGGGCTGCTAGTTCCCAGGAAACCAGCTGTGCGTGAAGGGGTGGAGCCTGAGAGAGAGGCGGGGGAGCCAGACTTTCAAAGTACTGCTTCACTTTCCTAGAAAGATGTGCACACAAACAAAAACACACTCACCTCGAACTACTGCTGCTGCGGCTGCTGCCATTGGTCCATATGCAGTGAGAGGAATGGCTGAGGGTTACAAGCACAAAAAACAGTTACACATATTGCCTCAACAAATTATGAGCTACAACCTATAGCTCTGTGACAAATACTCATTTAAAAGAACACCGCGTTAAAGAGGAGAATGATTCTAAGTAACTGTGCAGGTGCTGCACAGAGCCACTAGATGGCGCTGTCAAGAAGGAGCAGCAGGAGTCACCTTGAAGTGCAGGCTAAAGAGAAACTCCAAAGCAGCTAGGAGGGACTCTAAAATTAAGGTTTCAGGTCTCAGTCCCAAATTTAAGACTCTGATATTTTTGATCCAACAATGAACTACAAAAATAAAACTATGTGCTAATTCAAAGAAGAACTAGACACTAACTCTAACCCTAACCCAACTTGCAGTTATTCAAATGCTGCTAGTATAACCTATTTTCGATTTCATTGAATTCTGATCCATTAAAATTTTTATTCAATTCCAACAGTTTTGTGAATAGTTCTTCAAAGGGAACTTTGCTTGGAGATTTTAGCATGATGAGGACTGATCAGTCTGGTGAGGCGCATGAGCCATATTTCCAACGCATAGTGCTGACTGCTAAAACAGTGGAAGCGTGGCTTTTCTTAATAAAACTTAACAGTTGTTTTAAAAGAATTATTTGCAAGATAACACAAAACCTACTCAGGATTTTGATGAAACCTGAGGAATGGGTTCAGAATGTGGCAGGGAGCAACCCATTCCATTAGAGTTTATGGGCATAGTCCTAAAAGAAGGAATCACCTGAATAGATCCAGATAAAAGTGTCGATTTCAGTTTTTTATACATTGTGGTGACTCTGAGGGCCATGACTGTTAGAAGAGGTAATGTTTTCTGCTTTTCTAGTTCACTTCTTCTGAGACACTTTTTCACAGCAGCTGAAAAAACATTTGGGTAAAATATTTCATTGTTCTCACAGTCTACTGATTCTTTTTGTCAAGTCCTAAGACAGTTACATTCAGTTAAATGCATAGTTTGACATTTTGGGAAATGTGCTTTTTGCTCTTTTGCCATGGTTTTAATTTGACTCTTTGCTGCATAATAGCTTTTATTTTTCTCTTGGTGAGGAGCCACTGACCTGCGAGCTCAGGGGGGTGGGATGATGTCAGGAGGGGGGTCCTCTCTAAATGGAATTCTAGAAACAGAGAAGGTCAAAACAGAATACTTTAAAAGTACAGTCATCATCCACTAGCCAAAGTACAAAGCCACGTTCACTGAGACCTTAAGCCATTTAGCAATACGCTAGCATGGACTGAGAAAGTTTAAAGCCTACTGTGAGGACAGGCAGGAAGGTCAAAGGAAAGGAAAAGGAGGAGCAATACAGCCAAATGAAAGGGGATTATATAAGCAGATAAAATAAACACAGATGAATATAAGGGGGAAATGGGCAAATAATAGGCAAGAAAGGGGGAGGACATACTTTAGTAAAGGAAGGTTAAGAAAAAAGAATTGAAAAATCACAGACTTAAATCTACAGGCAGCCATCATTTTTTAATTAAGACAATGTTAAGTGTGTATGTGTGTGTACGTAAATAATAGAATAGGCCTGCACTTCGTACACATTTCATGACCTTTATATTTAAAACGATGACACCATTCTGGACCTTAATGTGTTTGGACTGACCTGGGAACTGATAAGTGTAACCAGGCGCAATCCCAGAGTAACTGCGGCTGGTGTAGGTAGTAGTCTGGAAGCCTGGGTAGCCTGATAGGAGAGGAAAGTAAGCATCAGTTTAGTGTCTGGATAAAAACATTTAAAGACATGCCAAACGAGCATGGAGAGCAATTAATTCGGTGCTCAAGACACAAGTGTTACACCTTTAGCAAATGCTAACAAGGTCAGAAAAATTATGAATGAAAAAGATCTAATGAGGAACCGTAGCGCTGCAGTAGTCATTATCGCAAGCGTCCAGTAGAGGGAGCCAAACACCCACAAGCGCACATGTAACTGAGTTTGTTTTCTCAATGGGGACGTTTAAAAGACTTTCCAATTGTCTATTGAGGTCTGGTACCGTTCATCCTGTGGTGTTAAGAGTTTCTCATACGTTGTCAGCATGGTCTGAGTTTAGTTTTCATTGCAACATGATGATAAAGCGTAATAAACTGGTACAGGCCGTAATAAACGTGATTTAAACAACAAACTGGTGACAGGCGTTAAGGTGCGTTCACTAATGAACAAAACATGGTGTTACTGAGCCGTTAAATATTTATGGTAACAAATAGAATGGCAGTAACGTTTCCTTTGTGAAAGCTACCTCTGTATGAATAAATATATGAAATGGTTCTCCTAAAAACTCCTAAAAACTAAAACCACTGCTTTGAAGTAAACATTTAAGGAGCGTCCCCAGTGGTTAGTAGATTTTCTGTGTGTATAAATGGGTGCTTCTGCTATATTTGAGACACTGAATTTGTTTCAGGAATATATGATTGAGGATCTTACCCAGCATGCCTATTCCCAGCATGAAGGCGTCCATCCCATAGGGCATTACCCTGGAGCGACCTCTGGTTGATCCTGTTGGCGTCATCACCTCCTTGGGTTGGGCTTTCTTACACTCGACCTAAGGCAAGTCAGTGTTCAGTAATTCAGAGTGAATACTGAGATGAGAGCTGAAGCTATCACAGTCCCTGCATCCATGCATACCATTTTGTTGTTGATCTCATGGAAGTGGATCTCGCACACTTTTTCCACCACGTCTTCATTCTCAAAGGTAACGAAGCCAAAGCCTGGAGGAGACACAAACAGACTCATTGCTTCACTTCACCTCACCGTCGCTATATTCGATGATTTGAAACAAAGTGGAGACCCCACAACCTCCAGTGTCTGGGATTAAACATCCCAGACACTGGAGGTTGTGTAATTAAACATTACGATTCAATCATATGTAGACACCACCACGCCATTTCTCCTTAGATAAAATGGTGTTTACGGATAAATAAATTGAACTTTTTTCATCCAAACAGAGAAGCATGTGAACACTGTGTGGAGAACAAATGCGTACTTACCTCTGTGTCTGTTGGTTGTTTTGTCAAACATAAGCATGGCATCATCGACCTACGAGAACAAAGCAAAGAATGGATGAGCTTCGGTGTATTAACACACTCACACACACACACACACACACACACACACACACACACACACACACACACACACACACACACACACACACACACACACACACACACAGCAAGGGGTGCCATTGTCCCTCCTTAGCATTGGAGTAAGATTGTAAAACAGATGGAGGTTGTGGAGGGAAGAGAGGGAGGGTGACAGGTGGAGAAAGGAGAAATAAAGAATGAGTGGGGAGAAAAAAGAAAAGAGTGATGGGGAAACAAGGGAGGGAGACACTGTATAAAAATAAAATCATCTCTATCAAGTTGAAAAAGAAGTGAACGCTTCCCATTCATGAGGTGAAACTCTCCTCCATTCTTTGCTGCCTTTAGTTCTCACAAACTGCTCTCTCTCTCTTCCTCCTTTCTTTTCTTTCTTTCATCCTTGCTGCCTTTTTTATTTCCCCACAAAGTTTACTATTCCCATGGAGACCCTGTGAAGAATTTCAATTAGAAAAAAAAAAAAAAGTATACCCCCCTCAACTAATTTCAATGAATAGAGAGACAGGAGGAAAAGAGTGAGAGTAAGAATATAGAAAACAAAAAGAAATAAACACTGACAAATAGAAAAATAAGTTTTGATGGAGGTTAAAATCTGTGAAACATTTTGGATTTGAGTTTTGAACAAAGTGAATGGGGGTCTTTGTCAACACGCTCTCCTTTTATTCTCTTTTCCCTCCACTTTCCTCTTTACACTCCCTCCATTGCCCTATTCATATTCCTCCTCCTCCTCCCCCTTCTCATTCTCTGTCCTCCCTCCCTCCCTTCCTCGCTAGTCCTTCACTGGCAGGAAAGTTAGCAGCTTGTGCTGGAACTCTCATGGCACAAGGAGAGAGGACTGAAGGCGAGGACGTGGTTCGGACAGATTCTAGATTCACAAAAATCTGTGACTTAGCCTTTCCACATCCCAGGAACACACGCAGAACAACTACACATCTATTTTCATTAGCCAACAAGCAACGTAACTCAAACCAGTGTATGAGTGACAGAGGCCTCTGATTGACTTGATTTCTATCCTTTACATCAGACGACAAGCAGATCAGTTCAACCAATCGGATTGAGATTACATGTGTGTGAATAAAGACGGAGACCTTTAGATTTTCCTTCCCAAAACGACGAATATGAGAAAAGCACATCCCTAACACTTTCAGCGCTCATCCTTGAACACAGACAGGGCAACCTCTCCTCTTCCTGTCCTTCATTCAGTTCTTACCCCCCCTCCCCACCGCATGCCTCCCAACCTTCCGGTTGTCCGAATTCAATGACACAGCAGAGAGCCAGGGAACAGGACAGTAAGTAGACAGCTGCAAGCCAACATGTTATCATAAGAGTAGAGTTACACGCACAGCTAGCCCTCCTGTTAGCATTAGTAGCATCTATTCTGGACCAGCTGAACAGAGGTTAGCGTTACCAGCCTACGGCGCATTTGAGCCGTGCGGCTCTGAAGCCAAATTTGAAACCAGGAAAGAGATAATACGCTGCACAGAGATGTAAATACAGTTCATGTAATTGCCTCTGTCGCGTGTGCGCGTGTGTGTGTGCGTGCGTGAGACCTTATGCTGTGGTCACACAACAGCCCCTCGCCAAAACCAATAAGAATACGAGCTCTGATGTTCATTTCCCTGGGTGCTGTAAGACAATCTGATTGGATAGTTGCGGGGGTCTGGGATTGGCTTAGCGGTGGCTCAGTCACCAAATATCCAACATGTATGTGGAGACTTAATAAAAGTTAAGGTCATACTCTCATGAAATTATGACATTCTCAGACGGAGGGAAACAAGAGTCGACTGTGATCACGGCCAGCTTTCAGAGCATCCCGTTTTTAGTGAAGCACGCAGCTATTATCTGAAGAACAAGCATTTACTGAGAAGTCCATTACACTATTTGCCCGATCATGAAAGGTAGCATTCACATTTTTTCTCCCCTTCTGTTTCACATCTCCCTCTTTCATTCTCACTCCCTCTCGCTCTCTCCAGCCATCTCTCTCACTCTCTCTCTCTCTCTCTAAACAGGCCAGCAGACAAAGTGTTCAGTCAAGCCTCCTAATCGCCAGCTCACATGGGTGAATGGAGTCCCAACTTTTCCCGTCTGCCCTGTCCATACTGCATATTTCTCCTTATCCGCTCACGCCTCCTTTGCTTGCTGGTCTGGCCTACACTGAGTCTCCTCTCACATGATTGACTAATCAGAAGAGTTTCAAAAACACCGTTCTGCATGTGAGGTACTTTCAGGAAAGGAGCGCAACGAGGTAAAGAGAGGAGCATGAAAATTAGGGATTTCCTGCAGATATAGTATAATTGACTGCGCGACTATAAAACACTGAAACGTTCATTATCAAATTAACTGAAACACATTTTACGGTTCCACACGTTTCAGCCTCCGTCAAAAATAAGGGAGATGTTCTTGACTCTTCTCCAGATTCGGGGGGAGAGATTGCAAGACCTTCACCTCAGGCTTGTGACTCTTTTTCCCTCATACACATGGCTGCTGTGGCCTGATTGGCCGAGGAACGTTTAGCTAGAGGAGGTCAGTTTTGTTCAGTGCTGACACCACGTGTTAAAATACGCCTGTAGCTCCTCAGTTTGGTTTGAAACACCTAAAATGTCAGCTGTGCGGTGTGATAAAGTTCGTGTAGGTGTGCTTTCTGAAGTAGAATCCTCCCTAAAAATAAATAATGGAACAGATCAAAGACTTGCAAAAGGTTAATAGTGTATTTTGTGTGTTCTTTAGTGAGGCAAAGCTACGGTAAGAAAATAAACAGGACATTAAGTCCTCCTCCATCCCAACCTGCACCTTGTAAACAGGCTCAGATAATAAACAAGAAATACCTCCCGCTCAGCAGGAATGCACTGCGGGATTGGCGCTATCCTCCGTACAGCTTTGGTCTCACGTGTCCAAACAGTCCAAATATTCCCCCGTCCCGCGGAGGGAGTGTTGTCTTAAATACGAGTGTCTGCAATCAACAGAGAGAACCGATTCGACGCAGAGCTGCCATTTTAGGAGACGCAGGCAGGAAGCGTGACAGATGTCAAACCGTGCACCTTGCAATTAGCGCGATGGGTAAACACGCGCCGAAAATCAAAGACGCAAAATTACAGGAAGTTGAATTTGAATGGAATTAAATTCGAACGAGCACCTGAAATATGGTTGATTCAGAGGCCGATGGAGAGGAAACAAAGCTGGACGGGAAGCACACAGATTTGTGCTGTTAATTTCTTCCAACTCATTAGTCATAGCTCCTGAAGCCATGTTTCAGACAACTACACGCTTATTGTTTCCGACAACTGGATCACCGGTTGTGAATCTTGGAGCTGGCAAAAAAACAAAATGTGTCTAAACTTGCCTGGCTCCACAGGGACAGTACTGTCACACTTTCATGCTTGCACAAACTCTCCTCTTTCCATTCATGCAAATTTACACTTCTTACACTTTTTTAAAGGAAACAAAAAAAACCCCACTGGATTACAGCGGGACAATGGGGGAAAGCAGGTCACCACGGCAACAAGCAGAGAGTGACTGGGGCAGGGTGTGTGTGTGTATGTGGGATGGAGGGAGATGGTGTCAGAGGTACTGATTTTGGATGAGATGGTGGGGGGACTGTTACAGGAGCAGCTGTTGCATTTGATTAGTTAATAGAGAAGAGCCTGAACCCCCCCTCCTCCCCAAAAAACAGTAGCAAGCTAAAAAGTAACCCGACATTTCATGCATGATGAACACACTGATGCATTTACAGCCCATCAGTTTGTTGTTTTCTCTTCCTCAATCACTTCTCCTCCTCACTATCTCAACATTCCTCCCTTTCTCAGCCCTTCAACCCCTCTGAGCTCCCCTCCTTCTCTCTCCATGGGGGGCTTCTTCTTCCCTTACAGTCCCCCACCATCTTGCCTCTTGTCTTCCCCTCCTTTCGCTGCCGTGTTTTTTGTCCTTCCCTCTCCCCGGCCACTCATCTGTCTCCACAGCATGTGTTTGCCTTTCACCAAATTTCATTCAAAGGAGCTGAGCAGGACAAATGTAGAAGCCAAAAACACTAGGATGAGATGGGAAAAGACAAAAACACTTAACAAAAGTGATAAAATAACACATTAACTACTACTGGGTACACAGAGCAAACCATAAACCACCACACAGCATTTTTCCTTCCTTTCTCCTCTCTTCTAATCCTAATTTTCCCCTGAAAATTTCCTTTATATGCTTCCAAAATTTTGTACAATTTTCTTGAGGCTTTATTAGAATAAAAAAGCAACTACAAAACAAAAACAAGCTCAAGCTGATGAATAAGATAGAACCCAAAGATTAATAAGGTAAATCAAAGGCACAGAATCCACCAGATACCACCGGGGTAGTTCTGCTGCTGGGATACATAATTAAGAGTAGGACCAGTGATTTGTAACACTGAAGAAAAATTTTAATTTTAATTTAAAATCACTGAGTCAACTGTAACACTTGAACAGTACCGGTCATGTTTGTGTTTGATAGCTAATTAGCACGCTAACAAAGATGAGCTAACTCAGCCATAGATGGATGGCTGAAATTGACTTCTAAATAAATAACAAATACAATAGTGAACAATTTGTTAAATTGACAAATGTTTAAAGAAGGAACTACCTGTTAAAACAACCAACAGAAAGTTTTTTTAAAAATTAAGCAACAGCTAGCGAGGCTGACTCAGCATAAATTAAACGGGTGAAAAGGCACATGTAAGCTAAAATCAATGTGTGACATAGATAGCTGAAAGTAGTGGAAAAATATTAGAAATAAATTATGATGGTTCATTAGTGAATGATTTGTTAAACTGATAACTAGCATATATAAATTGTATTGAAAAAAAATGAAATGATTGACTTAAAATGAACCTGCAACTAATGAGACTGAATTAGCTTGAAGCTAAAATAGTGCAAACTAACAGCGAACGTTTAGAAACAGACACAGAATACATGGCTCAAATAGTTAAAGAATGGTTATACTGTTTTAGGCATTGTTAGCTGATGAATAAATAATTAAATAAATAATGTGGGAATAACGTAATGTTGGGAAATAGTAATAAAAATGTGAGGTGCATCAAAGCAGAAGAAAGCTAGATAGATATATACTTTATTAATCCCGGAGGAAATTGATGCTAATTGATGCTAATGCTAGTGTCAAATCGAAATAGTTGAAAACTACACCTGGTGTAAATAGTACCTTACAACACAAGTTCATCAAATAGACATAATAAAGTAAATAAATAAGATTAAATGTATACTGTACAGGAATCCACTGAAACACAAATACACACCACCTCAGTGACCCACAAGTTTTAGCCACTGTCTGAACCTGAAGCTAACCGGCCAACCCGGGACACAAGCATGAGATTCAACCATGTTTCTCACATTCAATATAAACTAATCAGACATATAATGAATCTAAACAACATCCAATTAAACTCAGTTTGAACACATTAGTAAAGCGATGTTTGGGGGCTTGTTTTGCGTGGATATTGAAATAAATCAGGTCAGATTCCCCGTACGGCAGACGGCTGAGAAGCGTCGCGCTAGAGGATCTGAGTTTATCACAGACACACGCCAGTTCTGTGCATCGTTTACCTTTCCAAACTGGTCGAAGTAATGCTTCACATCTTCAATGGTGGTATTGACTGACAGTCCTCCCACAAAGATCTTCTTTGTCCGAGTCACCAGCTAGCAACACAGAAGAAGAAGAGAGCATCGTTTACCTCTAATCACATCAGGCGAGGGGACGATGCTGGTGACAGAGAGGCTTGTGTTTGTTGGTGTTTATCTGATCTCTCATGTTTGTGAACTGAAAGCTCTTCTGAGCGTTCGGTTTTCAGTCTGTTTCATTTTGGGCTCAGGGTGTGTGTCAGGTGTGGACACACAAAAATGTGTGTTTGTGCATAAGATATTAGCTGTTGATGGTTGGGGGATGGGTGGGGTCATGGGGGTCACGGTGTCAGGACAAACAAGTGGATTGCCGCTCATTTTAGGTCACTGCCTAAATCTAATCTCAGCCAACCAGGGCTGAGGGATGAGGGGTGACGGATGACGTCATCATTACGCCTCCTTGCTTGTTAACCCTTTCAAGGCACACATACCTTAGGCTGCGCCCGGCGAGGGAACGCCACCTTTGGGTCGATCTGTGGAGGAGAGAGATGAGTGACGATGAGTTTAAAGATATTACAATTACAGGAAAAACATTACAACCATTACTTGAAATGTCTACATTATTTCAACACACCCCATTACGGGTTGGACTGCAGATTTGACAACTGTCACAGCAGCATATATTTACCGTATTTAAAGAATTCTATTAAAGAAATGCTATTTTTTGACGTTTGATTCTGCCTTGTTAGGAGATGCACAAACAAGCCCACTGCGGTACTACAAAAATAAGAACTGCACTTTTTTGGGCATCATTAAAAACTTCACTTTGACACAAACTAGGCTCTTATAAATGTGCTAAAACAGATGTGCTTCGTTGTTAAACATGCATAGGTGAATGTATATTCCTTTAGTTAGCAGAATCTGTCACAAATATAGAACAGATGAAAATAAATGACATGTCATCATATTTAAAATCTGAGGTTGTGGAATCTCAAAACAGAAGCACTGCAATTAGTTCATGTTCATAAGATATACCTATAAAATTATGAAGGAGTGATGTGGTAAAAAATTTTAAATCATGCTGTTAAAGGTTTCAAAGGTGCTGAAAAAATATTAGGGATAAATAAAAAGGAGTTAAAATCCGTTCCTGTCTTCTTAGACTGGGAGGTCAACCTCTTACTCAGAGGGCTCTCTATTTAAATGCACCCGTCCAGTTTTTTTGGGCAATGACACCAGATCTGTACCTGTTCTGGATACGTCGTGCACTTGTGCAAACTGATTTTTCGCTCTGGCCAGCGGTGAATTATCATGCTGTTAACTAGCTAGAATTAGTTACAAAACAGAGCCGCTAAGTCTGAACCAATCTGAAGGCCTGCAAATCCAAAAATAGAATGAATGCTAATCTGCAAGTATGTATAGTAGACCCTTGTTTATGCAAACACCCCAAAAATCCAACACACCAACCAAACAAACAGGCTTACAGAACAAAATACACAGTGAGACGTGAATATGTACATTTACAAATTGACACGACCAAATGCGTCTCGGCCACAAAACTAGACAGAACAGCGCAGTCTGGAATCCAAAATGAGCATTTAATATTCTGAATACATTTCTGGTGGATATGTATGCTTCAAATCTCACATATTCAGACAACTTCCATTTTGGATTAGCCCTATTTGACTACATCCATATTTCTCCCAAGCGGAGAAGTCTCAGCAGTGGTCAAGGTTATAGATAAAATTAAACGTAAATGAGTTTTGAATGAGCTGTCCTTTAATAATGCTAAATATGCAAAGCCTGTCGTGGCATTTTTTAATTTGTGAGGAATCTGGTGTTATTCTCACTCAAGCCAGCTAGAGAGAAGATTTTAGGTCACAGGACCTTGTAGTGTATTATGGTCTTAAAGTTCCATCTTTGTTCTAATAATTGGATGTGCGAAGCAAACCCCTTGTGTCTCACACGGCCACTATCAGCGATATTGAATTGATATTGGCAACTAAAAAGGGGCCTTTCAAATGGCCAGAAATAAGCACTTATTATGTGAATAATGCACACAATGCGAGGGAGGGTGTTCATTCAATATTCAAGCAATCCTTTCATCTCTTTCCTGTGATAATGACCTGCTTCTGATGACAAATCTACAGACAAAAATATCCCACAAGGACCTTTAAGAACCTCATATTTAACGCTGCTTCGAGAGCGCAGCACCGAGTAACTAAGATGCAGCTGCAGCGTCCTTGGAAGGGATTGCAGAAGGACTTTGCACCTTAAAGTGGGACGCAAAGATGAGGAGAGTCATGTCATCTCCAGCTGGTCTGAGCATAAAGACAAAGGTGACAAGGACACTCTAAGCCACCAGTGACTATCGACGAAAGTAGCGCACCAACAGACGGCGCTCAAAATGACAGCGAAGGATTTTTGCTAACATTCTATGTTCTACCTGGAAGTGGTTTCACTCCTATAGACCAAAGTGATTTGTTACGGAAGAAAATTACTATAAATTGCCTGCGTATTCTCTCTGTCCTCTGTTGTACTGATGGAGCTGTCCTACAACACCTCCTGTTATTTGGTTGGTTGCCATGCATTTAATGAAAGAAAATCGAGCAGATCGCGTTAAGTAAGGAGAAGCTGCAATGACCTCTAAAGCATAATACAATGTCAGAATTACTCTACTCTGTTTTCTTATGAATATTTTTAGAACAACACACATTTATTGCGTCCTGGTGTAGAATACTGTGAACAATACATGTGTCCAGTGTTTGCTCTGAACTAAAAACGCCAAGAGCAAAACAACCTGGCGTCTACGGGTTGTCGCACCGGCCTTTAGCTTTTTTAACAGGACTGGAGGTGAGGCGCTGCCCTGAGGCGAGTCTGTGACGCCGCAAGCTGACAATGACAGCGGACACAAACCAGGTCGCATCGGACGCAAGGCTGCAGTCACACACAATATGTGAAGGAGGCGGCAAAACATTGTCGACAAAATATGATGCTTTTTGTTAGGATTATATGTCAAGGTCGCCATATATACAGATACACAAACTGAAATGAAAAGCTTTTTATTAACCATATATTCTTTTTTTATTTGTTTACCCTTCAAGTAATTTCAGTACCTGTCAAATCAAAGTGTGACATCACATTGTCCAGTCCAGTTATTACAATGTTATAACAGATAGATCCCGAGGCGTTAATAATAAAGAAAATCCAACTATGGATAAATGTGGAGCTGAAAAATAACATTTAAAATGTTTCATCTATTTATCATTATCTATTTAATCAGTAATTTATTAATAAGAGCTGGCAAATGGAGCCAACGAGTGCAACATCTGCATATTCATTCATCCTGTAGATGACAGTGTGAACATTAAAGTTGGTTTGCAGGCCACCGATATACACAGAGAAGAAGAATATGAAAAAAACAAGAAGAAAAAGAAGAAGAGGAAAGTGATACATCCGTAATGTCAAACTCCTACGCCTGGGTAAAACCACACAGTGTAGCCTAGAAAGCCATGTTGACACCATGGTGGGGATTTTTCTTCCAAAACGAGGGGGGGAGGTGTATGAACGTTAACACCTTCGAACCTTACTAGAGACACAGAATACTGCTGAATTGCTCTTTCATCCATTTTTACACCACATGTTATCATTGTATGGGTTACCTTTTTGTTATGAGGCACTGGAAACACTTTAACAGATATGACATGGATCCATAATGTGCTTCCTATACATTATTATATACACACATAACCATTTCATAACTTTAAAAAATTACAGTTGTTTTCAAGCAGGTTACCAACTAGACTACGTTAGGCCTAATGCAAGATCTGTAGTAGTGCTGTTACGGCTACATTCATGCCATGCAGTTAAATAAAAATAATCATTCCACGTCTGCAAAAGAAGAGAATTTATCAAAGAAAATTTCTATGTCTGGCTATACTTTAAATAAAGCTGAAATAAATGAAAGCTATGCATCTAACAGACTGGGGAAAAAAAATAGATACTTAGCCAGATCATCGTTTGCAACACTCAGAAATAATTCTTCAGGAGCTCAGTGTTTGTGTATCGGATCTGATCGGCAGTCATGAAAATGTTAGAACAATGTTAAAAAGAGTCCAAGGCCGACAAAGAAGAGTTACAACTGAGTGTTCATGAAATGGTCTGACTAACATTCTGTTTCATGACATCCAACCTCGGCTCAGTCTAGATAGCACAGTTACGGCAGAGCCTACAACACCATGTGGGTGGTTTAGCTGAAGACTAGGCTAATCTACTACCGATAGTCACCTCATGAGGCCCAGCGCATCCACCAGTGTTACAAACTGGAAAACAAAAAAATAAAAAAAGTCAAATTAATAAACTGATAGGTAGAGCAAGTAAGAAAATCAGAAAACCAAAAAAAAAAAGAAAGAAAGACATGGCATTCATTTGGAAAACAGGGAGCCCATGAGAAAGTGGGCCTAACCAGTATAGCGGTGCAGCGGGGCCGTCCCAGCAGGCAGCCCCTGTGATTTCATTAATTAACAGGACAAAGAGTACAAAACAGATGGGCCCGTAGAGGAACTGGGGCTCCTGTGCAACCCCCACAGGCACACATGCAGTCACAAGCACCGTCCTAACGCAGCACCAATACCAACAGCAGCACACGTCTGCAAAGTGACACATATATGTCATTAAACAGGCAGGAACACATGAAAAAATCCCGACGCTACCAAACAACAGACAACAAGTGTTTTCATCATGTATGCAGACAATCAAGCTCATGATAATCTTGATAATCAGATAATCTCCCACACATTATTGCAACGTAATGCCAATCATCTACATTGATAAGCTATCAGACGCCGTCATGATGCATTATAATCAATGGAACCGCAACGCCATACAAAAGAAGTTGTCGTGTCGCTACGTCCACACAAAGTAGAGAAAGACTATTTAACCTCAGGCTGGCGGGGTCAATCTGTACAGACGGACAATGGTAGAGTAATTAGTTAACGAAGCTCACTAATGAGCCCATCCCCTCACACACTCACACACACACACACACACACACACACACACACACACACAACTTAACCCTTCTAGGTTGCCGTATGTGGCAGTGGTACGGGGCAGCTTGTGCAGCAGGTACAGAGAATCCTGGAGCCGCCGTTAGGGCAGGTCCAGACCTTATCCCCAGATCTGAGACGGCGTATGGACCCTGTACGCCCAATCCAGTTTTGTCCCTTCAATCCGATTAGCTGGTTTTCAGATCTATACTAATTACCTCCCTCCCTCTCTGTCCTCCACCTTCTCCATCCACCCCCCTCTCCGGTTTTGTCCACGTCAGCATTAACAGATAATCCCCCAGCCAGGAACAAGGAGCGCTAGCATCTCCGCTCCCTGCTGAACAGGTGTTATACCAGTAGCCATGGCAGACCGCGGAGTCACCGGTCCACAGGGGCCGCTTGTGTTGCGGAGGCACAGCCACAGACTGAAGAAGCTATATTTGCTCCATGCTGATGACTACAACTGTGGCATCACTCATTATCCTGTAGTCGCCACCCGATTGTACCTCATTTCCAAAGGGGAATTCCTGCTGAAGCCATGGGAAGGAAAACAAAACATCTTTATGTGACCTTCATCACATTCCTTGAAAAAAAAAAGGTTCTAATCTTTTAAGTACAGTTAGTTAAGTGTTACAGTTTGTGGAGTTAATTTTGGGTGCTGGTCCCCTGAAGCTGTTAATACAGGTGTTATCAAGGGGATGAGGCTTCCTCCATGGCCTTAGTGAGACTAAAGTTCTGTTTAGTCTTCTTCAGAAGGACCCTAAAATACAGTATTTTCTGTACTATAAGGCACACTGCACTATAGGCACATCTTCAATGAATGGCCTATTCTAAAACTTTTTCATGTATAGTGCACACTGGATTATAAGGTGCACTGTCTTTTTTTGAAAATATTTAAGGCTTTTAGGTGTGTCTTATAGTGTGAAAATACTGTAATGATTCCATGTATAAAAGGAAAAATCCATTTCTAGATATTTTTAAATATTGATGCTAGAACATATGGCTTGCCAAAAATTATAGAAAGGTTCAAATATCAAAAGACACAACTACATCTCATAGGTAATATGTGTATGTCTGGTGAAGCTATGTATGTATGGTTTGCGAGATATGCTCTTGACAGAGAGACAAAAATTATTACGGCTACGCACAATTATACGTCACTTATTCAAAGAGAAGCAAAATACTGCTGACGAATCTGGTATCACAAATATCATAAATTAACCTTTGTTTCATCAGAAATGTCTTCTAACTAACACACCAAAGCCTAACATCATCCTGCAAGAAGAAGACGCTCTAACGTTTCAGATCGGGCCTCATCTTTTCCTCTTCCCATAAACTGGTTCCAGCGAAAGATCTCTCTAAGAAAATAAATAGCAGTTGTGCCTTTCTTCTCTGTCCAGGGACACAAAACGGCACACCACCGCCCTCAGGCCACACTCTAGCCCCACGAGGAAATTTAACCTCCAACAAAAACCAGAATCTCAACAGGACGTACTCCAAAAAAACAAAATCTCTTCATGTTTCATTTTTATTTTCGTCACACCGGGAACTATATTGTTTGATTAATTTGGCCCGCGGCTTTTGTCTTCAAGAAGCAATCCCAGACGAAACAGGACTGTAAATATTTAATACCAAGTGTAACCGGTGGTGTGGACCTTTGGACCATCGGTTCATGTAGCTTCTCAGCCTCAGTGTCCTCCTTTATGTGACGACTGCTCTTAGAAACCAAACACTCAAAGCATGAAAAATGAAAAACAGAAATCTGAATGTCAAAAATTCTCCTGAATTCCAGGCAGGAATCCCCGTCTCACATCTCGTGCTGATCAAACGTTCGGCGAGACAGAGAGAGGAGAAGCATCCAGGTGTGAGACAAATAGAGGAAGAAACTAAAAGTGGAAAATAATTCAAATGGGACGGCCGTGGGAATTACAGTATCAAAAATGAACTCGAAGTCGCTGTGTGTTTCAACAAAAAACTATTTCTAAAGCTTTACTTGTAAATATTTGTACCAAAAAAAATGGGGATCATCCTAGCTAGTATGGTTTGAATTAGCCGGGTGTTTCGGTACATTGTTTTCACATTTTGCAGGAAATATTTTGTGCTTCTTTGACTGACAAAAATTCAATTTGTGATAACTTTCTGTCTCAACAGTCTTGAAAAAATTTGCAAAGACATAAAAACCGTGCTGATATTTTCAAAATGAGATCGCAAAATGGCAACCATGACCCTGTTTGAAACGTGTGGTTGGATAAACCACCCCCCCGATCAGACTGCTGCCAGAATAACCTGAGCTACCAAATCCGCATCTGAGTGGGACGCGTTATTATTGTTTAGCCCGGTGCTGTATTTGGGTTTATAATAGGGCGACGCCTAACTCCACCAGACAGACCTGCCACCAGGAGCTCCCAGACGCCATCGCCTCCAAACTACCGTTCATCACACACACACACACACACACACACACACACACACACACACACACACACACACATACACACACACACACACACAGTTCAGTTCATAAAGACCCAGACCGCAGGTAATTCGACTGAGTAACATCCAGTCACTACTCTGGACCCACTTTAAAGCTCACAGATGACGACAACTGCACAGAAAGATCCAACTTTACAATAAAAAAAAAAAGTTCCTTGAAACACACAGATATGACATAACACCTTGTGAGCGTAGGTGTGTGAGTGTGTGTCAAGGCTTGTCTCTCCTACCCAGTCGCGGGGGGGGGGGTCTTAAGTTAATGCAAAATAGCTAAGAAGTTGTTATGGGGACATAAATCCCATCAGGCTGTGCAGTAACAGCGCTGTCTCCTGTGGCCGGTATCGCCCCTGGCAACAGGTTTGCTCCAACAACGAACCAACTCTACACCTTCCTCAGCCCCGGGCTCTGCTGCCTCAATGTTCCACAGATTTTCACTCTCAAATGATCCTAGTGTGTGTGTGTGTGTGTGTGTGTGTGTGTGTGTGTGTGTGTGTGTGTGTGTGTGTGGTTAAGGTCAGAACTTGAAATCTCCATAACCAAGACAGCAAGAATCACACCTTCATAGCTATTTAGATATGACTCAGCAGCTTTGAATCAGACGTACGCACTTTTCCTTCACCGCTGATGTTGTGCTGCTGGACGCAAACCCAACACACACACACACACACCCCAGGCCTCTGATTGGTGACTTATTTGTCCCATTTACCCACATCCACAGGGTAAGGTGGGGGAATCACAGAAGCACAGTTGCTCAAACAAACACCATCATCCATACCAATAATTAAATTAAACCAGGACTCATTTGAACCACCACCACCACCACCCCCACCCCACCTCTCTCTCTCTCCAACCTCCCCCAACATGGGAATCATCCACTTCCTTCTGTCAAAGTTTTCCTCTCTGCCACTAAAAAACTATTTGCTGTTATTTTCTGAGAGGAAAGAAAAAAAAAACTGGTGAACTCTCTGCATAAGCCCTTTGAGGGTTTTGCAGGGGCTCCTACCCCATTCAGGTCCCCAGGTAACCATGGCAATGAAGACCAAGAAAGAACGCTTTCATGTTGGCGCCCTGAACCGGGATTTGTAGGGGGAAATGAGCGGAGAGGAGGAGGGAGGAGTGTGTGTGTGTGTGTGTGTGTGTGTGTGTGTGTGTGTGTGTGTGTGTGTGTGTGTGTGTGTGTGTGTGTGTGTGTGTGTGTGTGTGTGTGTGTGTGTGAGTGTGGGATGGGGGGGGCTCTCCTCTCAACTTTACAAGCCATAAGGTGGAAAGTAAAATGCACTGAGGTGGGTGGGGGGGTATGCTACACAAAATCAGAAAAGTTATGGACAGCATCGGATATCCACTCACCGTTTTAGAATCCAACTCATGTCTGTTTTGCGCCAAAACCTTTTCCACACCGGCCTGTTCGGCATACGTTACGAACCCAAATCCTCTGCGCCAAAGAAAGAAAGAAAGAAAACGATAATCAATTCCAAAAATAAAATCAAATAAAATCAGAATCCACAGCATGCAAACAAGTCTCATAGGAAAGCATGGACGGGCATGAGGCATCCAGTGATAGGACGGCGGAGCGCACACGCCTCCTTCTTACCTCGACCGCTTGGTAACGGGATCCCGCATCACCATACACTCCTTCACCTCGCCAAATTTACAGAAGTACTCCTTCAAGCCCTCTGCGGAGACAGCAAGGCGACGGTGGTTACAACACATCCATAAATCACACGCGATTTCCCTACAGGCCACGGCGAAGTGATGCGCGGGGGCTACTGGCTGGAGTGGAGACAATGGGGTCGGCGGGCCACGTTGTGTTTGTGTCCCTCCAGAGACGGGGGCTATCTGGCTAGGCAAGCCTGATGGCCCCATTAGGCCCCCTCAGATCACAAACACAAGCTCCACTTGGTGCCGATCGCTGTGTGGAAACACGCCGTGGCCGCGGCGATCCAATAACACGGGCCATCGCAACAAGAATAAACTGTATTCACGCACCAGCAGCGCTCACGGCTCGTCAGAGAAATGAATGGATTCACCGGAGCGCCACGAGAAAAGGAAAAACAACACGGGAAGGTTGAGGAGGAGGACCGGTCCGAGCCGAACTTCTTGCTTCAAACGCGCAAATCATCGATCACTTTATTTTTACTACGAATGTCTTTCTTGCGTTATTATCGGTGCGTCATGCGCTCCGTGGAGCCTCGGACAAAGTCGATGAACGTGTGCACGCGTTTCCCGTGATAATCTCCCCGCGTCTCGGCAGGTCTAAATCCGAAAGAGCTGATCCTTAATGAATGAGAGGCTTTGGTTTAACTTCGGGAAGCCTGGCGGGGGAATATGGGACGAGTTATTGCGCCGAATGGAGACGGAGAGGGAAACAACCGGGCAACAGTCGGACTTATTAAAGTGGTGTGTGGGACAGCTCACCTTGTGTTGTCTGCCAGCTCAGACCCCCGATGAACATTTTGCTGAATGAGAGAAATACAAGGCGTAAATGAACACGGGACAACAACGCGCGTCTTTCACAACACAAAAACAGATGCGTTCAAGGTGGGAACATTGTGGCGAAAAGGATGTGTGTTTATAGCATCAATAAAGTAAGAAGAGAGCATCGGCCATGTTGCGAAGTCACCGATCGGCCAGTCGGGCCGTCATAATCCCCTAGAGGAGTAAAAAAAAAAAAAAAAAAGAGAGAAGAAGAGGATTTTCCAGTATGATGGAGAAGTTGCGATGTAGCCTTCTGGATGAAAAATGAGATAAATAAACAAACAAGAGGAGAGAGAAGGAGGAGGAGGTGGAGGAGGAGGAGGAGGGGAGCAGAAAGCAGCGGCGCGTCTCCTCCGCTGAGTGGATCCATCCCACACACACACACACACACATACACACACACACACACACACAAGAAAACACACGCACACACACGGCGTGCTTGTCTTTTGTCTCGACGCGGCTCCGCTCCCGCACAGAACTCAACTAAAGTCCAAGGTGAAGTCAAAGCGAGCCGAGAGGCGAGAGGAAAGCGGGGCGGCCGGGCTGAGGCTGTTACCAGGGGTCGTGGGGGGAGTTGTCCGTGCCGGAGGACAGGCTGCTCTGGCTCCCTTCCGTATCCATTCTGCTCTCCGCTGCTAGATTCCCGCACTGCGAGGCGAGGAGAGGCAGTGAAGCTACACACACACACTGCTGCTGCTGCTGCTGCTGCTCCAGACTCAGGGGCGGGCATGTGGGGGGGGCGGGGGTGGGGGGGGTGAGGGCAGAGAGAGAGAGAGAGAGAGAGAGGGGAGGGGGGAGGTGGAGGAGGGGCGAGCAAGGATACACACACACACACTCACACACACTCATAGATGCATGCATACGCGTTCACAGGGAAGCTCCTCCCCTACCTCGTTTTTCCCGTACCTCACCCGAGCCTCGGACCTCCCCCCTCCTCCTCCCCCATCCTCGTCCTTCCTCCTCCTCCTCCTCCTCCTCCTCCTCCTCCTCCTCCTCCTCCTCCTCCCCTCAGTGCTGCACGTTGCCTGGTTTTATTCAGGCTGCTAGTGGCGCTCTCTCTGAGTTCCAACCATCGGCTGATCGCTTCTATTTGTATGTCTGGACATCCACAGGAGGGTTTTTATATATGCTGTCTATTTTATATCATATCATTATAGTGAAAACAGGTAAAAGATAATAATAATAATAATAATAATAATAATAATAATAATAATAATTTTAAAAATATGGGGATCAGGAAAACATTCAAGTTTGTATAAAAAAAAAAATCCATATCGGTTTCACAAGCTTTTTAATATGACTTCCTCCTTGGAGTTTGTGTTATATCAGGTAACATGAAGCGTTTTTTAAGCAGCATAAACCTCCGTGTTTCTTGGTTTTTGGAGGATTCCATGTGAGAGCAGTGTTTGTTTATTTATTTGTGTGCAAGATATACTTTTTAAAAAATCCATCAACGGATTTAGATAAAATTTTGATGAGTTGGGTGAAGTTCTTGAAGCGTCCCGCAGATTCTGAATCACAAAATAAAATCGTGTGGGTTTTTTTTTTTTTTTTTTACCAATAATATCTCTAATATCACATGAAAAGAAAAAAAAAGATAAGCCTTTTGGAATACATAACTGATTCAGATATGGATCATAATTGGTTCGTGTATCTGTGAGAGATAAAAAAGTTAAATCAAGAGGGAAAATAACTCTATAGATCCATTCTGATGGGAAATTATGTGTTGATGACTGATTCTAACGCTAATAGTAAGTTAACATGTTAAAGGGCTTTTTAACTTCACCACTGGGTTCACAACTACTGGCGATCCCCTCGTGGTGGAACCATGACACGCACATTGCGCATGCTTAGTTCCATCAGAGGCCCCACATGCTGGTGGAAATTAGGCTCCTTGTGAGAAACCATGAATATGCAGTAACACGGCAATGTCAAGTGACAATGTAGTTTGCGGCTCTGTGAGTGTTTTCTGGCGTCACTTAATGTTACGCTCAAAGTTTTGATGGCTGAGTCCAGATGCAAGGAGGCTGCATCTGACTGGACCTGGATCAGTAAAAATCACTAGATTCGGCCTCATGATGACGTTTGACATTGCAAATTCCTTGAGCACCCAATTCAACTCAGAGATCAGTGAATCCATCCATCATTTTCCTGAAATGTTCCTCTTCTGTTTAAACATTCGGCGTCTTGTTCTGCGGTGTAGAACATGTTGATCTTTTACATCTCATTTCCACATTAAACTTCTGAGTCGTCCACAGGCACGAGGCATTAGCATTGATGACATAACATAATTTAAATGACACTCAAATGGAGCTGCTAGTTTCCATGCAACCAGTATCTTTGTACCAAATATTATTCCAAACCTGACAATGGACTGTGAAGGATCACAGCAGAATTCATGCATTTCATGTTGCACAAAGTTGTTCTGAGGGACACTTTTAGCCTGTGGGAAGAATTCAAGAACCCAGTGTACTAAGATCCCACATGTAATATTGAATTTGATAATGCTATTTACTTTATAATGTGAGATGTTATGTGATCTTATCGGACTCTGATGTCACCTTGAAGCAATGTGATGTGCTCTTGAATGATGTAATGTAATGTAATATGATCTGGAGGTGAGATGTATTATGTCACAGTGCATGTTATCATGTGTAGCCATGACAGTTTAGACATCACCTGCAGTTGACGTATTCTTCATCAGCTTCTGAAAGTATCATCATCAACATCTGAATATTCCAAAGCTTAATGAACCATCTCCAATCCATCAATCATTTCTTCCAGGTCCCGCCCTCCACCCACCTGACCCCTCTGCCCAGAGATCATCCTCGATCCGTCACATCCCCAGCAGCTGCTGTCACCACTTCTTACCCGATTCTACCAATCATCTCTCTCTCTCTCACTCTCTCTCTCTCTCTCTCTCTCTCTCTCTCTCTCTCTCTCTCTCTCTCTCTCTCTCTCTCTCTCTCTCTCTCTGTCGCTCTCTCTTTTCCTCCAATGTGACAGACCTTCAGAGCCAGCTAAGTTGAAGATTAGCAGCAGGTCGGCCTCCCTCTCGCCCGGGGGGCAAGTCTGGTCAACTGAGCAGTTTCGTCACACACCTCGCCTGCTCTGACAAAAGTGAAACTAATGCTCACACGGTTAAATGCACTTGCTCCACTCATTAAACCATGACCTTGATACACAAAATCGAACACCTTACAGCAAACATGTACAATGCGGTTCAAGAATGATGACATCATATCCATTGGAGGCACAGGTGAACGGAAACAAACTGAGATGTAAAGTTTTCTGAATTTTGTCACCTGTTTACAGCAACACAGAATATGCGTCGCTGTTGAGTTAGTTACAGTATTTTCCGCACTTTAAGGCGCACTGGATTATAGGGCGCACCTTCAATAAATGGCCTTTTATTAAAAAAAAATTCATACATAAGGCGTGCTGGATTACAAGGCACACTCTCGGTTTTTGAGAAAATTAAAGGTTTTAGGTGTGCCTTATAGTGCGGAAAATACTGTAAATTAGATGGTTGAGCAGAAGAGAGAAATTAGTTTAAAAAAAAATAAACAGATCAAATCCCTTCTTCACCTGCTGGAACTGTTTTGGTAGAGATGAGCTAACATTCCAAGCACCACATGATGACCTCTGCATATGCTGGTTCTGTGATGAGCTGCAGGGGGTTTGTGTGTGTGTGTGTGTGTGTGTGCATCTGTGTGTGTGGCAGCAGGGGGGGAAGTCGGCGAGTGGGAGGCAGATCAGGGGGAGGGACTGTGACTGTGGCCTGGTGGACCATAGCGAGAGAACAGTATGTAGGACAGGGCCTTGTGCTAGCTAACCTATCCTGGCTATGGTTGGGCGTGCTGAATTTCTGCATGCATGATCAATGGCACTGAATAAAAAAGAGGGGAGAAAGACAGCGGCGTGGGGGAAGGGATGGAACAAGTTAGAGTGATCTGAAGAGATACGGCTTGGACAAGGGGGCAACACTTGTATTTACTTGTGATTTCATGCTAAAATAAGTGAATGTTTGTCAGCGATTCCTCATTTAAAGTAGTAAAAGTGAGCACAGAGGACAAAGAGGCGGATCTTGTTTTTGGTCGATGTTGAGACAAGCAATAGTTTCCTCCCATATTGAAATACATGTATGAGAGAAAGTTTTTCACTAAACTCTCTTACACTTTTTATCTGTGCCTTTGATCCATCGCAATTTCAGTTCCTCTGTGCTGTTGTCACGCCGCCACCTGAAAACACTGACAGGTTGTCCAAAACCAAGCCATCACTGCTTTTGTTTCTTTGACTGCGGCTGACCCAGAGAGGGAACCCATTGTTTGCATGCAACCTTTGACCTGTCAGGGCCTGGGACCTGCTCCCGCCACCCTCCAGGCAGTTTCAAAAGGAGCCCAAAGAAAGAAGGAAGAAAGGCAACTTCTGACCATCTGTAAAGCTAGTAGCTGTGTCAGCCATATGCCTCAGATGTGGCAGCAGCCTTTGGAGCCATATTTGCATATGATGCAAAATGTAAACCAGCAACAAGTAGCGCCAAGAAGATCTCTGTGAAAGAAATGGAGTTTAAAAAAAATAATAAGCAGGATAGAAAAGGAATGTTTTACAAAACAAGAGTCGAACAAAACAAGCCACAGGTCTTTTAAGGTGTAAGCCAGCAGACTATTTTAAGGTGCTTCATTTGCTGCGGGTGTTTTATCCACCTGGCAGGTGGTGAGCCAAAGAAATCATTACATGAGAGAGGAGAAGGGAGGAAACAAGCACACCTGTGGTTTGAGCCAAGAGCCCCACCTCTGTTCTCCGATCACAATCCCTTCATTCCCCAGGGGAAGGTGTGGCAAAGGGAGAGAGATAAAGGGAGGAGAGAAAGGGAGAGGAAGGAAGAGATTGTGGGAGAGATTTACAGGCCTCTCCAACAGTTGATTTAACCTTTTATTAATCGTACGCATGCAAAACAAACTGGACTGATGGTGGATGAAGGCTCAGACAGGCTTCCGAGTGCAGCTGTGTACTTCCTGCTCGCGCAAACAGACCACAACCTATTTACCCTGATGACACTGGACTATTTCTGTCTGCTGGCTGTCTGGAGTGGAAGCAGCAGCAGCAGGAGCAGCAGGAGCAGCAGTGGAGGAGATCTAAATTGTAATACCATACAGAGGGTTGGGCTAACTAATGCAGGGAAACACACACAGACAGCACACAAAGGCGCTTGGTTACAAATCAGCAGAGCACTGTCACTTAAAGACAGATCGTCAATACTGTACTTGACACCATGGAAATTGGTACCGGAACCACACTTTGTTAAGGGACTGTCTATCCATCACTACCGCACCACATTATTAACTCCAGGATAACTAATTATCTGTTATCTGTTGTCACCACAACAAAGCTTCGCATGGGATCACACTAAATTACAGAATGTACTTAAGATAAAATGAGATGTTCCATTTAAATCTGAAGCCTTAATTTTTTTTTCCTGTTTGACATCGATTAAAAAGGCGCTGATGATAAATGAGCCTCCACATCCACACTTATTCATATTTAAATGCAGCCTCTACGTTCGCAGCCTCACATCTTTCTCGACCCCTTTTCAGGGATAGGATGATGTCACTAAGTGGTTGCTGGAAATGACATCATGACATATGCGGATAGAGTCATGACCATCTTTGTGACCGTTGCCGTGTCGACCCAGAGGGGAGGGCTGAGCTGTGACGCATCATCTCTTTGTAGGGTGAGGCGCCACTGGTATTGTTATGTTAACAGATGATGTATTTCAAGCCGGGGCTACGGAAGCGGGACATAAAGAAGAGAAGAAAAGGAGGGTGACATGGAGGAAGAAGAAGAAGTAGAGGATGGGGAAGCAGGAGGAGAAAGGATGGATGGTGTTTTGTCAGGAAGGGATGTCAGAGGAAGAGAGAGATCTGCCTGTAGCAAGAAATTCATAAAATCTCTCTCCAAAGTTTCTCTGACACAAACACACAAACTCTATCTGACACACACATATGCACGTGCACGTGCACACACACACACACACACACACACACACACACACACACACACACAGATGAACAAGCACTGCATCTCTGTGTCTCTTTTAATCCTTTTTCCACTCCCCCCTCCATTTCTTTTCACAGGACCTATCAACGCCATTCCTAGCTGCTATTTATAGGAGACCACTATCCCCCCTTCCCTTTGCCTGAGTGTAGATCTCGCTATGCATGTGTGTGTGTGTGTGTGTGTGTGTGTGTGTGTGTGTGTGTGTGCGTGTTTCAGGGAACCTCAATAAACCAGAGGGTCACACTCTCAGTATCAATATGAAGCAATTCACCGAACAGGATATCTGGGAAAACCGGTTACTAAAATAGGTGTTTGTGTGAGCATGTGGCGGGACGAGGGTCAGTGAGGCTGATTTATCCCACCTGTCCAGTTGTTTCCGGCGCGTGTGCACTGATGCACGACTGACTGCTGAAATATGTTCCACGACGGCCTGGGAACACAGATCATCCCTAGAAAGTTTGTAAAGTGTGTGTAGTTATTGCTACGGATGTGCATGCGTACGTGTGTGTGTGTGTGCGTTTGTGTGTGTGCGTTTGTGTGTGTTTGTGCGCGTGTTTGTGTGTGTGTTTGTGTGCATGTGTGTGTGTGTATTCATATTCTGCTTGAAAACACTCAAACTAGGAATATTGAGATTTATATGAGGGAAACACGGTACAGCTGCTGTACTTGCATGCAGGAGTGTGCAGGCCCTACAGGCTGATGGGAGGTTGAGTCCATTGATTTATGAACTCAGTTAAATTGTACCCTGCTTTGTGCTCCAATCAGCAGCTTCACACCATCGGTTTTCACGAATGATAAAGGGATGGTTCATTTTTTGGAGTACTACTCTGCTCAGGATTAGCTTTCTTAAATGTATAGAAGATCATTTGATTCCTATAAGGACAAAACGTGATATTAGCACCAGTTATCTTTGTTGCTAAATGCATAAAATAGTATGCAATAAAATAAAAGCAAACTTAGTGGCAGAATTAGTGGCCACTACCTTATCATTGCAGTTTCTTTGTTTATAGAGGTGATAAGTCAGCATTAAAGCAGCAGTAATTCATATCTTTATAAATACAGAGGACCAATTAATATTTAAAATGTAAAAACGGTCATTTGTGCTGACAAAGGATCAGAATCACCTATGATTCCCCTCAAGTCGGCTCTATGCTTTAAAGTAGTTCAACTTGTGTATTTGTTTTATAACTCCCTTCTTCAGTGACATTCTTTAGTCTTAGTGTTCTTATTACATCCCGCAAAGCAGTGATGTATTGTAATTGTCAGTGTTTTTGTCCGTCCGTCCATCCATCCACCAAATATCTTCAAAACCGTGACCTAGAAAAGCTAGGTCAAGGTCAAATTTTCACTTTTATAGCTTTTTTGGTACACATCTCTGAAACCTGATGAGATATAATCACAAAACAAAAAGCAACATTTTCAGGAGTCTAGGGATTTTGCAGTCTGACTGCCTTGTTAGTGTTGTTTATGGTGCAGCAAGGAATTTATTTTTTGTAAAAACCTATAATAAACCTTCTGTACACAAACTGGAGGCACCAAGAGACAGAATAATCAGTCCTCAACCAGCTGATGGTGATAGGTAGTGGAACATTAAGCCACTGAAGGGGTCACAAATACAACTCATATAAATCTTGAGGAATCCTTACGTTGTTTTATATCTGCAGCTTTGGATAGGAAACACTTTCCTGACATGCTGTTAGTGTTTGGATAAAAATTGTACTAAAAAGTTCTTACTAATGTCAAGAAGTTTTTTTCATTAGACTTATTATTATTATTAAACATATCCTGTTTGCATGAAGTCACTACCATCAAAACAGATTCCCACCAAGAGATGCGCTGAGCAGGGTACATAACTCTACCAAATGACTTCCTTCTGGGTCATCATAATGTTTAAAATGTTAAGACAAAAAGCCATCATGGATCCACTGCTTTATATGGATTGTCTTAGAAATTCAGTGGTTCCCTTTTGGGATAATGTTCACCCTTCCGCCAGACGTCCTTGCAATCCATCAAGTAATTTAAGCAGAACTGACACAAAGGCGAGAAAAGCCCCATCTTGCAATGTCCAAATAAGTGGAAAAAATCCTGAATCCTTCCCTTTATATGGATCCACTCCAGATAGATTTTAGAAGAAACTCTGCTGAGTTTCTTCTAAAATCTATCTGGTAATTTTTGTACAATCCTTCTCCCAAACAAACAGTGCAGTTTCAAACAGTATTCCGTGTCATGAACGTCTCATGGTTAATTGACCCTCAGGCACAGAAACACAATACTTTTCAAAATGTATTTATGACTTGGGAAGATTAAGGAAACTACACCTTACAGCAGAAATGTTCTTTTCTAAAGAAAACATTTCATTTCATTTTAAACCCTTGATTATTATTATTATTATTATTATTATTATTATTATTATTATTATTATTATTATTATTATTATTATTATTATTATTATTATTATTATTTTCATTACGTTGATATTGTGGAATCCCTTTCAAGTGCCCAGTTTTTTTAAACATGTATCTCGTTAAAGTAAGCAAACAGCTTAAAAATTTTAATCCAATGAAGGCTGTCACTGTGAACACAAAAAGCGAAGCAGAAGTTGAAAAGAATGGATCCGACTGGAGAAAATGTGAAACACACAGAGAGAAGTAAAAGAGATTAATGAGAGGGTAAATTCAGAAAGGCCAATAAGACAAAAAGAGAGCACGACATGTATCCATATATAATTCAGCATATGTTTGTGTGTCTGTGTGTGCAGCTGTTTTGTCACAGTGAAGGGAGGAGAGAACAGAGGGGGTCCATTATTGGTCTTTGTGTAGCTCAGATTGTCCTCTGCTCTGGGAAAGTGGAAACTCAACACTCCTCTCCGGAGGTCTGGTTACCAGGTGAGAGAGGAGAAAAGAAAAGGGAAAAACAGATCAGGAGAGCGAGGGATGGAGAGCTACATACTGTAGGTGTGGAGGGGAAAACAGAAAAGGAGAGGCGAGGGAGAAAAGGCCACAAGGTTTTGGGCATGGGAGTTGGAAAGTGAGAGAGACTCAGAGTGAACAAGAGATGAACACAGAGATAGGAAGAACCAGCCAGGAAGGGAAAAACATACTCAGATTGTGTTTAACTGCCACAAGACTCAATAAATGGATGATCAAGGAGTAATAATTCTGAACAAATTTAAAATATATCGTAGGTTGTGGATGTTTGCCACATGTAGATTAAGTAGTGAAGTTGAATTAACTTGTGGTAAAATCATCACTATAAAAAATGTAGATGGATCAGGTCATGACTTGATGCACTGTTTTGAAAAAATATCAGAATGTCAACATGCTCACGGATAATAAAACCACAGCTGTGATCTTCTCCACAAAATAAAACTAAAAAAAAAAACAAAAGCAGTCGCACTCTTTAGCAACCTAGCTGTGATTTGTCTACCCCCGGTGGT
This sequence comes from Antennarius maculatus, assembly GCA_013358685.1. NCBI lineage: Eukaryota > Metazoa > Chordata > Actinopteri > Lophiiformes > Antennariidae > Antennarius > Antennarius maculatus. The sequence continues at coordinate 19,198,145 of CM023609.1, read as the reverse complement.
CGTCTTTGGAACTGTTCATCCTGTACCACCAAGATCAGCCCAAGTCCAGTTTCTGACATCCATGCAAATGAAAACACAGCACACATCTTGTTTTGGATCTGCAAATGTACATTTATTTTTAAGTATTTTTTATGTACATTTTTACAAACTCTCTCTCTCTCCCCCTCTCTCTCTCTCTACACACACACACACACACACACACACACACACACACACACACACACACACACACACACACACACACACACACACACACACACACACACACACACACACACACACACACACAAAACAAACCCCACCCTTAAATCCTGAACACCAAAGTTTACAAGAGGCAGTACACTATCTAGAAGATCACTCAGTTTCCTGACAGATTTCAACTCTTGTTTTCAGTTGTGCGTAACAAAGCATTAAAAAATACAATTAAACATAATTTTTTTAAATCATATTTGTACTCATCTTTTCCATTTTCTTCTTATAAATGAATTCCAAATAATTTCTTATAAAATATTTCCCTTTTTTGTTTTGCATGATCTCGTACGTCACGGTGTCAGATCCTCTCTGAAATTCTCTGAAATCATGAACGTTTTCTACGTGACTTTTCCTTTTACATGCTCCCTGACATGATAGCATTTTTACAACTGAATCCGTCAGCAGTTATTGGCTTCAGATCCATAATGCTGTAAATACACAAATTATAGCAATAAAATTGGACACCTTTGATTAGGGTCATATAGCCCTGGTGTTGTTGTGACTCTCTGCAGGAGAGGAAGAGGAGGAGGAGGAGGAGGAGGAGGAAAAGGAGGAGGATGAGGAGGAGGAGAGGGAGGTGGGCTCTCAGGAGTGACCATGTGTGTTTGACAGGAGTGTTTTCGTGGATGATTCGTTTTTTTCCTTTAACGATATTGTCTAGAGTGGATCGCTGAGGCACTGCTGTGAGGACAGCTGCTTCTGACACACACTGCGTAACAAAAACATGTACAGTATCACATTTGGGATTGAGTGAGTAGTATGCATACTGAGGCGAGGGGGGTGATAGGATTATTAAGAAGAGACTTGTCATCTATCGAAGAAATGTTTGATTGGTCAATAAATACAAACAAATCAACCCATTTTGAGTCTTTTTCGACCAGAAACATCACATTTCAAAGCATATGTTGTGATCAATCTGCAAAAATCAAACAAATCCCCCTATAAAATGACAACAATGAAAAAAGAATTCCTTCCAAACACAGGTAGTTTTCTGCGAATGACTACGTTCAGCCATGTATGTATGCATGTGTCTATAGGTAGTCCTCAACATATGAACACAACTGGTTTGCTGTGTTTGTTTGTAAGCTGAATTGTTCGTAAGTCATCATTTATTAAATTTTATCTATAACTGCTGTTTTAGGTCATTTAAATACCATTACTACTCTAAATATGAAAGTATTATTCCCTAAGACCAGAAATAATTACAGGACATAAAAACAACATACATGGTAATTAAGTAAAATACATGTGTAGGTCGTTTTTGAGTTAAGTCGTACGCAATAATATGTCGAATTAAAAAAAAATACACAGAAAAATTAAATTCAAGTCAACATCATTTCACTCCACTTAACGGCTGTCCACCACAAATATTGAACTCCTAAAATCAATTGAAAACAGTTAAAAGCACATAATTTTGTAATACCCCTGCTATTAACTCCAGCTGCAGTAGAGATGGAACACAAAGACACAGGCTTTATCAAGCTTCATTCATCTCTTTACACAAGAACTCCAAACAAACACCCGCACATAACTAACTCACTGATTCTCGTTTCCTTTTCCAAAGTCTCACGAACTTCCTCCAGCTCAACACATGTGAAGCCTATGGCTCAAGGCTATATCACAGTCACAGTCTGCATAAGCACAGGCTATCATGATATCATGTTACTGTACAATAAATAAGAATAAAAACATATAATCACATTAAAATATGTATGTGTAATTCCAATATCTACTGTTAAGCGTCAATCATGATTCATGCGTTTTGAATTCAGATTAGTTTATGCACGGTAACATTTTATTACTTATAATTTAATCCTTGAGGAGGATGTGGAGAAGAAGAAAACACTTCAAGAAACTCTCAACCAGTATTTTATGCGTATCCAACAACAACAGCCAGTCTGCTATTGATGTTGACGATCCACTGTACTGTAATGTAGTCTGTAACATGTAGTTTGTAATTTACCGGTACCTTTAGAGCGAAGAAAGAGGAGATGGAGGGGGGAGTTATTATCTGTGAGAGGCAGTGTTGTTATCAGAGAGATAGTCACCAGGAGAACTGCAGTACAATGCATTTGTTCGTACCTCCGAATGTTTTTAAGTCAAATGTTCGTATGTTGAGGACTACCTGCATATGTATATCTATCAACGTGAGGAAATATGTATGCATGCATTTTTTCTTTGTGTGTGTGTGTGTGTGTGTGTGTGTGTGTGTGTGTGTGTGTGTGTGTATGGTAGATATCACTGTCCTCCATTGTAGGCATAGTCCGCTTTATTGTGCATGACCAGTCTGTCCTCCACGAAATAGAAGCTGTCCGACCGGGTCTCATAAGGACACTCCACCATTTGACGGACTGAAACACAACGAGACACGAGCACATCATCCATCCAAACACAGACACTCATAAATATCCATGCCCAAGAAGATCGAATCAGTGATATCGATTAAGATCTTGAGATGTCTAAGGGAGCTTTTTCTTAAACAGGCTTCCAAACATGTTCCTCCACTCGTATAAATAATGTCACAAAACAATCAGTATGCAATTAATAGGAAAACGCTGAACTACGATGTGGCATAATTTGTTTTACACAGAGTTTAAACTCATTTTAACATGGAGTATTTCTCTCATGTGACTCACCCATGCTGTCAGACAGCTGGGGGAACTCGTAGATGTGCTCACACGTGTTTTGGCTGTTTGGGATACAGAAGCCAAAGTCAAAGTCGAAGCTCTTCAGCAGGTGGTCGCGGAAGTAGTGCCTCTCGATCATTCGGAAGTTGTTCAGGGGCCGGTTTCCGACGGTGAATTCAACCCTGGTTGGATGACACAGACAGGAAGGAGACTGGGATGGCCTGCAAGAGCGGAAGGACTGCTCTTCGTATTAATGCTTCTACAGTCCTACAGTAGGACTTCTCTAACCGCGAGTGTCCCGTTGGAGACAATGCAGCAGTTGTAATGCAACATGTCCTTCACTCCTCCACATATGGAACAACAAGAATATGATCCCAATTATTTCATAGGTTAATAATGCAACATGTCCCTCACTCAGTGTCGCAGTTATCCTGCAGAAAAACTGCATGCATGCATATTTCCTCACGTTGATAGGTGTGTGTGTGTGTGTGTGTGTGTGTGTGTGTGTGTGTGTGTGTGTGTAGGTGTGTGTGTGTGTGTGTGTGTGTGTGTGTGTGTGTGTGTGTGTGTGTGTGTGTGTGTGTGGTGTGTGTGATTTGGGGATGTGTGAGTCACTCACGTCGCTCCCACAGTCCTCAGTCTCAGGAAGGCAGGGGTGAACTGGTAACGCACAAATCGACCTGCACTGGCATCCGCATCTCGGTTGTCCTCGTCATCGTCTGAGACACACAGACACTTTAAATGAGTCACACTGACAACAGAACCACATCGAGCTGCTTTTTTCTTTAGCAGAGATTTTAAGACGATGATGACAACCAGTTGTCAGCAGGGCCAGTGGCACATACTTCACAGCTGACAGCTTCATTTGCATCACAGAGCCAAGGAGTGGGTTGGAGAACAGTACCTATGTGGGGGGGTTTGGCGATCTCGAACAGGACCGTGCTCGTCTCCAGGTCTCTGATCTTAAAGCGCACAAAGTCGACATTGTACACGTTGTCCTCAGGTTTACAGAGGTACCCTGTAAAATATATAAGCCGGATACGACAGCACTTTAGAATTATTAGAACAAATATATTACATACACCCTTAAATGTTCCCTATATGTCCACATGTAGAGCAACAAGAACATGATCGCAATTATTTCATAGTTTAATAATGCAACATGTCCTTCACTCAGTCTCACAGTTGTCCTTTATTTCAGATGTCAGATGTCTCATCCGACGAAAACACTGATGACAGTCTAACTTGTCTCATTATAACTATGAATGAATTAAGACCACATTATGTGTCTGGTTTAGGTGATCACATCGCTTTGAAACAGGAACAAGGTGACAGAAAACGATGTCAAACAAGTTTGTCAGGTCTTGTATTTTCTTAGATAATTAGAACAAACGTAAATCCGCATTTATTTCCATTTTCAAGTGGCAGCCATAGTGTTAAATGTTAAACCGGGTGTGTGCTGTATAGTAAGTAGGTTATGATCAGGCGTAAATAAGAGAGAACAGCAGAAACCTCGGGTAGCCCCACTCAGCCTCAGCACATCTTCCGGCGTGATGTGTGCGCTCTGTGCGCGCAGGTCTTCCTCCGTGACGGGCCTGCCGTCCAGCTGGCTCCTCCGGGACTTGAGCCTCTTCAGAACGCCGCCACCGGGCTTTCGGTCACGCGGAGGAGCCGCGGTGCCGTGCCCCACACCGGAGACGTTGTCAGCAACAGGCGCGTCGCCGCGGGCTTTGGTTCCTCGCATCGCTGACTTTCCTCGGCCTTGAGCTTCTCCGTCTCCTTCTCTGATTAATGCCAAAAGAAGAAAATGGCGTCGTAGATGTCGAATGTCGAGAGAAGTGTCGGTGAACGGTCAAGCTCTTGTTTTTGTAAGCACATGCTGTACAGTTGCCATGACAACTTGTCCTGTGAGTCAAAGGAGGGGGATGAGGCGGTTCCTCAAAATTTCCAGCAGGGGGCGATGGCGATTGGAAAGTTTTGACAGTACACGTTTCAAGGTTTAGTGACTTCTGAAATTAATTTTTAATTAATTTTTTATTTTAAAAATGAAGTTATTATTTGTAGCTTTGAAGGTGAAATCACGAAATACTTAATATAAAAATTACTTTTAAAATGATTTTCGAAATATTTTTATTTCATGTTAATTTTTAGTCTGTTGACAAATCAATCAAATTAGTCTACTTCTTATTTCAGCTGCACATATTGAAAGGATCTTCTTCTTTTCCTTTCGGCTTCTACCTTTAGGGGTCGCCACAGCGAATCAATTGCCTCCATCTAACCCTGTCTTCTGCATCCTCTTCTCTCACACCAACTACCTTCATGTCCTCTTTCACTACATCCATGCATCCTCTTTGGTCTTCCCCTAGGCCTCCTGCCTGGCAGTTCAAAACTCAGCCTCCTTCTACCAATATATTCACGATCTCTCCTCTGGACATGTCCAAACCAACTCAGTCTGGCCTATCCTACTTTATCTCCAAAACCTCTAACATGTGCTGTCCCTCTGATGTACTCATTCCTGATCCTATCCTTCCCTCGACATCTTCATCTCTGCTACCTCCAGCTCTGCCTCCTGTCTTTTCCTCAGTGACACTGTCTCTAGACCAAGCAACATTGCTGGTCTCACCACAGTTTTGTACACCTTTCCTTTCATTTTAGCTGAAACTCTTCTATCACACATCACACCTGACACTTTTCTCCACCTGTTCCATCCTGCCTGTGCACACTTCTTCACCTCTTTTCCACACTCTCTATTGCTCTGGACTGCTGACCCTAAGTACTTAAAATCCTCCACCTTCTTGATCTCTTCTCCCTGTAACCTCACTCTTCCACTTGGGTCCCTCTCATTCACACACATGTACTCTGTCTTACTGTGGCTAGTCTTCATTCCTCTCCTTTCCAGGACAAACCTTCTCTCTAGCTTCTCCTCCACCTGTTCCCTGCTCTCACTGCAGATCACAATGTCATCTGCAAACATCATAGTCCATGGAGATTCCTGTCTAACCTCGTCTGTCAGCCTGTCCATCACCATACAAGAACAAGAACAAGAAGGGGCTCAGAGCTGATCCCTGATACAGTCCCACCCCCACCTTTAACTCCTCTGTACACCTACAGCACACCTCACCACTGTCTTACCGTCCTCATACATGTCCTGCACCGCCCTAACATACTTCTCTGCCACTCCAGACTTCCTCATACAATACCACAGTTCCTCCCTGGGCATCCTGTCATAAGCTTTCTCCAGATCTACAAAAACACAATGCAGCTCTGTTTGGCCTTCTCTGTACTTCTTTATCAACATCCTCAAAGCAAATACTGCATCTGTAGTACTATTTTTTGGCATGAAACCATACTGCTGCTCACAAATGCTCACTTCTGCCCTTAGTCTAGCTTCCACTACTCTTTCCCATAACTTCATTGTATGGCTCATCAGCTTTATTCCTCTGTAGTTGCCACAACTATGCACGTCTCCCTTGTTCTTAAAAATGGGCACCAGCACACTTCTCCTCAATTCCTCAGGCATCTTCTCACTATCCAAGATCCTTTTGAACATCCAGTCAGAAACTCTACTGCCACCCCTCCTAGACACTTCCAAACCTTTACAGGTATATCATCAGGACGGAGTGCCTTTCCACTCTTCATCCTCTTCAATGCCCTCCTCACTTCATCCTGACTAATCTTTGCTACTTCCTGGTCCACAGCAGTCACCTCTTCTAGTCTTTGTTCTCTCTCATTTTCCACGTTCATCAACTCTTCAAAGTACTCTTTCCATCTTCCCATCACACTGCTGGCACCTGTCAATAGACTTCCATCCCTATCCTTAATCACCCTAACCTGCTGCACGTCCTTCCCATCTCTGTCTCTCTGTCTTGCCAACCTGCATAGATCAGTCTCTCCCTCCTTACTGTCCAACCTAACATACAAGTCATCATGAGCCCCTTATTTGGCCTTTGCCACCTCTACCTTCACCTTACGTTGCATCTCCCTGTACTCCTGTCTACTCTCCTCAGTCCTCTCAGTGTCCCACTTCTTCTTAGCTAACCTCTTTCTCTGTATACACTCCTGTAGCTCCTCATTCCACCACCAAGTCTCCTTATCTACTTTCTATCCAGATGACACACAAAGTACTCTCTTACCTGTCTCCCTGATCACATTAGGTGTAGTTGTTCAGTCGTCCAGTCATCTGGAAGCACCCCCTGACCACCCAGAGACTGTCTTAACTCCTTCCTAAAAGTCATGCAACACTCTTCCATTTTCAGCTTCCACCATTTCGTCCTCTGCTCTACCTTTGCCCTCTTCATCATCCTCACCACCAGAGTCATCCTACACACCACCATCCTATGCTGTTTGGCTACACTCTTGCCTACCACTACTTTGCAGTCACTGATCTCCTTCAGATTACACCATCTACACAAGATGTAGTATACCTGTGTGTTCCTACCACCATTCTTATAGGTCACCCTATGTTCCTGCCTCTTCTGGATACCAAACCTGCCCATCACCTCCTCATCACCTCTGTTTCCTGCACCAACATGTCCATTGAAGTCTGCACCAATGACAACTCTCACTTCTAGGTATGCTCTGCATCAATTCATCAAAGTCCAACCAGAATTTCTCCTTCTCTTCCAGCTCACATTCTATCTGTGGAGCATACCCACTAAAAACATTGAACATCACACCTTCGATTTCTACCTTCAGACTCATCACTCTATCTGACACTCTTTTTACCTCCAGGACATTCCTAACAAACTCCTCCTTTAAGACAACTCCTACTCCATTTCTCTTCCTGTCTAAACCATGATAGAACAACTTGAACCCTGCTCCTAAACTTCTAGCCTTGCTACCTTTCCACCTGGTCTCTTGGACACAGAGTATGTCTACCTTCTTTCTCTGCATCATGTCAACCAACTCTTTACCTTTTCCTGTCATAGTTCCAACATTCAACGTCCATACTCTCAGTCCTATACTCTTCTCTCTCTTCCTACGAACGCACTTTCCTCCTCTCTTTCTTCGACCAACAGTAGTCCAATTTTCACCGGCACCCTGTAGGTGAACAGCACCGATGGCGGTTGTTGTATGGAAGTCATAGGTTTGATTCGCATGTTTGATTTGGCAAAAGTTTTACGCCGGATGCCCTTCCTGACGCAACCCTCTGTATTTATCCGGGCTTGGGACCGGCACAATAAGACACTGGCTTGTGTCCTCTTGTGGCTACATTACATATTTAAAGGATCAAGGAAGTTAATTCATATTAACACATTTCATTCTGTTATATATTTCGTATTTCAAGTTTTTCATTTCCATTTGATTAGTAGAACAAAATAAGTAGGAAATAATTTACAGTAACACTCCTGTTAATACTGGTTAGTGTATTTTATTATTATTTTTTATTTAAAGTAGTACTAACTTCAGCCAAATTGCCAACCAACCTAAAAGTACCTATTACTCTGATTTGCTATACGTCAGAGACGACTTAACTTTTGTCGGCAGACTCTTGCTCTCAATCAAAGGCAACGCAAATGAGCGCTTTAAATGTGCAGGTGTTATGCAAATAAGAGTTTTTGTGAAATTTGATTGGACGCGCAGCAGTTAACACACTCCGGATGACCTCAGTTTTCTCCATAAAGCAGTGAGAGCTCCACGCATCAATTTTCTTCTCACTGTTTGTCAAGGTGGCTTTCACCTGGCTGAGAACCTGTTTATCCAGTCAATTGACCCAAAGGCGTCACCAAACGTGCAGTTAAATAACAGCACGTTTCCGGTTTATACTGTCAAAATAAAAGACAACCTTAGTTCAAATTTCAATCTATTAATTTAAATGATAGTTACTCGGTTCAGCCCATTTATTACATCAAATTTATTATATTTCTTGGGTGTTACAGAAATGCTTATGACTGATTAATCCATTCATCCATTTTCTCATCTTCAAGAGGATCGCAATCATCCCGTCTACAGCCGATGTGTGGGTCACGGGTGTCCTGGAGCCTATCCCAGGTGGGAGAAAGCCAGAGTACCCGGGGAGAACATACAAACTCTGCACAGAAATCACTCAAACCCAGACCCTTCTTGCTGTGAGGCAACAGTGCCCCTAATTATTCAATCAATGAATTCATACCTGATTAACTGCAAAAATAGGAAAAAGAAGAAACAAAAACTGTAATATTATAATCACCTTTGTTTTATCTTAGATTCAGGCTAGACATTTTTCATACATATTTTTAAAATGGGTGAACTGCACTGATATGATACATAAATACTGATTAGAGTCATTTCCTGCAGATAAAGCTTTCTGTACAAAAGGCAGCCATGGCAGAGGCATATGCACTCCAAGCGCCCTCTAAGTTTACTTATCAGGCCAACATTTTCCCTGAATGCAAATTCATGTGCTGCCTAAAATGAAATCATGTGTCTCTTTGTGGACCATGGCCGTCACTAGACCATTTTGTTTTAAAATGTGCCTCATTGTAGCTCTGCTGTGCTCAGTAAAACCTGATATTCTTTTCAGCATGCTCCTGTACATGCATTATTGAACAGAACATTTAGTAAACATTAGTAGACTTAGCATGATCAAACATGATTATCCTGTTGACTTTGCTTGTGACCAACTAACATCTTACCAGACTTCCAGATAGGGGAAGAAGCAGTTCATAAAGTGAATGAACGAACGAACAAATGAATGAATGAATGAATGAATGAATGAATGAATGAATGAATGAATGAATTCCAGTTTGTATGATGGCGTTTTGAATGTATTGCACTTTTATTGTGAAATCAAGACACCCAGTTTCCGGTTGCGTCCTTGCACGAGCTTGACCTGGGAGCAGCGTGGCTCAACCTGAGGCGGGCGGAGGGAGTGTCTGCTGGGTGTAGGAGCAGTCTCATGTCTCGTTAGTGTGAATTACTTGGGGAAAACAGTCTGACAACAGAAAGGCAGGCAGGACGACCGCGGAAACCAGAGAAACACTTTTCTTTCGTAACTCTGCTGCTTCCTTCTTTGCTCTACCTGCATGTCTGCGTGAAGACACAACGTAAGAAACTTTATATGTGTTATTTTGACAACCCGTGGAGAAGTTTGCAAACTCCGCGCACCGTAGTTGTTACTAGGTTTGTAACGAAAGTATCCGGAGGAAACGACTCTTTATTTTCATTAAAGAGTCGTTTCCTCCATTCATTAATCTAATTTCCAGTGGCAGGGACAGGCTGCTGGTTCAGTGACTGGGAGTTCAATGTCGACCTGTTTATTAGTAACCTATTAACAACCTGTAATGAAGAAACATATGGACTGATAATGCGTTGATTTCTCCTTTAATTTTGCTGTAGAAGTCGTTACTGTATGATATGTGGGTCTCAAAGGACCAGCGCCCCTCACCATCCCTCCAAATTAAGAAGTTAACTTACCACCATCTTTATCAGCATCTTTTGAATAAGTAAATAAATGTGAAAGACAAACAGTGTCGGGTTGGTCTTGGGCAAGCTGATCGGGTAAAGTGGTTCAAGGCTTACGCGAAATGATTTTTTTTTCACTGAGTCCTACAAGAGAAAACATCTAACTCCAGCTTTGTCAGCCAGACTCTGTTAACATACCAGGAATTCATTTGTCACAAAAGCAAAACGGAAGCTCGTACAAACAGGTGAGATGAACTTCGATGGGTGTTGCACGGAGCTGCCGGTGCCCCCGTTTCCGAGGGTACCTCCACATGCACACCTGTAGTCTTTGATCAGTGCAGCAGAAAGTTATGACGTCATTAATCACAGACACAGGTTCCTATCTGTAATTAGGTGCACCTGTTGCTTCTAGTGTCAGACTGACATGGTGAGTGCTTTGCTGACACACTTACAAAGCATTTGATTAAACTCCTGGGCGTGGAGTTACCGGTTTGTGCAAAAGTCTTACAGGTCAAACTACATACCTCTTGGTAGTTGGAGTAACAAATATGGAAATATTACTGTTATCGTTTTCCACTGTGTACATTTGGCCTTTGGTTTTGTGTCACCTCTGTGGCATCGAAGCTCGTATCTCCAGTGGTTTTGATTCAAATGTAAATAGAGGTGATTGTGTGTTCCCTGCAGACCGTAATGCTGATGACTCTAATAGTATGTTTTCATTATTTAACATTAAAAGTGCCACACATTTTATTTCTGCTGTCAAAATCACATATTTACGTGCAATATTGTACCCCATGTCATTATTTAATTCTTCTATATTTTACAAAAGTTTGTGTTTCAGGAGTAGTATTACATGATCACATGATCACAGCTGCTTAGTTGCCGACAGCACTTGAAATCCATCATGAACCTATTGCAGATCTGCAGAATGCTGAATACAATAGTATTGGAAATACTTGGAACAAGTTTGTTGTCTGTGACTGTGTGGAAACCACAGTGACTCTAGGTGTGTTCATACCTTTTATTCTTTGTACGATAGCTCTCCATTCATTTAGATTGACTTCAGGTCAGGTTTTGGGAATACAGGAGAGCCCACACTTGCAAAATGACCGTTGTTCCATAGGCTATAAATGAAATAAGTGGTCATTTTTAGCCATTTAAAACTTAACCTTTGAGGAAAACTGAATAAGGAAATGAAGAGTATTTCTGGTCTTTGTTTGGAATGAGTGATGAGTATCCGTTTACTTCTACACAGATAATGTGTTTTCAAGAGACTTATCTAGTCATCTTGGTGTCAACAGGCATTGTGTCTGCTGTGTGTTCTTTCATTGTGAAAATATAACTTGCTTTATGTTAATTCTTCTTCCTGTTTTATTCCAGCCACTTCAGTTATGGAGGGCTCCATTCAAGCTCCCCAAACCAAAGGCATATCCAATCCCAAGCCTCCTCTTGGACCTAAGCCTCTGCTTGCCCCCAAACCTTTTTCTCTGCAGAAGAACACCAGCATTCACTCCATCCATGCACCAAAGACCGTCACTGCCACCTCTAAGCCAACAACAACACGGCAGAGTGGAAAATCTGAAGCCACGGGGGTCCCCAGAAAGACTGTGCCCATCCCTGTCCAGAAACCCTCCGTCCCTGATTCTAAACCAAGTTCTAATGTTGTCCCCAGGAAAGAAAAACCCAAAATACGCAAAGAAACCAAAGCAAGTCAGCCTGACTCACATGTAGAAAAACCAGTTCCAGTCCCAAAAACCACTCCATCCAAAGAGATATCCAAGTCTGAATCAATCGTTAAAGACAATGTGGTCCAAGCAAAACAAAAAGCACCCACAGATACCAGCACCAGCTCGGAACAAAAGGACCAAAAAAAGAAAGAAGATGAAAGTCAGACTTCAGTCTCCCAAAAACTTGAAGAATCAAATAATGACATTTCAACGACACCCAAGTCTGAATATCGTTGGGGCAGCACCAGGAAGCGCCTGTCCATGGAGCTCACTTCAATGTTTGAAAACAGTGGCCCTCCTCAGCAGTCTCAGCCCAGTTTCGCAATGTCTTCAACCATTAGCAAAGATTGTACAAAAAAGCCAAAGTCCTCCAACACAGAGCAGAACCAGATGGCAGCCGATCCAACTACCAAAGCAAGTGATGAAGGTGGGCCGGGTGAGGAGTATGGCGGTGGAGGAAGTATAAAAAACAGAATCAGTCTTTTGTTTGACTCAGCATCGAGGCCAGAAGTTCCAATAAAGAAGGAGGAGCCAGAAATCATAAACAGCACGGGAGGTGTAAGGGCCAGAATCAAAAGCTGGGACATGGAAACAAGCTTTGAGGATCCAAAATCTGACAGGAAGCCTCAGGTTGTGCCACGACCTCGCCCTAAGAGGTGAGTGAGCCTGCTGTCAGCAGTGTGGTTCGCGCTTGCTGACATGTTAAGACATGAATAAAAGATAAGTTAATTTTATTACAAGTGCAATGGAGCAAGAAGTTTACTTTAAGGTTAATGGCACATATTACGGTTTGGTTTTATGGGCCAGGATTTTAAATTTCATTTCAAATCTCTTTTAATTCCAAATCTTTTTCTTGTCTTGTTGTAAACTGTCGTACTTGATCAGCGTTTCTTGTGCAAAGCTTCATTTGCTGCTTATAATGTTCACATTTCAGGGGAAAGAGGAGGATTGTGTTGCTTTATTTGTTTGGTTTCCTTGGAGAGAGGAAAGTTTCTCCAGTATTTTCACTATGCCTCCCAGCTTTTTGTAAAATAATCATGGACAGATAAGTGAACGTTAAGAACCGTTGATGCAGGAACTTTAAGTGCCTGTGGCAAAGTGGTCTTTTTCTTTTTTTTCTCCTGAAATGCTGGTCTTTGTGTGAATGGTAATAAGGGTGTGGTAATAGACTGATACACATGTAATGAAATACTGACATTTAAATAAGCATGCACACAGTGTCTTAATTTTCTCATGCTGCCTGCAGCATGAAAACAGAAAAACATTTCACACTGTTAGAGATTCTACTTTCAGCGTTCTGTACACTGCATGTGAAATGAAATCCAGAGATGAAGCTCTTAAAATTTAAGAAAATCAAGTGTAGTGTTTTTTTGGTTGAATTAACTATTAAAGCAATAGTTTGGCATTTATGATTGAGATGACACATACTTGGGAGATACATGAAATCTCTTTCTCAATGCGAGACAGGTAAAAGGGATTGATGCCACGCTCATGTCTGCACAATGTGCAGCATATATGACTAGAGCCCCCAGATGATTATTTTAGCTTAGCATAAAAACTGGTCAATAAGCCCAGTTCTATCCATTCTCTTAAAAATGCAGAATTTACACAGATCACCTGGCATGATCACTTTAACGGCAAGATTACAGCACAGCACCACACTAAAAAATATTCCAGCACTTCATGAAACTACAACTTGTTACTGTTACATTTTTTTGCATTTTTTTTAATTGAACAGATATAAAGTTTGAGTCATGTACACAGTATAATTACAATTTTTATCTCTTCCACAGCTTTGGGGCAGGGACCCCTCCAGCAGCAAAGGAAGCGTTGAAAACACCACCTGTTGAACCTACTGCAACCGATATATCCCCCCCTCAGGCTGTGGATCCTCCTGCAAAGGTCTCACCTACTGCACAACCCCAGGAAACCCAGATGAAAACATCTGAAGGTGCTCTTGTTGTAGATGAGTCGCCAGGAAGTCATAGAGGAGCATCAGGAGAGCATTTGCAGAATGAAGTACCAGAGAATGAGGTCAAACTGCGCAGACGCAGCCCTTCTGCAAGCCAAGCTGCTGCTGCTGCTGATCAGGCGGACTCGGAGGCGAATGAAAGCGCTCAACAGCTTCCCAAGAAGACACTTGTCAAACGGCGTTCTGTTCGCTTTGGTGTCGTAGAAAGAGATGATGGCATGCCGCCGTTGGTCTTAGGCTCAGAGTCTGACTCCAGTGAAGAAGAAGTAAAAAAAGAAGGTTCCAAGAATGAAACCGAGGAACACATCTGCATTTCATCACATGAGAAAGAGGAGGCAGAGCGACTGAAACATTTGGAGTTTGAAAAACGGCGGCGAGCAGAGGAGGCTGAAGAGGCAAGGCTTAGGCATGAAGAGGAGCTGAAACAAAAAGAAGGGGAGAAAGAAAAGGCAAGGCAGAGGGAAGAGAAGGAAAGGGAAAAAGAGAGGCTGCAAGAAGAGGAAATTAAGAGACAGAAGAAGGAGGAGTGGGAGAGAGAAAGGTTGAAAGAAGAGATGGAACGGGAAAGGCTGAGAAAAGAAGAGTTGGAGAGGGAAAGACAGGTAGAGCTCATGTTGCAGAAACAGAAAGAGGAAGAAAGAGAGAGAGCAAAACAGAAAGAAGAGAGACTTAAACAAGAACAAGAGGAGAGGGAACGAGAAAGGCTGAGAGAAGAGAGGGAACGGGAAAGGTTGAGAGAAGAAGAGCTGGAGAAGGAAAGACAGATAGAGCTAATGTTGCAGAAACAGAGAGAAGAGGAAAGAGAGAGAGCAAAACAGAAAGAAGAGAGACTTAAACAAGAGCAAGAGGAGAGGGAACGAGAAAGGCTGAGAAAAGAGAGGGAACGGGAAAGGTTGAGAGAAGAAGAGATGGAGAAGGAAAGACAGATAGAGCTGATGTTGCAGAAACAGAGAGAGGAGGAAAGAGAGAGAGCAAAACAGAAAGAAGAGAGACTTAAACAAGAGCAAGAGGAGAGGGAACAAGAAAGGTTGAGAGAAGAGAGGGAACGGGAAAGGTTGAGAGAAGAAGAGATGGAGAAGGAAAGACAGATAGAGCTGATGTTGCAGAAACAGAGAGAGGAGGAAAGAGAGAGAGCAAAACAGAAAGAAGAGAGACTTAAACAAGAGCAAGAGGAGAGGGAACGGGAAAGGCTGAGAGAAGAGAGGGAACGGGAAAGGCTGAGAGAAGAGAGGGAACGGGAAAGGCTGAGAGAAGAGAGGGAACGGGAAAGGCTGAGAGAAGAGAGGGAACGGGAAAGGCTGAGAGAAGAGAGGGAACGGGAAAGGCTGAGAGAAGAGATGGAGAGGGAAAGACAGCTCATTTTGTTGAAACAGAGAGAAGATGAAAGACTTAAACAGGAACAAGAGGAGAAGGGAAAAGAGAAGAATGAGAATGAGGAAAGGTTGATTCTCGAAGATGAGGGTAATAAATTGGAAGATAAACTCAGACAGGGAAAGAGTAAAAATAAACAAAGAGAGGAAGAGTGGGAAAAAGAGTGGGTGAGAAAGACAGAGAATATGGGAGGAGTAGCAGAAGATGAAAGAGAGAAAGAGTTGGAGTTAATGTGGCAGAGAAAGGTGGAGGAGGATAGGGAGAGGGCTCGACAGAAAGAGGAGAGTCTCAGAAGAGAGGAGATGGAGAAAGAAAGCTTAGGAAGACAGGAACAAGAGAAGGAAAAAAAGAATGAGGAGAGGTTGATTCTTGATGATGAGGGTCATAAACTGGAAGAAAAACTCAGAAAAGGGGGAGTGAGTAAAAGTAAACAAAGAGAGGAAGAGTGGGAAAAAGAGTGGGTGAGAAAGACGGAGAACATGGGAGGAGTAGTAGAAGATGAAAGAGAGAAAGAGTTGGAGTTAATGTGGCAGAGGAAGGTGGAGGAGGACAGGGAGAGGGCTCGACAGAAAGAGGAGAATCTCAGAAGAGAGGAGATGGAGAAAGAAAGTTTAGGAAAAGAGGAGGAAAACCAGTGGAAAAGATACACTGATAACCTGGAGAGACAAATGCAAGATGAACTGGAGAGAAAACAAAAGCAAGATCAAGAAGAAAAGCTAAGAATGGAGAAAGAGAGAGAAAGGGAGTTGCTGACCACTAAGAAAGGAGAGAGTACATTGGGCGATGTAGAAACAAGTCTAATCAGCTTTGACTCTGAACATATGCCCCCAAAGTCACCATCACTGTACCCTTCCCACGAGTCCATAGAGAGTCCAATTGAGGTTCCTTACGAGGACTTTTCTGTCAAAAGGTCTTTGATTGATGTAGATTTTGATGATTTTTCTGTTAAACCGAAGAGTTGGGGTTCACAAGTCAAAGTAGAAACCAGTCAGACCTTTCAGAGTGAACCAGGTGACCTCATGGGTAAAGAAGAACAGGGGATGAATGTGCTGGTGCCCCTCAGTATCGTTCATCATGAAGAAGAGCCTGAGCAGGTGGAGAAAACAAAGAGTCCAGAGCCTATTCTACCAATGGAAAGAAAGAGGATAGAGGAGGAACAGCTCATCTCCTTTGAGGTAGAGGAAGAGAAAAACGACAGGGAAAGAAAGGTAGAGGTGGGACAGCTCATCTCCTTTGACGTTGAGGAAGAGGAACTCAAGATGGAAAGAAAGGTAGAGGAGGAAAAGCTCATCTCCTTTAAGGTAGAGGAAGAGGAAAAGCAGCTGGAGGAGTCAAAGGAAGACAAAGTCGACGAAGATGACCACAAGGAGGTAAATGCGCCTGGATTTGTAATCACGTTTGACAAATATTTTTTGGGAACCTTTGGCACAGATATGTGAATAGTTCATGGCAAAATGTACGGGTGTGTAGCGTTCATGTCCATGCAGGTAGATCAGTCCACATCACATCAGCCACACACTCCTGCATCAGCATATTGTCATTCGTGTAGCACACAGAAGAATATGCTTATAATTCTCGTGTGTGTGTGTGTGTGTGTGTGTGTGTGTGTGTGTGTGTGTGTGTGTGTGTGTGTGTGTGTGTGTGTGTGTGTGTGTGTGAGAAAGAGATAGTGGTCCATTATCAGGCCATTCTAACAGGGAGAAAGTATTAATTACATAACCACTATCAGAGTAGTCTTTGTTAGACAAATTTAAGTATTGATTTAGGAGGTGTAACCATAAAAAGCAAAGCTGTGACTCTGCATGTTTGTAAATTTGTGCTGTCACATTGCTGCCACTGAAGATAAGTTAGGAATGAGCAAAAGTATGCGTGTCATAAATGCTACAGTCCCTTTAGCTTAGGGCGTCCTACAGTCTGAGAACTGCAAGTCTAGATTTTTTGTAGTCGAATGCTTTCAGTCAGTTTTTTATTTCTGGGTGCATTTTCTGAAGCTTCCAGGCAATAATCCTTCAGTTTGTGTGTCAGTCCATGTAAATACTGGGGCGTAGGTGTGTGGTTATGACGGTAAGTAATTTAAATGTACATGCTTTCAGTTTTCCATTTGTAATTGTAGTTCAAAATAGTAATTGTTAAAGTCAGAAAAGGCAGAAAATAAAAAAATTACAATTATTTCACAATTTTGTGTGTGTTTGATACAGCAGCTGTGGGTGATCTTTACAATTGAAAATGTTATCTAAAATCTGTTAACAGCTTAACCGTGAATTGCAAAGTCAGCTCAGAGATGTGCACTTTGAACAAGATTCAGCGATAAGTGTTTGATATCTGTGTTCGTTGCGACACAATAACTTGGCTGTTAGCTGTAAACACTGCTGTTTACTGAACTAATTAAAGCAACATCGAATATACCACACAGAATTATTCAGGGTTTGTGGCTCGGTCAGTTGTAAGACTTACACATGATGTTTCCATTATATTAAAGTATATTAAATCTTATTTAGACTGAACTGAGTCAGCTGTTTAAAGTCTTTAGAGCAAGGGTCACTAACCTTTTAGAAACCGAGAACTCCATCTTGTGTACTGATTAATCGAAGGAATACCACTTTGTTACACACTTGTGAACAACAAATTAAGCAAATAACAAATTTGCTTAATTTCCCTTTAATTATCATGAATAATTCATGCTATTCATCTATGTAAAGACACTTATGATAATTTCTCACAATAATCATCAGCAATGATTTAAAAAGGCAGGAAACGGCTACATATCAATAAGCAACACATTATTTCTATAAATCTTTGCAACATTTTCATTTTCAAATAATCACTTCTATAACATTCCTGGGAAATCACAATATTCCATTTTCCCTAGCCACTAACAATTTTTAACAAATCATGCCCTACGTTGTACCATGTTGGTACAAATTATCAACTATTTACCAAAAAAAAATCAGCTTTTGGATGTTCTTAAGAATTCTTACCACATTTTGAACCTATCACCAATCCTGCAGCCTTTTTCTCAAAATTATCAAAATTAACACTTTTGTTGCAATTTTTCCATGTTTGAATTCAGCTTTGCCATGGCACTGCCATGCTATCGCTGAGAACATCTGGTGTGTTTCCTTATCTGTTAGCGGGAAGCCTGACATTGCTTGCTGTTCACTAGCATATTGTAATCTGGTGTGGAATTTGACACTGCAACTCTCAGTGAGTCGTGCAGATGTGCACCATTGAGGCGTGTTCTGTCTTTGTTTTTGATGAAGTTCATGTCAGAAAAGGCTGAATCAGAGTTATGTTGAACCAAACAGGCTGGCAACATTCATAACTGCTGTGCATACACCGCTGTACTTTTCTGTGTCAACAAGGCACCACATGTTCGGTGCAGCCTGATGGAGGAGGTAGAGGCCATTTTGCTATGTTAGTTTTAAACTCCACCTGTCCAGTCCAAGCTGAATATTGCACCTAGTTGTTCAGAAATACATGTTGTGACCATGTTCATCTTATACTTCAAGATATTAATTTACCCTCATTGTTAATTTGAGCCTGTAAAGATGAGGTCAATCTGAATGCTGAAAAAACTCCTACAATTGCAATTTTAGTGGCAGTTAATGACCATTATTAAATGAATAGATGGCAACAGAAGGGAAAAACAAAATTTTGATTGTGTAATGTAGTTATAGAGAAATGCAAGTGTAAGTTGCCATCAAAAATAATTCTAGGATAATGGAATAAAGACTGAGATACTAAAGTGGTGTAAGAGCCTACAGTACTAGTTAAGACACATCAGTTCACCACCTGTTTGAACACGCAACATTTTTGCAGCTAATGAAGGCTGAATGCTGGAGCCTTGTGTGCATCCCTGTCATATTGCACTTCTGTTTGCTGCGTGCACACAGGAGCAAACTGCAAGCAGCACACAAAGCCAGTGCTGTAAGGAGGCTTTACACTGTATTGTATAACACTGAGTGCTGAAGCACTGACGTAGAGAGAGTTCCAGCTTTAGCCTCACATATTGTACTTCAATAAGTGACACACACTACGGGCATCTTCCTCTCAATCCTGACCTACAGGTTACATACTGTACTTCACTGAGTGACACATACTCCAGACATCTCCCTCCCAATCCTGACCCGCAGGACGTTTTGTGCTTGAATAAGTTAGGTGTGTCCTTTCAGCTGCTGTGGTTTCGCCACTGAGAGGTGCTGCTGCTCTGTGAGAATGCCTGTCCTTGTTTGTCTCCACAGACGTCTGAAGTTCTATCTGATAACACCTTACAGTGCTGTAATGTCATCAACACAATATCACGTAGCTTATCATGTGACTTGTAGCCTCTCACAAAAATGCACAACAAAGACACGTCTATGGCAAAGAGTGCCTTTCTAGTTTGGCAGAGTCCAATGAGGAAAATATTTACAGGGCAAACTCAAGCTGTGTAGCAAGCTGTGATGCCTTCAGTCAGGCTACTGTCTCAAAGTTACAGACAGACAGACAGACTGACTGATGGGCGATGTTACTATAAGGGAGGTATGAGGTCATTCATGTCCTCATTTGGATCTGGTCAACAGGGCAGTGTCAGAATGACCATACATGGTGCCCCTCTTTCCCTGTTTCCCTCTCTTCTCAACCTCTCCACCCCATTTTGAACCCTCCTACACACACACACACACACACACACACACACACACACACACACACACACACACACACACACACACACACACACACACACAGAGGATGGGATAATATGCATACAATAAAATCATCCTCTGTCATTTCTTTTGATCATCCAGGAAATCCCTGTTGCTCTCAGCTTTCCAAACGTTGCTCTGCACTCTTCTGCCTTCTGCTCTCAGAAAAGACAGGGTCCATTCAGTTAACCACAGTTTACCTACAGGAAGAGATCAGGTACAGAAAGCACCTCGGACCAGCCTGCTGAACCTTCTGCTCCCCAGGAGACCTCAGCCTTTTTTTATTTTCTACAATCAGTCAGTACAAGAAGCGATAGGGGAGGGTCTACTTCTCTCTACCTGTTTGACGATTGGAGTGGCACAAATTTCTCATCATACATTTGTAGTTTTTTTCCTGACTGGACAACAAACTGGGATACAAAAGGAAACTGGTTTGACTGCAGCAGAACTATTCTTAACACACAGGAGACAGAAGCTGTGTATTTAAAATAAAGGTAATCCTTTCTGTTGCAGGACTACAAACCTCTTTGAAATTTTTATTTACTTTGAAAGTTGTGGATTTTTTTGTATAGTCTGTGCCTTTAAAATGGGTGACAAGGCAATGATGGGAAAGTCTTTCAGGATTTTGCCATGTAGCGTAGCACATCAGTCATAGTGAATGCTGCAGTAAAATACTGTTGTCACTGTGCAAACACTTGCCCAGTCAGACTATTTACTTCTATACTAACAGCAAATAATACTTCCAGGAAGCTTATGTGTGTGGCACCAAAGAAATGTGGAGAGAAGCTGGATCCTGCTCAAATGAAAGACGGACTACATTCCATTTTTTATGATTTTAAAAACGTTCTTACAAAAGGCAGTTTGAAAGCGAGGTCAAAGACTGCTTTCTGACCGGCCCAAAAAGTCCTTGCATTTCAAACCAAGTTTCTGCAGTGACCCTGATCTTCTAGTAGCCCTAATGGTTGTACAACCAGCTGTGTGAACTATGCAGTACTGGGGAGGGAAACTGTCGGCAGCCCAGCTACAAGTAGCTGGCTGGGTGAGCAGCCTTCAACGCTCCCTGCAAGGAGGTCTGGATCTGGTGTGGGGAGCCACAGAGAAGAAACAGGAGGAGATAGAGGGAGAAGAAGATGTGGAAGGAAAGTTTCATAGAGCCTTGTCACCGCTTCGTAACTTCACTAGACGTAGCAGGAAATCCTTGAGTCGCTTCTCCATCAGGAGTCGGCCACCGCCACAGAGAAGCAACAAAACCTGCTTTGTAAGAATTAACACAGCAGTTCAATAGATGTCTGTGGAATTATCTGCTCTCATAACATCCACATACAGTCTATTTGATAGAAAGCTTTTTACATGAATTATCTGATGAATTGTCAAGCTAATTTAGACAGATAGATGTACTTTATTGATCTTGAACTGGGAAATTCACAACATTTCATCTAACATCAGGTGATATTAAACCATGAATGAATGAAGCGTCTCATCGAGCCTGAGCTGATCCCAAATAACTTATACATTAGTCACTTATTTGTTATCTAGGGGTTTATAGATAACCCTGCAAATGTTAAAAAAGGGAGTACAGCAGGCATTGGCTGTCTGTTTCAGGAAGGACACGCTGCTCAGATAAGGTTGACCAAATGTACTGTTTTATCAGCGCACATGCCTTTTTCCTCTGAGGTTGATACAACGGAGGACTACTACAAAGTGTGACATGGGGTGTGTGTGTGTGTGTGTGTTTTTTGTTTTTACGTAAAATTAACACCAGGGTTTTTCCTGTTTGAAATGACTTGGGTAATGCATCTATGCATTTCTATACATGTCATTTCTTGATTGGGTGGTGAGGTTTTATTTGATCTATGCTTTGTTGAGGATATTTTAATATGTATTTTAATAGTTCATTACTGTTTGGAAGGGTGCACTTACATTACAATCCTATTATACTGTCATTTTGTCAGTAATGACTAAAATGATTATTGTATGGGTTATTGCCATTGCTCTGAGGCAATTTAATATCCACATATTATCCTGACGGCTATAATTAACCATAGAGACAAACCCAGAGCAAATGATTACAACACTCCTCAGTGAGAGAGCATTTCAGCAGCTTTCAGTCATTGCTTTGCTCTTGATTCACTCTCAACTGGAGGTGAATGGAGGTGTCTGGGTGTCCACAAACATCTGCAGTAGACTTGTCCTCCACTTCTTCATCTACATCCTACTGATGTCCAGACGTGATGTCTGGACAGTCAATCTCAATAGGCTTTCATGTCGTAAAATCTATCAACATACACGAGTGTTGCAAAAATTGACCTCTTTGCATCATTCACAATATTTGTGTCACCCACTGCTTTGCATTGGGTTAATTTCCCACATCAAAATTTGCATTGGTGTGAGTGTAAGTCCAGAAATATTGTCAACTGTAGAAAATTAATTCATGTTTCTCTGTCTCTACTTCTTATTCACCATATTTGGTTTATTTATTGATAACAGGTCAATGTGCCATATACATGTCAAGAAGAGCAAAAAAAAAAAATCAACTGGACTTGCTACAGTTCTGGACTGAAGAAGCCTCTTTTTTTGCTCTACAGGATTTACCTCAACCTGAATGACTGAGAACCCACACAAATATACTGCCCCCCAAAAAAGTCACCGTTTGGGTTTCAATTAGCAAATTGCAGTGTTATGATCAGGGGTTGCTTCGGTTGGTCAAATCTAGGCTCAGCAATATTATTCAGCAAAAAAATTAAGTCAGCTGAGTATCTGAATGTACTGAATGATCAGGCAATCCCATAAATGGATTTTTTCTCCCGGATGGCACGATCATATCCCAGGACAACAATGCCAAAATTTATCGGACTCTAGTTGTGAAAGAGTGGCCCAGGGAGTATGAGGAATCATTTTGACACATCAATTGGCCCCCACAGTCCTGAGCTTAACCCCATTCAAAGTCTATGGGATGTGCTGGAGAAGACCTTGCAGAGTGGTTTGACTCCTATCGTCAACACAAGAACTCAGCCAAAAATTAGTCCCACGAAATATTAAGAGAGTGTGACTTTTTTTTGGGCCGGGCAGTGTACATCAAACACACTCGTGCACAGCCTCATTTTCCCACTGTCAAAGAGGAAATATTAGCAAAATAAGGTTGTTTTCTCTTTGAATTCACATATTTTGAAACTGGGAGTCACATAATGTCCTAGGATTTTTCTTTATGGTTGTAGGAAAATTACTAGAAGTCCATTCATTCACACTATGATGTCAACACGTCACAGGCATTGAGTAAATGAAGCTGCTTTGTGAGTCCTGTGTCATAAATGAACTTATGAAGGAGATGAGATGTGTATGACATCATATGGAGGGCAGGAGTGTTTACTGATGTGTTATGTATCCAAGTGACCGTATTAGACAAAATATTGGGATGTGGCCATTGACAAAATGTTAAGTGAGCTCAAAGGAATGTTTGTGATGAAGTACACCGTTGCTACTTTGTGTGTGTGTGTGTGTGTGTGTGTGTGTGTGTGTGTGTGTGTGTGTGTGTGTGTGTGTGTGTGTGTGTAAGATAGGGTGTGTGCATGCATTCACATGCTCATGGTGTTTACTAAAGACAGCCCAGTCTCTGTCACCAGCTCATTAAAAGATGCATGCTTGGCTGGCCCTTACTCTTCTGTCTCTGTCTGTGTAGGAACTGATTTTGTCTCAGTACTTGGTTCGTTTTCTCCTTGCATCAGCTCCATGATCTGAAGTTCAAATGTGCTGATTTATACGTCAAGACATTGATTTCTATAATACCATGCACTTGGGTCAACAGAGAAACACAATAGGAGACGTATCAGTGTATATCTTCTAATATCTCTGTTTGTAATGAATGTTTTCTTGTTCTCTACTCTGTTTATATGACTATTTCTTTCTGTTTCTCAGGTCCAGGTTAGCACTTATTCAAATGAGGATGACAAAGACGCTGATGTTTTGATAGACAATGAGCCAGACCGGCAGAACGATGTCTGTAAACAAACAACTGAACACACATCTGAAGATGAGAGGTAGGCAAGAGGTTGCACTGTAATGCAATTAAAAGCTAAACATGTTTGGGGCAACATAGATTTGACTGATGGGTACTTTCAGCAGGCTTGAGAAGCAGGTGTAAAATAACCAAATAAATGATGTCCAAACACAATAGGTACTGACTCGTTTCCAAGCACCTTAATTTCCTTCATTTAGTCTGATGGAGACAAATGAGACCAAACTGGTTTTAGTGTCATTCTTTGTCTCGAATTGAAGGTGTGGCTTCAGGGCACGTGTATGTGCAAGACTTCAGAACTGCCATTCTAGGAGCACATATGTTTTTGTATTCATACAGCCCTGAAAAATATAAAGACTTGAGCAACTTCAATCTGACAGTGGGACATAGGCTTAAGGTGCAGTTTGGAGGACCTGGTTTATCACTGGTTTCTTATTATATATCACTGAAGTGTGTATCACATTCAATAATAACTCACTGTGTTTGTGAACCAAAATAAAAGTTCTTAGTGTGTATCTTGTGATGATGTAATTTGGTGTAACTATTGAACCAAAGTTCAATAGTGTTTTTCAGATTTTAGCTTCATGTGCCCCCTTGTGGTTAACAGAGACATGGACAGAAAGTGTCGATCTGGACTTTGTGAAACTGGACAAGATAAGACCTGAGATCATTTTAAACTTCACACCTGAATTGAATAAGTTTTGTCTTTGTCTTGTCTCGTCTCAGTTCAAGGACCATCCCTGACAACGTTCCTGAAGTCTCCTCTGAAGATCCTGACACCACTGATTTTCCCAGGGAGATAGAGCTGCCGCCATTCCCTGAGGTTATTCCTTTTAGTCCTTTTTTTTTAATTAATGATGAAAATTGGCATCTGTATCATTGCCTGCAAACTCTGCTCAATAGTGACATTCTATACCTACAGTGAAAATATGCACCTTTGCATACCTGTGTCTCCAATGTTCTGGTGTGAAAGCATGTCAGCACACCTATGAATGCAGTTGAAATCAGTTCTGAATGTCTGTGCACAGAACTCCACTCGCCTCCTCGACACCAGTGCACAAAGAGCGAGGGCAGACTTGGGAAAGAGTCGACGTCGAGCCCGTCCATCGCGTTCTCTCCGAACGGGTTTGTCACAGAAGAAAACCCAAAACTGGAGGATCTGTGACTCCTCAGGTTAGGACTGCATTCATCTGTCACCATCAAACACATTTAAACATGTAGTTTAGAATGGTTTACTGTATATTCCGATTGACCTGTTTTATAATTTTAGAAAATACAGAAGCATCTTCTAAGCAAACTGAGTTAGACTCTGAGGATGAGCAACCTAAACAGAAGATGGCCCGTTGTCCTCCTTCCTCCTCTCAGAGAGTCCCAATGTTCCCCGGGTTGAGCCCTGCAGCCTTACTTGTGAGTATTGTTTTTATAATGTACACTAATGCAAATTGGTGACTTCTGAATCAGGTTAAGTGTATCTACATTATTTCAAAAGGCTCAGATAAAAAAGAAAACGAGTCCGGGAGGACCTGGAGGACAAGATGAAACAGAGGAAGATGAGGGAAGAGAAGTGAAGGAAAGTCAAATTGAGGAAGAAACACCATCACCTTTCCAACCGTCCCGTTCTGCCCGCTCCCCTGCACATCTAGCTGGTGCAGCGCGAGTCCTTCCACCTTTAAGTGGTGCAGACGAAGGGTAATAAAAAAAGCATGGTTGCACATTTTAAAAGAGATTATGAAGAAATAGTTAAACACTTGGTGTGCGTGTGTGTGTTTGTGTGTCATTCAGTGCTGCCTCCTGTCCTTCATGGCTGAAAGAACTGAAGTCTAAAAAGCGCATGAATCAACAGGATGATGAGGTCTAGCAGGTGACAGAGTGATAATTACTCCATTACTACTTACTCAACCAAAACTGTAATTCTTCTTCCACAATCAGGAATATGAATTATTCAGTAATTTTTAAGAGGACTTATTTGCCTTTTTAGAGAATATGCAGCTTAATAGTTTTGTAGAAATAGAAAAACAGTGTTTTAAACTTCTAAGTATTTTTTTGGTTCTCATGATCAGACCTGTGCAGAGACTGAAATCATTCACGTTGCAGAGCTTTACTTTGTATTCTTTTTACCGCTGAATCAAAAGCACATGTTGGTCGGTTGAAGATTTGAGGTCTATTTGCTCTGTGCTAGAAATTACTTCAGTCATGGTAGTGGAGAGGACCATCATTTTCATGATCATTATCTAATGCACTGATTTCTCCTGTAGTCTGTTATTTGGAAATGTTAAAAATCTTTTTTTTCTGTTTAGGAGACTGCTGTTGCTGTTTGGAAAGAATTAGTCCTCCTGAGCTGCTGCTGTCAAAGCACCATTATTTCATTGCCATTATTTCCTCCCTTTTTGTACACAGAGTGCCTGATTTTGGACGTTTAATGTGATATGCAGGACATCAAGATTTTTTTTTAATGAAATATATTCTCATGGTTAAAGTGCCAAGACTTGTTTGTTAATGCCAGTGAAACTTCAATTTATGTTTGTACAGACTCTTAATGGGAGTGATTGTATAGTTTGAATGTGTCCATCTTATACTAAAGTGGACTGATGTCACCTGGCCTTTAAAAGGGAATCTACAGATTTACATACACAGACACACATACATATTTACCAAAGTACTGAATATATACTAATAACACCCATGTGTGGATTTAGTTAACAATTGCACAAAAAAACAATTTCTTTCCGATCAAATTCGTTTTCAAATACACCTTTTTGCACTTTAAAAACAGTTAAAAAATCATGTGCAAGCAATGGAATCATCCGCTCCCTAACTCTAGTAACATGGTCATGGGTATGTTTCTTTTTGTTAAATATGAATGTCTACTGTTTAAAATATGGACTCATAGAACTACAAGAATTGAATCAGGAAGGGTGTTTTTTAATTACTCTAAACAGGAAAATGCATTTATCTGCTCTCAATTCTTTTCTGTACCTTTTTAATTGTTGGAGAATTACGTGTTATCAGTGCTGTACTCATGTATTATCCATCAGCTCTATGGTCAGAGGAATTTGAGGGAACTTTATTGAATAAAGTTTTTCTATGAAATACTAGTATTGTGTTTTTTGAGGGGAAATCTCAACACAACAAGAAGTTGGCTGGGAGAGATGAAGAGTATGACATAACCTGAAAATGTTTTAATAGTCATGTTGCATGTAGCTTTTTGAATCCTGGATAAAGGCAAAGAAACTGGTAGAAGACAAAGCTGGAGAGAAACGTAGCTGTGTGGCTTGGCATCAATACTGTGAGTGAGACAAATTTCTCATCTGTCTCTTGGCTGGCAGGCAGTTTTTGTGCCCACTAGATTCTTGGTTAGCATGGCAGCATGAGCAGAGCTGGCCAGTGTTACCAGTATGCCAGGGACAGAGGTGCAAGCCTATTGAGAAGCAGTGTGATGGACACAATGAGTGTGACAGATTCCCTGCATTAACACCCTTTTTGCTGCTGTGGCAAGAAAAAAAAAATCAGATACTCCCATTGGCTTCCACCGACCACTTGCCAGGCCTCCACAGACTGTCACACACACAAACACATACTGAGAAAGACATTAGAAAGGAAAGACGGTGAGTGTGGCTTCTATGTGGTGTAGTGAACCAAAACCCATCCAGGTAAAATGTACGTCATCCCTTTTTCCAGAAGACCTTTCGCTGTTGCTGTCCCGTCCTATTAACATGCACATTCTCCAATAGTATTTTGTGCTTTATTAATGTGTTATTTGTACATATATGACAAACATATTTATATAAGATTTGCTTAAATGTATAAAAAGTACAAATGTTTTAGAGATTTGTGAGATTGATATATTTCGTTACATATGTATACACACACACGCAATCATTCATAAACCATAAAGGACTATTAAAGTAAAACATTAGGTAGGAATATGTTTTACTTTATTGTAAGTAGTGACTGTATGATTACCATTATTAATAACTAATACCTAATACATTATAATTTACACTCATAAACGGCAATAAGAAGATTGGTAGTCATTTACTAAATGTTACACCTCAGGGATTATAAAAAATGGTATATTGTGAGTGCCTGCATCACTCTTTCTCTTCAACTTTCACTTAAAATTTGAAATTTGTGTCTTAAAGATATTCTGTTAGGAATAAGAAACTGCATTTGAAAAACATAATTTTTATATAACAGCCTTGATAAGGAAAGGACATTTACTTACGACTCGTGATAAATGTATTTGTCTTGTCAGGGCGTACTTGGTCTCTTCATTTCTTTATTTATTTTTATAAGTCTTGAAAGTCAAGGCTGTACTAAATGGAGTAAGAAATAATGCTTAAATAATGTTTAATGACCCTAATTCATTCAGTACAGTATAACACTGGTTTAAGGTGGTACTGACAGATAGACACAATTGGTCATTACATTTTATTATACAAAGATTTTCCCTTTGGTACATTTTGTTGTGGAAAATTAACTTCCTGGTGCTGTCATGCGAGTCTTTCATCGCGAGCCGCTAAAGAGTGAAGCATCAGTCATTGGCTCATTTTCACTCTTCTACCCGCCCATATATTCCACCGTGTCCAATCAAACGTCAACGTAATTCAGGAAACTCCAGAGGTGGGCGGTGAACGCGCAAAATTTGAAAGTTGACCGGAAATAACGTTAAACGGGAGGAAAACGGTACCCTACCGCACGTTGTTGTTTTTGCTGGTATTAAATATTGTATTATAGTTCGCTTCATGGCCGTCTGGTGAGTAATTTCATACCCAGTGAATTATCAGTTGCTAACTAACGTGCACACACTATGTATGGCAACGAGGCGCACTGTTGACATTTGTTGACATTCTCACTTCGTTGATCTGAAGTCCGGTTTTACCGTAGAACTGAAACCGACCCAGTGTACTTCTTAATCGGCAAACGGTTACTGCTGTCCGCGATCCACTTTCATTGTGAAAATGCATTTAAGGGACACCATATCACATCTTCACCCACAACACTTTGACAGTTTGGGAAATCTGTGTTTATTTCAAACAAATATTCTTTAAAAAAAAAACCTTTATAAGCATACAGATGAATGGATCTTCTACATGTGAAAATACATAAAACGTTGATTTACCATTTCTCTGCAAAATGAACAAAATCTCTTTCAGAAACTTAATTGATGGTTACAGCAACGTGTTAAAAATTATATTCTCATTTTCTGTTTTAATTTTGGAGAGAAGACTACTGTATATCTTTTGGAACAGTGTCCCAACTATAGGAGTTGTATGAATTATGGAATTTGGGTTGGAGAAAAACTATATTAAAGGTCTGGATGCTCCTGAATAGTCCTGTATATTAATATGTAGCATACAAATTTGATGCCCTAAATCTGTATTTTCAGTAATTCCATGGAGATCAAACGGATATAAAAACAATGCGGAAAAAAGGTGCCGGTAGGAAACATCGGAGAAAGAAACCACACAAATGTGAAGGGCAGGAAGTTGGAAACAATAGTAACAGCCAAGTAACAGCCGAAGAGAGATAGGAGGTGTAAAGAAAAATGAAAAGATAAGGAAAGTAAAATAACTGATAAAGAAATAGAAGGATTAATAAAAGCTATGCACATGACAGAAAGGCAGGTATAAGAAAAAGCCACATTGTATCTACGATCTTCACATTAAATTAATAAGTACTGTATTAGGTTTTTTCTAATTTCAATAATAAGGTATACATTTTTTATTTTTCAAAATGATTTTAACCTCAGTGATAGTCTTGTCCATATTTGAGTCGTCCACTCATATTGGGCTTTGAAAGAAAGCTGCTTCAATATGGCATCAATGTGGGAAAACAAAAGTGAAATTTTTCTTTATTGCGGTTTCAAAAAAGACAGCAACACAGTTTTAAAAGTCCAATATGTTTTTGCGACAGTAAGAGGTTCAGAAACACAGATTATCAGTCTCTGATTTGTACCTAACCTAACCTATGAAATGTGGGCTGGAAATCAGAAGCTAACTTCAGCATTGTTTGTGTCTTTCTATTCTAGTACATTCTTCTTGTCACATTGACCCAGTGTGTGTCATTTGTCCAGCTTGTCTACTATCAAGAGGCCATGTTGAAGTTCAAATACGTTAGTCAGGGAAACCTGAAAACGCCATCAACTTCTGAGGACCCAATCACCAGCCGCAGCTCACGACTCAATCAGGTGTTTCAGGTAAAGTAATGAATGTACTCTTTCTTGATGACATGAACTGATATCGATTTTACAGTGACTTTGCACACTTCAAAACCAGCTACATTAATAACCAGGAGCTGATTTTGTGTTTGTGTGTTGTCTTCAGGGCAAAGTCAGCCTATTTGGGCAGCTGGGAGGGTGCACTTTAGGTCGGGAAGAATTTCTAGAGGCTCTGCTGCTTCTTTATGAAGAGTGCACTGCTCCAGACCTTATGAAGATACATAATGTGGCAAACTTTGTCAACAAGTGTAAGATTACATTTTTATATTTGTTGGGTTCAGTTCTATGAAGGTTTTATTTTAGATTAAGGTGGTTTCAATTTGTGCCTTCGGTTTGCTGTTGCTGTTTGCTTTTAAATACAAGTGTACATTTTACACATTCTTTACGGTGTAAATTGACAGCCCACAAAGAAAAAATACATTCAGATGCTAAAATTAGCAAATGCATCTCATGAAAATATTTTATAAAATGAAATATTTTATATTTAATTCCAGTTGTAGGAGAATTCATTTAATTTTCTTATTAGTGGTAGTACAGTGTTTGCATGCAATTGTATATCTCTGATAGAACATGGTCTTGTAACTGGTATATTGGCAATTGTACACTCTAAATGTAATTTCACTTCACTTCTCAGAATGAATATTAGTAAATCATCAGGGCTTTGTGTCAATTTATGTTGTGAAACAGTTTCTGAAGTTGTTGCAGAGCTGCAGACTCTACAGCCAAACCTACATGACTTTGAAGTCCGAGCGGTGGTGGGCCAAGGTCACTTCGCGCAAGTCCGAGTGGTCCGAGAAAAGGCCACGGGTGATATCTGTGCGCTGAAGGTCATGAAGAAGGCAATTTTACACTCTCAAAAAAATGTAAGATTCCAATGGCTAATTTTGTTGAAATACATTTCTCCATTTCATTATCCAACCAGAATCAATGGCTAAGCCAAGTTCGGCAATAGTTTTATTAGTTATTGTGTAGGGTTTGCATTGATGATACACATTTCAGAAAATCAAGTGGTTGCTTTTCAAATAAAACCAAGGTTGATTTTTTTTAAACTAACATTGACAGTGATAAATGCTATTGACAAATTTGTTCTTTTTAGTTCTGAATAGCTCAAATAAGTAGAAGAAGATTAAAGATTAAACACAATTTTATTGTCCCCAAATGGGGAAATTATCTTTTCATTCCACACTGTAAATACTATACATATATGTTAACATGCATACAAATTCTTGTACACACCCCTGAAACAAACACACAAATTTCGCTGAGAAGCAACACTTATGAGCAACAGCATTTGTAGCCTCTTCAGACTGGCACAACCGCTTTTATCATGTTGTTTTTCAAACTCTTTGACCAACCCCACTGGAGGGTGCTGGAGAGTTAAAATTTCAACAACAAAATGTAGCTGCATTATTCTGCAGCTGCATACCCTGACATGTGACTAATACAACAGATATGAGTCAGAATGATTTGTGAGCTCCAAATTCTGAAGTGAACTATACAATTAACAGATGTATTTACCACGCTAGTCATGACTTGACGTAATTTCAACAATATCCCACCAAGTTTGCTTTTTTTATTTATCGAATTGCTGAAGATACCAGCTGGTTAGTGTTTTACACAGATTATGTGGCAGATACATTACTTCTAAATATGTGCAGCACTGCTGTTGCTTACGTTTAATAAGTATGTATCACTGATGACATTCACCTTTTCAATTCCTCTCAAGATGGTGTTTCATGAAGAGGAAAGGAGAATCCTGTCTCTAAATAGCAGTCCTTGGATACCACAGCTTCTCTATGCATTTCAGGATAAAGAACATGTCTACCTGGTAAGGGTGATGGGCTTTTTCCTGTAATATTAATGTTGAACTAATTTTATAATTTTACATTCACCATTTCTCTCATTTCACTCATGGCACTAGTTGATGAATAATATACATTTTAATAACTGAGGCCAAAGGCCAAGCCCATATGGTGCAATCCAGTTTTTCAGCTAGTCGTCTGATTGACGTACATAATAGCTGCAACTGTCGCATGATGTAAGGGTGATTTTAAAATGGACATATTGTTTGGTACGGTCTTTATATTTGTTGATAGTTGAGTTAAAATTATGCTTCTAAATTTTACTTTTAATAATATATGTAAATATATATATATATGTTTAATAACTGTAGGTTCTTTCACAACTGTGACTTCCAGAATATCAGGAATAAAACAGTTGGATCAGTCAGAATAGGATATATGAGATGCTACAGGAAGGTATCTGAAGTGAGCAGTGAAAGGAACAACTTGCATGAAGAAATGCTTTGAAGTATGGAGGAATACTTGGCCTCATTTAACAAGTAATAAAAAAATAATCTACTTTCAGGAGCTTGAGCATGGTTGTGGTGTCACATGTAGGAACCAGGGTTTTATTCAATGACAATGTTGCGATGTTGTGATCATGTGTGCAGTCTTGAGCCTAGCTGATATTTTCAAAACATGGACAACATTCAAGAGCTGAGCTAGTATTTTCCTAATCTCCGTGTGTTACAGCTTTGGCATAAGACCTTTTCAGTATCTAAATTTAAAGCAAAAACTAGGAATTAATGAGCATTCATCAAATTTGATTCATCATTTGCCAAAAGGTTGGTATCCTTCTAATTGCTGAATCTCAAATCAAGAAGCACATGGTCAGGTTTGTCTTCACAGATAACATCTAATGTTATCATCAAGGAGGCTGTTTATTTTTTCCATGACCTGAAAGACTTTCATATGGTGTAGGTAAATATATTGTATACTACGCTTTGTTTTTCTTCAACTGAACCTTTGCTTATACCTGCCACCGTATCGTCGTTATGTATATCCACTCTCTTTTCAATCCTGTCTGTCTTACCCTGCTCCCTTACTGAGCATGGAGGAAAATACAAAGCATCCATCTTTATCCATGTGTCAGAGAGGCACCCAGTCTTCTTGTTGCTAGGTAACACTGGAGAAAGCTCCCTTTCATTCAGACTCACCGACCATTCATGCGCCAGCAACTCTTGTCTTTTACGACCTCCACCATATAGCTCAATTCAGCTTGACTAATACCTTAAATCTCATGTAACAAGAACTTGGTCCAAACATGGCTAAGGTTGATTTGTGTTTGACATTATATGATTAATGGGAAATTGTCATTTTTTTGTTGTGGTATGTTGCTTTGAATGTAAACATATGTTGTTTCAACCTGTGATCATAAATGCAAAAGGCTGTCACAGTTATGCCTACGGTATTATTAGCTTTTGAAGACCAGCTTTTTCACCACAATATCACAGATGAATCTGCATTAATATCCTGCTGTGTTGCATAACTGAATTTATAATGAAAAGAGCCACACTATAAGATTAAGCTGATGAGCACTTTGATCTAAGCTCAAACACATGCGCTCATACACATGTTGCTTTATTTTTTTCTTCATTTTGTCCTATTTCACATGCATTTGTAAATGTATAAAAAGCACATTATATCTCTTCATATTAATAATAATAAATAAATCCAATTAATAAATAATACATTTAGAATTTAAATCCAAGGGATGGCCATAGCTTTATACTGTCAAATATTGACTGCTTACATACATATGCTTCTTCAGGCGATGGAGTACTTGCCGGGTGGGGATCTGATGTCACTGCTGAACCGATACGAGGAACAGTTTGATGAGTCCATGGCTCAATTCTACTTGGCTGAGCTGGTAGAGGCCATTCACTCTGTCCACCAGCTAGGATATGTCCACAGGTTAGCCACCAGCTACTGAAGCTCACCTCTCACTTGTGAAATATACATGAGGCAGGGCCTTGAGGAATAGCACAATCTCAGATCGCTATGATAGCTTCACTAAATATATTCTTCACGTGTCTTTCTTTCACTGAAGGTCAGGATCTTTATTCAGAAAAATTGGTCATGATAAATGCAGCATTGTTTTTTAACCTAGAGCAGTGAGCGCGGTGTCATATAACACAAAGACATGTTTCCATCATCGTTGCAGTGGCAATGTTACAGTGCTCAGGCAGAATGCAGATCTGTAATAGAAGTCTCAAATCCTTCCTAAACTATCCACTTGCAGAGATGTCAAACCGGAGAATGTTCTCATTGATCGGACTGGTCACATTAAGCTGGCAGACTTTGGATCAGCTGCCAGGCTGACGGCTAACAAAACAGTGAGTGGATTACAGAGTTTGCTCTGTGTATTAACTGTGGTATGTTTGACAGTGGCTTCATTGCATTTCAAGGTGGCAGCTCCCACAGTACCTGTTGGCACCCAGGACTTCCTCTCACCTGAAGTCTTGGCAGCTATGACTGGAGGCTCACACAACACCTACGGGGTTGAGTGTGACTGGTGGTCCCTTGGGGTCATAGCCTATGAGATGATCTATTCCAAGTTGCCCTTTTCTGAAGGCACAGCTACCAAGACAATCCACAAGATCCTCAACGTGCAGGTACATATTACAGATTCATCTCAAATAAAATATGCTGCCTGATATAAATGAAACAATATATTTGGAATTATATTATAAATCTGTGCTAAATTGTTTACTTCCAGCACTTTCTTAAGTTTCCGGAGGAGCCTCGGACCAGTAAATCATTTGTAGACCTGCTGCACAGATTGCTGTGTGGAGCCAAAGATCGACTGGGTTACCAGGGACTCCGTTGTCACTCTTTCTTCTCTAGTGTAGACTGGAACAACCTAAGACAAGGTGTGAATAAACTCTTGAGACTGCTCCAGTGAAAATGGTTAATTTGTCTTAAATTACAACATTGGACAAATGATATATGAGTAGTCATCAGATGTTAATTTTCACTTTGTGAACGTGGTTGAAAATAGACTATCACCATTTGCATTACCAGGGGTGTTTTCTGTGATAAAATAATAGGATCTTGTGTACCACTGGCAGTAAGCCAGCTCCTCCCTATGGAGGAGTTTGGGAGGGACGCAGAAGTAAGAAATGATGCAGATGGAATAAAGATTTGCAAATCATCTTCTCAACAACAGCTGCACAAACCTTTTACATTGAGGAGACCAGACACGGTCTTTGAGGTAGAAATACATCTGTGTCATATCATTGATAACATTAAATCTGAGTTTCAATGGCAGTTTGACATTTCCATCTGACCATCTGTGGGAATACATGGCCAACATTTACTTTAAGGATAAATGAAGCAATTTTCAGTGAAGCGTGGTCACAATGAAGAACCATGATTCCACAGTGACTCTGTAATTCAAAGCATTTAGCCGCAGGGGTGGTCAGTGATTTTGTTGTAAGGGGTGGCTTGATTTCAGATAACCTTTTTTTTGCAACTCTGAAATGCCCACCAAATATTGCAATGCTAGTCATTTCCCCTGATTTGTTAGAATGCTATCCTCACTAATGATTAATGGGGTTGTAATCTTCGTGATGATCAGTAGACTATGCAGTGTTTAAAATGTTGAAGAGAAGATATGTAGACTTATATTAAAATTATATCAATTGGATGTCCGGTTTAAAAAAAAAAAAAAAGAATAACATACAAAAATACTAGTGTTAAAATACAGAATTGTTTGATTGATTATTGGCTATGAAGAGCTTCAGCTTTAGCTCCAGCTGATTAGCTTCCTCTGCTGCAGTAAAGAAGAATGAGAGAGCATGTGTATGAGGAAGGGAGAGAGAGAGAAGGAGGGAGGGAGGGACAGAGAGGCAGCATGTGCATCAACGCGCGACTTACCGCACTCTAGGTTTCAGCCACTGCTCTGTTCTTCCTCCCCTCCTTTCTCTCCCCTTTCTCCTTGTTGTGTTTTTTTTAATTTATCCATTTTTTTTTTTACAACTTGGTCGCTCACTGCTTCCTTTTTTCCTTCCCTTCTCTTACTCCCTCCTCTCGTCCGTTCTCCTGCAGTTCTCCCGCCTTTTGTTCCTGTACTGCATGCCGAAGATGACACCTCTAATTTTGAGGAGCCGGAGCAGGCAGCCTCCCGGCCAGGCTCAACAGCCCAGCGAGGAGGTCTGCCATCGGGCTTCCAGGGCCAGGATCTGCCCTTTCTAGGCTGGTTCTTCAGCAGACCATTGACAACATTGGCTAAAACTGAGTAAGTGCTACCTGTTTTTTCATGTATTGTTTGGCTTTTTTTTTTCTCTCTCTTTTCAAAAACAACCTCTCTTTTTTGTCACCACAAAGACCTCCTGCATACACATCTTTCAAACACCTTAGTTGGTTAAAGACCTGATGGTACCATTAGCTGCTGTTCTACCATTTAACTCCTCCTTACACATCACCACAATTCAAGATAGCCTTCTTATGGGAAGACCTGATGTAGTGCCCCAGGCAGTTAGTGTTATGTTCCTGTCGTTAGTGTTATGCCTGTTGGAACCAAAATGGGTTTGGCCATATGCAGTGTCAGATAGGCAACGATGGAGGAAAGGGATTTCCCCATTCTCTGGTGCTCTCTTCCTCCTCTGAGCTCGGATTTTGGGCTTTTGAATCACATGTAGATGATCCAATGCTTAGATGGATCAAATGAATGTACCAGCGGATGTGAGCTGGCGTTATCTCACCATGAGCACTGATTGGTATGCGGCTGAGTGTGTCAATGAGGTTTGCTGAGAGGTGGAACCCCAGACATAGACACACTCCCTCCCTTGCTGCTATTATTGTGCTTTCTCTGCTACTGTGTAGCATAATGGGATTCTGACTTTTATAGCATGGGTTTGGGACTGTAATCATCCCTAATGGTGTTTGGCTTCTTAACCTCTGATAATAATACAAGAGGATGGGTTTCATTGCTGTAGCCCCATGGCAGTGCTCTAGCCAGTTAATGGTCCTGGAGACTGCGGATCATGACAGAAGCAGCAACAGACAGGGAAGGAAATGCGTTAGCAGATTAAACAGCGAAAGGGATGGGATCTTAGATTTCTATGGTTAGTACTGCTTTTTTCCCCCAATCCCCACCCCCACCTTTATCCATCTCATCTCTTGTTTTGTCTTTTTCACCCACTTCTAGTGTCTCTGTCCTTTGCTGTTAAACCATCAGTCAACTGATACCATTTTTCATACAAGCCAGTCATTTTCTTTGCTGCATTTGATTTAGAAGAAATGAGAGCTCATAGAATGTGTCAAATCTTTGTGCAGGTGCATGCTTAAAGTGTTTACATAGTCATCACACCCCCCCAAAAATGAAAGAGAGCTGAATGAATTCAGGGCAATGCATAATGAATTGCTAATACATTTTTGGGGTTCCCGCTATTCCGTTTTTTTTTTTTTTTCTGTATTACTTAGTCCTGGTTAACGGTCAAGTTTGCCTCCTTGCTTGGTTAATTTGTTATGCAATATGCGTGTGTGTGTGTTGTGTGTGTGTGTGTGTGTGTGTGGGTAAACATGTATACACACACACACATTTTTTTAAACAAATTGTTTTTAAATCTTTGGACTTTGTGCTGGATGGTTAATCTGTCTGATCAACCATTACGCCTTTTTAGTCGCTATGAGCCCAAGAGGCAGATCCTGGTTATTTGGGGATGTTACGGCCAGACCCACTTTCTTTCTGTTTGGGGAAATAGGGCTTTTTCAGCTTTTCTGTTATCATGCAGAAGCTACCTGACATATTTTGATGACATTTGGTAGAAGGGTTGAGCTGCAAATGGACAAATCTATTAAATTTTGGTGCACAGCTGGATAAAAAGATGGATATTTCTTAATTTTCCACTCAGGAAAGCTGAGCAGATATGTGTGGGAGTCTTTGGTCTTAGTAGTAGTATGTGCTTTTATTGATCTTAATGATGTTAGTGCCACCATTGGGTCAAAGTGTCCAATTGGGCCAACATGAATATTAATTGTCCACAGCTTCTGGGTCTGATAAGAGAAGCCTAATTCTAAATGTAAATAAATCAGAGACTGATGTTGTAAATCACTAGTTTCAGTCTAGTGATGACAGCAATCTGCAGTTGTTTAGCATGATTGCTCCTTAATGTCAACCACTGTAGTGCATCAAAGTTTCCTCCTACTCACTCTGTATTGAGCAGGCTTGGTAATCAGCGATAGATTGTCTTGCCATGTTATGTACAGTGTCACCCTTGTTGAGAACCTTTACTGTTCTATACATGCGCTGTCATTCTCTGCTTCACATCTGAGTTTTGTATTGCCACAGTATGTAATGGCCATTATGCATCATTCCCCATCATAAGTTTCAGTGTGACTGATCTTGTTTTTGTGTACTTGCTGTACACAGCCATGTGCCATTTTATATTTTCTTCTCTAATGGCTGAATCATGTTACCTACAGTTTCTTGTGGACCAAATCTTCTATTTCTGGCTGAAAGTGAGCTTTGACTTTAAGGCACATTGCTGTAAAGGAAATGATTGAAGCTTCCTTTTGCAACCCCACTTGTGTGTTGTGTGTATATTTGTGCGCAGGATTGTGTGTGTGTGTGTGTGTGTGTGTGTGTGTGTGTGTGTGTGTGTGTGTGTGTGTGTGTGTGTGTGTGTGTGTGTGTGTGTGTGTGTTTGCATTGTCTTCAGTGTGTGCGCGCAAAGCCTTTATCTTCCGTACTTTCCCTGATTCCCCCGTCGCTCTTTGAATCTCTTCAATAATGCAGCCTGCACTGGCTACTCATTTATTTTCTCTCCACAGTACAAAGAAAAGACAGCTATCTCATTCCTCAGTCAGGTGGAGAGTGGGCTGATATATTCTGTCTTGTAAAAATGTGAAATGTTTGATTTTTACTTTCAATTATACATAATAAGAAATGAGTGGGGAGAATATCTAAAACAGTAATGAAGAAATTCATCTACCATGCTCTTGGGTTTAAAATTCGCTAACAATTTTGGCTAAAACATAAGAAAACAGATAAGTGGAAGTACAATAGAACTGAAGGCAATAAACTCCAGCTGAATACATTTAAAGTACCATACTGTTATTTAGAATATCCCCCCCAAAACTGTTCAATGAGGCACTGGAGGACCGGGGCTTTGAACCGGTTCATGGAACGAAAACGAAAACCGCAAACTTTTGGTATTTGGGCAGGAACGAAAACAAAACCGAAAACTTTATATTTTTTAATGTTCTGGAACAGAATCGAAACAGAAAATAATTGTAAACCGTTTTTTTTCTTTTCGTTCTTGAAAAAAATACTTGACCTCATGTTTCACTGGACTCGGGATGAGAGCGGAGAGAAGTAGCGGCTATCAGCAGCAGTTAAGAAAAGGGCAGTCTCCCAGTCACAATCTGGGCTTGCACTAGGAGCTAGTATGACGAAGCCACTGTGGCTCATTGTAAAAGAATTGAGCAAGCCACAAACAGCCACACTCTGAGTCCAAGACAGTGGCGCAGCGCGCAGACGTCAACGCTCATTGCGAGGGGGTGTGGGGGGGGGGTCCTCCCGTGGGAATTTTTTTAGAAAATGGGGTTGTTTTCCTGCATTTTAGTGCATTCTGAGGGCAAAATCTTCTGTTCAGTTTACCTACAAAAATACACTAAAGTCAACAGTTCAAGCTTAACTATCTTTATTTCTATCCTACTTTATGCAGGTATAAATGTGAGATTCAACAATTAAAAACTTGCATTCACTATGTGAAGATACAGTCATGCAAAATATTACTCAACATTTACTTGTAAGTTTTACTTGGATTAGAAGACATTTTAACTTTGACCACCACCACCACCACCATTGGTATGCCATAGTTTAGTTTTGTTTTTAATTCGATAACATGATTTTTCATTTCAATTTAAAAAGGCATGAAAAATAGCAATGAAAGAATTTTAATGTCTAACATCAGTTGTTATTTTGCGACAGATTCAGCTAACTGAAAAGCCTTTAGGCAAGGTCTTTAGATAAGATGTTCCAGTTTTTATTAGTGGTATGACTCATTGCATATTTCTTTTTGTTTGTGTCTGCATGCTCCCTTTACATGCTTTAAATTTAAGTTGTATGTGTTTGCACACTTGCACGAATGGATGTTTGTCAATACAGAGAAGGGAAGAGTGCGTCGCTTGTTTTCCTGAAAATTTTGTAATAATGTGACTCAGTCTGAGTCAATTTTATTAAAGATCCTGCTGCTGTATTTGTGAGATGTTTCATACTGGCTCATTCATTTTATTTGGAAGACTTCTGGTTCACTATTTCTGGACGAGAAGAATATGAAAATTAAGTTAGCTGCAAATTATTCCCAGAATGCAAACAAAATGGGACATCACCAGAGAAACAAGAAAACTGAGTGCATGCGAGCCCCTCCACAGCTCTGTGTAGACCGACCCCAGACAAAAGCACAGTCCGTATTATCCTGTGACATTATTTTATCAGGAAAACAGCTAATGTTCCCAGTTCTACACAAAGATTTGTTCTATTTCTTCCTGAGTGTATTGCAATGAATGGAATATTGTCAGCTGTTTCTCACTTCGAAAATGGTCTGTTTTAGTGCTATCCTAATTGTCTGTATCCTTTTTGTGTCAGTACATGCTCAATTTTTTTTTTTCCCAGAAAACTTTAGTCTGTGCTTATTTTTATGCTGTCTGGGTTTGTTGCTCATTCATAATGTGTGGGTGTTTGGTCTTTATTTCAGCCAGCTAAATTACAGCTACAAAACGGTGAAGGCTTGCCATTATATGATGTGGCTTTATGTCGAGACAAGCTGATATATCTGAGCATATGCAATACAATGAATTGTCACCACATTCTTACATGGCATTGTTATTGTTTAGTTGTTTGAATTGTGTCGATCTCTGTGCTGAGAAGAGTCAACTGGACTTGTAGGAAAAGCTTGAAGATGTTTTCCATCTCATGCAAAAGGTTTTTTCAATCCTGTACAACTGGTGGGGAGTTTTTAACTTAGTGAGAGTTGTCAAGTTTTTATGTCATAAAGAGAATTGTTGACACCCGGTCATATAGACTTCACTATGGGCTAAAGGCTGCCACCCCCAGGAAGCGGGGGTCACCTGGCAGTCATTTTGATGATGCTTCACAGCTTTAACAAAGGCCCAGTTGGGATATCTACATTCGGAGTGTATTTGATGTGTTTCTTCTCTTTCACTTTCTTCTCCACAGTTGAGGGTATATTTTGGACTCAGTGGCCTGGTGGCTCTAGTTTGTGTCTCCCTAGTCATTTGAATGACTAGAAAGAAAACTACACAATCATCATTCAAACGACTGCCAGGTGACTCTAACCTCCATGAGAAGGGAGCCTACAACCCGTAGGTGAAACCTATATAACTGGGTTTCAATAAGTCTCTATGATATATTGACCTTGGCAGCTACATTCAATATCTGGAACTCCCCCCCACACGTCTTCAAGTGCAGTTGACTTTATTCAGCACAAAGTGCTATCATTACCTGATAAACTGAAAATCTTCACAGACATTCTAAATTTGTTTATTTACACACAATACATGCACAAGTGACGTCCTATTCCTGAACCTTAGGGTCAATATGAAGTTAGTCTACCCTCTGACCAGTCTTGCAGAAGCACATTTGAGAGGTCACACACTGATACTGGACAAGAAGGCCTGGCTCTCAGTTCTAGCTCTAATTCAACCCAAAGGTGTTCTATTGGGTTGAGGTCAGGTCTCAGTGCAGGCCAGGCAAGTTCATCCACACCAAGACTCTGTCATCCATGTCTTCATGAACCTTGCTTTGTGCACTGGTGGACAGTCATTGGAAGAGGAAGGGGCCAGCTCCAAACTGTTCCCACAAAGTTGGGAGCATGGAGTTTTGGCTGAAACAGTTATTTTGACTTAAACATCACAAATGTTTGTAAAAGCAGTCTAGGTGCTTGATTTTATACACCTGTGGCCATGGAAGGAATTCGAACACCTGATTCTGGTTATTTGGATGGCTGATCAAACACTTTTGGCAATATGTGTAATATGCAAGTTTATTAAAATATTCTGCAAAGAATTACACTGGTGTATCTTTTTTATTTTGGAGTGCATCATCAAATGTGATCTGGCCTGTTGTACTGGTATCTGGCTTGAATAGAACTGGAGACCATCTTCATGACATCCATCTATTACTATCCTCAGGTCAGTGTCAGCAGGCCTCAATTCTCCTGCTAAGACCAACTCCATGGAAAAGAAATTACACCTTAAAAGCAGAGAACTACAAGAAACTCAAGACAAATGTCACAAGGTAATCATGTTCCTTTCAGTCTTTATTTCATTCTATTATTTCAATATTTTCTTACAGGAAAAGAAAATGAGTCACTCTCAAAGTAAACCAAAGCAGCCAAGAGTAGGTCCACTGCTGGCTAAATAAAAGTGTGCTGTTTGTTATATTTCCATTTTGAATAACCTTGTTTTGAACAGATTTTTTGAACAAGAATTTCATGACCAAACATGCAGTACGTGCTGACATTACACAGATAAAACAATCTTCAGTTTATTCTGTAAGGTTAATTTTATAGTGTGTCCAACATTATCGCAAAATTCTTTTCACTAGGCATCCTGAGGTGGGGGGGGGGGTTATCAGTGGAATCTGTAGTTAATAGACAAGTTATACAACTTCATCATAGTTACAATGAAACTGTGCTGTTTCATCCAGATGGAACAGGAGATCTCCAGGTTCCAGCGTAAAATGACTGACCTGGAGTCAGTGCTCCATCAAAAAGATGTGGAGCTCAAGGCGTCTGAGACTCAGAGGAGCATTCTGGAACAAGACCTCGCCACCTACATTACTGAGTGCAGTGTGAGTCTTAATAACAACTTTGTGCATGTGGGTGTGGGTGCAAGATTCAAACACATTTTTTTTTTTTAACATTATTCTCCTGGGTATGTTTGTGTCTGGAGAGTTGTTGTCCTCAAGACCTCAAAAATCAGCTTTGATTTGAATGAACATTGTCCTGGCGCTGATGTGCACACATGTATTTGCAGAGCCTAAAGCGAAGCTTGGAGGAGGCACGTGTGGAGGTCTCAAGAGAAGATGACAAGGCCATGCAGCTGCTGCACGACATCCGTGAGCAGAGCAACAAGCTGCAGGAAATTAAAGAGCAAGTATGTAAATCTGTTGGTTCCAACGGTCCCCTCCTCCTCATCACTATAATGATGTGGTGCATTTGGAGTGTTTTTAAAAAAAGCACTTCAGGATATTTATGCTAAAAAAATGTGTAGTGGAAGGGAAATAATGCCTTCACCGTGCATCCAAATCTGTCGTTGTATTTTTAGAGTTTCTTCATGTTATTCTTATACCATCGTGGTGGACAAAGGAATTACAGAAGCAGCAGGGAGAGTGTGATTATACTGTCAACCTCACAATGTGTCCCTGTTACACATGCAGGGGGCCTCCCCTCTGAGGACTCCCTTGTCTTGAACGCTCACGAAGGTCATC
The DNA here is from genome assembly GCA_013358685.1 of Antennarius maculatus. Taxonomy (NCBI): domain Eukaryota; kingdom Metazoa; phylum Chordata; class Actinopteri; order Lophiiformes; family Antennariidae; genus Antennarius; species Antennarius maculatus. The sequence goes on along the minus strand of CM023609.1, from coordinate 19,154,594 downwards.
CCTGCAAGGTGCAAAAGTGCAGGAGACTTTGATCATTCCCCAAGAGATTCACCCACCATCCTCCCTTTCCCTTAAGGATTGACACACTAAATTAACATTGTCTGGTCAACATTTATAATTCAAATAGCAGATTGAGTTTTGTCCGTTTGTCCGTTTGCTGGTGGTCTCTGTTTAGAGAATGTGTTGATATTTTGTAAAATTATTATTAAAATTATCATTTCTACAGTGGCTTTTCATTTATGAAGAAGTGTATAGCATCGGCAGCATTTCTTGTGAAATTGCTGATTTAATCATTTTGTAACCTGATGTAGTACATTGATGTCATCACCACTTTGTGCCGTCAATGAATTCAGGAGTACCATGCCCAGCTGGAGGAGATGCAGGTGACCATCAGACAGCTTGAGGAGGACCTGTCAGCTGCCCGACGCCGCAGTGACCTCTACGAGTCTGAACTAAGAGACTCCAGGCAAACAAGTGAGGAACTCAAAAGAAAGGCTGTCGAATACCAACAGAGAATCCAGAAGGTATGTTTGCTGCAGAGATGCTCATCCAAAAAAAAATGTCCATTAATGTGTGGAGTATGTATTTTTACTGGAATCATAGCTCGTTTCACAGACCACCTATTTCATCTGATGACTAAAATTTGTGTAATGATATTACATTTGAGACTGCACTTGTTTTAAGTTTGTTGTTTCCTTAAGGTTTTATTGAAAGTGCTGCATGCTGTTTGTTGATGTGACCACTGGAAGACAGAAGGATTGATCTGTATTAATCATCCTTTGCTATGTTCCAATTATTCTGCAGGCTAAAGAGCAAGGAAAAGCTGAGGTGGAGGAGCTTCTCTCCAAACTAGAGAAGGTAACTGATCAGGCTTGTCAGTTAATTCTATATGCTAATTGTACTTGCCCTTAAATGCCCTGATTTGACTGTTTTTTTTTTCCTAGACCAATTTAGAGCAGCAGGTAAAAATCCAGGAGCTCCAGGACAAACTGTCCAAGGTAAATTAATTATTAAATTATTGTAATTATGTGATATTGAAACATCTATTTTAATAACTTGGAATATTTTTAATATTTTCTATATCTATATCTATAATAGTTTTATTTAAATATTATTTCATTTTCAACAATTCTATTTCTTTTTTAATCAAAAGAGATCCTTTTGATTTGTTGAATTTTCCTGAACATCGTATCAGTACAGTTAACAAGCATAACGATAGAATCTAGCCTTTTTTCCAATGTGTGCAGACTATAATGGTTCACCGTTTACAGTACCTTTTATTACTAATGTCTGCGGGTAGGAATTACTCAAGCATATCAAGACAATTGTCTTGGGATCCACTCACAACCTTTGACCTCCTGACCTCCCACAGGCAGTGAAAGCGAGCACAGAAGCCACTGAGCTGCTGCAGAATGTTCGGCAGGCCAAAGAGCGCCTAGAACGAGACTTGGAGCGTCTGCGAGGAAAATCTGACTCAAGCGACACTTTAAAACGCCGCCTAAGAGAGACAGAGGTACCAGATTAAGCACTAAATCATGCAAATGCATTTAAAAAATATCATCTTATTACATAACATACCACGGCGCAGGTTGCTTTTTCTGTGTGGTTGCTCTTATGTTATTGTTTTTAATGTGTAAGCAGGAGGGCAGGAAGACCCTAGAGAACCAGGTAAAGAGGCTGGAGATGGTCGAGAGACGGGAGAATAAGCTAAAAGATGATATTCAGACCAAGTCTCAGCAGATCCAGCAGATGGCTGAAAAGATCCTGGTGAGATAGCGACAGATAAGACTTGCTAATCCATCCTCTGTAACCCCCCCTCCAAATTAACACACACATGAAACACGCACATTCAATCATTCAACTCTCTTTCATTCACTTCTCAGTCAGTTACAGTAGACTTCATCACACACTTCTGTCTAGTTTAGCTGATCAGTGTCATTACATGCACAGATCTTAACATACGTGTACGAGTGTCAACATGAGCAGGCGACGCTGCAGCCGTTTTTTGGATTTCCAGCTTTTCAATGCAAGTTTCTTTATTTTTATTTTAATGTTTTATTTTTTTTATTTTGGTACAAATATTTGTTCCAATAGTTGTTGGTTTTTAGTAGCTTGTGATATCATGTGTTTTGTTAATCTTTTTAGGCTACGTGAAGTAGTTTACATTAGATTATATTAATATTAATGGAGGAAATGTGTAATGGCCACGATATCAGATGTCTCCAGTTATATTTGGAAGGTAACTCATTCCAGGAACTGGAGGAAAACCTGAGGGATGCCCAGTCGACAGCCCAGAGGATGGAAACCCAGCTGGTTCAAAAAGAGCGGTTATATGAAGACAAAATCAAGGTGAGCCAGCCCTTAACGTTTTGGCTCCTGAAAACTAGAAAATTGGCAATGTTTTTATGAAAATATAGCTATAACTTGTCAGTCTTTCCATTTTGGACTTCTTTTACAGCAACCCATCACCAGAGCTCTCACGTGTTGTACATTAATGCCTAGATGTCACAAAGTCTATTATTTGATGGTCCTGTCTGATCAAGGTTCTGGAGGCTCAGATGAAGGTGGACCTGGCTGACAAGGAGAGCCTTGAGGCAAAAAGGGCCCAGCAGGAGGAGGAGTCCAGAGAGAACTGCAAACTCATCAGTGAACAGAAAGCAGTAAGGACATGCAACAGGCTTTTAAAAAATTATATCTATTTAGACATTAGTCTCATGCTTTACATCCTACAATCTAGTTGATTTTACTGGGTTATTTTGTAATATAGGAAAGAAGGAAATGCATAATATAATTTCCTGATGTGAAGTTTTATCCTTCTCAATTATCTAATGCAAGTCACTGTTTCTCGGGGGGTTAAAGTTGTTTTTGAACAAACATACCTTTCCATTCTCCTCTGAATTTGTTCTTTGAATTTGACATTTGGACTCCATCAAAGCTTTTCTCTGTACAGTCATTTGATAGAGTGGTTTGAATGTATTGGAATGTCCGTGTAGATTAAATTGTAATATGCTTCATATTCTACTATAAAGCCTGGGCTAAAGTCCTAATCTGGTTAATGTGGTAGAATCGAAGCACATAAGAAGCTTTTAAAGGCAGTCATCCGACATTGACAGTAGAAGATTGAAGCAACACCTCAATGGACTCTAATAGGATTTCATTGCTCCACAGAATTCTGTTTTCTGTAAGCATTGCTGCTGTGCAACATTTTTCTTAGCTATCAATGAAAGGGGAATATATTTCTTGTAGTAGAACCTGTTTGTTGAAATGTGATTTCCACCAGGTTATTTTGTCTCCAATTTCAACAGACAATTAATGCAATGGATTCCAAGATGAAGAACCTGGAGCAACGCATCGCTGAGCTGTCAGAGGCTAACAAGCTGGCCGCTAACAGCAGCATCTACACTCAGAAAAATATGTGAGTTAACTAGACCCTCTGCCCACACCATGCTTTTATGATTTCCCCAGCCCACACTGATTCTAACTCCTTAAGCATCCAATTGCTTCATTAGTGTGTACTTACACCTTTGTGTACTTTAGCGGGGATGTTTCCCCTGTGTAAACTGCAGCATAAATAAATATTTAATATTAATAATATAAAAATAAAAGTAGTGGATTCCATATGTGTTTTAAGTATGGAAAAATAAATACCTTCACAAGACTTACTGTCTTGGTGGTTTTGGTTGTTTGTTGTTTTCTGCTCCAAAAGGGGTGTAAGCATCTGGACTTTTTACCAGTCAGTTAGAACAGAAGGAGTCTCTTGGATGACAGTCAAATATCTTCAATCAACCTTAATCAAGTCCAGTTGATTCTTTTATTTTTTGCTCTGCACAAACATTGGATCCGTTTTTTTAATCATGCCCCACTTATACTTCTCATCTAAAAACAGCCAGTTTTTGGTAGAACTCTTCTTCTAAACAGAGGTTGCAATAGACACTTGTGTGTTCATACTTTTGTCAGGAAAGCCCAGGAAGAGATGATCTCAGAGCTTCGGCAGCAGAAGTTCTATTTGGAATCTCAGGCAGGCAAGCTGGAGGCCCAAAATGCTAAACTAGAGGAGCACCTGGAGAAGATGAGCCAACAGGAGCAGACCAAGAGGACCAGGCTGCTGGAGCTGGAGAGTAGGCTACGGGAGGTAGGCCAACGGGGAGCAGAGGCGCAGCTTAAAATCTCTTTGCTCAAGATTAAGTAATTCGCTCTAACTACCAAAGTTTAGCCTTTCATTATTACTATCCTACTAAGGGGATTAAGGTAGCTGATCAGCTCACAAGTACAGATCCCTTTCAGATGAACAGCTAATTAAATAACAAATGTTCTTTTAACTGCAGTCTAAAAGATTGACACTGGGTTTGTACAGATGCTGCATGCAGTGAAACTGGCAGATACTATTCATTTATTTATTTATTTTTAATCTCTGGTACATTTATGTTGCCTTGGGTATCACACACACACACACACACACACACACACACACACACACACACACACACACACACACACAGGGCCTGTAAGCATTAGAAGAATACTGAGGCTAATATATACATATTAAATAGCATAATAAGCAACTTGTTGGGGTCAGTGCCTTGCTCAAGGGCATCTCAGCAATGCTCAGGAGGTGAACTGATACCTCTCAAGCTACATTATTAAAAAGAAAGGAAGAAATATTGTTCTTTTCAGAATTTCTATTTTAGAATTTGATATTGAGGTGTAAATTCTGACTACGGCTTTAAACCAGGTCATAGCTTTTTACATATAAACAAATATAAATAATAAACTAAACCTTTCTGATAGATGGACCACAAAATCCATCAGCTTTGCGCTTCCAGTCTGAACCTACTCCATAAAAATATGTTTTGACTTAACTGTGAACCACAATTCCTCCGACTGCTGTTTGAGAGCCCTGACAACCCTGTTGTACTGTCTGCTGACTGGATGTCCAATTTCTACTTCCACACAATCTTCCCTACTGAGCTGTGATACACAGATTGGCGCTAATTTCTGGCCTATTTGCACATTTATATTCACACAATATCCTCACACACAAATAGCTCCTTTTACATGAGAACTCCGGTTCTGTCGCTATTGTAGTCAGAAACCTATGGAAAGCTAAGTGCTCCCTTGTAGTTTTTCGGTTTTATTTGCTTCACAATTATTATATGCATTATTTAACTAACAATTTAACAGGTTTATTATTTATTCAATGTTTAATATTTGTTACTTTTTTTAGAATTGTCCAGGGTCTCATTTCTCACTTTGTATGTATTTGTGTATGTATTTTTTTTATTATACTGTTCATTCAGATTGAAATACTTGAGATTAATTTAACACTTTTTCAGCTTTCTTTAATATGTTGTTTTAATATTTGATGCTAATTTATTATGACAGTAAACACACTGAAGGGAGTCAGTGATTCCAATATAGTATGTGATTTCAAGTAGTGCTTTGTGTTATTTTAAATCAGTTTTTAGATTCCCTCGAATGATATCTTTTGGTTCTCTGATCAGAACAAAATGCTGAATCTTATATATACATACAAACTGCTCCAGTTCAGATGACACTAATATATACACAGCATTCAGACTACTCCTGTTCTCACTACATCCATAAACCTCCTCTTTGGTCTTCCTCTTGGCCTCCTGCCTTTCAGTTCAAAACTAAGCATCCTTCTACCAATATATTCACTATCACCCCTGTTTCCTTGTAGATGGGCCTAGAACATGAAGAAGAGAAGCTAGAGATCAAGCGACAGGTGTCGGAGTTGACCCTCTCCTTGCAGGAGCGTGAGTCCCAGATTAGCAGCCTACAGGCTGCACGTCTCGCCCTAGAGAGTCAGCTTCAGCAAGCAAAGACTGAGCTGGAGGAGACCACCGCTGAGGCTGAGGAGGAGATCACCGCCCTCAGGGTAAGAAAAAGAAGTGCAATCAGCCACTCATTGAAGCGCAGGTGTACATATACTGTATACATATATATTAGCCTCAGTATTCTTATTGTTCTTATTATTGTTCTAATACAAGGAACATGATTACTACTGTTTACAAGGAATAGGTGTGAGGAGGAGTCAGCGTATAGCATGTTGAGCACCTTGTGTTACATTTATTGAATGAAAATTGTTCAAAAATATCGATTGATTGATCAATGTGTACTTTATTTTGGCAATCTGTATTTTGCATGAACTCAGAAGGAAATCAGCATTGCAGCATTTTTTATTTTAATTAGCAGTTGTATTTCTTTGTAAATTTGCTCTTGTTTTTTTACAGAATCACAGAGATGAAATTCAGCGTAAATTTGGTGCCTTGAGAGACAGTTGCTCAGTAAGTGCTGCCAAGGTCTTTTGTCTCAAACAAGAGATGCTATTTGACCACTGACTCAATCATATATGTTATCCATATTTCCTATGTACAAACATAGGTTTCTTGCAAGGGGCATTAGGAGAAACTTCACTATGTGCAATCAGTTAAAAAACTGTGAATTATCAGTACCGCCACTGTGATTTACTTAGATATGATTCTCTGTGTTCAAAATCTGAAAATATATATTCTCTCCCATAAGCATGACTAACTCATCTCCACATGTCTTGTGTTGACTCAGGTGATCACCGACCTTGAGGAACAGCTAACACAGTTGAGTCAGGAGAATGCTGAGTTGAACCGCCAGAATTTCTACCTGTCCAAACAGCTTGATGAAGCATCAGATGACAGAGAAGACCAGCTGCAGCTCAGCCAGGAGGTAGACAGGCTGAGGAGGGAAGTGGCTGACCGTGAGATGCACCTCAACAACCAGAAACAGGTGAGACCCGTGCATATCTAATGTAACGTGAAGTTTAGATATTCTGGGCAGCAGAAATTTTTCTGTATATTATATTTCTGATAGATGTCTGAATTTTTTCTTTTTAACCATATTTAATCTTAGCTGGGAGACCAAAGATGACATGAACATTTAAATCTCATTATACTGTGCTGTCTTTGAAGATGCATGAGAACCAGCAATTGTGGTTTCACCTAAAAGCTGTGAAAGATGTTCTCTTCAGTCTGTACTTTCGTTCCTTCTTCCAGAACATTGAGACACTGAAGACAACGTGTAGCATGCTGGAGGAGCAGGTGGTGGAGCTGGAGTCTTTAAATGACGAGCTGCTGGAGAAGGAGAGGCAGTGGGAGGCTTGGAGGGGTGCCCTGGAAGATGAAAAAAGCCAAGCTGAGAGACGCACTAGAGACCTACAGAGACTATTAGACAATGAGAAACAGAACAGGTAACAAATACAAGCCAGATCTCCACTAGATATGGTTGTACAACTTTAATAGACATGAAAGAAACTGTGGCATTCATTAACATGCATTGCTGTTATAAAACCTATAATTTTCATCAATTTTAGGCTGCGTGCCGACCAGCGCAGCACTGAGTCTCGCCAGGCAGTGGAACTGGCAGTCAAAGAGCACAAGGCTGAGATACTGGCTTTACAGCAGGCACTGAAAGAGCAGAGACTGAAGGCTGAAAGTCTGTCAGATACCGTGAGTTCCAAGAGTTAGTGTGTCCATCTCCCAGAAGTCTCTTGAAGCGACATAAATATTTGTATTAACTCTGTGTTTGTGATTCAGCTTTTAGTTGTGACAGTTTGATATACACTCATATGTTCTTATAGCTTAATGATTTGGAGAAGAAACACGCCATGCTGGAGATGAATGCCCGTACCTTACAGCAGAAACTGGAGACGGAGAGAGAACTTAAACAGAGGCTGATGGAGGAGGTAGACAATGAAATACCAGTGCATAAACATGTCTTTAATTTATATTATGTTTTGGATTTGTGGATTATAACTCAATCATTCAGAACATGAAAACAAATTCTATATATTTTAAATATGTTAAATCAAAGTACATCTGTTGTCTAAAATGGTCTTCTGTTGGGGACATCTGTTCGGTTCAGATGAGACAGGTTTTCTCTTAATTAAGCTATTTCCTACCAGGCTGAGGTGTAGCTGGTTTTAAACAGGTTTCCTAATTTAAATATCTGTTTGCTGATGTCCCCACAGCAGGGGAAACTGCAGCAGCAGATGGACCTCCAGAAGAGCCACATATTCCGTCTGACCCAAGGCCTGCAAGATGCCCTGGACCAGACTGACATGCTCAAGACGGAAAGGACGGATCTGGAGTACCAGCTGGAGAATATTCAGGTGCTCAAAAACAATGCCTTTGCAATGTGATGAAATTCAGGTAGAAGGATAATCAGTATTTGGATGGATTGATTTATTTAATTAAGTGGCAAAATAAGTTTCTAATCAAGAGCATTCTTTTCTGTTCAGAGATTTAACCCACTCTGATCTGTTTTCCTTTCTGCAGGCTGTATACTCCCATGAGAAGGTAAAAATGGAGGGGACCATCTCCCAGCAGACCAAGCTCATTGACTTCCTCCAGGCCAAAATGGACCAGCCTACAAAGAAAAAGAAGGTCTCTGAAAATGTTAAGCAAAATTAGACAGCTTCTATATTGAAAATTGTCATAATTCTGTTGAAAAGTATTGCTAACATCTTTCCTATTTTCACAGGGTATATTTGGACGGCGGCGGGAAGATGTAGGCACTACAACTAACGGAGCACTGGCTCCACAGGCCCAGCCGGCCATTCCCATGCAATATGGTGATATGAAGCTGGCTTTGGAGAAGGAACGCTTGAGGTGTTCAGAGCTGGAAGAGGCTCTGCAGAAGATGAGAATAGAGCTACGGTCCCTCAGAGAAGAGGGTAGGTATTAGTGTTAGGCAGCAGAATTACTGCACCACATGACTCACCCTGGATTATCATACTCTCATAAAGAGGGTAAATGGTGTAATTAACAAAGGACTTTAATTAAAGTTGACAAAAGAGTTATTGATTTATCTCTACTTAATATTATCAATGCCTCCTTGTCATCACAATTCTTGCAGAGTGAGATTAGCTGAAAATTGTGCATTTTGGAACATGAACTAAAACCCATCTTTTAAATCCATGACAACATAATTTTATGGTTGAATTGTATGCACTTATTTTTATTTATATTACCTATCTATTATTATTATTCAGTTTCAGCAGCACTTGTAAAACAGTTTGTATCACAGGCATAGAAAAGATACTACACAAGAAAAGTTTGAATTATTGATGTAGTGATTTTTCAGTCAGCATTCCACTCCATTAAAAAGGCTGGTTCCATCGTTTTTACTGATCTATCATTCGGTCATTTGTTTCTGATCATATAGCAGCTCATTTTAAAGTCCAGGAACATGTGGCTCCATCCACGCCCGCCCAGGCTCGACATCAGATCCTCATGTCAGCCATTGTCAAATCCCCAGAACATCAACCCAACCCCAGCGGCCTGCTCAACCCATCTACCCGCTGCAAAGAGACCTCCACACCTGAAGGTTAGCACCATACACACAAAATACGAATACGTAGGTAAACTAAACCACCTGCCCATCAGGGTGAATTTGGACCCAGTATTTCCTATGTTGAAGGTACCCATTTCCCTGTCAGGAGTTGTTCCGTCTTAAGTCATCAGTGTGAAAAATGGATTCTTTGCTCACATATTTTGTCAAAGTGGTGTCTTTGTTTGTGTGTTTTTTATGGCCTGTCTCATAAAACAGGATTAAGATGTTGGATAACCGTGCTCATTTATGTTTAACTTGGAACTCCCCCTCAACCATAGACTGTTTTTATTTGTTGAGCATTTATCCAGGTAACATTATAATCCTGCTTGGGTCTGCCTCACAAAGTAAGAATGAAGCATTCAGCAATCAATTGTTTTTAATCCAACCTTAGATAGATTTGGATAATAGCAGCCTGACTAAAGGTCTCTTGCTTTGTGATTCAGTCTCAGGACTGTTCCTTTACTTTCATGTAGCCATTGTTAGACTGCTGTCTCCCTTCTGTCTCTTTCCTCTTGCTCCTCACAGAAAAGAGGAGAGTCACCTTTGAAAGTAAGTTAGCGGTCACAATTGGGTCATCTTTCATTTATTCATTCATATGATCATTCACATGCATGTTTTTAATGTATAGACATGTCAGTATTACTCCTTATATCCATCGGACTGTCTCATTGTCAAGCTTTAACTTGACCAATGATTTTATGCTTTGAGATCAAGGTTAACGTAATACATTCTTTATTTACTTTCAAATTCTTGCTGGAATTGTAATTTGAATGATGTATATTGCTAAGTAGTGAGCTTTTCACCCAGACAGAATCCCATGGTCAGTGTGCATAATCTCTTTGACTATATGAAAATATTTGAACCTTGATATACCTGCTTAGAAATTTTTCATTCATTTTTTTAATTTGGCTCATGCTGCTTGAAAAACCTTATGGCTTACAGTTGACTTTGGAAGTGGTTTAATAAACTATCATCATTTTCTTTTTCTCGTTCAGTAGTACCTATCACTGCAACTCCGCTCCCCTTCTTCCATTGCAGAGTTTGGCCGTCGTGTGAAAGAAAGAATGCATCACAACATCCCCCATCGTTTCACTGTGGGCCTCAATATGAGAGCTGCCAAGTGTGCCGTCTGCCTGGACACTGTGCATTTTGGACGGCAGGCTGCCACTTGTCTAGGTTTGTATCCTGCTTTTTAGCTTGGTGTGAAATTATTTAAGAGGACACATTTATTGGCCAGCATGAGCATACATACTATAAATCCTTCTGGCCATCATATTACTTTCTGTTCCTCTTTTCACACACAGTCTAGATGCACTTTTAAAGCGAGTTTAAAAGAACAGTTGTGCTTTATAGTTGTATATTTTATACTATATATACAGTATTTATACTCTACATTTTTATACTTTAAAAAGTACAGGATGGATGGACGCATTGATAGAGTGAGAGAAAGAGAGCAGCATTAGGGATAAATATTAACTAACCCATTATCAATCAATCATTATCAAAAAGACTTCTGTGTAGGGTTTGAAGACATTTCACCTCATCCAAGAAACATCTTCAATTCTAACTGACTGGTGGGCAGAACAGATATTGAAGACACAAGCAGTTGGTTTTTTTTCTAATGTGGCATCATGTGAGGCAGTCATTGTCATTTCATTTGACTCATAGGGTAAACAGTTGTGAAGAGATGCTAATACTACATCTTATGTGGGTAATAGGTGGTGGTGTAGACCCCCACTTCTGTTTAGACATGGTTATCATTAGATGAGTGGACAAGAACAACTTCATAAGGGAGGATGTCAGGCAGACGCAGCTTCCCCTGCTGGAGTGTGCAGTAGAGGTAGATGGATGGAAGAGTAAATGTTTATCGGAAGCCTACACACACAAATCAATACCTGCTTTTGACTCGCAGTTGATGTCTGTTGGTTGGTTGTTTATGTTTGTGGTGCATTGGTTCCAGGGTTTGATATTAATTTGTCTTCAGATTTCAGGCTTTCATGTAGCTGAGATAACTGTTCTTGTTATGGCTGGTTGTGTATTTTAATTTAATAACCCCTAACACTGACAGGCTTTACTCTCTCGTGCAAGTCGTAAACATTTCAAAATTAATACCCAACCTTTTTTCTCTCCCTTTTCTTTGTTCCTTTGTAGAATGTCACACCTTATGTCATCCTAAATGCTCACCGTGTCTGCCTGCCACCTGTGGTCTGCCAGCTGAGTATGCCACTCACTTCTCAGAGGCTTTGTGTCGAGAGAAGGCAAACTCTCCTGCCCTGCAGGTCAAAGAGGCCAGTGGGCATGTTCGCTTGGAGGGATGGATGAAACAACCCCGGTAATCTCAGGACTTTTACAATCATGTTGGCAGAGTACCTTTTTTTTCCCACAGCTTTAACAGTATCATGCATTTGTGTGTTTGTTCACCCAGAAATGGTAAGCGTGGTCAGCAGGGCTGGGAGAGGAAATATGTGGTGCTTGATGGAACTAAAATATCCATCTATGATACAGAGCCCAGAGAAGGTCAGTCCTTTCCTGATTTGAGAGAAACTTTGCGGATCCATTCTTGCATTAGATCACTCGTAATCAGTTAAGCCTTTATAGTGCAGTGTGTTGATCTTCTAGACTCGATAAAATTTGAGGAGGAGTTTGAGCTCTGTCTGCCCGATGGGGAGGTGACAGTTCATGGAGCAGTTGGAGCCTCAGAGCTCATCAACACTGCAAAATCAGGTACCTGATCAGTAACACCTAATCCTGATATACAGTCAGCTTATTGTAGGATTTAAAGTATGTCACTTTCTCCCCAATTTTGAGATAATACCCACTTATTTTATATGTACAAAATACACTTTCAAATGTAAAAAGATATATCTTAATTCACCTCAGCGGCAACATTAAGTTGTTAGTAGGATAACAATCTGATGTGCATCTGCATACAGACATCCCGTATGTGCTGAAGCTGGAGTCACATCCCCACACCACCTGCTGGCCAGGCCAGTCTCTGTACTTCATGGCTCCCAGCTTCCCTGACAAGCAACGCTGGGTGGCTGTTCTGGAGTCAGTGGTGGCTGGTAGCCGTGGATCCCGAGACAAAGTGGATGCCGATGCTGTAAGTATTGTGTTTTTCTCATCAGTTTTCATCTCAAATGTGTAAAAAAAAAAAAAAAGATAGCCTAGTGTCTCCTTCATACAAAAAAACCTCAATAGTAACTTTTTTCAGCATACAACAGGGTGGCTGTATTGTATAGGGTGAACATTGGGCAAAATATATTGAATGCCTCCATTAAACATCAGCTTGTTTCTTCATTGCTTTTTCTCTCCCTTCCTCTTCTTTCTCTCTCTGCATGTTCTCAACATCCATGTCTCCTTATGTGTTGTCATCATCTTTGTTCATGTGGTTAAACTGTGCATTTGTATCTCCATTCAACTCGGTTGTGTGGATCATATTATAGGCAGGTGTTTCTAAAAGACAGAAGAACCTATCCCCTCTGGTTCAGGTACAGTAAGTGGCTGCACGAATGCTTGGGCTTCAGTCAACCGACCAGCTAAGCATGCAGTAGCTGTCACCTCTACACATACAGCACTGATACTGTTCAGTGCAGGTTAACACAGTCCCAGGCTGACTGACTGGAAACATTCCACGAAAGGAACTGCCCTGTGAAAATTGCATTCAGTGGTCACACAATGCACATCAATTACATCATACACTCATAAACTTGCATAGTGCATGAATGTGAACAGGTACTGCTTTGCACCTCTGGTCTGGTGTCATGCACTATGTCATGCATGTTTCATTAAAGCCATGTACTGCTCGCTATATCCTTCTTCACTGCAACATGACAGACATCCTACGCCTGCAGGCTTCCGCTGTTGGTGTATGTGTATTTTGTATTGAATTATCCATTTCCCCTTACATCCCAGAATAAGTTATTATGGATGTTGTTGGGTTTTTTGTTTTTTGTTTTATTGCTTTACTACAGAATATGCTACATGGCCAAAAATGTGAATACTCATTTTAACATTATGTCCAGGTGTGATTCTTGGACATCATGTTCAAAGTCGCTAGATTCTTAAGGTTTCACATTTACATTTTATTTCTAAGATTTTCACACGTTAAAATTTAACCCAAATTTTGACGGGATTAATTTTATAGCTCTATTTAAGGGAGTAAAGGTTGTCGAGTCACTAGTGTATTGTAGTCAAGGGGTTTGGTTCATATACAATACATTAATTTAGCATCAGTTTATTTTAGTTAAATGAGAAACCTGTCACACCTGCTCTCCAATAAACACGTACAAAGTACTGTATAAAACATATTCACTAGAACACAGTTGCACATGCTTAATAGTGTCACAGTATGAATTAGAAAGACGTGCAGAGCACATACATCTGCCAAAGAACAATAAATTATGGGATTAAATCCCACAGTTTGCCTGGCCCATTCTCCACTTCTCTCAATGCTTTGGAAGCATAAAAGCAAAATCTTGGAACTGCTCCATGCCTGGTCTGCATTCAATTTATTGGGTTCCTGCTTATTTCATATCTCTCGCACCTCTAAAAGATATTGTGGAAATAGCTTCAGTCAGGTTTTTTTTTTTTTCTGGGGAATTGGGGAAGTATTGATAAATACCCTAACCCTTATATTGAAGGAAGTGGAAAAGCCCCAGTCGTCCATTAAGTTTCATAAAAATCTGTCACATGTGATTTTTGGGAATTGAAACAAACATCTCCAGACCAGAAGTATTTAAAAATGTATGGACATTGTATCTACATACTTTTGGCCACATAGTGTATTTATCTTCTGTAATGCGCCTTTTCAGTCCCATTGTTCTGATTCACACTGCAGCTCATATCTTCAGCCAGACGTAGTCTTCACCATATAATCTGAGGTGAAAAGCATCCTTAAAGCTTTGAAAACTAAAAATAACTAGACTGGAAATCACCAGTGAACCAGTGCTAAGACTGAACCATCATGCTCATCTGTGTAACTTGCTTGGCCCATGCCCCAAACGTCAGTTTCATCAAAATTAGTTCAGTAGTTTTGCCTAACTAGAGAAAAAAAACAGAAAAATACTCAAATGTTGAAACTTTACATAAAGTGTCAGAAAAGAATTCTTGGATCCTCACCAAAATTTATTGGACTCCTTGATTTCAACTACTTTCCATGACCTTTGCTGACCATTGCTGCTGCTGTGAATCTTTTGTTTCTATGGCCACCCAGAAACATTTGCACAGCTTTGAACACACTGACTTTTCTGTCCACATTATTGAATGAATAGAGAGATAAAAAAAAAATAGTTAGGAAATTATGAATATCAGAAACTGGCAAATAATCAAAGTTTGCTTCAAATGCATTCTCACCTCCAAATATTTTTTCATTTATTGGAATTTGTTCAAATTTATGGACCTTAGTACCATATTCAGTGAATTCAACTTGGATGGGTTGTTTTGGAATACCCCAAAATACAAAAAAGAAATCTGTGTTGCTGTCAGTCTTGCAGGGATACCTTTTATTGCTCTAAACCGATAATTGGTGGAAGATGTTTAAGCTGGCTTCTCCCTCTGTTCCGTGTCTCTCTCTCTTTCTGATTCTTGTCATAATAGAAACTTCTGGGTAATTCTCTGCTGAAGCTGGAGGGTGATGACCGTTTGGACATCAATTGCACTCTGCCTCTCACTGACCAGGTACCAACAGGACCATAATGCAGTTGAATTAAACTTTTGCTCAGTCTAAAGCCTTTCTGCTATAGAATGAAGTTCCAACATCTCCCTTTTCCTCTCCTTCAGATTGTGTTGGTCGGCTCTGAAGAGGGTTTGTACGCTCTCAATGTCATTAAGAATTCTTTGACCCACATTCCAGGGCTGACCTCAGTCTTCCAGATCCAGGTCTTGAAGGATCTTGATAAGCTGTTGATGATCACTGGTCAGTAACAGATTTTATGTGACATCCATTAATAAGTTAAAAGTAGATTTTAGTTGTCTTGTATCTCACACAGCTTTTTGATGTGTTAGTTGTTTTGAACCTGGGATCTGGAGGGTAAATGTAGCTTTGCTGGTTGATGATAATAATGCCAATCTACTGAAGTAAACAGCTTTTCTTGTGTTTTTGATCAGTTTTTGTTCTGCCTTCCAGGAGAGGACAGGGCTTTGTGTCTGGTGGAGATCAAGAAGATTAAACAGTCGCTGTCTCAGTCCCATCTCCCAGCTCAGCTCGACCTCAACCCTTTTATCTTTGAGACAGTCAAGGGATGCCACCTCTTCTCCTCTGGAAAGGTGGGTAAAGATATCGCTGCGACCAATGGCTGCTGATAAAATTAACATCACACAAAAAGCATAGCAGTATTCCATCCTGAGTGAAGCATTAATCTTTCTTCACAGATTGATAATGGGATGTGTATCTGTGCTGCAATGCCCAATAAGATTACGATCCTGCGACACAATGAAAGTCTCAACAAGTTCTGCATCAGAAAGGTGGGTGGCCTTTAACGACTGATAAATAAATAATAATATCATTGATGAATGGCAGCGCTTTTTAGCAATGCAGATGGTTCTCATTCTCAGGTGATGAATGAATTTGAAAAAGTTTTTCTTGATTTTCGCAGGAAATCGAGACATCAGAGCCATGCAGCTGCATCCACTTCACTGGCTACAGTATCATTATCGGCACCAACAAGTTCTATGAGATTGAGATGAAGCAGTACGTACTTGAAGGTAGGTCACCTGTCGATGTCACTCACTTGTATAGAATCCTAGTTTTTTTTAAATGAAATCTTTCATCAAGCAGTTGACCTTATAAGCAAGTATAAACAATTGTATTTACATCATTGTTAGTTTTCAGCTTTAACAAATGGACTCACGGTGATGTGATGTGATGTGACGTTTTTCAGAGTTCCTGGATAAAAACGATGTGACACTAGCTTCAGCTGTCTTCGCTGCATCCTCCCACAGCTTCCCTATCTCCATCATCCAGGTCACTACAGCTCCACAGAAGGATGAATACCTGCTATGTTTCCATGGTTAGACTCCTGTTTTCTCTCTGTTTTGGCACATTTTACCTTTTGTATCTGTCAGAAAACCTGAATTTAATATAGTGGAATACATTTCTTTCGTCTGTTGATTTGTGTTGTCGTCTAAAGGAAGGATATTTGTGTGATAGTTGTGATTATATTTTTTAGAGTTTGGTGTGTTTGTGGATGCATATGGCCGCAGGAGTAGAACTGATGATATCAAATGGAGCCGTCTGCCTCTCTCATTCGGTTAGTGGGAATCGCAATATCTTCCACGAAGCTTTAAAAATGTCTTCAATCTGATTTATCACATGATGTGTGGATGTTTGATTGCCAGCCTACAGAGAGCCTTACCTGTTTGTGACCTACTTCAACTCTCTGGACGTTATTGAAATTCTTGGACACGCTGCTCTGGGGTAAGATTGCCTTCTGCTCTTCTGACAGTACCAATATATCAGTGAAGTCATTTTTACTCATAATCATATTTTTATGGATCTTTACTCAGCATCATTGTCTATTGTCTCCAGGCCCCACTCGTACGCACACCTGGACATCCCAAACCCACGCTACCTGGGCCCAGCCATCTCATCTGGGGCGATCTACCTGGCCTCCTCCTACCAGAACAAACTGCGGGTCATTTGCTGCAAAGGCAACTTAGTGCAGTGTCAAGAGGGTATGGGAGACCTCCAGCGCAACGGCTCTGGACGCAGGTGAGACTCTTACTATAATATACTACTATAACTAATTATTAGCTAAACCTTTATCAGGTCACTTGTTCTGGCTGTTCCTCCCAGTTCTCTTAAATCTGCTTATGTACCAAAGTATTCTTAGCTAGTGTCCTAAATAATGTGCTGTGATAACTCAAAATAACAAATTATGATTTAGTCACTGCACTAAAATGTGATATTAAAGTAACGGACAAACGTAACTATAGCTTTCCTTCATGTATGATGTCTTCCTACCTCCTGTTTTATATAACGCTACTGTGTTTAGAGAGTTTGTATCATGTGACAAATGACTAAATATAACTCCAAGATGCCTCACTGAAGTCTGTGTTTAATTGGATAATAATGAATTCAGGACAGATGAATTCAGGACATTTCACTTACTGAATAATTAAATGCCTTATTTTGTCTTAGGAATATAAATAAATCAAACTTAAATAAAGGTCCTGCTATATTAATCCTATAAATGATTTTTACTGAAGGAAAGTTTAGTTATTTTTGTCCTTTGATGCACTTTTTTTTCTTCATGCAATGTTTTGTCTTCATTGTCATGCAGAAATTGCACAGTATGAGCACACTGTCATTTATTCCATGCACACTGGTGGTGTTAAGGGCCAGTACGGCGTGCTGGCACTGTTGGGCACAGGGTGGCATCCTAAAGTGGTGATGGATAAAGTGTAGTTTCTATGTTTGCTCTGTTTTTGAAACAGAAGCATAACAACTTTATTCTGCTCTTTACAGGAGGAAGAGCTCATTTTTTATCTGTAACAAATCCTGAGGTGTAAAATTTTAGATTAAAAGACTATGCCTCCTGTCAAATGTAGAAAGGAAACTGTTGAATAAAGACTGACTTCATTTTGCTGTTCTGAGACTGGTCTATCACTCTGCTGATTTTGAAAACTGGTTTTAGAAGCCATTCAAAAATTTTCTTTTGAATTATTACTATTATTCTTACTCAGAGAAAACCAAATTGAGTTGGTGGGAGCAATTTCTACTTATTGTGAATAATAATGCACCAAAACTCATCATTTTGAGCTTGATGGTTAGCCCGTCATTCTCACCACATCTGCTCACTGACCCGACGGTGCCAAGCACAGCCCACGATCCCAGACACCACCCCTCTTCACCTTTTCACCAACTCTTCCTGATGGTCTTTACACCTCGGTTCTTCCTTAACAGCCCCAACAAGCGTGGGCCTCCTTCTTACAATGAGCACATCTCCAAACGGCTGGCGGCCAACCCCCTAGTTCACGGAGATCCCGGCACACCCCACCGCTACCGAGAGGCCCGCACAGAGTTCCGACGGGACAAATCGCCCAGCCGTCCATTAGAGAGAGAGAAGTCTCCTGGCAGAATGCTGGAGAGTCGGATAGCGGGGTCTCCAGGCAGGGCCATGGTTGACCCTCGGTTAGAACGCTCTCCAGGCAGGGCCATGGCAGACCCTCGAATGGACCGTTCTCCCGGCCGAATGATGGACGTCCGTAGGGAGAGGTCGCCTGGGCGGTTCGAAGAGCATCAAAGGCTTCACACTGGCTCTGGACGCACACCCATAAACCCCATAAACAAGGTGGGTCAAGCAGTAGGTTGATTTTTGCTGCTTTGCATTTCATACTCTTGTCATGGATGCAGCTTTACTTTTTGTACAGTTCTTGGCATGAATATTCAGTAATCTGATTTACTGTTTTTGAATTAATCTTACAGGTATGGGACCAGTCCTCTGTTTGAGAGACAGCGGAGCGACAGACAGGAATCCGTCTTTGGAAAGAGGAAGAGAGAAGCAGAAAATCAGTGAGAATGTCAAGAAGTCATGATGAAACACTGCCACACATCACGTTTGACTGACATATGAGCTGACAAACCCACAGAAGAAAACAACTATCAGAATGGAGAGAACTAAATAGATGTCGTTAGAATCAGGTTATTTTTTCTCAATGTACTGACCCAAGTCAATAAAGGTCAAAAAAACGCCATATTGAATAAGTTTTTTAGCCTGCTTTTATGAGATATATTTGAGCATGCGCTCTGAGAAAGAATTAGTCATTGATTGGCTCTTCAAAGAGAAAATATGAGATATGATTTCTCCACTTTAGATCTGGCTCTGTAGATTTTTCTGGGTTTTTTGGTTAACTATAGACAGCAGTGAATATGAAACATAAGCACAGCCGCAGCCACTTCATTAAAGCCTAAATATTTACAAAGTCAGTCACTAGTGAAAATGGCAAGAATTATAGCTGTAAAACATCCGGTCCTTTCCACCCTCGTCTCTGTTCTTCGTAGCGTCACATCAGGGCAGGAGCATTCTGTACATCGAACAGCATTTCTGGCTACAGCCCTGTGCTGTTGTGTCAACACACAATCGTCCTCTGCTACTTACAATCATTTCCTGTAAAGATCAGTCTTTTATCAAGACTGTGCTTTAACATGGTGACAGGATCCGGCTGGAGCACAAACAAATTTAAATGAACCTTCCCTGACCTGTAGAACCACACGTGAATGATTGTCTGCCCTCAGATAGGTTGAGACTAAAACTGCACTACCCACAATCCTCAGCAGGACTTTCTAATCCTTCAGAATGCTATCTGACTGTAAATAGACAAGACATAATTTTATATATATTGAGAAGGAATTTCAAGGCTGGACAAGCCATGTCTATTTTTGTTAAAGAAAAAAAGTGATTGTGTCCTCTTGAATGTCCAATGAGTATTATTTTAATATGTCCAAACATTCTTTATTAAGTGGGTGATTGTATCTGATCAAACTCATTTATGCACTTCATTCTGTCAAAGACGAAACCTCAGTGCTGAACTATATGACAGGAAGGGGGGAAAAAAGATAATCTTTGAAGCTTACAACATAGTACTTGAGCATTTCCTCTTGTATATTACCCCAAACTGTTTTAGGTGAAGATAATAATCTATGTTTTGTTCCTGATTCGTAAATGGCATGGATATGTATATCTGAAATTAAACGGAGTGTTGTCTTCTGCTTCCACCTCCTTTTGAATTATATTTAATTCTGCCACTGAACAGCGAAGCACGTGAATAACATCTTTATTTTAACAGTTAACTATTTGCACAGTAGATTCATCATATTATTGTCATGAAAATAACTGTTAAAGATGAAGCAGACCGTCCTAAATGACTGTCCAGCTGCTGAGACTGATGGTCACATGATCATTTTATTTCTGTATCGTTTTCATATATTTTTTTATTTATAGAATTATGAATATTTCTGCAGTTTTCATGTGTTTAGAGAACAAAAAGCCACCCTTTACGTCCCTAGTATGTCTGCTGGCAGTAGGAAAGTCTTGTTTCTTCAACTCTAAATCCAAGCTGAATCTATTCAAGCCTAAATTAAACCAGCTGATTGGTGACAAATGTTTAAAAAAAAAAAATGAATAAAACCTACCCAATGTTGCAGATTCCATACAAAGCCCTGTCTCTATGGAAATGGTGCCCCATCCTGTTTGTTTACTCTTTGTTGTCATCTGTTTGTTTTTCCAAGAATCATAAATGCCGTAATGCTGGATGTGATATTGGTGTCTGCTATCAAATGTTTTATTAGCCTTCCCTGTAGAGGTTTTGTCACAGAATATTAAACAGAACCATTTCATTTCACTTCTACTTGACCTCCTTATTGTGTGCTTGTCTGCTTGAACAAGCAATATTATTTGTTATATGATATATTACACGCAGAAAGAAGTAAACATGTTGTATCTGATGCCCTTTTGCCCCGGTTCTGTCTACCCACCTTAGTGGCTGCTTATGAAGTGGCCATTTGTCTACATCCTTTGTTTTGGAAGAGGCTATGCTATTTATAGATGTCTGATCCTGATGCGATGATGGCCTGCCATTCCAGTCATGATAGCTGCAGAGGCTGCTTGGACCAGAATCTGAGAAGAGCCCAAGGAGATCTTAACAATAGCATCTGCCTGGTTAACAATAACTCTTCTAATTCTGGCCGTCGTCTCACCGCGCTGTGAGACGACACCACTGACATCTGCTGTTTGTTCATCAACTGTGTTTTACTTGACAGTGAACGGTCTGAATGCAGGAAGGCTTTCAGCACCTCTCTTAATATAGATTACCCACTGAGGGCCTCGCATCTTTGCTCGGGCCCATTCAGCTCATTTTCACAGACTGTCACTTTTCTTGACCTGGGACCTATAAGTGGTGCTGAACGACTTGTTAATGGTCAGGAGACATGTAGCACATTGTAAGGATGGGTTCCGTGTCAGCAGTATTGCACTTGAGTATGTTGCACTTGCTGCTGTTGACAAATTTGAGCTCAGATTCACAAGCTGTTTATTCTCCAGTGTGAATTGCAGAATAGATCTAAGACATATTTTAATGCATGGTCTACACTGGTCTCTCATTTTATTTCAGATGCAGTGTGAGTGAGATATGTCATTAGTTTGGTGACTATCAGCCATTTGTTTTAGAGAGTAAAAGAGCATGTACTATGCACATGTCAAATTATGTCAGTTATGTAAGGAAGTTAGAGACAAATGTGGCCTCCTTACCTGAACTGACCTGACCAATGAAAGTGCTTCTCAGGTAGTACGATCCTGACAGGTCAGTAAATTAAAATGAGCTGGTGAGTTTAAAGCTCTCTCAGAATCACTTCTGTCCAGTGAGGAGCTGAAGGGAACGCAGAAGGCTGTGAAGTAACAATTCCATCTCAATCTTTCAAAACATACTTATGTTTAAGATCTTTTATCTTGTCCCTTCATGACGTCTGACATATTTTTGTTAAAAACAGCATACAGACAGTTTTCTTGTTAGTGTAGGTTTTGTTCTATATTTAAGTGATGTATTCATTATATCTTTGACACCAGTTACATCACACTGGGGAGGATTAGGGTTGATTATGGGGTTTTATAGTGACCATCAACAATGGGTCCAATGACTGGTAAGCTTAAAGAAACCTGCCTGATCTGATATAATAAGTCTGTGAATTAATCACATCAACAATTTCATTAACACCCACAACTTTTAAACAGTTTTTTTTTTTTTAAATACAGATTTATAATTCAGAAGATTAATTTTTCTCTTTTGTCTTACCTTCCTGACATCACATTTATTAATGCCAAGATGTAGAAAGTTCAAAGTGATTGTGTTATAACCTTGAGTCTGCTGTTTCAATCACAATGTCATGACAAAACAGCCCGACTGGTCATTTGTGTGTGTGTGTGTGTGTGTATGTGTGTTATTAGTGTGTGTATGTCTGTCTACATTTTTAGCATGTAATACTGTATGTGCTGTATGTAGCATCATTTACCTGTCACTTCCAAAAGAGGACATAGTTTATAAATATCGTCCAGTAGCACAGAGGGATGGGGCTACAAAAGGATACCCGCGATGTCCCCATTGTTCACTGGCATCATTGTCAGACTGACCCCCCCAGCCACTCAGCCATGGTAAGCCAGTATGTGTGTGTAGTATGTGGCGACATTCCTCTTGCTTCAAAGATGCTAACTAACGTACAGATTGTATACTTTTAATTTGAAAATAGAGGCAGTCCTGAGTTGAATGGGTGGCTTAATGAGATATATTCCATGCTAATAATTATTATGTTTTTAAAATTTCCTGACCATGTACTGAATGTGTTGTCTTGATACGAAATGCATCCTAGATTATACTAAAACTATTTTAAAAATAAAAATTGTAACAAAATTTGATTTATTAACAGTCAGCTAGTTTTGATACATTTTGATATCCTAGGCTTGAAGTGTAAGCACATGTATGTACTGATTCCTCAACATTTTGGTCATTAATCCTTACATTCATACTATCAGACGTTACTGTACAAGCTCCCTCCTCACTGTTCCTCCTTTCTATGTTCCAAAAGGCCCCCAAGAAAGCAAAGAGGAGGACGGCAGAGGGAGCCAACTCCAACGTCTTCTCAATGTTTGAGCAAGCTCAGATCCAGGAATTTAAAGAGGTGAAAGATTGATTTATTTGTTGCTCATTTAAGTTCATCTGACTGTGGACATTGTATATGAACATACATGCAGGCTCTGATTTAAATTACTTAGCAACACACGCGTACAGGTCTCCATTTCCTCCCTGTGTCCTTCCCTGCATCTTCATTTCCACTGTTCATCGCTGTAGTATGTCCACCTGTCTATTTTTCTGCTCCTGGCTTGACAGAAGTGAGACTTGTGGTATGCTGGTATGAGAGTCAGCAGTGCCCAGACATCCAGACTGTCATCAGTGATTAGGGGACAGATAAACTGCTGGGCATGTCCTGAATGCCAGGAGGCTCACAAGTTATAAATACTTAATAGTGTTCACTTAAAAAGATGGTAGACAGAGTCGTCAAGGGAACTTAAAAGAGTGTATACCAAAGATTGGACCTTATTCTTAAAACATAACCTCCTTTTTCTTTTATGTCTGTTATAAATGTAATTATATGTACATCTATGCAATGTACATGTGGCATGAAAGGGTTAAAACATTAATTTCATTATTTCAACATAAAATCCTTTGAAACAAGGAGACTCATTAATATCCACTGTCCTGTGCCCTGACCTCAGGCCTTCACTATCATGGACCAGAACAGAGATGGCTTCATTGACAAGAATGACTTGAGGGACACTTTTGCTGCTTTGGGTATGTCTATTAGTTTCTGTTTTTATTCGCTGTGGTTGCAGACAGAGTCTCTGAGGCGTGAACGAGCAGCAGCTGAATCTGCCTAATCTACCGATGTCATGTTCATGTTGAATGTTTGCTGCCGCAGGACGTCTCAACGTGAAACAAGAGGAACTGGATGAGATGCTCAAAGAGGCTCCCGGTCCAATCAACTTTACCGTCTTCCTCACCATGTTTGGAGAGAAGCTGAAAGGTGATGATGATGCTCGATAATCACAAAAACCTTATCCAACTTATACAAGCAGAGGATTGATTTAAACATATTTTTTGTATAACTGTACTGTTTGGATCGGTCCAGGAGCTGATCCAGAGGAGACGATCCTTAATGCGTTCAAAGTCTTTGACCCTGAGGGAAAAGGTGTGCTGAGGAAGGACTAGTAAGTGACTGAACACACTCCACTCCACCCAACATGTTTGCAATTAGTACATTTATTGCAGGGGATGGATGTAATGTTACTGTATCCATCTCTCTCATTCATCCCAGTAGGAATCCATTATCAGCCACATTCATTCCCTCCTGCAGTGAACAGCTCATGATGTGTGTTTTTCCCCTCTCTGCTGTTCAGTGTGACACAGATGCTGACAACACAAGCCGACCGATTCTCCCGCGACGAGGTACACTCTAGTGTTTTTACACCACTCATCATTCTCACGTCAGATGGGTTTGTGCGTGTGAAAGTTGAGCGTCGTTATGACGACCATCAGCATCCATATCATAAACACTTTTGTACGGGAAATCTTAACTCTGTGTTGCCATTGTCAAAGCTCTGATAACAGCTTTGCTCACGCTTTTTGTTGTCTAGATGGAGCAGATGTTCACAGCCTTCCCCCCAGATGTAGCTGGGAACCTGGACTATAAGAACCTGGTGCACATCATCACCCACGGGGAGGAAAAGGACCAGGAGTAACACTGTTGTCAACATGTTCATCAAATAAATAGTCCATCATGGTTTGAAACCAGCCTGCTGCCCTCGGAGATATGGACTGTGGAGTATCGACACATCTTAATGTTAGCTGTATCGTGTCTGTACAGTACTCAGCAGTACTTAGTCAAATCAGCAGCGTCAACATAGTGAACTGTCTCACTCCCTTTCAGCCTCTTTTTTCACACTATGTTCTTACATTTAGCTGACACCACTTAAATTATTGTTTATTATCCACACAAATCCACCTCTGCAGTCTGCTCATGTTCACTTAATAAAAGTTTTCAAATAAATACAGGGAGTCGGCCTCTTTCTGAGTTGTTTTTTTTTTTACATTTTCTGAAGATGTGAAGAAAGTAGCTGCAGAGAGAAAGCAGATAAGTTTGTATTCTTCTTACTTACATGTGACTGCAGAGAAGGCAAAATCATGAACAACACTTTCCTGCAAACCTGCAGCTTCAGTTTTAAGTGGGATGGAATGCATCTCATTGCTGAGAGGACAGCTGACCTCAGGCTTCAGCACTGAGTTTGCACAAGTGCCTTGTGTGCATGAGTAAAAGCAATGGTGGGACTTTAATGAGATAACAGCCTGTTGTTATTTTAGTGTTGTGATAATATAAGAAGGGTAATGCTATACCCAGAAGTCTGAGCAATAGATACATAGGATGCCACCAAGTGATCCTTACCGCCCTCACCTTCCTTACTTGCCAGACCTTGACGGGGTGATTATTCCAGGGAGAGTGCTTGAGGCAGGTGGGAAGCCGGCTTGTCAAATCCAGACTAACGAATTGCTTTCTGAAGAGGAGAAATGTCAGGAATGGTGAGGGATAAGTGCTTGGATCAGCGCTTGGATCAACTCGACATCTGAGCTCACATCACATGTCCTTTTTTAACAATCTCTAGGAACAGTAAGGCCGTTGAAGGAGAGGAACTTGAGGAGGAAATACAGTAAGCATTGGTCTGATGGCTATTCTTTTTCCAGTAATGTATCAATGCACTGCACAGAAAATGAGGGAATATTCAGTCAGCAGTATAAAATATAACAATCTTTCATATTTATTTCATCTCTTTAGGAGGCACAAGCGATTGGAAGTCGCTTTCACCTGCTTTGGTGTAAATGAAAGTGACAACAGGTGCGATGGGGAGGCAGTGCAGGACACCGCCCTAAAAGGGAACGGTTTAGCATGCAGTGACCAGAGACAGTTGCTCTCGTTATCCTTCCTGATTGATTTCTGTCTAGTACTGTATTGTTGGTGTCCTGCAGCCAAATCAGGTTGCAGTGGTAATCCATCTCCTGCAGGACGGCACATCCATAGATGTGGTCACATCAAGAGCATGGTGGAGATGGCAGACCAGCTGTGCATGTTTCTGCTCAAACTCTTAAGGGCCTGACGCCCTCTGGTGGGACCTCTGGTGGCCCACAGGCCGACATCAGGCATGTACTGTACTGGTATTCTATTGTTCAAATAAAATACATCTCCCACATGTATATTCAGGCTTTCAGCTATAAACTCCACATATTCCACATTGGATTTTTTTCAGTGGAAAAATGATTAACCCTCC
Source organism: Antennarius maculatus (assembly GCA_013358685.1). Taxonomy (NCBI): domain Eukaryota; kingdom Metazoa; phylum Chordata; class Actinopteri; order Lophiiformes; family Antennariidae; genus Antennarius; species Antennarius maculatus. The sequence goes on along the minus strand of CM023609.1, from coordinate 19,128,342 downwards.
ACCCAACCGAGACTACTGACCTTTTATTGGAAAAACATTCAACTATCACTCAATGTGACATTCTGTATAATTCATCACACAAACACACCCTAATGGCCAAGTGGGAAAATAAATGATGGTAAATCAAATGAACGTATAAAATGATCAGCAGGAGCTAATGCTCAGAACATGCCCTTATCAGAAATAAATTACATCGTCTTTATAAATGTTGAACATCATTCTACAATTGTAGCTTCTGTGAAATAGTCGCTATCATCAGACTGCTGAGCAGCAGATCCTCCATCCCGTTGGGAATATTAAAGGAATATTACACCAATCATTGACCAGTAGAAGCATTTTATAGTGTGCTGAGATTGCAATAATAGCTTTGTCCTTGAGAATTATAATAAGATTTAAGTTAGTTCTTAAGTGCCATTTAGTCCATAACCTCCATTTAGAAATAATGGATGAATTTTCTGTTAGAATTGTACATTTTATACCTGGTGTGTGTTACGCTATTCATCCACACGGCAATATCTTATAGTTGGAACTACATAATGCAACTGTCATTCTATGTTATTATTATGAATACTGTACTATTTTTTGGTATATACCACAGTGCACTGGCCCAGAGTTTCCCCCGCCTCACGCCCTCAGTCAACTGGGATAGGCTCCAGCCCCCCGCGACCCGCCACAGTGGATGAAGCGGTTGATAATGAATGAATGGTATATACTGATATACTGACATAAAAAAATCTACTGTGCTCTTTCAGTCTTATACACCTCTGGGGGAAAAAATGACTAAATCCATTCATAACTTTCTTCAAAATACTGCAAACACCAGCATACATCTAACCCCTTGTTGAAAAAGACTAGACTACACAGCCGGCTAGAATTCACACCATGCCTTTTTCTTTGGTTTTAGGCATTTGGATCATTGTTTTAATTTGGTTTATATCCTTGTTATTCATCCTGACTTTGACATGGAAAAAAACGTCTTACAGCAGCTTCATCCATGTAGTGTGGTTTGTCTGCAACTAGGATTATCCTGCTGAGTTTAACAATAAATTCTTACATTAATTACCAACCCCTACCTGCCCAATCTTATTGGACATGTTTGATGAATCAGCTGAACCTCTTAAATTGCACTAGACCTTCGCCCGCATCTCAGTGTCCTATATTTCTGAAAAGAAACGCCCCGTCCATCTGGATCTATTTTTCTTCTAGCATCAGTACATGAAATCCATTCGAACGGTTCTGAATCTTCATTATTGCTTCTACTTATTGAGACCCAATATTTATTGTCCCCTCTACACATACTGTACTGTATATCACCCCTGTGTAGCTCATTATCCTGTGGAACGGTTTTGATTTGATTGGCCTATTATTATTAGTGCTTAAAATATTGAAGAAATTATTTCAGAAAAAAAAAACCTTGAAATGTTGAAAGAGATCTCTCTCTAACTAAATTAAATCTGAACCACTTGCCACAGTACAACTTAACAGCTGGCTGGCGCGTCTCTTCAGTTTCGCTCTTTGCCGCTAGATGTCGCTGCTCGTTACGTAAAGGAGGTGGCAGCCAGTCTGAGGGGGGGCTGGATATGGACCGCCGGAGACTCCAGGGGGCCGGCAGGGGATGTGACTGTTTTCGTCGAGCAGCAACGGAACTTAAAAACTTCCCTGCTTTCAGCGAGGTAGAGGGGAGATTTGGCGATTCGTTTGGCTTTGGTAATCGACAGAGGAGGATCGGTCCGGTTCGTTTGAACGATTTCCGGTCAACATGGATGATTTAGGTAAGTTCGCTCGCGCTGAAAGCAACATTTAACGTTCCGTGTCCGCAGCGATAGTGTGAACGCGTCACGCCGAGATTAGAGACGGACAACCGGGGCGGTGACTGGTGGTCCGTTTGGGTCAGAAGCAGCTGGACCTTGGGGGGTCCAGGTGGGTCCAGCACGAGGTGATGACGTCAGAAAGGCCCCCGCGAAATGTCCAACATCAGACTCATCACGATCATCCGCTTAGCGACCACGCGTGTCGGTTGTTATTGGGAAAGTACCGGTCGTCTCGGTTGGGGAGGACATGGGTCTCCGACAGCAGTGATCGTGGACAGGTGACACCTCCTCTTCCCCCCACGTCACGGAAGTCGGCACGTTGGGTTCGGTGGGGCTCCTGTAACTTTTAATCGAGCTCCAAACTGGTTTAATTATGGACATTTCCCGCAGGTCTTTGGATTAGATAAGTCCCTCTAGAACAGCTGGACTCTTTGATCAAATCCTCTGTAGCCCATTAAAGCCCCGTGGAAGTCATTTTCAGCTTGACTCCAGCTGATGGTCACAGTTTGGATTTGGTTGCCCTCATGCACACATGAATCCACCAGAACTCCTCTACCTCTGAGGATTAACTGGAGTTCCAGAATTACAGTTTTGCATTGCCTGAGGGCATAAAAAAAGCTCTTCCTGGTTCCCAGATTTTGTCTTGAACTGTTCCTTTACTTTTATTATAGTTTTATACATTTCTAATATGTTGACAAAATACTAACTCTGCCTGTAGGAACTGGTTGTATGATTTTCCACTTTATTCACAAGATATTCTGAAAATTTAGTACTCTAATTAGTTTTTTTGTATGGGTGGATTTTTGGCAAAGGGAGAATACATTTTTTCCTCAAGCAGATCCAGGTGTGGTTGCAGGAGACTTGTTTTTGTTTTTTTTGTTTTTTTTATATTTTGTCAGTATACTGAAAATTATAAAAGATTGGTGTTCATTACCAAGGGCCAACAGCCTTATCTAAAATCGGAAGAATTACCCTGTAATCAGAATTAACTCAATGCGGATGATCCTTTTATTTTGATTCTCACCAAATTGTACAAAGTTGTGGATACTAAGTATTAAGATCCCTGGATCAATTAATCATTTCTGGAGAAAGTAAAGAATATGTTACCATAGCTCACAGCATTAAAGGAAACGAACAAAAAAGATTTCTATGGTCACCACAGTTTTATTGTCAGGATCATCAACGTTTGTACTCCTGCCCGGTTGACTGCGCTTTGTGTTTACGAGGCTTTGACTTTTACCCTGGCAACTGTAAGGATATGTTTAGCAGGAAATCCAAGTAATGCAGTCGGGTTCGTTGGATGCTAAAAAAAAAATACCAGTCAGAGATGTCAAGTCAAAGAAGATAAATGTGGTACAAAAGCCATGCGGCCCTCTGTGAGCTGCAGGTGGACATGTTTTTAGAAGAGCTGTCGCTCTGCGCTGCAATGTTAGAACGTCCTTCCAGACAGGACAAGGCTGTTCGCTGGGATTCTGTTTGTGCATTTTGACCTTGTGCCTTAAAGTTGAGTCTTTATTTAGCTGTTGCCATAATATTTTCTCCACAGTAGAACACCTGTATATGTTTCAGTTGGGTCAAAACCCGCTCTGCGGTTGACATCTCAGTAGTAAGACTGAGACTGTGCCAAGAATATTGGTCATTCTATATCCAGTCAATATTTATGGATACCTTCTCACCTTACGTGGTTTAAGGGCTTTCCTTAAAGTGGCTGCTTAAAAAAGAGTGTTACACAATCCAGTGTAATTACCATGTCACAGAGGTTATAAATTCTGTCATCATTTAAGCAGAGACCTGTAAAAAAAACATACTCAAACTAAGAGAAATATAGTGTCCACGTTCCACCCTGTCCAGTGTTCTACAGACAATGTTGAGAAGGAAGTCAGAAGGAAGGAAGGAAGTAAGGTGTTGAAGTGAGAAATCCATCCGTCCATCTCACACTTCAGACAAGACAAGAAACAGAGAGTACATGTATATTTAGTATAGGAGTACTTCTCAAGTGCTGAACCAGCAGCACCAAGAAAACTTCCACCAACCAGCTCCCATTCCCTCGCTGTTATTGTTTGTTTTCAACTGTCCTCCCTGTTCCCATGCTGCTCCAACACTTGTCACACAATAATACGTAATCTGACTGTCCAACCCCACTAAAATCATTTTTACTATCATTCTCAATTTGTTATGAGCTCATGCTTCCTTCATCACCAGACCCACACTGCTTGCAGACAGGGCATTGGGATGGATCAGACCCACATGCAGAGACTGGGCCTCAGCCAAATTTTATTCTCCTTAAACACTGCACTGCCCCACCCTCCTCCTCCCTACTCCCACCATTCCTGTGGTGAACCACATAGGAAGCTGCAGGATGCAGTCTATTGACAGTTGAAGGCTGACAGACTTTGCAGGAGATCAGTCCAGCCAGACTTGAAGATCCCTGGATTTAACGAACAGGGGATTGATTTTAACACGTGTCGTCGTTCGTCCCCTTTTTTCCTGTGCAATCTGCAGTTCAGATGTTATGGCACAAAGCAAACTTTATCAGTGCTGCCAAGCGTTGCTCCTGACTTCACTGCTCTGGGCTTGCACCAACAAGACCTGAATGTCAAATAGCCTCTGAAGTTTATATCCTTGTACAGACTCGGTGCAGTTCAGCGTTTCTCCAAAGCTGTTTGAATCAATCCACTGGAATTTGGACAGTTTCTTGAAGACTTTTCACCTCTCACCTAAGAGGTTTCTTCAGTTCTCCAAAGCTGTTTGAATCAATCCACTGGACTTTAGACAGTTTCTTGAAGACGTTTTACGTCTCACCCAAGAGGCTTCTTCAGTTCTGAGGCCAGTTCTTGGATGAGAGGCGAAACTTATTCAGGAAACTTTCTGAAAGTCCAGTGGATTGATTCAAACAGCTTTTGATAACCATGACCTGGATAACTGAGAACCTACACAGACATCTCAGCGTTTGATGGGGGTTTTTTTTGCGAATTCAGTCAGTGTTTGTCGATCTGTCTTACCGTTTCCTTTGTGGCATCATTTGAAGTGAAGCGATTCCCTGGAGCCCTGTCAGCACATCAGCTACAGCGCTGGAGATGGCACCCTTTGAGTGGGCGATGCCAAAGTAGCTTTAAACAACTCCAAATGAGATCTGACATAGCCTAGAGACTTAGCCAATCTAAATTTAGGTTGGCTCATTGTTTGTACACCAAAGAAAGACACTAACAGTTCACGTGAGAACATTTGACGAATTCACTGTAAATACAGAGGAATTGTTTTTCACTTTCAGTGATGGTTTGGATAATAACCCAACATTTCCAGTGCTGCATTGTCAGCCTCTTTAGTTTTCAACAACTGTCAATCTTCCTCAAACTGTACACAAAACATTCCCTCCACACCTTGGGGGAGGATGGGTTTGTGGTCTGAATACACCCCATGAAATTTTGCTGTATTCCAGAGAAAGGGAAGGGATCTAGTTTTGTTTTTGTTTTGTTTTTTGACAGGACCTTGAGTTTGATTTTGGATGAGGTCTGTTTTATCTAAAGGGAACTTTTTGGTCATATGCTTATTTACATATTCTAAGTGTCCCTCCAATGTGCCTCTTCAGTGTAATTACTAGATAATTAGATCAGTTTTAAAAGCATCTTCTTTGAATCTATGAAGTCAAAATATGTTGCCTTTGTATAGAATTCATAAATGTGTCTTTATCTGTCTTTTGTTGGACACAAAGTGGTTCTCACCACACATTTAAACGTTTACACTAAATGTCATTGATGCCATTAAATGTGAACCTGTAGCTGTTAGCTTCTTAGCTTAGCACAAAGACTGGAAATGAAAAATAGCCGTTTCCAGAGGTAACAAAGTTTCTGTAAAATGTAAGATGTAACAAACATGTTAATCATGGTCCTCAGACAGGCTGGTAGGTGAAGCTGGAAACGGTTTGGCAATGTTTTTTCCCCTGGTTTTTTTTATGCTTTACTGCCTGGTGTTATGTTATTTATAAGAATAACTGAAAAAGTTTTGAACAGATTTCAGTGAATTGTGTGGAAAGGTGGGCTGTGACAAGTGATACAAGAGTAGGTAGTGTTGTGGTGTCGCCATAGTTAATTCACTTGGCTGTGGCATATGCTATAATTCCCCTTGAGTTGATTTTAAACCTTAACTTTTTAAAGGAACTAAAAGTGACATCTTTGTCTCTCCTCCTTATATTTATGACTTACTTTTTTTGAGTCATGGAAACTAATAAATAGAGGTTCCCATTTTCAAAAAATAAAATAAAAAGTCCCTCCATTGAACTTCTCAGTTCATGTGAATCACATTTCCAGTAACTGTGGGCTTAATGCAGCGAGGCTCATGCACTACACAAGATGACTTCTTGTGTGCAACGTGTGCATATAAATCAAACACCAAATCAATGTCTGTATGCTTGAGAGAATCCCTCCAGATCCCTGGCAGTGTTTGTCCATCTGTTGAATTTAAAAATGAAAATGCTGAAGGGCTTTGAAACATGGTGCATACACACAAACAAAACACACCCACACAGACACACAAAAACGCATACACCCTCCTGATTCAAGACTACTAGTATAGACAGACAGTTCTAAAAGGGAAGCTGACTAAGCAGTGACAGCTCTGCACTCGGCCAGCCGTCATGTCATCTCTTGCACCCACTGCGCCGTAACAACGGCCTGCAGGCTCTACATCCAAACAGCTACTGTGGGCTTTTGGACAGTGTGTTGATGTGGGAATAGATCTGGAGTCCAGAAAACGCATTTAGACTCTGGAGTTCCGTGGTGGAGATCTGTGTGGATTTTACAACACACCAGGATGTCTTAGACAGTATATTTATTACATATTCTACCTATGGCCTCCTGTCTTGCTTTTGGTCAGCTGTGCTCCACGACTTGGGCATCTTTTAGTCTTTCTGACCACATGACAGGAGTTGTGTGACAGTGGCATTCTGGAGGATGTTGTGTTGATAATCAAGAAAATAACCCACCGTAGGCATCAGACATTAATTTAGTCATGCTATTTTCTGGACATGTCTCATTCTGTCCTATTTTTGTTTGTTTCTGGTTGTGAGAACTGGCTTGTGTTTGGTCTTATTATAAATCTTTATTCTCATTGGCTGTTCTTGATTTGGTGATTGAGGAAATCAATCAGAAGTGGGAGAAAATAGCACGCGGTCACATGTTATGACATTTTATGTTATTAACCACTGAGATAAATTGAATGCTGAATTGGTGAGACACTCATCCTGGGACTTGAGCTGACATTCACTGATGGTTTGGTTTATGTCACGCTGCTGATCCTCTGACACAGGCTGCAAAAGGAAAACAGCTGGATAGCAAAGAATAAAGAGACAAATTGCGGTAATTGCAATATATATTAGGTAATACCAGCATAAATCTACCTCAGTGGTTGGAAAGGAAACCACTGTGCTCGAGTTTCTTGAATGCTTATTAGTCACAATGTCAGAGGGCATTTTTTTCAGCTTTTTCTCTAATTGGCTCCTCACTGTCATTTCCATGACAAGTGTACGTTTGAGGTGACTCAGCTGACGCATCGCTGGTTAATAAGGATTTTTTTTTAAGGATTTTTGTTTTTACCTGGCAGGTTTCCTCTAGCTGTAGGGTGGGATTAAATAGTCATGAAAACAGTGCTGGCGCTGATTGATATGGAATATAGAGCCAATAAATGACCTTGGGTGCATTTGGAGGGGGTGGGCAGTGTGTGTGTGTGTGTGTTTGTGTGTGTGTTTGTGTGTCTGTGTTTATAGGGTTTATTAAAGATGATCATTCAGGAAGCCCCATCTGAACCCCATTCGGGTTAGTAATACCCGAATGGGTATTATTAACCCGGTATTATTTACCGCCAATAAAGATGCAACCAGGATTACTCCGTAGGTTTATATGAGTGTACGTCCATCCGTGTACATATGCTTGTTCTGTCCTCCATATCAAGTTGACTATTAACCTCAGAATCCCTCCTCTCCTCTCCTTCCTCTTCCCTCTGTCCTCATCCCGCCAGAAGGGGACAATGAGCAGCTTGTTTGTGGTGCTGTGACCTACTTCAACCCACAAAAGACAGAACCAGACAGAATTATCAGGAGAAAAAAACTCTCCATCCATCCATCCATCCATCCATCCATCCATCCATCCATCCATCCATCCATCCATCATCCATCCATCCATCCATCCATCCATCCATCCATCCATCCATCCATCCATCCATCCATCCATCCATACATACATACATACATACATACATACATACATACATGTCTTCAATGTCATGGCTCTGCTTAGCCAAGACCACTGCAGGTCAATGTTTAGGATTTCCTAAAAAGTATAGCAAGGTTGTTATTTTTAATGGCGTCGAAACACTTTGTTTAGAAATGATTTTCAGGAGGAGCACCAAAACACATTTTGCTTCTGTTTGCAGTCAAACAAAACACTCATTACCATTTTCAAAGAAACGCAACCTCAGTACAGCTGAAATTCTTCTCACCTCTGAGACAAGAACACGGATGCTCAAAATAACCACAGGGTCAACATTTAAACCACAGGAAAGCTTTGTGTCCACAGTCGACTGCTGTGTTCGTTTGTGAGCCTTTCACTGTGAGGAAGAAGAGGGGGAGCTGGGTAAGAGATGACAAGAGCAGAGTGGGTTTTTTTTTTTATCTTTATTATGATGAAGATGCTCACCTCACTCTTGACTGTAAGTTCCTGCTTGTCAGTTGAAGTATTATTTACATGGTCAAAAACCCTTTAATGTACTGCGTTTACTCTCGTGTAATGACATAGTGAAGGAAATAGGTATTGGTCCTGTTGAATATGGTTTGCAAATAACGGGCAAAAAAAGGCAATGCAAAGGAAAGTGCATGTTCTTCAAACCATTTTTCTTTTTACACAAAGAAACAGAAAAGAAATCACACCATCATATTTATGATGAGGTCTTTCCCTCTCATGCTAAGTACAGCTTTTAAAGTACAGATTGAGAGATGACTGAAGATCTCACATCATCCTTTGAGTACAGTACAGAGATGCTGTCAGTTCTGAGTTAACTGCGTTGTAAGAGATGCCGAAACGGTTGAACAGCAGAAGAATCAAGGGAAAATGAAATGGATATGTTTTTGCGTGAGTCAGGGGGGTGGGTAGTGGGGGGTCTGTGTCCTCAGACAGAAATATTCTAGCTCATAATTTGAATAATGTCACTCTGTGGTGGTGTCAGTTTACGCTATAAGACATGATAACATGGCTCTGTTCAGATTATCATCAGCACTCTCCTCAGGAACCACTCTCTGTTTGAGACTCACTCTAATTGTATTGAATTCTTTTATGGTGCAACACAAGCTGCTGTGTTAGCAGATCATTTTATGGCTTCTTTAGGCTGTGGTTGTTTTCTTTTGATTGCATTAGTTGCAGTAACACCTTACGCTAACCACATGATGCTATGAAGCAGCGCTGCAGATGTAATGTGTTGGTGGCTAGCACAAGCCTGATGGGTGGTCTGTAATCCCGACTGCTGCATGGCCATCCATCATCTACTGTATGTCTTCTCCCACAGGTCAGGGTCAGGCGGGGGTGTATTTATAGAAGGCCAGAACGCCTTGGTCTGTTGCTGGAATGTGTGTGTGGCCATAGCTGAGAGGCACCTGTGTATTGTAATTTTGTTGTGTACCTCTACTGTGATTTCATTTTGTGTGTGCTCCAGACCAACTCAGAAGTTACCCATGGGCTCAGTTATTTTAACTGTTTAATTTTCAAATATCGCATTCAGACAAAATATTTGCAAAATAGTTGCCTATTAGTTGACATTGTCTCTTTTCCTCCATCCGACTTTGCTATTAGTCCCTGTGTTTCTGTGTGATCATGCTGTTGTGCTCCACTGGCACGCACCTCACATTTTTCTCCAAGTCTCTCACTTTCTTTCTGATTCTAAAGACGAGCTGCGGCACGCTTGGAATTCATATCAGCCAGCTCACACCTTGCAGTGCATCAGGTGCAGAGCAAAGGGATTAAAGGCGTGAGGGTACGGAGATGCAGAAATCAGGTCAGGGAACCTCTGGTAAAGTTGCTGCACAGACAGAATCCTGCAGCTGATATTGGTACGGTTAGTTTCTCTTCTGTCAGCTCATATTTCAGCGAATGCTTCAGTATTTATTAGTCCTCGCAGATAAAGCTCATTGTTTATCATCCTGTAGAAGAAAGCAGCGGTATTGTGCTTACATGTGACTCAACATCTCCCCCTGCAGGCTTTTTAAAACTGCTTTCGCTACTTGACATTTGATTGGGTCTGAAATGAACCTCGACCTAATGTGATGAAGCGTTGACCAGCAGTGAGCCCTGTGTGCAGTGTCAGGAAGACAGGATGTCCTGTCAGGAATAAGAGGACAAGAAGCTTCCCTCTGCTGACGTTCACAACTTCACTGTTGCGCGAACTTTATTAAAGCACTCCATGAGCATGTAGTCTAAATCGTATTCATATTCTTTAAACGGGGTTCAAACAAAATACTGAGCCAACATCCGTCCCTCCTGGTTTTTGTCATTGTTTCCCTTCATCCAGCCGCCTTCATTTCTTATTTCCCCATCTGATACATTCCTTTTCCTCGGCCACCCCGATCTTCCCAATGCATTCCTTTTATCTCTCCCTGTCTCTTTCCTGTAATGAGCCCCTTGCAGAGCAGCATTGGTGTAATTAAAATGCACACTATTCATCTGGGAGGAAGGGAGGCTCCTTAATCTGCGTCAACCCATATTCCCGCCTCTGAAGATTTTCACCACATGTGCACACGGACACGCACACACACACACACACAATCTAGGAGAATGCTGTTGTCTTCTACTGGCTGTGAATAAAGACACTGTCAGGCATACGGTGTGGATTCCAGGCAGGTTTGTTGTTTGTGTTGCAGGTACTCTGTTTTTTGTTCCCTCAGGCTTTTACTGTGTTCTTTTTTACTTCCAACACTCCATTACACTAGAATTCACCATTTCCCGGCTTAATCATCCAAATTTTGACAAAAGATATTCTGAAATATGCTTCAAACATCGTTGCTTCTCTTTGCAAAAAGGTGAGAATGATTCAGGAGACTCATTTTGTAGACGGTGGAATTCGGAAGTGTTCAACGAGTTCCTTATTTTCCTGTAGTTCCATGTTTGGTCACTGGGGAACGAGTCTGAGCTCTGAACTCCATGGTGTGTGTCACGGTATGTTTCCTTGGCAGAGGAGGCGGACACGCCTCGGTGGGTTTGTAGTTGGTGGATGGGCTGGAGCACGCCTAGAACACTTCACAATGAACAAAGGCAAACGTCATGCTGCTAAATTATGTTTCATGATGCAAGACTTGATCAACATTAACATAAATGATCTCCCACACGTCATGCCAAACACATTATGCGCTTCATATAGCTTGGAGGTTGGTGTTTTACCACGGCTACATTCTGGGACAGCTGATTCTTTATAACAGGGTTAAAAGCCAGTTCAGCTCGAGAGCTAAGTTGATTAACATCTCTTGTGTAAACCATCTGGATGAACATCTGCTGACTGAGATCTCCAGCGAGCCCAGTAAAAACCATGACATCAGCAGCAGATATGGGCCCACTGTTCATGTAATCCCCGTTGCTGAGAAGTATCTGATACTTTTTTAGCATTTTTTATGATTTAAACTGTCTTACCTCGTCATCGCAGTGACAGAAGACATTATTCATTTGTTAAAAACCATCATAAAGAAACTATCTGTTCCCTACAAACAGGCATGAAAAACAAGTGCAAGATGGGTTCAGAAATATCTAGCTCTTTTATCCCCCGTCATGAAATAACAAGCATCATTGCACCTGTCCGAGACAATAAACACTCATCTCGGCTCAAGACGGAGGAGGATTAGTTACATCCTGATGCGTTTGCTGTCTAACTTGTTGCGGAGGTTGGATGGTGTTCCATCTTCAGAGTTGTTAATGCATTACAATTTGTTATCCCTTCCCTGTGCCAAATGTCATGAAAGTAGACATCAGTTGGAGGTCTCAGTTTTTTCTACACACAAAAATCTCATAGAATAAATTTGACGCTTTTTTGTTTTCTCTTCTTCTGGACCAACAGTCGTCAGCGTGTTGGTTGGGTTGCGTTATCTTTTTAATGGTAGGTTTTTATCTCTGTGTGATCTGTTGATAATGACAGCTGTGTTGTTTCTGCCTCTTTACCTCTCTGGTTGCGTGTTTTTCCTCCCCTTAAACCCAGAGCTGGCTGCAGTCGTGTAAACAGCAGACTGTGTTGCATCCGCAACGAAGCTCAGTGGAATGCGCTCAAGCTTCTGAGCTGAGAAAGGAGTCTCTGCTGTGAAACCCAGTCGGTTGGCATGTTAACCATGCTAATCATGCTAATGCAAAGTTTGGCCAAGTGGATCTGGCACTGATCGGACTCTCTGCTGTGTCTCCTCTCAGTCTAGGAAACAGTGTGATCCCAGCGAGCGTACTGTAACAGACATAAGCTCTGGTGCAGATCCACCTGTGATGTCATCTTGCACTTTAGATGTACCTTTATTATGGTTGAAACTTTGACTAACGTCAGAGAGTGTGTGACTGAATACAAAATGTTTTCATAAAGTCAAGGAGAAGTCTAAGTGTCAGTTCTGGTGCATTTTCTGGTAATTCTGGTAGTTAATTCTGGCCCTGGTGATGTGTAATTTTGACAGGCAAAACCGATCAGGTTTTAAGATTTTGATCCCAACTGGCCTTCAAAGCTAAATATAATTTAACCTGTAACTTTAAAATGCGACAGAAAGTGATTGTGAGTCACAAGCGTGTGGTGCATGAAGGTGAGGCTTATTTGACTTTATATACCTTTGTGATACCGTTCCCTTTGTTGAGCGTGCCTCTGCCGATAAGAGATCTGCTCCCAGTGCTTCCTCGTCATAACCGGTGTGTAGTCCTCCTGTCTGAAGTATCGGCGTCAGCCTCCTGAAATCACACCGTTTAGAGCAGGGTGTCATTTGTGAGTAGTATCCGTGACCCAAGCTTCCTCCTATCCACCCTGACCCTATCCCCTGGTCTTATTTTCACCCTACCCTTTGCTCTCCTCCTCCTCCTCCTGCTCCTGTTCTATCGTGATGGTACAGTTATGAAAGGCAGTTCCTGCCAGGCAGACCGTCTGTTTGGATTCCCCTATTCCTCTGCCACTCATTTTTCTTTCTCTCCATTATCTCCTCTTCACTTCATCTGGTCTTGACTTGTTTCCAAAGGTACATCTCATCTTTATTTTAAGCTGTGTGAATTTATTTTTAAAGTGGATCTGTTATCTTTTCTTTGTAATAATATTTATTTTGTTATTAATTAAGATTTTCATTAAGAGTTTCATTTTCACTAAAGAAACAACTCACAATTGAGTGCAGTGTGATACATCTTCAGTTAGCTTGTCTGTTAACCAATCAGTCTTTATTGTTATAGATTTGCTGTTTTCTAGCTATGGTTTGGTTTTCCTTTGTTGGGTGTAATATAAAATTTTACATTAGTTCATGAACTTCATGTTGAGAACACTGTCTTTAAAATCCGTAATTAATTGGTGTAATTGAAAAACTGTCATTGCATGTAAGTTGCGTATTTTATGTTTACTTAACTCTTGTTCAAAAAATTTAGTAAAGTTGAGGGTTTTATTTTTTAGGACTTGTGAAATTCTGGAGGAGAAACTGAACACTGCTGTGGTGAGTGAGCGTGCTAAAATAAGCTCAAGTGTTCAGTAATATAGTCTGAGCTCTTCCTTAAATCCCTTTTAACGTTATAGGTCCTTCTACCTACTGCTTAGGCCTCCTTAATTATTAGTGGTAGAAATCCTCCCTGTATTTTAAATAAACCCCTCATGCAAAGACGGCAGCTATTAGTTAGTATTCAGTAAGTATGAGCATGTCTGACCTGATCACACACAGATGAGGGTCAATGAGTAACCAGAGGAGTGGCTGTGAGAGGCTGCATGATTCAACCATTACAACTGATGTCAGTGCAGACGTGTTGCAAAAGAAGTTGTGGTTATATAGTCATGTTTCTATGCAGCTGGTAACATGCATGCACTACAAAAGTAGAGCTGAATCCTAACATTGGACAGGTTGATGTTGATAAAGCTGTTGGAACTAATATACCTGATCACCATTATTAGAGCTAACTTCAATTATTTTGTTATACTGTACTGCTTCTGGAAATTACAGACGGAAACTTTTTACTAATGGCAGACAAGAGTGTCTGCTGTAGGCTAAAATAGTGATTCTACATCTTTGAATATTTAAATTACTTCTAAAAAAAATTCCATCAAACATTTACTGTTCTGTAACATTATTTCTAGCCTAATGATCTAACTAGTAATTCCATGTGACCCTGTACATTCTATCACACAGTACTGACTGTTCATTCACCTGACACTATGTGAGAACACGGTTAACTTCAGATGGTTACAGTGTGTGCTTTGTACTTCCATAGATGCTCTGTTGGCAGACCTTGAATCCACAACATCCCACATTTCTAAGCGTCCGCTCTTCCTGTCTGACGATACTGCCTACTCCGTCCCTGTTGGGAGTCAGACTCAGCAAGACACCTGCTCTCCGAACCAAGTCCCACAGACACTCTCAGAGTCAAACGGAGTAGATGAAACGGAGGTAAGTCCATGCGTAGGCTAGAGTACACTTTATGCATGATGTATAATTTGATTAAAATTTATGTTTAATTTTATGAGAAAAAAAACATAATTTAGTTGTTCTCCTTGTTGATTTGTTGTCCTCAGTCTGGCAGCTCAGCTCAGAGAAGCCCCTGGTCTAGAGAGAGCATCAGTCCAACCCAGCCCATCGGTGAAGAGGACCACGTGTACAGGTGTGTCAACAGATCATAAACAGCGCCACAAAAACATGCTTATAAAGAGGAGACTGTAGCTAAACTTACACCGTAGTTGTAAGGAGCTCTTTTGTTCCGTATGGAAAACATTAGAGCTTACCGAAGAAGACAAAAGACATTGTACTTCTAAAGATTTGATTTTGAATTTTGACTCATCAATTAGCTAGAAATGCCGTCCAAATTATGCCACTGTTGAAACAAAGCCATGGTCTCAGTCAGTAGCTGTTAAATTAAATGCTGTTTTTCGTCTTCACCCTGCAGCTTCCCTAACAAGCAGAAGAGCAGTGAGTCATCAGCTGTTGCCATGAATTCAGCCGTAGGTAGTAACCTGTCTGAACTGGACCGTCTGCTGTTAGAACTCAATGCTGTCCAGCAAAGCACACCTGCTTTCCCCACAGAAGGTATACAAAAAAAACTACAGTACTATTTACAAAATTCTGCATTTTCTCTTACATAACTTCCTGTTGCGATCTTAATTTGCTGCTGCTGTGTGTGATACTGTCCTTTCTCTCGACTGCAATTTGGTGTTTGCAATAAACCAAAGCAGATCATATGTGTAACTTTTTTCTGTAATTTAAGAAGCAGCTCCCCCGCTGCCTACCAGCAGCATAATCCACCAGGTTCCAGAGAACGGAGTTTCTACTGCAGGCAAGACTGGACCATCTGTACTGGAGAAGCCTAAAATTAATGTGACAGTTAGAGGAATAGATGATGTACGACCGAGTGTGGAGAGCCTTCTGGATGAGCTGGAAAGTTCTGTGCCCTCAGCTACGTAAGTTAAAAAAAACATTGAATCAACATATAGATATGAAATTGGAGGCATTTCTTTAAATTAACAGTCAAGAACATTACATGAACAGCTAGTAGTTGATATCATCCGTTTCTTCCATAGTCCCACACCCCTGGTTGCACCAGATGAGCAGACACTTGGGCAAGAGGAAACACCAGCGCAGCAGCAAGCCAGAATGTCTGCTTCCTCTGCCACACGAGAGCTGGATGAGCTGATGGCTTCCCTGTCCGACTTCAAAGTCCAAAGCAATGTGAGTGTGTTTAATGAGCATGTAAATTTTTGGGTCATGAGTCTTTACACACTTGTTGGGTAACATTTGCTACAACTGAGGTCCATGCTACGAATGCATGTGGGATTTCACACTTATTTTAGGAGCATTGCAGTAGTCTCATTTGTTCGTGTCTTTCCCATATTTATGTTATTTTTATAGGTACTTCTGCCGCAGGAAACATTCACAATACAAATTCCCACATTTTTCTGTCAGAAGACCTTCTGCTTTTTTATAGTTTCCATGTAAATTGCTTACAAGTGCAAACCTTTGTAATGTTGCACTGGCATATTGGTTTGTAGAAAGCTCAGTTTCCTTTTTCATTCACTTTTTAATGCAAACACACACGGCATTAAATGACAGTGTGGACAGAGTAAGATACAAAGTTGAAACGGTATTGATGAAGGTGTTGTTTTAAAAAAAAGGAAAAGGTAATAGAACAGGAAACAAACTCTAAACAATGCCAATAATAGGGATTGTGATCAGTTTGATTTTAGATTAATTTCAGGGGAGTTTTATCAATTGGGTTTCTTAAAATTGTTTTTTTTTTCTCTTTGTTCATAAATTCACACATACACCTTCCACATTCATACATATACTATTTCTTGCCTCTTATTCAGAACCATTACTTAACAGACAGTTTTCCACAAAATGGCATTATTAATTTAATGATTAATTTTGTTGCAAGCTTGCAGTCAACAAAGAGAAAGTTTATTTTCTATCGGTGCCTATGAAGACTTAGCAATCAATGCTATCTTTGAACCTTTGACTACAGTATTTAGTTTACTTGAGACTTGAATGAAGTGATTCACTCCTCCTGTTTAATAGCAATGAATACACTGTTAGACTGTTGAGTGGCCTTGCTTGGCTTTGTGAGATGACTTTTATTTCTTTCCCTTCATGCTCAATGTGTTGTCCTCGGTCTCTTTCTCTTTTCTCTACCACTCTGTATGTCTCGTCTTTGTTTGAACAACTTGATCTTGACCTTGTTTTGCCCAATTTAGTCTGGTTCTCAGCTCTCTATGTGTCATGATGAAGCAGACCTTACATTGGTTGCTCTTTCACCTCAGTCAGAAACCAACCCCTCTGAAATTCCTACTACTAATTCAGATACCGTTGTCCCTTGTAGTTACTCTACTCCAGTATGTGCTCCCCTTCAGTGGGAACTCCATATCGATGAAGATGCTTGTTCAGCCCCTGCAACTTCAGATTGCTCCACAGTAGTGCTTGAATCCTCCAGTAGCCATCAGTCCTCCCGGATGCAGCAGTTAGATGATGGTGGAAGGGTCGCTGAAACCTCTCATGTTGAGAGCCTCAATATCTCTAGAACCACATGGTCTCCTAGCCAAACAGATGATTCTGTTATCAGAAGTTCTAGTCCTGTACTTACTACTCAACGTACAGCAGATAGTCCCATTCTTGAAGCCGAGAGCCCTTCTGACCCTAAACACTCAAATCCAGATCAGTCTGAGAAAAGTCCACCAGCCCCTAAAACTGACAGTTCAATTTCCTTAAGTCATAGTCCAGATGCAAACACTGCTAGTCCGGTCACAGTTCCTAAGCTTTCAAGTCCAGTTCCAAAAAGTTCCAGTCCAGTGATAGTACCTGATAGTTCCAGTTTGGTAGCTATTCTAAAAAGTCCCAGTCCAGAAACAGTTCCAAAGAGTGCTAGTCCAGTGACACTCCCTAACATATCTAGTTCAGTGGCTGTCCTGAAAAACAGCAGTTCAGAAACATTTCCAAAGTGTTCTAGTCCAGTGTCAGTTCCTAGACTTTCAAGTCCAGTTCCAAAGATTGCCAGTCCTCTGACGGTGCCTAACATCTCTATTTTGGCCAGTGTCCCAAAGAGTCCACCTTTAGTCACCAGAAAAACATACACAACTCCAGGCACCAGTAGTCCCAGAGCTTCGCCAGTTCATTCAGTTGGAATATCAAATAGGCTGTCCACTTCTCCTTTAGAAAAGCAGAAAGATCAAATAGTGTATTTAACATGGCCATGTCGGGAGCCTTTATTTGATGATGCTTTAGACAAACTGTTATCCCCTGACTCCACCCAACTGAGTGACAATCAGCTACGGGCCTCAGTTTTTCCTGGGGATGAAGACAGGTCCTGGGAGGAGGAGGATGGAATGTACCCCGATTTCAGCCGAGAGGGAACGCTGACACCCATGACAGAGTCCAGCTGGATAGATGAGTGTTTCACCCCCTCCACCTGTCCTGGGACACCCGATGCAACGCTGGACCTTCCCACTCAGCAGCCCTCTGCTGTCGAGCGACTATCTGCTTCTGGCCAAGTAGGATGCTGAAGTTGAATGTCCCAAAATAAGTTTGATAGCCTTTATTTCTTCATGTGGTCTTTCTTTTTGGCCATGTGCCCAAAAATCTCTCACAAAAACGGTAGTAATGGCAGATAATTATTCAGAGTTCATATCAAGTCACTGAAGCTTATTTTGGGAAAGCAGCCATTACAAACTCACACATAGCTTTGCAAAAGTACAAAAAGGCAGTGTCTTGTTGGAGAGATATATTTTCGTCTATGTGGTTTGAAGCATGTAGTGTCATCACATAAGAGTTGCAAAATGGATTGAGAGAGAAATCTCCCTTGTGTAACTTTGTGGCCGATGTTGAAGGCTTGGCTGAAAGGATGATTCTGCACGCCCCCACTTGCCTCAAACAGCAATGCTTCATATCACACTGTAATGTTTATGCAATATGAAATACAGATATTGGCGTTCTTTTGCAAATGCATACATGCACAAAGAATCTGCACAACTAATTAAAGTTATGAAAAAAACTGCTTCCTTAATCCATGGTCATGGTTTGGCACATGCAGACTTTTGTGCAAGCATTTTGTGACAGACTTGTGTTGTCTTGATTTCAGCTTTTCAACATGTTATGTCACAGACTCCTTAGCAACTTTCAGTAAACTTGACAGTAGAGCAGCAAGGTTTCCAGAGCCCCTGCAGGTACGTTGATTTGGCTGCCTGACAAATTTTTCAGAATATTTTACAACGGTATTTTCTGGAGCCAGTGCTTGAGCATTTTGCCCCTTGAGTGAGACGTCCTATTTTGGGCCTGTTCTGCTTGAGCTTGTAACTAAACATGAACTTTCTTTTGAATGGTCCAAACCCAGTGTCTCCAAACCTTGTATCACCCACTTTCCAGCTGAAGTCTGTTATCCGCCGCACCAAAGAGACCATCAATGTGCATCCAATGTATAGGGAGGGAATGTTGAGACGTAAAATGGGACCGATCATTGTCAATAAAAGCAACTCACAAGACCGACTGATTGAGGAACTGCAGGGGAAACTAGGAATTGGGCGAACAGAGAGAACCATCCGACGTAAACATGAGCCAGATGATTGGTTGACAGAGGGAGTCATCGTTACATCCAACCCACAGAAAACACGAGAAGAATGGGCCCACCCTTCTGTGGACAAGGTAGACATCGGAGGTGCATAGCAGGAGTCAGTTAAACAAACCAAGAGTCATAAATTATATTTCACTCTTATTGCTGATGTTTTCTGGCCAACGGCCTTTGGAAAGTATTTAACATATATAATGTTTCATCACATTGCGGTAGGAATTCTATATCTTTCTCAGTCACTTTTTCAGTTTGTGTTGCAACTTTTGTTTCTTTTTCCTTCTTCTTTCTGACTCCTGTCTTTGTTCACTATCTTGCTCTCCTCTCTGCTCTGTCCCTTTTCTTTCCCCTAGATAGTACGCCCTCCAGAATCTCCTGCCCCACAGAGAAAAGTCATCTCCCCTCCACAGTCTCCCCCAGCACCAAAAAAACCACCCCCAGCCAAGCAGACTCCTCCACCACTACCCTTACCACCTCCTCCACCAACCCCTCCCCCTCCGCGAGAACCTACCCCTCCCCCCCCAAAGGAGCCTACGCTTCCCCCCATGGAACCTACACCTCCTCCTGTCCAGCCCCCTCCTTCACCTAGCCCCCCTCCCAAGCCTGTCACACCACCTCCACCTCCCAAAGTCTTTGTGTCAGTGGGTTGTCAGACAGAGTACGACCCCATCTTCCCACCACTGCAGGCATGTTTTTTCACCTCACCTTTTCTCGGACGTCCGCTTTCCAATGCTTTACTTGACACTTTGAGTTGTACTTCAGTGTGTTTGTGGGTCATCTGGTTCAAATCTAAGTAGTTGCATCTCTGTATAATTTGTCTTGTAACTGACTCAGTTTTCAACCCGTGGTGTTCCTTCATGCCAGTTTGCAACTAGAAAAGCTTTGTCTCAGATGCATTCAGTTCAGGTTATGTGTGGTGCTGACATTCAAGCTTGCAAGGTTGAGCCCCCTTTCTAATTTTGACATCTGACGGCGCCATAGGCAGTGTGTTCAGAGTGGAGTAGAGTTTGAGAGCTTAAAGGCAAGAGGATGGTAACCCCCACCCTCCAAATGTTCCCGTTACGCTAACTGTCCCACGATGCACAGGAATGGCAGGCTTGCAGTGCAACTGAAACTCTATCTACCACATGACAGGACAGTTACCATCACAATTATAGCATCTCCCTGAAGACTTCCGTCAACATGCCACACTTGGTTAGATACCAGGCTCTTGAAGTTAAATGCCAAGTACCATCACGTATTTTAGAATCCTCAGTGTCTTTGTTGATGCAGTTTGAACATTTTTAGAGATTGATGTGAAGACTAGGGCAAATATATAGTCCAGTCAAAGGACTGTCAATGTGAGCTTGACCATTTTTAGTGCGTATACTCCCTCCCAGACATCTTTTCTATCCTGGACCCCTTCAACAAGACCAGTTATCCCCATCAGTCTTTATGTGACAAAACATAATTGAATTGCCTCTTAAAGGTGGGGTACAATTGAACTGGGTGTGGTTAAGGGTAAAGTGTGTGTAAAGGCTTTTCACAATGAAAGGAAGAGTCCTTGTGTGCGAGTGTGAGAAAGAGAGAGAATACATGGAGCTGTGATGCTATTTTCCCTCACAGAGGAATGTAAGAGGCATGAAGCTCCAATAACTTCACCATCGGAGAAGGTCTGTGTTTGCTTACATTACAGAAGCCAGAAACATTCAGCTCACATTAACACACACTTGATAGTAGAGACTCTTCATCAAAGGCTGTAGACATTTATTAGTGTTGATGTGAATGTAATTTGTACTGATTAATATATCCTTGGCTTCTCCACGTTACTTATATCTTTGTCGGAGAAAGAGGATCATCACTACATAGATTGTTTGTTGTTCTACCATCTGTCAAAGACTAAGACAGTGGCATCAAGAATTATATTAGCCATACTAAAGTAGGCCATGTGACGTGGAGGTAAGTCCAAAAAAGGATAATCATCAATGGGAACACATGTTGAGAAACAAAATTTAAACATCATGTGATTCACATATATTTTAATGTAATGTGATGTCCTACTACATATCAACTTGGTAATTAATTGTGTTTTCTCAACTTTTTAAAGAGACCACTATCTGTCGCTGGATTTAACTAGTTTGCTCAGTTAGCTGTGCAAGCAAATATCTGTTAAACCCGACCGCTGTGCAAGAACAGACACTTGAGTGGAAATCCAAGAGTTATCATCAAGTCAGTAAATCATCATAAATAATCTAGTGTTACTTCAATAAAGAATAAGGGTGACCCGTAACAATAATAGTAAAAACTTTTGCTGCAGAAACAAACCGTGGCTTTGATTGAGAAGCTCTGACTGTCATGAGTTTCTCCTATAAGTGTTAATCAAGAGGGTAATATTGTTATTTTGAAAAGCTTTTCATTATCTAAATGGTAAAGTGATTCCAGTTGGGTTTTCCATTTCCATCAGATCCAGTCCCAGGGAATGACCTCCCCCACCAGTCCCCCCAAACCAGCCAACAAGTTGGACAACATGTTGGGTAGTCTCCAGTCTGACCTCAATAGACTCGGAGTCCAAACGGTGGCTAAAGGTGTCTGTGGAGCCTGCAAGAAACCCATCGTTGGACAGGTGATGATATTACAAATGTTAAAGCAAGAATTCATTAATGTACATGTGAACTGGCATATTACAAAGCATAACGTCGTTTAGACAGTTTGATAAACTTATAAAACGTTTTCATTGGCGGAAATTGGTGGACAGGAAGGACACTACTTCTGGTCTACAATGAAGCTTTTATTCCACATATCACCAGCGACTTGCATAAAGGTCAAGTCCAATCGATTTACCAATAAATCAGTGTTTAGTTAACAGTAAATCAGTTATTTGGGTAAAATGAAGCTTGAAGTGTTCATATAAACAACCTATTTACAACAAGGTGTGAATGCAAAAATGTTGCTTTGTAAATCAGATCTGACTCGTGCACGTTTTCATTAGATAGGGATACATACATGACTTGTGGTCATGCCACATGAAAGTGATCAGGCAGATCAAAACTCTAGTGTCTTTTTGCATGTACACATGTGCTGGTGCTATCGACATCAACCAGCACCAGCAGCATGATAACATGAAATGACCAGCGAGGAGAGATGACGCCAGCGCGGAGCATCAGCTGTTTACCATCTGCTGCAGAATAGATGGTGATGAAATGATCGCTGTCCTCCAGAGCAAAATGTCAAGCATAAGTCCCCCACCAGTGCATCCATTTCAGTCTGAACTACCATCATTTGCCCTACAAATAGGCTGTTTTTTTTACCGTTGGGGATGCAAAGAATATACTGTTTTGAAGGATAGATGAATGGATCACTTGTAGGCAGCCAAAATAACAAAATGTAATGTGAATGGAAAAAAAATCTGAAATTATGTCTTACAAGTGATTTCATTTTCCTGAGCCGAGGCCGTTGAACCTCGTTCTAATTTAGCGCAATGTTTGTCCCCACACCAGGTGGTAACTGCCATGGGCAGAACGTGGCACCCTGAGCACTTTGTCTGCACCCACTGCCAGGAGGAAATAGGCTCCAGGAACTTCTTCGAGCGGGAGGGGCAGCCTTACTGTGAGAAAGACTACCACAGCCTCTTTTCTCCACGATGCCACTACTGTAATGGACCCATACTGGATGTTAGTAATTCATACATTAACACACTCGCACGCATAACCTACACTGGCGGACCACAGATGTTCCATAGATGGGGAAGATAATGATATTTATTTATTTATAACCTAATGGATTATGTACTTACTGGAAAAATCACTGCCTGTCGGAAAACGTCTTATCTATCAGGCACACAGACACGCAGAGGAAGCCCTGCAGGCGGTTGATGAGAGGGACTTAGACTCGCCTTGTTCATGCAAACAGATTCTCGTGTCCACTGTCATGTTGCTGCATCCTCTCCTCTGTCTCCTGTCAGCACTCTGAAACAAACCCATCAATGGTTTTCAGTCTTTCTTTCATCCTTTCTTTGGTTCACAGTCAAAACCTTTTTTTTGTGGGGCTTCTAACTGGTGTGCTATGATTGTGTTCTAAATATGCCATGTGTAAAAAATGATTGCAGATGTGATATGCAGGGTATCTATTTGTGCATGTGTTTGCATTTAAATTTCTGAGACCACTATGAATTACTCAATTGTTGTATTTTCATTTCTTTTGACCTGAACTTTAACCCCGTTTGTCAGCTCTGCATTCCCTGGTAGCAAAGCCATGAATCAGATGCGGTCTACATTGTAAAAGGGTGTGTAACAGTGGTTGGCGTGGTGTTTTTCTAACTGTGCTGCAGAAACTAGGCAAGTGTGAATATTTTAAAACTTTGTGTTAAAAGGACAGCGAGAGCTATGTGTTCTTACAGCCCACAATCACAAATCACAATACGCCTTAGGGGGCTTTACAATCAGCACAGCATGGTGAGCATCATTCCAGCTGAAGCTCCTCGGAAAACATGAGGTAACAGTCGTAGCATTCGAGCACCTCCCACTCTGCATCAGTGGACCTCGTCTGCCCTCTCCTGGCCTCAGACTTCCTGACATTATTTTCCCCTATCAAAGTCAAAGTCAACTTTATAATGATGGACATAATAATAATAATAATGCATAGCTGTCTTGTAGAGCCGTATGACTACCTTCTTTCTCATTTGTCACCTTTAAATAGAAACCGACTAATCATTTGGTGTCCTGTATTTCACAGAAAGTAGTGACTGCTTTGGACAAGACTTGGCATCCAGAGCACTTCTTCTGTGCCCAGTGTGGAGCTTTTTTTGGACCAGAAGGTACCAACTGCTCATAAATGATTAAGATAACAACTTGTTCTGAAAGAAAAGAGCAGTGTTGAGTAACAAGCATATTGAGAATGAATGTGTTGCACTGTAGGGTTTCATGAGAAGGATGGAAAGGCTTACTGCAGAAAGGACTACTTCGACATGTTTGCTCCTAAATGTGGTGGCTGTGCTCGGGCCATCCTAGAGAACTACATCTCCGCTCTCAACTCCCTTTGGCATCCTGAATGCTTCGTCTGCAGAGTCAGTCCCTTCACAACTTAACTGTAATAAAGGTGGACATTTTGTTTCTTCCCATTCCTCACAAATTCTTCTTGTCCTCTGATTTTCCCAGGAATGCTTCACACCATTTGTAAATGGCAGCTTCTTTGATCATGACGGCCAGCCCTACTGCGAGTCTCACTATCACGAGCGCCGTGGCTCCATGTGCTCCGGCTGCCAGAAGCCTATCACCGGCCGCTGCATCACCGCCATGGGCAAGAAGTTCCACCCAGAGCATTTTGTGTGCGCTTTCTGCCTCAAGCAACTGAACAAAGGCACTTTCAAGGAGCAGAATGAAAAACCTTACTGCCAAGGCTGCTTTTTTAAACTGTTCAGTTAGACTATGCATTTCTGTATTAACGTGTGTACACTATCCACGTGTTATTTACGTGTCAAATTGCACGTGTGGATTTACACTCATGTCTACTGTAGCATGTATGAGTCAGTGATACATTTTGAGACTGGGGGCGTTGTTGTGGTGGTGGATCTCATCGTAAGGGTGAGACATTCTCTGTTATTGACCCTTGACACTGAAGGGACTTCCCTTGCTGTCCAACCTCTCAGGTTTGGCATTTTACACTTTTTCTAAAAACAGTTTTAATGGAGCCCAAAGAGATTTTTATTTAAAGTTTAAATTCCCATGTGCATCAAACCTATCGTACCTTTTCCCTTCTGCATGTGTACATATACATTATAAGCATATGAGGGTTGAATTAAGAGCCCCGGTTTGTAAATGATTTTATTCCTCCATTGCAGGGCGAGTCCTTGCACTATGTGATGGTTTTATTCAGTTAAGACCTTGCTTGATCGCAAGGACCACGGGGAGTTATTTTGAAGTAGTTTTAAGATATATGGATTATTGAAAGTGCAGCATTTGGCTAGTGAGTGTTGGGATAATCTGTTTAAATGATCTATTTTTCTATTGACGTGCCATGAAACCACTCCATACGTTCATGCACACAGACACACTGAACTCTACATTTTTTAAAAGTTCAAACTCGGTGCACACTCGGACCACAGATCTCTTGATGAGACTGTCTGAAGGTGCATTTTACAGTGTCAGCAAGACATTAATTAGTACATATTTTTCTACTATTTTGCAATAAAAATGAACCAAGACATTTTTTCAGTTTGAGCATATATTTCATTTAAGTAGGCATCTTTTTTTCCCTGTTGCAACTTTTAATTTCACTTAGTCTTTGTATCATTTTACTATTACCATTTTAAAAAAATCATTGCAACTACTTACATAAAGTAAGTCAGTAATAGGTATTATTATTGATGTTGAACTTAATGATGCAGTTTAAAACAATCCAAAACAGTGCTGTGTTTTCTCTGGTTAAAAGTGTCTTCACTGCTGGAGATACACTGATGTCAGATAGAATCAGAGAACTGCACTGACATCCATTAAGAACTAAACGAGATATCCTGCTAACATACAAATAGACCATGGTTATGATGATGATGATGCATGCTTTTTTATCAAGTGTTTTCTCAGCACTAGCTGTCACTTGCGATTACAATCAGAATCTAAATTTATACCCCTGTAATTTGTTCATCTTAGTGACAGAACTGAGTTCGAGGTGATATATTTTTGAGCTGTTTGGGCTCACACTGATGCAAAGAGCTGGCTCTATTGGCATGTAGACTAACCATAATTTACCTGAGTCATACAACACATATCAGCTTGGATTGCACATCCTAGAAACCACAGCCCTTATAAGAAGTTGTGATCCTGCTGTCTGCATTGAGCTGGTCAGGAATCACAATATAACATCAAGCTGGGGGCTAAGCCTTTTGCAAACTTTGTGGAATTGCTCAGTTAATTTTTATTTTCCATACAGCTTTTTTTTTGCAACATCTATGAGACAATGTGTGATTGTACTTTATTTTTGAAATATTTTGTCTTGTTTGTCTTAAGTGTAGACATTGTTTTTAATATCGGTATTTGCTCGTGCCAAATGTGTCAATGCAATAAGGTCTTATACACTGTGGAGCTCTCAATCTATTTAGATTTAACTCTTTATGGGCTCAATTCTGAGAGTCTTCATCTGCTGTGGTGCAGCTTAACTCCTAATACCCAGACGTTTACACTGTATTACACAAAGCGACCTTCTGTACTGGATAACAGCTGACAGTTTGGCTGATAGTCTACGCTTGTGGCTGAATCACATTTGTAATTCAGATTTGATTCATGTATATTTATCTACTTAGTTTTTTCTTTTGTCAAGGAATCATGGAAAAAAAATCAAATCATTTTACTGTTGATTGGATTAAGTGAATATTACTTTGTAAATGAGATGATCATGTGATGTTTTTTCTCAAATTCTATTTGCTATGTGTTTGGGTGGGGTGTCAACTCATGTGGGTACTGATAACTGATTGTTGTAACTGCTGAAAATAAAATAAGTTCATTTCTGTGATTGGTTTGTCTGTAATCTTGGTATTTTTCAATATTTGGCATTTAATCCAATGTACATGCAGAAATGTAAAAAAAATATCAAAACACAGTAGAATTACTGGTAGGTTGTCTGTAGGATTGTGGATTCAAAAGTATTGATCTGAACTTTGGATGAAATCAGGAGGTTCTCTTTATCCCAGTAATACATAAAGAATATTTAGCTAAATTACTCAGCCCGTTTTAATGAGGCTTATTAGCAAAATCTGTTAGCCCTTTCCAATGACCAGATCAAATGATCATGGAGGAGCTAAATTCAGAAGATTCTCTATCTTTGTAAATATGAAACAAAATTCTAATTATATAGACCATATCATTCTCAAGATCAGTTCTCCCCTTAATATTAAATCTAATACTTTGTAGAGCACACCTTTCGGTGCTATGATGAACTGAAAACATGATACCTACAGTAGTCAAACAGCTACTATCCAGAAGGTTGTATAGACATATGCCAGATTTGGAATCATTATGTAAATGTAGGCCTGAACACATTAAAATAAAGCATAAAGGACTACACAGCTAAATTAAGTATTTGAATATTGGTATGATATTTCAACAACACCTGATTTGGACTATGTTATGTGTGCTCTTATTTGTGGTGCTGAAGTGAGTTTGAAAATCAGTACGCCAACAATCAGACTGGCCAGCTAAAACACAATTCTTTAATAATCCTGCTAAATGTAGGAACATACACAAGAAAATACATCTGTCTTCCTCCGAGAGATCTGAAATCTGTCATTTGTGAGAGCACGGAGCTTTCCACTCAGCTCAGACAGATGCGAGACATTATCCAGAATCTCTAAGTGTTCCAAGTCCTGCAGCTGATGTAGTTCTAACAAATATTTCTCCTGTACATGTTCAAGGCATAGCTTGAGACTTTTAAGCTTTGGGAAAAAATGTGGAATCCGAGCTGTGAGAGCTCCCAAATGTGAGCGCTGGGTTTCTATGTGAAGGTGCAGGAGATTTGGCACCTGTTTCGAAATGGTTGCCATGTCCTCGGAGGATAATCCTGCGACACAAATTGTGAGACTGGTGATAGTGGAGGGAATGGATGTGACATAAGTATTAATAGGTGGGCCTTTGACAATGACCAGGGTTGACAGGTGAGGAAGATCACTCAACCATGTTTTCAGGTGACATGTGGGTGACGTCCATCTTTCTGGTATCTCCTGGTTTGAATGCTTGTAGTAAACAGACAAACTCTTCAGGTCAGGCATCAGCTTCATTACATTTTCTGGTAATGTGTGATCCGTGCAGTTAATAAGTTCCAAACTGGACAAAGATGAGCCATCAGAGGGCTCCGGGTCAGGGGGAGGACGGCCTAACAGTATGGGCACAGCGGACAATGAGAGATGCTTCAGTTTGTGCATGCGAGCCAGTATGGAGCGAACCATCCAAAATATTTTGTCATAGCTCCCCTTATTATGAAGGACAAGCGATGTTAGCTCTGTAAACTGGGAAACAGCAGAAATGAAGCCTTCTGTGGTTGTGGCAGGATATTTAACATCACACATGGTGAGGTGAGTGAGCTGCTGTGGTTGACACAGCATGGAAGCATCTGGCAAACGAGTAGTGCTGCTGTATCTAATAGTCAGGCGCTTCAGATTTGTAAAGTCCTTCAAGTAGTGGAGGCTGAATTGTGATCTATGCTCGACTATGATTGTAGTGAGAGCAGGAAGCGACAAGGACAGTTCTTTCCAACCCTTGGCTTTACTGCTCCTCACCACCACAGTGGTCACTTCTCTGCGTCGAAGGGTGGCCCAGAATTGACTGTTGTAAGCGTGTTTTTTAAAAACAAGAACGACTGAGCAATTTTTCCAAAGAGATCTGTGGTCAATAAGTTTCTTGAAATACTTGCTGCATGCCCGGACGCTCAACTTGTCTCCTGCGGACAGATACCGAAAAACATGGTTCCATATTTCTGCAGGAAGCACAGTTGTTGTCCCTGTCATTATTTGCCTCGAAAATCGGTTATTTCAGCAGACTGGCTTATTTCAACAAGTGTGTTACAAGTTACCGTTTCTATCTACTTTGGTGGGTAGTGGCAGCATTTTCCTCCAAGTGAAGCCGGTTGCTAAACTTTGACACCGGATATAGTTTATGTGACGTTGGTAAAGTAGGTGGACTAATTTTATTGGTGACAGTGCTGCCATAGACCTGAATGGCACAACAATCACCCAATAGCTACACAGGTTACGCCTATCGCTCTATCGTGATTGGACACTTTTTTCTATATTACCCCCTCGTGTCTCTCATCTTCCTCTTTCTTCCACGCGCCCTTGTGTGTTCGGTATGTTTTACGTCTCCTCTGTAACGTACCGTAATGGAGTAATTTCATGTCATGTTGTTATACACGGTGTTCCAAATCACAAGTTTAATGGCCGTAATATAATAAGGTGGTTTTGTGTCCCGTTTTAAGTGCGGTAGCACGATTCTACCGCGCGCGGCCTTCTAAGCCATTGCTAGTTAGCAGTTAACGCGCGCTAGCTGTTAGCAGTTAGCGCTCGAACTGCTAATTGTTGGACTGTACTGTTTAGATTCCAAGTTATTTTTTGATTCGTGATTAATATGTTTTAACACGATCGTTGTGTGGTTGTAGGAACTACCTTGTCTTTAAACCGGCTGTTAAGCGATCCTTGGAAGCACTGCAAAGATGCCCAGGGAAGACAGGGCCACGTGGAAGTCCAACTATTTTATGAAAATCATCGTAAGTGTGACTACGTATACATATGTTTAATTTTAATCTAGTGCACTCTTTTTATTGTATCAGTTGAATTATGTATAGGCATGATATGAATGTGAAAAACTTGATGTGTGCCTTACAGCAATTACTGGATGATTATCCAAAATGCTTCATTGTGGGAGCGGACAATGTGGGCTCCAAGCAGATGCAGACCATCCGTGTCTCCATGCGTCACAAGGCTGTGGTGTTGATGGGTAAAAACACCATGATGCGCAAGGCTATTCGTGGCCACCTGGAGAACAACCCAGCTCTGGAGAAGTGAGTAGACTCGTCACTCTTTGCTGTACTTGTGTATAGCAGGATAAGTTACAATGCAGCTGGTTTAGTGCTGCCTTGTCGTTCCCCCTGCAAATAGTAACCTGTTTCCAGCTATCCCTGTATGTCTAGATCCCCCTGGCAACCAGGGACGCAAGGTTTCAGACACTGAAGTGCTCAATCTTTTCTTGAAATGTTGATATGCTGAAATTTGTAACATCCAGCACTGTGATTTGGCAGACTCCTGCCTCACATCAAGGGCAATGTGGGCTTTGTCTTCACCAAAGAGGATCTGGTTGAAATCAGAGACATGCTGCTGGACAACAAGGCAAGTTCTCAACATCACGACTAAAAGTGTACATGATTTACATACAATAACTGTTTACTAGCTGTACAATCATGCAATGTCATATATTGCTACTTAAATCATTTTGCTTGTCAAGGTACTAAATAGATGTTTGGCACCATGAAGTTTTCAAATACAAATCTTAAACTGCAAAATAACACTTGAACTATTGAGCAATACTAGCTACTTTCCATTTTTTAAAACACAACTGCAGCATTCAGTCCGAGCAGTTTGCAGGTTAAGTTACAATGTGGCTTATGTGGTACTGCATTGTCGTTCCCCCTGCACACAATAATCTGTTTCCTCGCTATACCTGTCACATCAGTATTCCTTGACTGACAGGGACGTAAGGTTTCAGACACAGAATAAATCTTGGGCATTACACCCATGTTCATACTTGCTGTTGGAAACGTAACTGATTTCAATTAAACCCAGGTGCCTGCAGCTGCCCGTGCTGGAGCCATTGCCCCTTGTGATGTTACGGTGCCTGCCCAGAACACTGGCCTGGGTCCCGAGAAGACCTCTTTCTTCCAAGCTCTTGGTATCACCACCAAGATCTCCAGGGGAACCATTGAAATCTTGGTGAGTTTAGCATTGATTTTTGCTTTCTGCTCAACTTGCAAGATGGGTTCCCTCATGTTGAATACAGATTAAAGTCCTGGACTGGGAGCATATGGGACTCAAAAGATTCATCCGTGCATATACACATGTCACTAATCTCTTTGTGTTCCCAGAGTGATGTCAATCTGATCAAGACTGGGGACAAGGTTGGTGCCAGTGAGGCCACTCTGCTCAACATGCTGAACATCTCGCCCTTCTCGTACGGGCTCATCATCCAGCAGGTGTATGACAATGGCAGTGTGTACAGCCCTGAAGTGCTTGACATTACAGAGGCTGCTCTGCATGCCCGTTTCCTGGAGGTGAGATGCACTACTCCTTTCAATAATCGATGCCTGGTATTAAAGTTATCACGTTTAACATTTTTCCAAATTGACATATTTAGGGTGTGAGGAACATCGCAAGTGTGTGTTTGGAGATTGGCTACCCCACATTAGCCTCTGTGCCCCACTCCATCATCAATGGTTACAAGAGAGTCCTGGCTGTTGCTGTGGAGACTGACTATTCCTTCCCACTGGCGGACAAGGTATGTCTATCTAACCAGTGTCTTACTGGTTATCTTGAATGACTGATTGAGATCAACCTGTGAAAGACCTTTTCAGAGTGTGACCATCCCTGACAGCCCCTACATATTAACATGTTTCATCAGCTTTGATGATAAAAATCGACTCTGCATTATTGGGAGGTAATATCGTTCTTTCATCCTCACAGGTCAAGGCTTTCCTGGCTGACCCCTCTGCTTTTGCTGCTGTTGCAGCACCTGCAGCAGAGGTGGCTGCAGCTCCAGCTGCGGTCAAGGAGGAAGTTAAGGAAGAGTCTGAGGAGTCCGATGATGATATGGGCTTCGGTCTGTTTGACTAAATTTGATACAGCAAACGGAACCATGAATCAATGACACGATTCAATAAAAAAATGTAAAACCCAATGGCTTGTGAGTTTGTTAAATTTGAAACAGTGAGGTAGGATGTATTGACTAATACATTGTTTTGGGATAATGAGGACATCCAAATACTGTACTCGGGTTCACTTTTCAATGGGTGTCTCCAAGTTTCACGAAAGGGTCAAAGTTGACAAACGTATTTTTGAGGGATGTCAAATGTAGGTATTCTAATAATGATACAGCACATTACAGGTCACAACACTTCCAAGTTCATTTAAACAGACTTCGAACTAAATAGAAACACCTCAAAGGCAGTTGATGACCAAGATAATTGTTAATTGCTTTAAATTGGAAGCTGGAGAGAACTATTAAGATGTGGCATGGGATTTGAAACAAATGTGATACCTGTCAGATCTGATACTAGACTCAAAACATTTTTATAAGAATTTCAGAAAGCTTGATTACAACACCCAAAATTTAATGTTTTGCACTGTAACTCGGTGGCAGGTGTCCAGCCAATGATACGACAAGGTTCACTGACGCTGCGCAGCCAATCAGCATTGACGGTGCTGCATGTGCGCCCTCTCGTACGCGCTGTGCGGGTTAACTATAGAAGTTCACAACAGTGCGACTCAAACGCTAACCCCTTATCATGGCTAAACGAACGCGCAGCGACACCAAGCCAAAGTAAAAAAGAAATGCGGTACTTTTAAGACGGAATGGCTGTCGGAGTTCATGTATGTAGAACAACAAGCTGTGAAACTGGGTGAGAACAAGTGTGTCGAGTGAGAAAAGTCAAATCAAGAAGCAGACGAAGCCATTAACCTGGACAAAGTGTACAACCACGTGAACAATAATGTAAAATTTAAGCCAGATTTGTGCATATTCTTGTTACAAAGATTTTTAATGGATATTATTAATCATTAAATGCTGTTCTTTTCCTTACGGCTTTTCTCCTCAGGGGTCGCCACAGCTAATCAGTTTCCTCCATCTCACCCTGTCTTCTGCACCTCTCATACCAACGACATTCATGTCCTCTTCCACTACAATCATTAAATGCTGTTACTACTAGATAATTTATGGGTAGTAGAAATGCTCAGAAAAAAAGGAGTAACTAGATATTTTACAGACAGAGTCACGGGAATTCATTTTGTATCACAAGCAACAGCACACATCATTGTTCAAAATATGAATGTTTTAATGTGAACAAAATTATGTCTGAAAGGTGTATACAGTATGCATCATTTCTTCACAGGACCCTAAGCCAGGCCACAACTGGACATCACCGGCCAAAGCAGCACTCTTGAATGAATGAATACTTTCATAATCCCAAAGGGAAATTATTCACCTATGCTTACACACAACAGTAACATACAGTCAAGAGTACACAGTACCCATGAATACACAGAAATACACAAGAATATAGTCATAACAATAGTTATAACTCTTCCCATAGCCAAAGCAGGACCCTCACATATAACACAACACATCTCATGAAGAACAAGATTTGTGTCTTTTTCATTTCAAGTGGGTCAAATCACTTATATTAAAAATAAACCAATGAAAATTGCTGCTGTAATTTGGTTCTTTTAATATACCAAGTAACTCGTGATCCATTCATTAGTCGTATCTATCCTCAGCAAACCTGGGCTTTGGCTCCTTCTTCTTCTGGGCTTCGGCTCCTTCTTCTTTTCTTTCGGCTTTTCCCTTCAGGGGTCGCCAGCGAATCAATTGCCTCCATCTAACCCTGTCTCCCGCATCCTCTTCTCTCACACCAACTACCTTCATGTCCTCTTTCACTACATCCATAAACCTCTTTGGTCTTCCTCTAGGCCTCCTGCCTGGCAGTTCAAAATTCAGCATCCTTCTACCAATATATTCACTATCTCTCCTCTGGACATGTCCAAACCATCTCAGTCTGGCCTCTCTGACTTTATCTCCAAAACCTCTAACATGTGCTGTCCCTCTGATGTACTCATTCCTGACCCTATCCTTCCTGATCACTCCCGAAGGGAACCTCAGCATCTTCATCTCTGCTACCCCCAGCTCTGTCTCCTGTCTTTTCCTCAGTGACACTGTCTGTAGACCAAACAACATCGCTGGTCTCACCACAGTTTTGTTCACCTTTCCTTTCATTTTAGCTGAAACTCTTCTATCACATATCACACCTGACACTTTTCTCCAACTGTCCCATCCTGCCTGTACATGCTTCTTCACCTCTTGTCCAGACTCTCCATTGCACTGGACTATTGACCCTAAGTACTTAAAATCCTTCACCCTCTTGATCTCTTCTCCCTATAACATCACTCTTCCACTTGGGTCCCTCTCATTCACACACATGTACTCTGTCTTACTGCAGCTAACCTTCATTCCTCTCCTTTCCAGGACAAACCTCCACCTCTCTAGCTTCTCCTCCACCTGTTCCTTGCTCTCACTGCAGATCACAACTGCAAACATCATAGTCGATGGAGATTCCTGTCTAACATCGTCTGTCAGCCTGTCCATTACCATAGCGAACAAGAAGGGGCTCAGAGCTGTTCCCTGATGCAGTCCCAGTTTCACCTTGAACTCCTCTGTCACACCTACAGCACACCTCACCACTGTCTTACAGTCCTCATACATGTCCTGAAGAGCACCTTCAAAGTACTCTTTCCATCTTCCCATCACACTACTGGCACTTGTCAATAGTCTTCCATCCCTATCCTTAATCACCCTTCCCATCTCTGTCTCTCTGTCTTGCCAACCTGTATAGATCAGTCTCTCCCTCCTTACTGTCCAACCTAGCATACAAGTCATCATAAGCCCCTTGTTTGGCCTTTGCTACCTCTACCTTCAGCTTACGCTGCATCTCCCTGTACTCCTGTCTACTCTCCTCAGTCCTCTCAGCGTCCCACTTCTTCTTAGCTAACCTCTTTCTCTGTATACACTTCTGTACCTCCTCATTCCACCACCAAGTCTCCTTATCTACTTTCCTTCCAGATAACACACCAAGTACTCTCCTACCTGTCTCCCTGATCACATTAGCTGTAGTTGTCCAGTCATCTGGAAGCACCTCCTGACCACCCAGAGCCTGTCTTAACTCCTTCCTATAAGTCATGCAACACTCTTCCTTTTTTAGCTCCCACCATTTTGTCTTCTTCTCTGCCTTTGCCCTCTTCATCTTCCTCACCACCAGAGTCATCCTACACACCACCATCCTATGCTGTTTAGCTACACTCTCACCTACCACTACTTTGCAGTCACTAATCTCCTTTAGATTACATCGTCTACACATGATGTGGTCTACCTGTGTGCTCCTACCACCACTCTAATAGGTCACCCTATGTTCCTGCCTCCTCTGGAAGAAGGTATTCACTATAGCCATTTCCATCCTTTTTGCAAAGTTAACTACCATCTGTCCTTCTGCGTTCCTCTCCTGGATACCAAACCTGCCCATCACCTCCTCATCACCTCTGCTTCCTGCACCAACATGTCCATTGAAGTCTGCACCAATGACAACTCTCTCACTTCTAGGTATGCTCTGCATCACTTCATCAAAGTCCAACCAGAATTTCTCCTTCTCCTCCAGCTCACATCCTACCTGTGGAGCATACCCACTAAAAACATTGAACATCACACCTTCGATTTGTAGCTTCAGACTCATCAATCTATCTGACACTCTTTTTTCCTCCAGGACATTCCTAACAAACTCTTCCTTCAAGATAACTCCTACTCCATTTCTTTTCGTATCTACACCATGATAGAACAACTTGAACCCTGCTCCTAAACTTCTGGCCTTGCTACCTTTCCACCTGGTCTCCTGGACACACAGTGTATCTACCTTCCTTCTCTGCATCATGTCAACCAACTCTACATTTTCCTGTCATAGTTCCAACATTCAGCGTCCCTACTCTCAGTCCTATACTCTTGGCGTTCCTCTTCTCTCTCTTCCTACGAACAGACTTTCCTCCTCTCCTTCTTCGACCAACAGTAATCCAATTTCCACTGGCACCCAGCACCGATGGCGGTCGTTGTTAACCCGGGCCTCGACCGATCCGGTATGGAAGTCATAGGTTTGATTCATATGTTTGATGTGGCAAAAGTTTTACTCCAGATTCCCTTCCTAACGCAACCCTCTGTATTTATCCGGGCTCGGGACCGGCACAATAAGACACTGGCTTGTGTCCTCTTGTGGCTAGATTTGTCCTCTTGTGGCTACATTGGCTTGGGCTTGTGGCTACATTGCTTTGGATCCTTCCTGTAGTTGATTTATATAAATCGCAAATATTTCAAGTTTTGCACAAGAGCAAGTTCTAAAGTTGTCTCTTCAGTCAGGAACTTTTTTTTTTTTTTAATTTTACTAAGTTCCATTGTTCAGAATTTGCCTCATTCTGTGGGTGGAATGGTTTCAGAGGCCAGTTTGTGATGTACAATTTGAAAAGATTTTGATGTCTTCGTAAAAACTTCCCATGTTTTGAATTGTATGACGAGGGACCAAAAAATAAATTCCCCATGAGTACAATGAAGTGGATTTCTGTCTTTCTCTTCTGAAGATGAACAGCTAAGATAACTTCTAGATATCTTTTGTCATTGAAATGCGTCGGTGATGTTTGAGTGTTTCATAGATACAAGTGGGGTTTATTTTAAAAAGGGTTATACTGTATTATGGGGTGAGTTGGATGAAAGCCATCGTGACTATTATCTACCAAAACCAACATAAAGATGCATAACTAATCTGATAAAACAGAAAAAAAAAAGTTGTCTCCTGTTTATCATGTTTACGTGTAGTTGTAATCCACATATCAAATTCAAAGCAGTGATAATTGTGTTAATGGAATTTCCTTTTTGGTATAGAAGGTAGTTTATTTTGAAAAGCATAAACCGGAAGTTCTGTCACACTGGTAGAAAAGGGAGAAAAGCGAGAGGGGAAACGTCCGCAATGGCTGAGGTAGGGGATTATTGTGGAGTTA
This sequence comes from Antennarius maculatus, assembly GCA_013358685.1. NCBI lineage: Eukaryota > Metazoa > Chordata > Actinopteri > Lophiiformes > Antennariidae > Antennarius > Antennarius maculatus. The sequence continues at coordinate 19,091,947 of CM023609.1, read as the reverse complement.
GCTGTTTTTAAATATTAAAAAATAAATACATACTTGAATATTTAAAATATGCTTCACGTGTTATTTATACAACAGATGATTTAAATGCCAGCATCTCCGTGGTTCTCATCGATGTTTGGGTTAGCAATATAAGCTAACATGTTGTTAGCTAGATAGCTGACATGACACTCATGAGGGCTCGTAGTATTCATTATTATTTTACATCTGTAGTTTACTGTATAACTACCAATAACATTTTCAACGTGAGGCTGGTAATGTTTCCCGTTGGATTGGAGTGATTTTAATGGGAGTAACAACCAATTTTAATTTTTTTTTTTTTATCTCATCCTTCAAATGTAGCTAGCTTTACAGTCGGCACTACGATGCAAACTGTCAGACATCGCCTCATGGAACAGTTGGATGAAATTGAATTCTTCTTTCAGACCCACAGCTTACAGGACCTCCAGCAGCCAGCTGTCTCTTCCAAAGTGTTCATCCAGAGAGACTACAGCTCAGGAACCATCTGCAAGTTCCAGACCAAATTCCCGTCCGAACTTGAGACAAGGGTGTGTACCATCTCTGCAATGGTGTCATTGTTTTTGTTTGTTTAAAGATGGTTTACAGTGTGTGTGTGTGTGTGTGTGTGTTTTAGATTGATAAGCAACAGTTTGAGGAGACCATTCAGGCTTTGAACAACCTTTATGCAGAGGCAGAGAAGCTTGGAGGAAAGTCTTATTTAGAGGGTTGCCTGGCTTGTCTCACTGCCTATACAATCTTCCTCTGTATGGAGACTCACTATGAAAAGGTAAAATTACAGTTAAATTGTCATTGTGGTTGGTTAGTCACCATTTTTGCAATATTTTTCTGAAAAAAAAAAAGAGTGTTCTTTCTGCTTCAAGTGCGTCTGCTAAACAAAGTGGTAAAGATCAACGAGATTTGTTGGATCCCATGACGTTTTTAAAATATGAGAACTGTATCTTATTGGTTCATGAGCTGATCATATTGACTCCACAGGGTGGTCAGGTGGTTTAAATGTGATTTTCTGTCTGTGTTCAGGTGTTAAAAAAGATTGCCAGATATATTAAGGACCAGAATGAGAAGGTGTATGCTCCCAGGGGCCTGCTACTGACTGACCCCATAGAGAGAGGTCTCAGAGTTGTATCCTTCACCAGAACAATTTTATCTATTGTTCTTTTTCTTTGTTGTTTCTGCATAGAGCAAATATTAATTCCACATTGTCATAAATGATGTTGGTCAACTGCTTTCTGGCTTTTTTTAAATTGTATTTTAAGGTTCAGCCATTTTTTTTTTTTCATTTACAAAACTTAAAATAAAATTTTGACGTGTTGTAACAGTGTGTATCCTTAGAACAAGAAATGGTTAATTAAATAAGAAAATGTTCATATAGTATCTGTTTTCCTTAATTGGCTTTTTTTTAAAGGTTGAAATCACAATTTTTGAAGACAGAAGTATTGGCTCCGGAAGATAAAGAAACTTTGGGTATGTGGCCATTATAATGTGTTTTTAATGAAGTTTTATATTCACTGAAATGTTTGGGAGTCCAGCTTAATATTTTTGCCATTAATTTACAAACATAGGCTGATGCTCATTTTTTAGCTACAGTCACATTAATCTTGATTATTTTTAATTTATTTTCATTATGAGTGTTAAAAGAATTTTTTTCTTTCTTTGACTAGATACCCCTCTTCTGTCTGGCGGCATGTTTTCAGACATTGCTTCACCTGAATGGATGTACTGTATATAATTTTAATATGATCCTTTTCTGTTATTTATAAGTACTGTAATGTTTGCTTCTCCTAAAATGTGTATTTCTTTGTCTTTTTATATGGTGTACATTGTCTAAATCAGGTCCAAATTGATCAAGCCTGGTGAACAATGCCATTGTGTTCAATCAAACTTTCCACCGTGATAAATACAAGTCATTTGACTTGAATATTGCTTTGCATATAACAAAATCACACACTTTTTTGGGGTGGGTGGGAGGGGATATGTTTTGTGGAACATATTAGAGTTAACTAGTTTTTGTGACTTTATAAATAAAACATGTTTACTCCTATTCCAAAGTAATAATGTTATTTAGTTCATCTTATTCCTGTCATTTATGTGTTATTGTATGCACTAAATCTGTCACACGATGATGGGCGGTCCTAGGATCCACTACCTGTATTCGAAATGTCATCATGTCATTGTTACCAAGCTTCAAAGAAACCTGAAATACATTAAATTCCACAAATGATTGCTAATATTAGTGTTTGATACAACTGATACTTTTCTTACAAGTATTGTTTTGTTTTATCCAAATAAACTGCATTTTCCTGAATTTTGTTGTGCTCCCCTGTGTTTGACATTTGTGTATCTGATAATATTGAGGATTGAGACTTTTGCTGGACTAGTAATGTTGCTGTACTGCAGTATTAATGTTAACTAGAATTAACTCATTGGGTTACCTCTGCAATTACTTAAAAACTGGAAAGTATTTTCCAGGTTAGTCATTCATTAATTTTCTACTGCATTGGGGAGCTGGAGCCTATCCCGGCGGGGGTGCGATGCCAGTGCACCGCGAAGCCACACAGACACGGACAAACACGCACACACTGCATCAATTTGGGACAGACGAATAAACCTAAAGGCATGTTCCAAGTTATCACAAAAAATTGTAGGATGGGTGTTTATCATCAACCATTGAAAAGCATGGAGTTAGAATTTATTTATTTAAAAATATATTTTCACAAAGAATGTAAGTCTATAGGAATTATTTAATGCATATATTTTACGGTTACACTGTTGAGTCTCATGCCAAATTAGTTTCAGCAGCTCTTTGGTGACTCCCATGTTTCTATAATGCATGTTAATGTACTTAATGATCATGGAAATCTATTCAAAACTCCTTACCTCACATCTGGTAAAAGTGACCCTGAATCTGCATCATACCTGGATTCACGAAATGTAGCTTTGTGCAAAACACATCTGCAAGAAACCATCAGTTTGCTGGCAACCTTTCCTTTCAGCTCAGCGACGTCATGAGGTAAAGGAAATAACTAATATGTGGTCAGCAGGTTCCAAAAATAGTACAGCATTTAGTTTTCGATAAATTACAACAGATGCTAACAAGTATGGCTGCTTCGGATCCCTGAAAGGTGATATTAGGGTGGATGATTTGACCATAATTTACCTAGTGAAAAATATTTGTGTAAATCTAGCCATTTTTATTTTCCACTTTCTTTACCTTTTTACATTGTGGGTTTCTCTAATTTCTTAGTAAATAACATGGATATCGATGAAAAGCTCACTCACAAAACTTAACTCAAATATACAAAACGGGTTTGAAACAAAAGAAACAACATAAAACACAAATATCTGTAGGAAGTTTTAAATTGTATGAGGTAAAAAATTTTGTCGTCATTTTCCAACGACTTTTCTCCAAAATGTGGGAAGTTGTTAAGAATTTTCGAGTTTCAATATTTAAATAATTTTTGGGTCTGTTTTGGGAAAATTTCTGAAAGTTTTCTGATTTTGCTATCTTTGGAGTAGCGCGTTTGTTTTTAAGAAAAAAGACAGAAGACAGTACAGTACAGTATGTCGTTCCTTATAAAAGAGCAAAACCGCAACCATTTTTTTTCCGGAGAGCTGGGATGAATCCTACTATGGTGACGGTTTTGCTAATCATTGTCTAATTATGATTGGCTTATGGCGTTAACACCCGAACCAATCATTAGTCGTTACAACTAAATCTAACCAATAAATATTCAGAACTATACCATCCCTAAGAAAACCAGAGTTCAACCAATAGTAAAGCAAATATCTAACAGGTATAGCGTCAAGCTAACCAATCAGAGCCTAACCGTGGTGAATCGCATTTTCACCGTAGTAAGATTCGTAACGTATCTTCCGGTGGCTAGCTAAACGGCTAACCACATAGCTTCCGGCTGCCGCTACCGATGGAGGATGTGTAGCACATCATCATATTAAACAAGTCAAACAGTACACGTTAGCAGTAAGGGTAAGTCCTCTCGAATAATGCTAGCAGACTTAATATTGATTCACGTAATGTGACTGCCAAACGTTTAGCTTAAGTTGTTTGTGTTCAGTTTTATTAAACGGTAGTAAATCAAACTGCATCACAACTAGCAAACTCTCTGCCTCTCGCTTCGAACTACAGTATATTTAATAAAAACACTCAGGCTAAAATGTCAGTCAATTCACGGTTGCTAGCGTCATTCATTCATTTAATCTTCCTTTCTCATGAAGGACTAGATATGCGGTTATTACACATCAATATTGAGTTAGCTAATTTTACCACACTGCCCACAGGATCTGTTTTTTCTGCTCTGGATTTCCTTTTTTTCGATGGAATATAAATGTTATCTTCCAAAACAAGAATGTCAGTTCATCCATTATGTCAAGGATGAGTTGGAAACATACCAGAAGAAAGGAAACCGTAATTGGTAAGAATCTGAACTTGATAACATTGAAATAAGGAGGGAATTGCTTCTACACTGATAAAAAAACACTGGCTGTCTGTCTGTCCAGCGTGCTGCTGTTCCCCCCACTGCCAAGCAGACTGCGGTACCTGATCCACAGTCATGTCGAGGACCTGCCGGAGTTCTCCACCTTCTCAGTGGGAGAGAAATCCTGTCGTAGGGTGGTGGTCTGCCATTCTGAACTCAGGTACTGAACCTCTATTAAAAACATTCAAGAACTTTATAAACCCACCATTTATTCGTATGTGACAATTATGGTAATTTCTTCAACTAAACCGACCTGTAAAAATGCATGGAGATCGGGGAGAAAATTATATCTGCAAGGTAACATAACCACTATATTATATTGTCATGCTGGAGCCTGACGTTGTCTGCAGTCCAGCAGACAAGTTGCCAGGGCAGTGAATACTTATTATGCAATATTGTGTTTATGCCAGTATAATGCAGCCAGAGGAATGAAGATAGACCTCCTGTGACGTGTCTAACTATGTGCAACACCTAGAATCAGAACTGGCATATCTACCTGCTGGACCATAGAAAGAGGTTCTCACCAGCCCCCACTGTAGCAGATTGCAGGAGCCTGTAATCGCATGGTATATGCCAAAACAATGAGAAATCGGCTGGGTCCAATGATGGAGATCTGACCTAAACCCCATTGAAAATGTGGGTTTAGGTCAGAGAATGTGACAGCATGGACACCTTATGGAGTCATGTAGAGTTGTAGTATACATTTCCGTAGACTACTTTTTCATAGTAATAAATTAAGTGTGTTCTTATAATTTTCTTTTTCATGTAGTGGTGTCATAGAGAAAGACAATGACTTGGAGAACAATGACAGCTCGTGTGCAGGGACCCCCAGAAGTCGGGAGGCCGAAAGCAAGGCCAAACCTAAATCTTCAATCCCGTCACGAAGCCGAGGACCTAAAAGGCCAGATAAGCCCCTTTACATGCCACGAGCTGCTCGGGAGAGACTGCACTTGGATAACTCACAAGGACTTACAGGAGAAAAAGAGTTGTCTCCAGATTCATGTAGCTTTGGCCACATCAGTCCTTCACCAGACTCTTGTTCCTGTCCTAAAACTAAAGAAATCACAGAATCCTCATCCAGCTGCAGAGAGAAATGTCCTCCCAGTGTAACGGATCATATCCTGAACCATGCTGCTGACAGTCCAGTGCTTTGTCCTGAAGTGCTACCACTGAGTGAAACTGAGTCCCAAATAATTAACCACACTGTGTCCTCCTTTGCTGACATGACTTTGGAGAAGGACGAGAAAGACAAGCATGATGTTGCGAGCGTTCCATACGAGGATATAACTGAAGAGGTATGCCCACTCGCAGTTTTCATAATGAGTCAATGAACATTTGACCCCACAAATTGTGACTTATCTTGTGTTTGTTTTGTCAGATCAAGGCACATCTAAAGGAGCCAGTAACTGTTTCCATTGAACATGTTCACAACGACTACTCCATGTATTTGACTCTGTGCATCAATATCAGTGCAGAGGATTTTCCCCACGTGATCGAGATCTATGACTTCCCACCCTTGTTCAAAACGGAGGATCTCCTGGATGCTTTTGCAGAGTACAGGTGGGAGCAGTGAGATTAGAAACACTTGTATAGATCTATCAGATAGAGGAATTCTCCGAGTTTATGTTTCTTCCTTCATGAAATTTGTCAAAGCTGTAGTTGAGATTTTTTTGTCTTTTCTCTGTAGAAAACATCCAGATTTTGTCAGATCTAAGTGAATCAAAACAATCTCATTTGTTTGATCTGGCTGCCCAGTTCATGAAGCTCTTTCTTGTCTGTCTCAGTGATAGTGGCATGAAGATCAGCTGGGTGGACAACACACATGCTCTGGGGGTTTTCTCCAGTGAGTCTGCAGGTGAGAGTCCCGCTACATCTTGAACGTGGTGCTGGGATTAAAATACTACTGGGTTAAAAATATGCTGATGTATCGCAATCTTGTCTGCAGCGACCCATGCACTCTCCATCTGCCATCCATCGCTGAAGGTAAGACCACTGGTCGAAGGGAGTAAAAAAGCTAAAGTCAAGGCCATTAGATCAGCTGGTAAGTGAGTCATTGTATTTATTTAAGCCCTGTATGCATTTGTAGTGGCAAGTCTTGGAAAAATGTTTTTAGTTTTTGACTGGATGTTCCTGTGCTCTATTCTAGAGTTTATCCAGCCTGTGAAGGAACGTCCCAGGACAGACTGTGCTGTTGCCCAGCGAATGGTGACCAGAGCCCTGGGGTTGCAAGGGAGAGGCAGAGTGCAGCGATATTAAATGGAGTTGCTAACCCTGTCAGCTTATGTAGGTAAACACACTAACACCAGTGATAAAGTTTTAGACATCAAGAGTCCTTATATTAAGTACTGTCTACTTGGCTTTCTTTCTTCTTCTTCTTCTTCTTTTCCTTTCAGCTTTTCCATTCAGGGGTCGCCACAGCAAATCAATTGCCTCCATCTAACCCTGTCTTCTGCATCCTCTTCTCTCACACCAACTACCTTCATGTCCTCTTTCACTACATCCATAAACCTCCTCTTTGGTCTTCCTCTAGGCCTCCTGCCTGGCATTTCAAAACTCAGCATCCTTCTACCAATATATTCACTATCTCTCCTCTGGACATGTCCAAACCATCTCAGTCTGGCCTCTCTGACTTTATCTCCAAAACCTCTAACATGTGCTGTCCCTCTGATGTACTCATTCCTGATCCTATCCTTCCTAGTCACTCCCAAAGAGAACCTCAGCATCTTCATCTCTGCTACCTCCAGCTCTGCCTCCTGTCTTTTCCTCAGTGACACTGTCTCTAGACCAAACAACATCGCTGGTCTCACCACAGTTTTGTACACCTTTCCTTTCAATTTAGCTGAAACTCTTCTATCACACATCACACCTGACACTTTTCTCCACCCGTTCCATCCTGCCTGTACAGTCTACTTGGCTTTCTTTGATTGGTTGAAAATGAATGTTTTGTTAAAATCAGCTTGGGTTCCACACATTTTCTTGACAGGAAAAAAGTTTGGGTTGGGTCCTTTTCTGAGCTTTGTGAATTCCTATTTTTATGCATCAATTGAAAACCCTTTTAAACATTAAAACAAAAACGAAGGTTGAAAAAAAAGCATTACAATGTCAATTCATTAAAATAACATGCTAATAGAGGAAAGCAGTTATGGGATTCACATCTTAAGTACATCCAGCAGTTTTTAAGGAGATGTGGACGAACGATCAACTTCAGTTATTTATGGACATACATACGCACAGACAAGAGAAAATCAATATACCCTCCTTCAACCTTAATGGGACATAAAAAGTTCATGATGAACATGGGGATCTGCTTTGAACTTTTTATTTAAAAAGTTGTAATGCTCATCCACATTTACCCATGCATACAACATGAACACAGTCAGGTAGCAGGCGTTTAAGTACCCTTTTTAAAATGAAGGATCTTTCAGTCTTACATTAAAAATAATTTACAAGACAACAAGGAGGCATTTTCACATACACTTGTGGCTTTTACAGTACATCATAATGGTAACAGTCCCTGACAATCATGTAACAAAACTAAGACATGGAGACAGAGACCAAAGGGATCATGAACATGGAAATGTGTCTCATAAAGCAAACAAGAAAATAAAATAAATATAACAATTTCAGACGTGAGCTCAGCTTGAATTTTTCATGTCCTAAAATTTTTAATATGAAACTAATAGACAATGTAAAAAATAAATCCAATTACAGTTTTTGGTGCACGTTGTCATCCCTTGTAGAAAGTTAGAAATAGCCTCCATAAAAGCAGCAATTGTTTCCTTTATATTCTGTTATTTTAAGATACTTTTACTAACTTTGTACTTTGTTTTCAGTCTTTAGTTCAAGTGTGTAACTGCAGAAGCAACTGTGACTTAACCTCCCCTCCACTCAGATATTTTTGGGACAACTACGTTATATAGATTGACCAGATTTACCAGTCAGTTTTCGAGACAAGAAATTTCTTTTGGTATGAGTTTTATGCTCTAGGAGTTTTAAAACATGGATAAGTCAAATTTTATATGCCTTTTGGACTTAACTCTCCCAGAAACCTCACATAACAAGCACCAAGTGTAAACCTTCATTTCACTAATGAAGACATGAGGACAAAAAGGAATTTTTAAAAAGTTTCATAGCGTTAAATGTTGTAAATAAAGTTGGAAAATAGTTCATTTTCCCGTTGAATTTTTGTCCATTGTACCACTTGAGTCCTCATTTCAGGGATCCAGAACTGCTCAAAGGAGCAGTCTAGCTCCTTCTAGTGGTTGTTGATTTTCATTCTGCACCTCCTAACGTCCGTCCATTGATGTGCATCGTGTCTACCTTTGTGAAAGTTGGTTGGTGAGCAATCCAGGGAAGGATTCATCTGTGTCTGAACTCATAGAGCCGCCTGTGAAAACAGACAGGAGGTGGATGAAAAGAAGAGAATTACTGAAATAAAATAAGAATAAAATACTGATCCCTTAATCAAACTAGTCGAAGCTTAAAACTGTATTGTTGGTAAAATTACACAGTCTTGAACGAGCTGTACTGACAATGTGGCCTTGATATGTGGAGGTGATCACTAATAATCACTAATATGAAAACATTATTTGTAAGTTACTGAAAGTAAAGTGAGAGCCCACTGTTTATCATTTCCCATCACTTAACTTTTGAAAGCTTCATTTTATATCATGTTAGAATATGAATTAATGTCTAACAGTTGTCCCCTTTTCTACACAGAGATCCAAAAGAGGTCTGTGTCTGTCTCCATTGAGGGTCCGGAGTGACCACAAACTACTAAGTGATCATTAAAGATCAACAACAAAGTGACGAAAGAACAGCCTGAGAAGAATGAAGGGCTACACGTACAGAATATTCACCCTGTTAAAATCTCCTTCAACGAGACTCTGAATCAATTACAACTTCAAGTCTCGGCTCAGTCGTCAAACCTTTGGACATTATCATTTGATATACGGCGAAACACAAAGGGCACTGGAAAAAACGGAAGAAGCTCAGTTTGTTTGATTGCACGTTGTTTCAAAACTTAAGCATGTTTACAGAGTGTTGATTGTTCAAGCAGGAAAATGAGTTTACGTTTCGGGTGAAGCAGGGTTTGATGCAGAATCTATGTGAGTCATAAATCAGTTTTAGCTCAATAACTATTTATTCTTTAGATTCATTTTCAGGATTTGGTTGAACAAATCTATAAAATCAACCATTGCAGCAATAGACAGATTGTCATACGGAGTGCCCATCTTCACATGAGAAGTGTGATATAGAGCCATGGACACACCTCACCAGTTACATATGTAACTCTAAACAATATTAATAATGACACAGTAAAAACACCTGCAACAGCAGTGTTATGCTGAACAACTACTTTTAGATGCTTTCATTTTATAACTTTATTTTTAAGAAAGTTATATGAGAGTTGTTTTTAATACTTTCATTTAATGAACTCACAACTACCTTTGTTTTATTGCCAGGCAGAGTGTTGTCATGACACCAAAGGCAATATGAAAATTTTTGATTACATACATGCAATGACACGTAAGTTAATGTGAATCTTCACCAGGTGATGGGACTGGTAGGACTCGGATGACATTTTCTTTTGAAAAATTTCAGCTTCGGCAAAAAGCCACGTGACGCTGAGTCACCAATCCCATCAATGTTCAGGTCTGTTTGCACAGTGTTATTGTTCAAAGTGGAGATTTTTATTTTTTCTAATGTTCTATGTTTGCAAGGCAATGCTGTCGAAACGATTCTTGCAGTCCAACGTTATTTTTTAAATGTTCTTGATGCAAGTAAGGCGGTAACCACAATAGGAATTGTGTGAAGTTGGGTCATGATGTCATCATTTTCAGGATTACCTGTTCGCATGGCAACACTACGGTGGTGTTTTCAAAAACTTACACGTTCTGACAAGATTGCGTTTTCATGCCCCAAAGATGTTCTTGTTGAAACAAACCGCCGAAACACAACAACTTTCACCATTGTTGGTGAAACGGTTGTCATGGAAACAGCCCCAGAGCTCCTCCTTAGTTTCAATCAGCAGGAAACATTATGGAGTTTTTGTTATACCACTGACACAAGTAAACTTGAATGATCTGATGGTGACATTCAGGTAAGTGCAGTGAGTAAACTTGAAGGAGGACAGTGAGGCAGTGTGAACACAACACAAATAGGATTTCTTTTTCAACATTAAATAATCAGAAATATGTATAGGGTAAAGGAAGATGTACAGTACTATATTCTTTTGTCATTTTGAAATGGTAAGTCTCATTGAAACGACACTTAGTGATGTGAGTTAAATGACCTGTTGTCCGGTGCATCGACTCATTATTTTGGTTGCTTGATCAATTCCGGGGACAACAGGGCTTGATTGGAGCATTGAAATTACAAAATACAAACATGAAAAGTACTGGTTTTGAATGTTATAAATTGTGTAAAAGCTGTGAATTTTACTCTAATACACTTAAAAAAACACTTTTTTTTGGGAACTATATGAGGGCATTGTATTTTGACTGAAAAAGTCTAGACTAATATTTTAATGTGTGCATGCTGACCTTTAAATCTGGTAAATGGTCTAAAATCCATCTCCCAATTAATGTTGAAAGTAACACAATGTCTTCATGTTAAAAATTTGATGGCCAATTCTCTGCAGTCAGATAAAAATAAACTTTCATTTAACTACTTTCATTTTTCATAAAAACTTTCATTTCAATTTGAAATGTTTTCTTGACAACAACTAATCATTAAGTACAGTTAATATTTTAACCCTATCGATCATATGATCTTTAAAGGTAAATGGTCTCACCTATGACACAGTTGTATGTCCATATCCGCTGTCCGTCGTACCGAGAGCGGCACTTCATAACGTTGTTGGTGTAATCTGATTCTGCAACCTCGTAGTTTGGATTGATCACAACCTGGAAGAGGAAAAATGTACCGTTCATATTTAATTCTCAATGCACACACAAACAGAATGAATTAATTAATCTGTATCTATAAAAGTATTGGCAGACAATGGGACAATGTTACCAGAGTGAGTGTATGTGCGTGCATGTGTGTTACTTGTACTGCAACTGGAAAAGCAGACCTAATGTCATACCTGGAAGATGTAGTCACCGGGCTTCAGGTCTGTTACGTCGATCCACTGACAGTCGATGTCGTGTCTGTAGGTGTCTGAGCAGCCGACTGTGATTCCCTGTGCTCCAAAGTTAGCACATGCATACCTCTTCTGGATACCTGTCAGCATTCAGAGAGGTTTAGGTTTCTGTATTAAGCCATTAAGATCTAGTTATATCCAGATTTGTTTTAATCGAATAAACAATTTTGTTCAATCATACTTGGTATTTTGATATTTGAGCGTAATTCCAAACAAAGCAGGAAGTAAAAAATATATATTCATTATTATTTACCCTCATCGCAATGAGTGTCCTCCAAACAGAAGCTGGCTTTGTGTCCTTCTGCGACTTTCGTGCCGTTGAGATTCAGTAAGTCATAGTGGGTGAAAACTTCCATGCTGTGGTAATGTCTGGGTGGGACGAGGAAAACACACTTGAAATATTCTGTTCAAATCTAAATGAAGGAAGGATACTTTTAGCTGTGGTCACTTCAAACAGGAATTCAACAAGATTAGAGGAGAAAAGCTCCTTTGGGGATACAGCAATTTTTAGAGCAGTTCCACAGTTATTTGTTATTTCCCATTTTAAATTTGATGCCTTCAAACTGCTTTCATGAGAGAATTCTTTTAAATTGGCTACTTAACTTTAGCGTGAACGACATGTTTCCCTGTGTGCTTTCATACAGTCACTATTACAAGCAGCAAACTACTAACTGTGTCCCACCTGTGACACTCATGCCAGACCCAGGACTGGTACGCCGCCCGCGGCCTGAAGTCTGAGTGGCCGTTGTTGTGGATTTGGGAGGAAAATCGCAGAAGGCGGCGGTAAGAGCTGGGGTCGGCTTCTTCAGCGGTAGTGGACAGACAGTTCTCCTCCTGAGCGCACTTCAGCAGATACATGGGTCTGTCCTCCAGGTAGGTGGTCTGCTCCACAACCTCTGCGTTGAGGACCAGGTCTGGGGCCGCTGGGATGGAGAAGGAACAAATCACAATAGACGACCCTTGAACTCATTTACTTTGTTATTTCACATGAACCAAACTACCTTAAAGACGCTAATCTCACCATGAGTACAAGAGACACCAGCAGCGAAGCGGCCTCCTCCTTTAGGACAGTCGACATGTTTCCCGTGATGCAGACACTGATCCAGAGTCAGCTCAGTTCCTGAACATCTCACTCCACTCATCAGGACCGCCTTAGCGGAGGCATTCCCTTGCCAATAGTATGTTTCCTGATAAGAGGCACAGAAATAAATACTGCTAAAATAACTGAGTGCATGCTGATGTTTAAATTTGTTTTTGGGATGTTATCATTAAAATATTCACATGTATTTTCACAAGCTGAAATCCTTCCATGAGTCTGAAGATGTAAAACTGTCATGTCAGCAGTTCAATTTTATGTCTAAAGAATAATCAAGCATTCAAATGATTGAGTAAAATGTGAGAAGTTCAAATTCATCCCGAAGTCCTCATGTCTGTTAGTGTTGTAGGAAATATAATGGCTGTCCCTGCTGAGGGTAAGAGGGTAATTTTCTTTGTTTCCAGTGTTTGTGCTAAGCTACGCTAAGTAGCTGCTGGCTGTGGCCTCATGTTTATAATATACCGTACATATAAGTGTGTTATCGTTCTTAATCTTAAGCTCTCAAAGTGAATCAGAGTTTATGAAACATCTCACACAAAATAAGGATGATCTCTTTTCCTCTGAGCTCTGACTCGTACTCAGGCCTCGAGAGCATGACCTGTAAAAACATCATCTTTTGAGGAAGCGGAGGAGTCATGGGAAACTAATTAAGCTAAGGGTTATGTATGTGGGAGTACTTTCTGGTGGGTTTATGTGAACTGACATAAAGCTGTGTCATTCGTTCCATCTGGTGGTGGGGTCTGCCTGCACATCTATTTAAAAGTAAGACAGTAGAGCGTCTCTGGAGGGGACCAACCCCCACTTTATAATGAGAAAAACGGCCTTTGATATTCTACTATAACACTAAAAATCATATACAGTATAATGTCTGTGATGACAAGGGCAGATAGTAGCATATTTTGATCTAATTATCTACCAAAGAATAAGGTAAAAAAAAAAAATGTTCTCACAGACATTTTATTTCAGTGTTTGACTGAAGCATAATGTTGAACTTTAAAAAGTGAAGAGAACAGAGAACCAGAAGAACAAATGAGGCCGTGTTCTGCTAAAATAAAAAGTAGTGAGATATACAGCCACCAACAGGTCACTTCCAGATTCCCCTCATAAAACCACCAGCTATTATCAAAGCATGTGTCCATGATTCACACATACTTTCCAGACTGATATCAACTTTAACCACAAGTACGTGAGAGTAATCTTTAACTTCACCAGCCTCTCATCTCATGACCCAAAGGAAGCTGTGGGGTGTCCGTTAAAAAGCAGTAACCATAAGCAGGACAGGAATGTGACGCATCCGAGACACGCCGCCGTGATGAAGTACCAGAGTCGCTCTACTGAACTTCAAACAGCAAAAAGACGGCTTCCCCCATCACTCCTGCTGAGTTTAAAGCTCATCTGTGTTCTCAGTTTTACCATCCCCGACACACTTTATGCACTATTAGAATACGTATTTGATGTTTAAAAGACATTTACTTGAGTGTTTTGCCTTCTGAAGCCAATAAACATCAGGTTTGTAAGAGTGAGAGTTAATGGCATCCAATGACCGCACAGACAGAGCTTTAAAATAGGCAGCATTGCCATCATTAGACATTTGTAAAAGTTAATCTAGAGGGCACAGACATAACCTGGTCCGAGATGGGGACAAACTCAGTGCTACAAAACTGACAATTCATATTAAATGCGTTGAACTTAATTGATTTAATTTAATTTGGTAGTTAAAATACACAAAATGCACAGACATCAAACTGGTGACAGATATGACTGCATTTCTACATACAGTATATGACAAAACTATGGTTCAAAACTGTTTTTGAAAGCTGTTCCTGTTGGTGTGATGTGGCTTTGTGATGAGAAACACAACCCTAAAGAGGTTTTCTCCTAAATGGAAAAACATGATTGTGAAGAAACATTAAAAACAAAATAGACATTTTAATTTTAGAAACCCACAAATATATCAAATGAGTTATGATGATTGCGGACTCTTAAATCCCCCTCAGAAAGGCTATGACAAAATGAATAAAGTACTCAAGTGTACAATCATCTCTTTAGTTCTCAAAGCTCAAGATTCTCTAATTGTGGATGTAAATGTGGAGGTTACCTGGTAAGCATGGTTGGCAAAGCCTAAGCCGAGTTGTCTGCAGACCACCATGGCCTCTATGGTCCCCCAGCTGTCACTGCACACCTCGCCCCACTCCAGAGAGCCGTTCCTCTCAGCCAGAACCTCCACACGCCCCTCATAGTGATTACGGCCACCGCTCAACCGAAGCTGAGGACAGAGACATGCAGGTGTGTCTTCTGGTTCAGCATTAATCTTGAGGTTTTTGCACAAAACAGAAAGACGTTCTTACTCTTTTTTGGAAGCCCATGGCAGGAACGTTACACTTGACTGCTACGTCTTCTTCATGGCTGCAGCCCAGAGCGTCACGGTTGAAGTAGCACTCAGTCAATGACTTTTCAAATCCAGAGCACTCCACCTCGTTCATGTGTACTGGCCCAATCCCTACAGAGACACACACTAAAATCTGTCATTCTGACTTCCTGGCTGGATTTACCATGACTACAAACTGGATGAACACGTGCAGCATTAAGGAAAATAGTATTCAAAGAGCTGTCAACTATTCCCATTAGTGGAGAAAAACGAAACACAATCTGAGGGTTACTCAATGTTTTTAGGAAACATGATATTGTACTGCCAACCATTCCTGAGACGTCCTGCCTGTATGAACGCTTTGTAGGAATAGCAAATCAATCTTAAGACAGATGGAGTATTTCCTGTTCCATGGAATTACAGCATTAAAAAACAGGCAGTCAGATGTGTTAAATGAAAATAGGACTCAAGAGGCTTGGACAAAAATTGATCCTGATGCTTTTTCCAAGTAAAAAACAGAAAGAAAAAGCTTATTTTCATCCCATGTGACCAATCAGGAATGTTTCTAGTGATGTGAGCTCTAAAACTGCAGCGAGAGATGGATGGTCGGCCAGCAGGCGAAAAGAACTTCTCAACAGCAACAACACTACAGCAGCTGCTTCAGGTCTGACAGAAAAAAAAAACCAACTTGTCAAGAAACAAAGCTGTACAATTCATCAGATTTTTTAAAAAATGCAAGCATATAGAAGTGTGCAGGTTTCACAAGAACTCGTGCAGAACCAGACCAAATCTGGAAACCATTCTTTAGCTAAGGTATTTCAACACTTAAGATTGTGTGTGGTTCCATTTTTGGATCCAGTGGTCAGCTCATAAAGAAATCCCTGAAATAATCTTCGCTGCTCTCCAACAAAGAATTCCAACTCAGAACCCATAAAGGTTTTTCTTCGTGGGAATACTTGGTACGCTTTGTACCACTCGTGTGTTTTGCTGAGAGAATAAGGCAGAGCAGAAACCAACTGTTCTAATGTACATATGATTCTTACAATTTTAACATTAAAGTGCAACTCCATATATTCTCTGGTGCCCTGTTGTGCTGACTCCTCGTCTGGACCGAATGAAGACAAAGGCAGGTTGTGATACAGAGGTCATAGACGAGGTGGAGGTGGAGGTTTTTGGTTTCAGTTCACGCTTTTCATTTTCACAGCTGGAAATGAGTTCTATGAAAATTTCTGCTGAGGTTTGTTGAGTGAGTGCAATATAAGCGAAAGATCCGCAAAGCTAAAAAAAAAATCTGCAGATCAGAAATTTCAGGCCTGTTATCTCAAGACCATTTCAGAATGTGTGTAGGACATGTCTTACAGTAATCTCTCCAGTCAGATAATAACAAATACACGATTTGCTGATTTTTAAAACAGTTTTGAAAAGCATTAAAAAAATATATTTTAAAGTTTTTTTTTAAATTTTTTTATTAATACCTTGAAACCAAAACTAGGGATCCTTTGAACCAAGGCATATGCTGAACTATGTAATGGAAAAACTCCCGTCGGTCCAACTGTAAGATTTAAAATGCTCTTAGTTCTTAAAAATTTAAAAATACATCAACCAAACACAGCAGCATTATGTTATAGAAGGAATGACCTTCATACCCTGTCCCATTCGAGCGTCGGTCAAGGCCTCTTTGGCGCTTCCAAATCCCAGCTCCCGACACACCACTGTGGCCGCTCGGATGTTCCAGTTGTCGCCACAGACTGTACCCCACTCTCCGTTTTTCAACACCTCCACTCGCCCCTCACCGATCATAGCACCGCCTCTGAGACGCACCAAGGGTTGCTATGGAAACAGGTCATCAACATTTAAAGGTCCCATAAGCTTTTTTTAAATTCATGTCATTCAGCTGTCAGATGTCCAAATACACTGTATTTGAAATGTCTTGCCCCAAAGTGATCCGTGGTCCTCAGTATCTTTCATTGAATATTGATAAAATCACTTCTGCCACGAAAAGCCTGGTTTTAATGGGGCGTGGCTCTGAGGTCCCGATCTCCAAAACTCTTACAGAACATCTGTCCCTCTGTCCATCCATCCATCCATTCATCCATCCATGCATCCATCCATTCAAAGCTTGATTTTTTTTTTAATTGAAGTTTGCCAGCTCTTAATTTGCAGCGACATGTGACTTGTCAATATTTTCATTCTGAACTCTTTGTCCATAAGTCAGCACTGATCTCCTGGTGGGGTTACACTCATTAGACTTCACATCTATAAGTCAGATCTAAGTGTTTGCATAATATTCTGCTAACATTCACACGTCCTATCTAATCTAGTTGAGTTTTTATCCCTGTCTTACTATTTCATGCACTGTTGCAATAAGTGAGGAAGCTATCTGTTCTTTCACAAATTCCATTAAGACAGATTCTTGAACAGAAATGATAACTATTGCAGCCAATAACTCAAAAGAACTGCTAAATGGTTGCTGATGCTTGTTCATCGCCCAAGTACTGAAATAACAAGCTAATTCCACACAGAGGTTGAGGGCTGAGTTTAAAAGCAGGACTTTCTCACTTTGAAGCTAACCACTAACCACTGACCCACCTCCACCCTGTAGGCCTTCCTGAAGCCGGCGCTGACGCTAGGAGCGAAGGCACGTCCAGGCACACAGCTGATCACTACAGGCATGCCCTGCTCACAAGTGTGGTTCCCCTTCAGCTCTATCTCTCGACCCAGCTTACAATCCGCCAGGTCAGCCTCATTGCCGGTGCAGTTGACATGGAAACCCCAGTAGTTCTTCTTACGACGTTTGGCAAGCAATCTGAGAATACACAATACAATAATGCATTACAATTTATCCTGTTTGGTTTGTGTCTGTTTACAGGACTGCAAACAATATCAGGCCATCCTTTTTTAAAAGTTTTATGTACCTACGGTTATCCATTCACACCAAAACCTGCAACCTCCAGACATTATTCATAAAACCAGTCCATCAATGGCAAACAGGCTGCAAAAAGCATCAAAAACCAGATAATAATTTCACATAAAGTTGAATGCTGTCTCGTTCTTGAGTTATTTAGTAAATTCTTCATTCCTATCCTACACAATGGGAGAATTGTTGAGACCCCTTATTTAAAAGAAAATAATCAACTTAGGCTCATTGAGTACAAAACAACAGTGGACTTGAAGCAGGTCCTGATGTTCAAAGAATCTGTTTCTTAAATCCAGCATGAGCTGCATTTACAGCCTTTTGGCCAGTTCTCACAGCTCATACAGATACTTTAAACACGTAGCTCACGTCGGTTTTTAGGAAGAATTTCTGGGTTGTAAAACTTGAAGCGAAGCTAATTTTGATAAGCATGTTTATGTATAAAGTTGGATCTCTCCTGGCATATTTGATCAGCAGAAATGTCTTTCAATGCATGAGATAAAAGCTAAATAACCTTTCCCCGCTGTAAAACATCTAGATGTCCACAGCAGCAAAACCCACACTAAAACTACAATCTCTCTGATCTTAAGGAATAAGTAAATAAATAAAAAAGAACAGACTGTAAAAAAACACTCCTAATTTTGCCTTAATCATTTCACATCATATAGACAATGTTTAGAGTCCATGTGGAACCCTGACCACATTGCACATGAACACTCTTTTGACTCTCAGAGCCTTTGTGATGTCTTTCCAGTATTGATGTTACTTTTGTCGGACTGTTGTTGAACCTTTAAGAAGATTTTAGAAACTAACACAATAAGGTATTTAAAATTTATTTTGTGTAAACTTCACTGAAGACCAAAGCACTCAACATGTGTTCATTGTTTATGACAGGTATTCACATTTATCTGCAAATGTTCAAAAGGACTCCTGCTCTCTTCTATGTGGTTATCGTCAGAGATCTGAGATGAGATTTGCTCCTAATTCTCGTTGTTCTCTCATGTGCCTTAAGATTCTATTTTGTTTCAACACAAAAAACACGTAAACACGTAAGATCTCGTTTCCATTTTGAAAACATACAACATATTCATTGATGGAAAGAATTGGATGCAGTGACAGTTTCCAAGTTTATTGCGCTCAGCTGTTTTTTAGGAAAAGCCATTTCTTCATCCACTCAATCCTCCTCCGGCAGTGTTTGGCTTCTTGTCAAGAATCTCCAGACTCCAGTCTGTTAAATCTCAGCGTGCAAGAGGGAAGAAAGCTGATTGACGACCAGTCCAAACTAATGTGATTATGCAATTTTTCTTAAATCAGTCTGACATGTACAAAATTCCAAATTAACAAAATTAACCAATGACTAACACTCAGCATCATATAGGAATGTGGGGATTCCCTTTTTATCCACGTTTTATAAAACTGGCAGTTCAAACCCATTTTCTATTTGCACTGTGTATAAGTATATGTGAAAATAAGAAACTGCTTCTCCTGTGTTCCAGCAATACAAAGTGTAATTACATGATCTACTTGAACCCCGGCATTATTACTTACTTGTAGGGTCGTAAATTGACCCGTTTGTCCGAGGGGAAGCCGTACATGCCACAGATGACTCTGCTGTTCTTCTCTGTCCACTCCTCGTTGCAGATCTGCCTCCACTTGCCTCCGTCTTTCACCTCCAAAAAGCCGTCAGTAATGGGAATCCTTTTTCTGTGAGAGTAGGTGGCCCTGATCCTCACATCCTCCACCTGCACCGTCAAACCCTGAGGAACACAGGAAAAGCTTTATCACTAAATTGAATGAGAATCCCAATGATCCTAATGATAACAATGGATTACCATATTATTATGTGACGCCATACAAGCTCTTACCAAGCTCTGCAAAAGAGTACTCTAACCTTAAATGTACTGTTTGACTTGAAATATTATATAAACGATACTGACAGTGGGTTATGAAGGGACTTCATAGTGTGAAGGAACGCGTAAGCAAGACAAAATCCTATTGTAGGTTTCTGAGGAACGCACAGTACAAATTAAAAAGAAAAATCTGAAGACGAAATCTTTGTTTAAACTTGCTGCTGGGAGGCTTTTGGAAGTTGGATGAATGCCAAGAATTTTCCTTCAGTCTCAGTTTGTGTTAGAGTTTAGAGGTGTATGGGCCAGGCTTGTGGGTCAAAAGAAGACAATAATTATTAAACAAATAGCTCATGGGAATAAATATTAATTTTCAGGCATAACATACTTGATGAAAAGTAAAATAGGAGTTTAGAAGTGAGCCAAGACTCTGGAGCAAACCAGTGCTGCACATCAGGGGATTTTGTTTTCTCTACATGGAAGTTTCTGAGAAGTCTGATAGAACTTTTTATTAAAACGCTTCTTCACACCTAGACTGTGACTTTCTTTGACATAAAATTAGATAGCAAGAAAAACCAAATGTCAAATGTCAACAAACCAAGTTTTAAAGGCAGAAGCTGTGAGTTAGGTTCGGGAAAGAGTCTGTGGGTGGTCTAAGATGGGCTTTTAAATCAGTTGTTCAAACCAGAGGTCACTGCAGTTTGCATCATATGTCCTGAAAAGTCCTAAATCGGGGCAGAAGCAGCCTTTTGACCTCTAGGGCTTTAAGAGAAGCTAATAACTCTACTGTTGTTCATTTCCTTTCTTGGACCGAGTTTTGTAGTTCGTTCCTAGCTAGGCGTGAACCCGTACTCTGGATGCCAAAAAGAGCTAAGCACTGCCCTGCAGAACACAGATGTTGATCTCAGTAATTTTATAAACAGCCAACTTCTGTAATGTAAAAAAAGGCATGTCTCCTAGAAGTATTAACGTTTGCCCACAGGGTGGTTTCCTTAGATGGCGTCAGCCTAAGGGAATGTTTGAGGCGTCAAGGTCTTTATCCACCTAAGGAGGAGCCACAACTAAGTCATCCTGTTCCTACAGTGACCCCAGTCCTCCTCCTGACCGCAGCGGCTGGAGTGGCAGAAGTTACTCTTTCATGGAGAGATTCCTGCTGGCCATAGCATGACAGAGTGTTTTCCGTCAGCGCCTGGTAGGAGGGGAAGGGAAGGAAACGTGATCATGTTCAGAGACATGGTGTTCTCTCTTACTAGTTAGATTTTCTTCACTTTGGTGTTAAATATAATGAATAAACATCACACAATTACAAACATGAAGTTAATTAAATGCATGCAACAGCAAAAAGAAACAAGGAAATGTAACACCACATAGAGATATAGGTATGTTTAATAGGGGACGCCATATAGAAAATGTGTAAAGCCATGTGTGAAGAGACTACCAGAATATCCCACAGAACAGTATGAAACAAGGCACTGAGATGGGTCTCAACAGTGTTGTATTTGGCACACATGGAGGAAACTGGTCGTCTGAATGTGTGAGACAGCTCAGATCAACTTCCCCCCACCCAGACCACCAGACATAAACTCAGTAGAGTGCTGTTTGGCATCAGCCCAAATCTACAGATTGTAGACTTCTGGGGGACTTTTTATGGAAAAACACAAGAAAACAGACACAACCATATAGTTTATGGTAATCTAGGCATGAGAAGTGACCTGATCCCCTTCAAATCCAATGGAATAATAGAAAGAATGGAAAGAAGGAGAGAGAGAGTGGTGTGAATCCTTTGTACAGCTTGGGGTGGAAGTAAGATAACAGAACTTCCTGAATGCCTGCTTGTTTTTGGCAGTATATTAAGAGGAACTGTTCTACGACAACAACAACAACAACAAAAATGATTAAAAGACGCCAGCAGCTGGTAGTGATCATTTAAGAGGCATTAGACAAAGAATGGGATACAGTGGTTAAAGGCCAAGCTCCAGCAGAGAGCTTCTGACAGGCTATCAAAGGGTTTGTGGTTGCTTTTATAATTAAACATGAGCTTGATGGTTAATTAATAAGTTCTTAAGCAGCAGACACCAAAGTATTGACAGAGGTCAGGGTTGATGTGGAGAGCTTTAAAGATGCTGGTCAGATTTTGAAAAGCCACCACCTTTTCCTG
Source organism: Antennarius maculatus (assembly GCA_013358685.1). Classification (NCBI taxonomy): domain Eukaryota; kingdom Metazoa; phylum Chordata; class Actinopteri; order Lophiiformes; family Antennariidae; genus Antennarius; species Antennarius maculatus. Next base: position 19,069,909 of record CM023609.1, on the reverse strand, counting down.
GTGTGTTTGATGGGTTAGGATTAGGGCTGTGGCCATGTGGAGGTGGAACTCCTCTTCCTAAATCCAACTGTTGTTGACAAAGATCCTGGATAATATAACTTATACCAGCATGTGTTCTGGTTGCAATACTACTGCAATACTTGGACTGCTTGGACCTTGGTATCCTGGTGTTGGGAGCCTCACCAAAGACGAACTGATGTGAGTCCTGGGTCACACAGCCAGGCTGAGGCTGGTGGGAGGATGCATTGGTACTCTGTTGATTATTAACCTGTAGGGACCTGGCATTGGATAGCTTTGGATAGTGAACTTTATCATTTTGTGTTTATTAAAGTTTGGTTACAGTCTAGTAAAACTGTGCATAAAGGCTCATTGTTGATGGTGGGGGTGAGCACAGTGGGGTTTGGGGAATCCTGGACTCTTGGTGAGTTCTCCACATCTTCTCTGATTAGAAGACATGGAGTTGAAGTTTTGGTTTCTGATGTTGTATCTGCTAGTCTGGGATTATACATGTTGAGTCCTGGTTGCCTTGATTTTGACAGAACAGACTGTGGTCCATGTTTGACATAAGATCAGCAGATGTGTAATATTTTTAAAGTTAATAACGCAACTTGCTGAAAATAGTTAAGTAAAAGTTGAGCCTCATTTCTGGTGCAGGATTTAAGAATGAGAGAAGGTTAGATGGGTTTACTCTGTTTTTACACCAGTGGAGGTGCAGCTGACGTTCGGTCCAGTTCCTTGAATTCTGCTAGATCGCTTCAACATGAAGCAACCACCAGCAGCCAGACCTGTTTCCAGTAGCTTTGCATAAAGACTGGAAAACGACATTCAGTCTAGACGTATGATGGAGGTATGTAGTGAGTGCAGGCTTTCCACTCTGCAGGTCATATTGAGGAGAACTCCTAACTGAATATTTCTATTAAATTGCTTCATCTTTAATTCACTCCCTGGATGTAGTGCTGAATGGATTCATTGAGCCTTCTGTTTATATACTAATGGACTTGATTCAGTCATTACAGTCTGAAAGAAATAAGTCCTACACAAACATTGATAATTATATATTTTTCAAAATAAATATTTATTGCAATATTTCTAAAGTAAACTTACATTCCTGTGATTTTTTTTTTTTTAATTGGTGAGTTACAAAAAGAAAAAAACTTTCCTTGTGTAGCTCAATTCATGACTGTCCTCTGAAGTGAACTTTGGTCATTACTGAACTATTTCCGACTCGAGGGCTGACTTCGGACTGGGTCTCCTTAAATAAGTAGATGTGTGAACATGAATCTTTGGTCTACTCGGTGTCTGACTAAAGTTTCCATTACTGTGCATTTCTTCCGCTTTATTCATCATTCCAGCCCCACAGCACGTTTATCTTCACTTGCTACCAGACACCCACCCACACGTTCTCGACACACCTTGAAAAACATGGTGAGTATGAACAATAATCAAGCCACAGTTTCAACAAAAAGCAAGAGAGCAGCAAATGACTTTCACATCTGTCGCACCTCACTTTTTTGAAACAAACAAAAACAGAAACAAATGGCAACAAATAGGGAAAGAATCATTAAAATAGGCCGACTAGCAGTACAATTATTATTTAAAGTCCTCACAGTCTCAGCTTAAATTATTCCATATAATTAAATGGATAAGAAAAAGAAAATTTGGGAAATAATTTTGTCATTTACTTGTTGGGACTGTGCAAAGATAGCTGAACCACTCTTACTTTAGTCCTTTAAATATTCAAGCAAGACCAGGAGATGATTATTTTATATAAACATGAAGACTGGAAAAAGAAGAAAAGAGTCTGGCTCCAACCAAAAGGTAAAAATTCCCCTTCTAGTGCATCAAAAGCTCACAAATGAACATGTTGAATCATGGTTCTACGATCATTGCAAACACAGAAAGAACAAATTACACAGGATTATAGTTTCTCATGAACAAAGATACTTCCTGTACTTTGGATCCAGTCGTTTGCTCACGGCTAAATGAAGGTCTAGCACAAAACCCTTTGTGATTTATCATTTTATCACTTCAGTATGTGTATTATCTAAATGCACATGACATAATATATTTTAGTAATATATGTTTTAGAGGTATATGTCAGTTTTCTTTTCTAAATGCATAATTTAAATAGTTTCAGCCTCAGAAAAGAGGTGTTTTTGAATTGCTTACATTCTGTAATAGGGTCTAGATCCATCTGTACCCCACTCACACAATAAGTCAGTATGAAAATATTAATCATAATGGAGTATGAATACTAAAAAAGAACACTAAGGTCAGTTTTCATCCCAATGGAGAGCAAAGGCCTCGTGTGAACCCAGCTGTTGAACATGTGGTAGATCTATTTGCAAGTCTATCTGCAGGAAAGGGACTAGTTTCAGCGTTCTCACAAGGAAGAACCTTATCTCCCCTCGATCACTCTCCCCCTGACAAGCCTCTTACATCATGCTGGAGTAGAATCCAACTTTGTCTCGGGTTTCCTTTTGCTGTATAGCGACAAATGTAGACAATTTAAATTCCTGTAAGCAGAAACTGACATGTCTGATGGAGAAGTGCAACCTTTGCCCTGTTTAGATGTGCAAAGAAGCAAAACATTTTTAACCACCACATTCTGGTAACACCACCAGTTTCTGACATTTTTGTTTTGAGTATAGAAGTGCTTAGTTAATGTGAACGCACTGAATATACAAAGAGTGTTTGGGCCAATGCAGCTGTTTGGAGCTCTTGTTTTCTTCCTCAGTTTTTTAAAACATTTTAAAACCAAACTTATTTGTGGTTGTTAAATGGAAGTTAAACTTCTAAAACTAAGCGACAAACTTAATTTCCCATTTCCAGAAAATAAGCTTGCCTTGTTTTTTTTTGTTTTTTTTCATTTTTTTTGTCTTTTGCTTTTGTCTCTCTTTCAAACTTAATGCCGATTGAATGATGTTCATGCACTAGTTAAACTAAGACAGATGGAAAACCGTTTACATGCCAACATCTGGAACTTTAACCAGCATCACTGAATCTCATCGGAAAATGGGCAAAAAAACCTTGTTTTTATGTGTGTTTAATTTTTCAATCACTGTTGATTGGAGCTGGAGTCGAAAAATACCTGTGACTACTGCCGAGTCAATCGACTCATTATTTTAGAATGAATGCAAATTCTGCCCTTTTCCACTGAAAACAAAAGCCAGATGTTACTGGGCGTTTTTTTTTTTTTTCTGTTTTGACGTATATAAAAAAACACAGAAATTTCAGCCATACTCTAATGAATAAAATATACATATCAATAATTCTATGGGCACACGTGACACATGTATTGTGAAATTAACACATGAACTGAACATGAACATCAAACACCTACAAACACATGATGCAGAACTTTTCCTGTTCTGCTGTCATATGTAACCCCTCCCCAATCAGGACCCAGGAATCTATGGTGCTGCTGTGCTAAGAGTGTTGCACAACTATCTGACAAAAACTTTTCTTTTGTCCTCCCTGGACAGATCAGTAGCAGACAGCATGGGGAGCGGCTTATGAAAAGCTGCAGTTAAGAAGTTGAAGTGACCGATTTGACAGAAGCTTGGACCGCCTGTGAAGACACCCATTGATTAGTTTTTAGCAAATCTCCATAGTGACTTTATAGGTCATAAACGTTGTAACTTTAGTTCTGCTCATACAGCAGCTCATATTCCATTCCAAAGTACGCCAATGGAAGCTGATATTTTCTGTAGACTATTATTTGTGGTCAAAGCTTGACTTGCCAGTGAATTCCTCTGGTCTGTTCTTAACATACTGTACACATATTGTACATCATGGTAGTTTGAAGTAACCTTTAAATAAAGCACTGAAAAACAACTTGATACTTGCTGATAATTAAAGTTCTACAACTGAAACTTAAAATCTCTTAACATGAGACACATCACTGACACTATTTAAAAGCCTAAAGTACTGACAAGTCCCCAGTAAACTGATATCTTCATATATCAGACAGTTAGAGATTTAACATTTTGTAAATTGTCCAGTGTTCACATGGAAAATAAAATATCAATCGCTCTACTCTCTTAGCCGTGACCTTGCGTGGACCGTAGCACACTCACTGTTAGGGTGTGAACTTTCCAGATTGAACACAGAATGTCAATTCATGCTGTGCATAAACAGATTGAAGGAACAGTGCTACCCATTGCTGACGTCAGCCCCAGCATGGTTAAAGAGGTGTAGCTACACCTTTTACCTTTCCTCTCCCAGTGACTTAAAAGGCTACAGCCAGACTGGGGAAATATTTACAGGGTGGGGTACTGAACAGCAGCAATACCACAGAAACCTCACATAAACAAAATAAATTTAGAACAAGACGGTGCTGCTTAGATACACAACCTGTAAAAAGAAATCATCTCAAATATGGGTTCAGTAGTGTATGATTAAAGATTTCTTATGTCGTCCATTCCTCCATTCTGATGACTCAACTCAAAGGGATAATTAAAGGAGTTTCATGTCTGAATCAACACAAAAAAGAGTCACTGCTGTGGATGATGGAGCAATTCTGTTCATACAAATACCTACAATCTCCTGGTATTAATAGACTAAATGTTCTGGTGTGAATGCCATCACAAGTTTTTTAAGTTTTAAAACCTCTCTGCTGTTTAACAGTTTGCTCTGAGAGAAGTTCTTGCCCCCTTTCTCATGTTCATCACGCTCAGACCCATGCTAACTTTCCATCCAATACACAAAGTCTTCTCTGCTGCCAGAAAAGTTTCCTACTCCTCAGTGAATCATCTCAAACGCTCCCAGGCTGCAGACAGGGGGTCTGGTGTGGGCAAGCAGAAATGATCAACAGGCTATCAACAGTCAGTGCTGAAGCGGACGGCTGAACATTACAGCCTGATTCGTGGATTATTAGAGTGGCGTCATGTCATGGTGGATGTGACCACCTCAACAGATGTCTTATTTTTCCAGAGAAACCACTTTAGTAACTATTAGCCAGTGGTTTTTATTAGCAGATGTAGACTCTGAATTATACAGAATACAGAAAAGCCTAATATCAGTTCAAAGCAAATGTTTAGTAAGTTCAGACTGACACTTTAATAACTTAAAATGAATTTGACACATGCTAATTTCTAGACACAATTTTCTGGTATGTACATATCTGCAGCTAGTAAGTTCGTTTCAGTGACAAAACTAACATCAGCTTGCTAATATTTTTACAGGGTGAGAGTAAGGCCATAAATTTGTTCCATAAAGATCTCCAGCTGTATGCGACCGCATCTGCCAAGCCGGTACGAAAGAACTGGTCAGAGCGTTTCTGTGACCACTACCAGACTAAATGATCATATGTGATTAAGGGTTTGCATATTTCCAGATTTATTCTAATCTCAAAAGCTGTGGACATACAGTACATCTGCAACAGTCCACCTGAAGTAAGACTGAAACATGTGGTACCTATATTTTCAAACGATTGATTGAGAGGTTTGAAACTTCTTTTGTCCTCCTGAATCTATGCCATAAAGTTGCAGCTCGCTACAAAACATTTCCTGTTTTTCATAGTTGTTTGCTTTGATGAGAGTGACAAAATGTTTTTTACAACCCGGTTTACTCTGACGTTACCTAGTGTAAGCCTTCCGTGAAATCACCGTGGTTTGTGGAATTTATGTTTTGAAGCCTCAATTACGCATAATTACACAAGACTGTGACACACACTGATGTGCCTCTATCCTGTTTGACTCCGAATGACAACCCAAAGGGCGAACTGAACAAGCCGCAGTAGCGGCTTTTCAATTACAGAGCAGCCACTCGAAATGGGACCATGCTTAACAAACCTCACAACAAGGGTTCAAGGAACAGAAATGAGAACATAAACTCCTTAGAAAAGTCTTCACTGAAAAACACCTTATTTCTGGTTTCTACTTATATATAGTGGTCATCCCTAACTCTACCGAGTTCTAGCAGGAAAAAAACAAATGGGTCCCTGCAGCCCCCCTCCCCTATTGGTAAAACGGTGCTAAAACATGCTGCTCTGACTCCAATCATGACATTATGAGTGATTTGTATAGCCCTGCCCGTCTGCACGAGAACACTCCCCTCTCCCTGGGTAAGGGGACAAGGTCCAGTTTGGTGTGTCCAGTGGTAAGGTAGCAGTGTGTCCCTAGGTGATAGACACGCATGTTGCTCAGCTGTTGATTGTATTAATCAACAGAAGTGCTTATATTCTGTTCCAGCAAAAAGAGAACAGAAGACTAAACATTAGCCTGTGTTACCATTAGCCACATCCTCTCTGTGAGAGGAGTATTTACAGGTTGACAGATGGAGGTCATTACCGTATGAAGGTGCAGAAACAGAAACAACCTGTTTTCAGTAGAGCTCATTTGAGTGACTTTTAGACAGCTGAAATTCAGTATGACGGACCACAATTTGGGGCAATATATTTCAAATAGTGTAGGACATCTGACAGCTGTGTCAAATTGATTAAAAAGGGTCTAATATAGGACCTATAAATCAAATTGAGTAGTCATGGTGTCATTACTGCTCATACCTTTTGACTTTTGCACTTAGCATTAGCCACTAAAGATCATTAGAGAAAATAAAGATGTACAAATAGCTTTGACCTGTCCCTTTAAAGCGTTGCCGTAGAGGTTAGTAAAGTGAAACAAAAAGACAGGAAGAAGATTGGAGGATTTGGTGACTCAAGGAATCTTTGGAATTTAGTTGTAGGCATGTTTCATCGATGCAATGGTAAACCACAAGGACTGCAAGAATGAAAAATATTGTTTCTTTTACTCTACTCAGTCCAGTGGTGTGTGTGTCTGGTCAGATTTCGAGGAAACATTCACTTGGAGCTCCGAGACAAATGCTCTCGCTCCTTTTTTTATTGTGCTAAACATCTACTTCAGCTACATGTGGGTACTTGAATCATATGTGAATGCTTCAGTACCTTACTGTTAATTAGGTAAAGAACCAACGTCATTCTGATATTTATACCCATTAAATGACTGATCTACTAACTATCAGTGAACTATGTGACTGCAGATTTAGTGGAGGGTGTGGTATTCTTTGGGATCCTACCTCCTCACCACCCTGCTTCCGTACGAACTTGAAGCCTGGAATGCGTTTTTGGGAGCAGACCACGCTGACGTCTTCTGAATGCTTGCAGTCTGACACTCCGAAGCCATTTGAATGACAATCAGCAAGGCTCTTTTCTCCACCAGTGCAGTGCACATTGTCAAGCCAGATATGGCCTGGAAAGGAGGACAAAGCATACAAACTGACATACAGTACGTCCTGTTGCAGAAAAGATTGCTGTGCACCAGATTGTCTAGCACCACTTGCTGTACTTACTTAGAAAGGATGACACCAGTGAACATGATGGATTTACTTGGCTGCATTATACTTACACTGCACATGAATTTGTCATGACTTGTGTCATATTTCTTTTTTCTTTTTCGAAACAGAAAATAGGTTTAGAATGTTCTGATAAAATGAGCAACTATATTTATCATCTGCCTTATCAATGACCATTACATAAATGCTTGGTCTCCAATATGACCAAATGCATTCCTTAATATGACATGATGCATACTTTAAGCAAAACTCTGTCAAATAAATAAGTCACCGCTGAAGTGGATCATCTGCTCTACAGCTGGCTGTTCTGAGTCAGCCATGAAGGAAACCACATAACTGGCCATGGAAGCCATCAGGCTGCTCATGGCTCCGATGTTCTCCGCATGTTTGCAGAGAAACATCTTGATCTAGAAGGAGAATGGATGTTGTACAATAATCAAACGTCCTCCTCATAGAGACATGATTACTTCTGGAACATTTTAACAATACCCTGCCTCTCGCCCATAGTCAGCAGGAATAGGCTCCAGCAACACCCGTGACCAGCAAAACGGAAGAAGACGAGACAATTACTGTCGTCTCCTCTGTAAGAAAATACAGTAGGTGGATGCATGTTTTTGGCCATAAATTAAGTAGCTTCCATCTTTTCTTATTTATTTCAGTCATTGCTCCTCTTTTGGTAAAGCAACGGGGAATTTTGGTGTGTTCTTTCACTGCAGCATAACTCACAATGATGGGAAATGGAAAAATGTCCTTGATCACTTCTATAGCCTTGTGTCTCCACCAACAGGATTAAAGAGATTTAAATCATTCAGAATTGGATTAAATATGTTTTTACAAGCAGAACATCAATAACTAAACAATGTTATGTGTGAAAATGTGGTTTTATTGTGGTAAATGAACTTTTTTTCTTTCTATGTAATGTTAAATACAACTTAACAATATTCAAAGTGACAAAACTTTCTTTTAGCAATGTTTAACAATTTCCAGTGGCATCCATCTCTATATAACTTATCCAAAGCTAAAATGTTGAGCAAGCATTGGCATGCTTGTAAACTCTTTGGAATACTTTTACTATGTGCAACATCAGATGCATGGGATGTATTTTATTGTATGTATGTATGTTTACTACTTCACGTTTATAGTGGCTGGATAAATGTGAAAACAGGAGTTCATAAGAAGTGACAAGTTAATGAACAGCTTTCAAATGAAATCTGCCATCAGCAGCCAGTTACAGCTGGGAATTTGAATAATGTGTCAACAGTGATGGAGGAATCCACACTGGATAAAATGACAAGAGATGAGATTATGTCTGTCTGGTTTACACACCCACTTTTTCCAGTCCCCCACCCCCAGCACCAATGCTAGCAACTAATAGCCTGTCTCAGTTCTCCACTAATTGAGAAACCAGTGCCTGGGGGTATTAGTTGACGGGGATAGACAGGAAGAAATGAGTCCCTCGTTCAAGGACTTTATGGAAGCTCTGATGAAGTCTAAAGGGATTAAGGCTAACACCTTTAAATGAGTGCAAGTCAAACTCACAGTTTTTTGCTTTCAGACTTTTAGACAAATGGATTTTATCAGTACTGATCTTTGAAACCAAAATGATATCCACCTCTGGGACCAATAAAGTATTCTGATTATAATCAGAATAATCAGATAATAATCTTTTTTTTACCTTCTCCTTTTCCATACTTGGCTGAAGGTATCCAAGCCTCGGCGTCCATGAAGCCCAACTCTCGGCACACCACTTGTGCAGAGGAGATGCTGAAGTCATCATCACACACTGTCCCCCACTCTCCATTGTAGAAAATCTCCACCCGTCCCTCATAGTGTTTCCTCTTCTCGCCAGCAAGACGTACCTGGATTACCGGGGTGCGAGATTCTGACTGGGCGTTGCACATCACCCAAATGCACAGCAAGGTGGACAAGATGCCATAAATGGCACCTGGACATGGCATGACTGAAGGAGTGGGGAACAGTGATCTAGAAAGGGATCAAAAGACAAAAGACTGTAAGCTTTACTACCGTGAGACATTTCATGTTGTCTAACATTGTAATGGACGAAAATCTGCCGTTACAAACGTCCTCACAGTCCAATTTCCACAGATTCACCAGCGTTATCATCACCAGTATCATTTCATCAGTCATTAGCCAACACCACAGACTAACTCTCATGTGTCATCTACTAATATAAACAGTAGTCTGAAGCTCATTAATGTATCGAAGGCTGAATGCTGCAAAGGCAGAGGAAACATGGTAGTTTTGTGCAGGTGAGTGACCACAGAATATACTTTGTGTCATGATAGTTCAGTTTGGCCATGATCAGATCCAAGGGCCCTTTATTGGTCTAAATGCAATCACAAGTATAAGCTTGCAAATCATTCACAGAATTCACAACAATTTCACAGTAAACTGAGCAAACAACAAAAATGTCTTTGAAAAACATTAAGAGAAAGAAAGAGGGTTCAGAGAGTTTGGGTAAAAACAACGTTATGTAGCTGATACCAGGATTCCTCTCTGTCTTTATGACAGCTTGATGGCGCCTGCAGGCTAGTGTTTTGCACCCATTTCTCTCCTAATCATCTCCCAGAGGCGACACAAAACTTCAGAGGAAAAGTTGTCTTCACCCCAATATTTCATGAAACCATAAAAAGCCATGCATGAGGGGGCCTGGGAACTGCTAAAACAATATGACTGGAGGAATGTTCCTGTAGAATAAAGGAAGGAGAGAAAAGCAGTGGAAGTAAGGAGACCTCCAAGTGTTACGTGTCCAAAGGAGGGGGGGCGAGGAGGTTGCTTCTGAGCTGACATCATACTAACCAGACAAACAAACTGCAGAGCCACAGCCTTGCTAAAACACACCGTGTCACCCAGTACACAAGCTATATATTCAGACTGTGCAACATGACAGCTTGTAACGCTCAGACAGAAACATCTGCTTTCTCTTCCCATGAAAGGAACAGTTCAGCAGGAGGAGCAGTAGTGACGAATCAGCACACATAAGTTTTACATTAGTCCGTTATAGGAATCATAGAGGACCTCTGATCAGATCAGAGTGTTATAAAACATGACACTGACACCGTCTTTCATCTCCACACCAGGTTAGAAGAAAAAAAAAAACCACTTTTTAAAATAATCTGTGACACATTAATTTCTTCAGAATGATATGGCTGCCAATTTGATCCACCGAAGAAGTTAATTTCTATTTCCCACTTGTAAATGGATCATTCTGGATCATGCAATTAAGCATCAGAAAGAAAAAAAAAAGGACAAACAATAAATTCAAAATTCCACATACAAAACAAGTTTGTCTTTCATTTAAAGCTTTGCAATAATCTCTTTAATAATCTCTGTTGCGACGGAGCAACAGGCTGCTGTAAAGTCAGTTTGTGTTCAAATAAAGTTAACTCTTTGGAGCCAAGAAAACATAACGGAGAAGAAATAACCCGTGGGATGGAAAACAAAAAGGAAATAAGCGTATGTAAACCGAGAACAACGCTTTTAAACCCTTTTAAACCTACGCTAATAGAAACACACACACACACACGCACGCACACACACGCACGCACACACACACACACGCACACTTCTCAGGTAAGCGCTACATGGGACTTTGGCACGTGCGGGCCAACCTCCCAGCTGAGGCGCGTGAGCTGTGAACAGAACACTTACTGTGACAAGAGAGGAAGAAGCAGTCAAAGATGTCCAAGAAGCAGGCTGAGCGTCTCAACCTGTCTGTGTGGAGGGTTGAGATGTTCCGCCGCGGTTCTTGGTCCTGTCTGGACTGTCCTGACCCGTTTTCGCTTCAGCTGCCTGCACGCTCCCGTCGCGCCCCTCGGCCCACAACGCAGCCAATGAAAATCCGCCTCAGCATCCTGGACCCGCCCCCTCCGGTCCGGTCACTAGGGTTACAAAAACACTGGACTGTGGGGATCATGCGCCTCAAACCCAACCCAAGCAGCTGTTCACGTAAAGTGAGTTTTGAGATCCAGCATACATAAATCTCTACATATTTGAACACTGATGGTGTTGTTTTACTTATGTCTACAAATACCAAATCAAGTAATGTCAACTAATTCATTGACCTCATAAAACTACTGTGGAATTCTGTGTCTATCACCAGAAGTTAAATAGTGTTCAGCAGAATTTATTGTACATGACGCAGAGCTAGATTTGTTATTTTTTTGTCCAGATGGGATTTCTTACCTTTCGCAGATCCATGCAATTGATTTACATGACCCTGAATCTACACTATGTCAACTACATACTGGTGGCAGGGATTTATTGACACACCCATCCAGACTGTGATCTATGCATCTGGATAGATCACAATCTGGATGTGATCTATTGGTGGGACATTATGAGTTGTACCAAAAAGGAAATTTGTTTGGATGTTACCCGTTGTTATTAATTTTGCTACACTGAATTTTTAAAAAACCACAGCTAGCAGCGTTGAAGCAAAAATGTGATCCAGCATCTACACCTAAATCCATCTCAGAATTAAATCAACCCATCCCTGGCCAAAGATCCACTCATGCAAAATATCTAATTCTAGTCTGCTTGAAATCTTTCAAAACATATTTTTAGTGAAACAGGTAGACACACTAACAATCAAGGGTGATCATGATGATGATGATGGTTAATGGCATGTGCTGTCACTAGTTCCCTGAATTAAAATCAGTAATAGTAATAGAATCATTGTAATCTATCAGCATGAACTCTCCCTAAGGTCCTGATGGGTGGAGTGGTTATGGGCACCAACAGCAAGCCTCACTGCCCACATTTGTTAAACTATGCTTGGTTTAGCTGTGGGTGGGGGGGGGGGGGGTGTTTAGAAAGCAATTCCAATTTAATGAGGATTACTTCTTGTTTTGTCTGAGTAAACATCATTAAGTCATCTGGTGTGAACAGTGAAGTAAAAAATAACAGCATGTTGCCTATTTATTTGCTTCACTTTTTGCATACTGTATGGCTAGATTTTTCAACACAACAGGCCAAACCCTGCACACCACTTTGTTGATGCATTTATGAATGGGTTGTTGTAAATGTTATGTGTGACTGCTTGGGGACACTGCAGGGTCTCAGGTCACAAACAAAACGCCACTAATTACATGCCAGTAAAAAGTGCTTTGACCGCAAGTGAAAAAAATTACATTTTAACTGTCTGGTGGAACAGTGATGAATTCCCAAGAGTTCATGTTCACTAAGTTATTTTGTTATGTGCGAAGTTTAAATGATTCAGGCCAACAAGGAGTATGTATATTAAATCTTTACATTTACTTAGGAATGCACAAAATATAGCAAGTAACACATAATATGAATATAGTCTTCATTTTACAGACTTGGAGCAAAATTCATAAAATATAGCTTTTTCACATGTTGTACTGTAATAATAGGTTTGCATTGGGAAGCATCTTCAAGCTGATGTCACGCCACTATAACAGGATGATCACAATGAAAGCCATCCCATTTTACAATGACATTTGGCAATTGATTGTGCTGATATGAAAGAGGTTCCACAGACGACTCTGTCCTTTATATCAGCAATACAGTATCTATCTGTCTATCTATCCATATACTGTATGTACAGTATATATACATACGGTGTGTATATATATAGATAGATAGATAGATAGATAGATAGATAGATAGATAGATAGATAGATAGATAGATAGATAGATAGATAGATAGATAGATATAGATATATTCTTTGTACAGTACACTTTGGCAACAGAGTTTGGAAACAACATGAAAGACATTTTTACAGAATAGACCAGAGAAAGGCACACAAGCAACATTTGGGTTTGCAGATAAAATGAATCCAAACCAATGGTGTGTACATGTGATTCTAACTTTTTCCATAAATAAACACAGAGCAAGAAAATGAAGCCTTACACATAGTTTAACTTTACACCATGATGAAAGTTTTTACGCAATGCAAGCTTCCAGCCAGACTTTCATCCATTGCCGTCAAACATTCATCAAATTGATAATGAAACAGAAGCAAAGGTATGATTCTTTTAAGCACTCTTCATACAATCAATAACATATTTTTTGTTTGGGGGGATGCTACACATCATATTCCAAGCTCTGCATAACCGGGGATTTATATATCATATATATATATATATATATATATATATATATATATATATATATATATATATATATATATATATATATATATATATATATATATATAAAAGCCAAACAATCTCAAATGCAAGTTATATTTTTGTGGTATTCTTTTAAGTTCATTTGCTGATAAAAGGTGATCACTAAACTGCTTAACCACCAAACTGTTTCACCGAAGGAATAACTAAAAGAACAAAATCTACAATCCAGAAAATAAATACGCTGATCAGTTTAGGCACTCAATGGAGAAAAGTGCTTTATCTGAAGACAATAACTTCACACAATAGCATTGTACTAAAAGATGTCTGTCCTGTGTCATTTTTACCTTATTTCCAACAATATTTTCTAGAGGTTTGTGTGAAACATGCTATATAAAACACTAAAGTCAATTCCTTGTGATAAAAGTAGCTATGTTTTTTAATGCAGGCACATCTGAGTTTGAAACACGCTAATTATGTAAACTATAAACTGCCTTTGCAAATCTTTGAACAAGATAAAAAATCATGGCACTTCTCCTTCAAAATAATAAGAGTACATCTCACCAGAACCTGTGCTTCTTCAGCTGTCAATGACATTATAAAAACTATGGTCAAGAATTATTCTGATTCAACCTCTGGAGAGATTGATGCAGTTAATATAGAGAAGATCATGTGTGCTTAAAGTGATCATATACAGAATTTACAAAGGTTGCTGCACTCTTTAGATTGAGGCTCCTCATTGTGTTCCCAGTTTGGCAATCAGTTCATCACAGATTTTAGTGAGCTCCTCAATCTCCTGATTCTGTGAGTGACAGAGAGGAGAATGTTAGGACTTTCACAGCAAAGATAAAATATCAAAACAGAAACACACATTTACAAAATTACTAGACAATATACACACCTTAATAAACCCAAATATCCATTGTACTGTGGTAAACACTAACTGGAGGGGAATGTCACTACGAAATTTTTCTTAAATTCTATTTACTTAAATGTCTTAAGTATAATTTTGACACACTTGTACTTTTGTGTTTTTTAGATTTTCCTTTCTCTTCACTACATTTAGTCCATGCCACTAGTTTAACCCATTACCTTTTAAGGAACATTATATGCTCACATGATGTAATACCACACTTAACTATGTACAAGTACTTAGAATAAAAATATATCTATATATGACTACTAAAACACTTTGAAAAGAGTTTGTTGGTATCACAGTGATAGTACTTTTGCATGGCCAGCATATTTTGTTGATAAAGCTTTTACTCAAGTAATATTTGAAGCAATCGTTGTAATGGATTATTTAAGACTTTTTTTTTTAATGATCTGAGTACATCTTCCTCCACAGAAACAGGGAGGAGATCACTCATTGAGGCTTATATCATCAAAAAGCTTAAGATATAAGTATAACTATATATAAGACCAAAATGTGTTTTTCACTTCACATTTTTATAGGGATTTTAATAATATTTATTGAGATGTCTTTTTATACTGTATGTCAGTCTGTCTTAGATAAGTGGAATGACGCCCTCTAGTGTTACCCACCAGGCCAGTATGTTAGCAGTTAAAAATGTTAGTAAAAACCTGCCGTGCACACAATATTTGCACACTGTGAAATTCGAACATTGATTTTACAGACTGGTGTAAACACGTCACTTTTCTTAAATCCCTGTCATGAAACATTATTTAGCTTTTAATTTTTTAAACCTTTTCCACTAAAAAACTACTTCTACTCTACAAAACAGAAAAATAATATCTTCAATCCAACACAAATTCTTTTGATGCAGCAGAGAAAACAAGCAGAGAGGCAGAAACAGAAAATTGGGACAAGAAAAACATGTTGATATTAATGTTAGAAAACAACAGTGATGTAATCTAAGTACTTGTGTGAAGTTTAACTGACAAAAAAAAAATCTCAGATTAGCACTTGTTCTACCTTTTGAAGAACGGCCCTTTCGAGTGATTCCACCTTCATCTGCTCCTTCCTAAGGCTGGCATTAAGTGCAATACCCTCAGCAGTGGCCTTGGCTCGTACCTGGGCTATATCCTCATTGGCCCTGTTAGACAGTGAGGATGTCTAATGAGTGGCAATGTCTAGACTTTAAATATAAAACAATTTTTTGGATTCCTGATGTCTAATGGTTGGTTACTGGAATCAAATAGCAGATATGGAACCTTACTTGTCCAGTTTCTCCTCAGCATGCACCTTGAGGGTTTGGTATCGCTGCTCCTCCTGCTTGATTCGCATCAGGTACTCCTGCGCACATTTCTTCAACACCTCTTCATTCTTAACAAATGCACATAAAAAATATTTGGTGATGTGGCTGTAATCCAGAGCAGCCTCTGATGATAGACATACCAGAGTTCTACTGACCTTCTTGAAGCCCTCCAGAACTCCCTTCATGTTCTCATACCGCCTGAAGAGGTCAGCGAAGGAGCGCTCCACAGAGTTGAGGTCAGCTACAGCCTGATCTCTCTCTGCGCTCAACTGCCTGATAGACTTGTTGCCGGACAAGTTTTTATGCTGCTGCTCGTCCTCTGCAAAGACACGAGTCAAAAGACAGTATAGCAAGTTGGGTCTAATGGGAGAGCAAATAAAAGCTTTTACTATGTACCACCAGCAGGTGGCAGCAACTTACCAATCATCTGTGCAACTGTTTTCTCATATTCTGCCACTATTTTCCTGTAAGCAGAAGTATAATAGTAAAATATTAGGGAATCTTTTCATGAAATACTTGATGCACAATTCAGGGGAACAAGGTGAAGAATCATACCTCATCTCCAAAACCTCAGCTCTGCTTTCCTCATACTTCCTCTTCCACTCATTGACCTCAATTTCTTTAGTGATTATCTTGATTGCAATAGAAGGAGAGACAAAAGTGCGGCTCTAGAAATCTAATCACTTAATGAAAGATGCATAATCCCTCACATGTGAGTGTATAACAGTCACATACCTCTTCTCTGATCAGGGTGAGCACTCCGGCCTTGTCCATCTCACTAAGTGGTATGCTGTCCCGGGAAAAGACTGGTATGTCTGGGCCGTCACCTCTGGCCATTTTTGTTGTTTGGCTTGTTGATATCTCACTCTATGGAACATGGAGAAAATGGTCACTTTAAGATCAGACAAGAACATCCAAACTCCTCAAGTAAGTAGACCTCTTACAGCTTGTCACAAATACTTATTCACATGTTGTTTTAACTGATCATTCCTGATCACATGATGTCTTTGCTGAGAGTGCTCTGGGAAAAACAGTTCTATTTACTTTATTAACCAAACATCTGAATAACCTGGAAAGCCAAGTGCAGTTATCTTAGAAAAATACTACAGGACTAAAAACTATACTACCAACAAGACAAGAGAACAAAAAGTCCCTAGTCTCTATAGGCTGTGTGTAAAACACATGTTGACTGTTGTCTCAGTATAACATAAAAAGAACTCAGAGGTAGCATACATCCGCCAATATCACCGCCATCATGTTGGCCCTATGAACGTGTTAATTATCAGTACTTTTTAAGTTAAACAAAAATATTATTTTCCATAATGGCTAAAAGCTAGACCTGTTAGATTTAGGTACACGAAATAGGTACAGGAAAAGTATTTGAATTTCTGAATCGGCTTTATCTCAGCTACAGATCGGTGCCATGTCTCTACCCCTCTGTTATCATACGGTGATCTAATAAATATGGCCCCTGTCTCCGGTCTGGATCTGGATGGAACTACACGTAGCAGGGGTTACAACGAGTTGTCGCAGAAAGGGAAAAAGTAATCTGGAATTAGAATCCATACATGAAGTGTACGTCATGTCGTCCTTAACCAATGAACCACATCCTCTCAAAAAATCATCAAAATTCTACTTTTTGAGACATCTTGTGTTCAACCAGACACAAACAAGAGTGTGATTGGATAATTTCCTCCTGACTCTCATTGGGATAGGTAACAAAATGAGCTCAACAGGCCAACAATAGTGAACAGCTGGTACAAAACATACCAGTCAAGTACTGTATAAACACAGGCTGCTCCTTCCCACTGGTTCCTATGGTCTATACTCACTATATCATCTTTCAGACTGCAGACATCCTCAGCGTGATCCACAGTCTTGGTTTCAGGACCTGTGATGAGAAAAACATATTTTTTATATTAGAAATGATAACGGTTGGTCAATCATAAGTCGGTTACAAAGATAAATAACATTAATATCTATAATCAATGTCAGAAATGTCCCTGAATTTCATTAATGAGGCCATGGGAACTGTCTAATGAGTAGTATGCTTCATTTTCCCTCTCTATGCCTTCAATTGACAGAACAGCTGAAAGTGACAGGAAATTGGAGCGAGAGTAAGTTGGTAGACACGGGGCAAAGAGTGGAACCAAGCCGACGGCCTCGTCGTGAGGACGGCAGCCTCTGTGCACCGGGTGCACGCCTAAACCATTGATCTCGCTGCACCGCTCATTTTTCCTTCTTTGTAACACTTGACACATTTTTGAGGTTTTGTGGTCTCCTATTCTCTAGCAGTAGCCTTCTCGCTGAGAAAATTATATAACTGATCCACTCTTCTTATGAAATTTCCAATCCAGTCTGGCAAAATACTAATTATATCAACATGCATGGAAAATCCCTTTATATATCAAATAAACTTCTAGTAACTAAAAAAAATATAGTTACATTTCAAGGGAGCACTGGGAGAAGCAGGGATTAACTATGTTTACTCAAAATGGGTTTCCAAAGTGTTGCCAAATCCATGCAGTAATATCCATTACACAACGATGTTGTGTTTAACCCTGTGCAGCCTGAGGGATCGACAGCCTTTAGCATTGGTTTTCATCCTTGCTTCTTATGTGCACAGGCTTTTCTGTATACTCCCTACAATATGCCAAAATCAATATTTACTCATAAATTGTTTAACTACTGTCACACCTATGTTTCGCACATTTAAACCTTGCATTATTTTTTCTTGGAAATGCCAGAACCTTTCAAAGATACCCAGTTCATACCCAATATTCACTCACATGTTAACAATTACCGCTATATAAGCTCCAAATAGGTGTTATTTGATCAATACAAGAGAAAAGTGCGGAATCTGCAAAAATGACAAACTCCGTAACAGTCTGTGTTTCTCTCTCAGCTAAATCATTATTACATTATTACTAATGTAATAATGATTTATTACATTAGTAATGAATAAATCAACCTGGGAAGAGTTACAGTAGATGCTGCTCTTTGTCAAACATACCGTCTTTAACAGAAATATCGTTGACTGGCGGCTTCTTTGCAGGCTTGTTGTACTCAGGTTCTCCTTTCTCCTCTTTGCTGTCAGGTATCGAACCAATACTGCCTGTGGAGGCGAGCTTCTCCTCATCAGTGGCATGATGAACTTGCTGGGTAATCTCTGGGGTCTGAACCACCACCTCCTCCTCCTCCTGGGGGTGAAGAAGAAAGATGGTGGATTTATTTCACGTGCAGGTTCATGTAGTTAAATACAGGTATATTCTGAGGACATAAGAGGTGGCCTGAATGACACACGGGACAGTGACTAACGTGATGGGTGTGATAAGTCACACGTCTGTCGCCATGGCCAGCTAGCAGTGCAAGGTTTGTTTACGTCTGTGTTTGAAGAGGTTAGACAACTGCTGAATAATGGACTGCGCCGTGTCAGTGTGGAAAGGTGTTATGTTTCAGCTGGGACACAACACACACATGCAAACATATGTTACCTCACGGCATGCATCAAGTGCCGAGGACTGGCTCTCATCATGTTTCTGGACTTTACAGGTATTCCTACAGAAGGGGCACACAACGACAATACAAGTGTCACAACGCATAGATCTCAAAGTAGTGATCCCAAAACATTTGAATTCCCTTTTGTATAAAAAGTATTTGGAGCCTATGGCGGTGCTGTTATGGACACAGCTAATATAACCACACAGTGCTACCCAGGGTTTGGAGGGATCATAAAATGGGTGAAATTAACTTGTAGATGCAACACAGGAATGACCATGTGACTTGAGGTGAGACTGAGGAAGACACTATTTCCCTAACATGCACCTTCAACAGGTTAGTTCTGGCCACAATGACAGTAAAATAAAAGAACAGCATGCAGGAAAGAAAGACAGCATCGGCAGTGAGAGTACTTACAACAGAAAACAGAGAAACTTGACTTGTTCAGAAGTCCTGGGGCTAATCGATGTGGACAAAAGCAGAAGTTGTGTAACACACAAGAGAAGGAAGGATGAAGGATGAAGGGGATATTGATTTAGGGAATGAAGAAAGGAGCAGGGAGAAAAGACAAATAAGAGTGTGTGAGTGCCTAGAGGTGTTCAGCCTAGCATGTTAGACACTCAGCAGCAGACGTTTGAGTTTAAGCCTTAACTTCAGATGCAGACAGGCTGGGAAAAGCTGAAAATAGGGTAAATGTTGCAGCAGCAAGCACTTTTATATAATCTGGGAAGCAATGTTTTTGTAATGTTTTAACGTATTGTTGGGTATGCATTTACACAACTTGTACGAGAGTTGTATGTTGTGAAAATGTGTTTCTGTATAAATGCTGATGTTTCAGCATTACTTTTGCAAACTCCTGGACATGAGAGAAAGACTTACGGGGCTGTCCTCGACTTGCTCTTCTTGGGAATCAGCTTTTTCTTCTCCCCAGCTGGCTGCACCGCCTTCTGTTTAGGTTTATCTTTTTCTTTCTTGTCCGGCTGAGGAGTGCTGTTTGATGAGTCGTCTGTGCTTATGGTTTTGGAGGGTTTAAAGGGGTCCACAGTGTCGTCAAAATTGTCTGGATCAAAATTGTAGGAGCTCTTCTTGAGCACTGGAGAGGTTCCCATATTATTATTGCTACCAAATGGATTAAAGTTGGGGTCATCCCACTGATTGGGGTCAAAGTTGTACGTTCCCGTCTTAGGAATAGGAACATCGTCAAGGTTCAGAGGTGCAGTAGAGTCTGATGATGGCAATGCAGCTTCTGGAAGAGGATCTGAAAGTGTTTCTGATGCTGGTTGACAAACTGGTTCTAACTCTGTGGGTTCTGGTGCTGGTTTGGTGGAAGCATCTGATCCTTTTGGCTTCTGTTTCTTTGTCCCAAATTTGGTGACTGTCTTTTTGCCACCTAATTTCCTCTGAGGTGGTTTCCTGACTGGCTCCTCATTCTGACCAAACTCCACCATCACTGTCTTCGTATTTGATGAGGATTCCATCATCTCCGCATCTGCCGAAATAGCTGAGCTGGCATTGCAGACAGGCAGTGAGTCACCGAGTGGCTCAAGTCTTGCGATAGAATTTGGATCACATGGTGGTGGAGAGTTGGGGATTCTAGATCCACCACTGGTGAAGGGGTTGAAGCTGTCATCCAACTTGTCAAGGTCAAATTTGTAAGATCCCTTGGGAATAGGAAGGTCTTGTTCTTCATTTGTTTGGGCAAGATCATTTAATGAGATATTCACGTTCAGGGGTGGAGGTTTAGATTCCTTGGTTTTAGTTTTCTTAGAGGGCTCTGTGTGGTTGAGGCCATCACTATATGGTTCTGGTTCAGCAGGAGGTTTCTGCTCAGGGAGTTCCAGAGTTGAACTGGAGGCAGGTTCACTGATCTGATCTGAGTCTGGTTCTAGGGTTGGAGCTGGGGCTGGAGTCACATCAGGGACAGAATCTGCCACGAGGACAGGGAATAGGTCTTGTTCAAATGAAGGGACAATACATTTAGTCGCTTCACTTATGTCCATCACCATGGTTGAAGCTGGAACAAGTTCAGAGCTCAGAACCTCTGGAAGATTATCTGATTGTTCAGCTTCTAGGGTCTGGATGTTTTCCTTCAGGGGGCCCCCCTTGGGGTCAACAGGTTCGTCCTGACCCATGTCGTGGTTCAGCAAAATATCCTGTTGCCAAACAGGAGCAGTCACTATCAGGTGCTCCTCTTGATCCACATCTGAATAAGAAATGAGAACAAAACCAACAGACATTACTATAAATACACAACATGCACAAACAGGACGCACACTTCCTCTACCTCTGATAATCTCACCAATCACATCTAAACTCAGATACAGTTAACATCTGATTGGTTACAAGCCAGGCAACTGTTCCGATCTACTGCTGTTGCCATGGTGAAGTTCCTCTATGAGAGTCATGATGATCAAACCAAATAGTGCGTAAGAAAAATGTAGAGAAGATAAAAGGAAAGCTATGGTTTGTCTGTGCTGTGTGTATACAATAGTTACATCATTGCCTCGAGAGAACCCTTCAACACATAAACCTGTTCAGTGTGCCTGTCATACTCACCATATTCATGTAATATTATGTTGCTAGGAGACAAGCAGAGCCTGCTGTGTTTCTACCTACTTCCATGCCTATTAGCATGTTCCCTGAGTGTCACTTCAAAGTGTTCCTGCAAATATATTCTTACCCAAAGAATACTTCACAGCAGGGGAGAAAAGACACTGTTCTGACATTAAATAATACACAAACATGGACAAATTTGATTAACAGAACTACCCGTTTTGCACGTTTACCTTGGTTATACATGTGAGACCTCTGCCAATATTTTTACTGGCAGTGATTTGTCTGTCTCTGTCCGTTTGATTAACCTTAACTCTTTCTTATACAAGCTGACATTGTCATGCAGACTTTGGATGGGTGCAAGGAAACATAGCCATCAGCATGTTTGGTTTCTAAAGGCACTTCACCTTCGTATTGCCAGGATTTAATTTCCTCATTTACAACAGAAAAGGGATGTTTGTCATTCAAACAGAAGTAGTTAACTATATTCTAGTCAACTCTCACATCGTACACTTCTGAAAAATGTTAATGGAGCTGTTCTTCCAATAAAAACAGCCTCACTTCAACCACTAGTCTCCAAAAAACCTTCTAAAAAGAGCTGTGTGACAGCTTCGACCTGATAACAAGCTTTGTTCAGTCACTCCCCTCATTGTGACCGTTATCATTTGAAAATGGAGCGAACGGGAGCCTTTGTTGAACCTGTTGAATTCCAGAGCAAAGGCCATTCCCACACTCTGTCACAGACTCCTCCTCTCGGCGAGTCAAATGACAATGGCAGCGCTCCTGCCTACATCACCGGTAAAAATAAGACACATCAGTGTGCTTAGAGCTAAAACGCAGAAGGTACTGTAGGTACAGTCTTCAGTCACACAGACATACAGCGTGTATCCAAACCTGATGCGGCTCAGGCCAGTTGGAATTCATATGCCAGTGTTTACGCTTGAAATGTCATAATTGTTGCATCAGAAAAAATTTATTTAGTTGACAATGACAACAAAAATATGAGAAGTTTGAGCATTTAGAATGTCATCAGTTTCCATGGCAACTTCAGGGATGGTTAAGATGCTGATCTCTTTAATATTTGTAATGTTAATGACAGTATTTGAACACCCTGAGGGATAAGGAGGGTGTCCATCTTGAACTGTATTCAACCATTCGTCTCTCTGACTGTAGTTCACTCAGCAGTGGCCTCACCTGTTTTTTTTGGGTCCGCGTTGTTGTTCTCCACCTCTCCTGGTAAGGGTGGAGGGATGCGAACAGGAGTTGCCGCTTCAGGAGTGTCAAAATGACCCTCTGACTCAGAGCTGTGGAAGCCAAGAACAAAGAGAGAGATCATGAACTTCACTAACATTTCAAATATGAGGAAGTACACAAAAAAGTCCACAGCATAAACACTGAGAACTGCTGTGACAATTTTGAACGAACAAAGCTACTAACACTACAAATGTATAAGGAGAAGGACAAATTAAAATATTTAATTTTTATTATCTGTTTTCATAATCTAAAGAACTTGTTTGAATGAATTTATGTCAGTCTGACCCCTTATCACAGCAGGATGGAGCTCAACCAAAGACAGTTTTATCCTATGCTTTTGGACAGAGGGAGAGAAGAGCAGATGTGAAATCAGGAAAGAGGTAAGAGTAAGAGGTACAACGCCAAGCAAAATTGCCTGCTGTGATCTAACAGATAGTTCCTCCTCTGATGTATTTGGTAACTCTTAGCCCAGTTTGATTCATGCCAAATGCATGAGACTGAGAAAATCAAATGAAACGGAAGTTACACAGTCCACCCCTTCCTGTCATGTCTTCAGCACTAACATCAAGCGTAAATGGGCCATGAATGCATCTTTATTAATACACGATATTAACAGTCTGATCATTTTATCACTGCAGAGCTGTGACATTAACAGTTTGATCTGATCAAGAAGGTGGTTTGCAGTGTGACAATAAATTGACGTGACTCTATTGGGATAACTGCTGATAACAAACAACTGCTGACAGTAAACAAAGTTGATTTAGTAGAATAATGACCTCAACCAGTTGATAAAACATCAGCAAATAAAAGTAGGCATGAATCACGTGTTTACACTTATAACAACTACCAGAATGACATTTTCTCAAAGCAGACATGAATGGTGGAGACAAAAAAAAGGCTTGATGCTATGAGCATGTGTCATGTTTGCCTTATGAAACCATGGCTGCCTGCAAGACTGCAGGGTGCGAAGCCACAGAAATGAGGGTGTACCAGTGAGATGGAGAAAAACAGTTCAAACTGTTAGAGCTGTGACATGTGTCAGCGCTGAACACTTACATAACACTGTGGACCTTCCAGCATATTCTTCTTCATATCTAGCTGTCATAATATTAGAGGTATAATTGCTCAACTTGACAGTTAAACACACACTCAAACACCAGAGGAAATGCCTCTTTCTCCAGGCCACACGGTTTTACCACTCTCAGGGTTCCAACACAACACTTGCCTGCAGCCTTGAGATCTTCCCTCCTCCTCCTCCTCTTCCTCTCCTCTCTCTCCACGTTGCTCCCTTTCCTCGCTGGCCTCAAGTGCCTTTTTATCCTCCTCCTGCTCCTCTCCCTCTCCCCCTCGCACTGCCGTCCACGTCCATTTGGCCCATGACACGGGTGACAGCCAAGACATCCCTGAACCTTCCACAGGGGTGATTCAACCCTCTGACTCACTGGGCAGAGCCTGATGGATCCTTTGCTGTGTGTTGCTTTAGGTTTCCACCCTCGGCCAACAGCTCTCACATCTTTCCAAAGAGCTTCTCCTCACATAAGTTTTAAATTGGTCTTTAAAGAGAGAATTCTTTTCCACTCCTGAGGATAACCTGAATCACAAAAGAAAGGAAGATCGCTGCAATCTTCACTCCCTGTCTAAGCTTCCCTCCTCTCACCGATCCTCTCCCTCTGCCTCTGTGGCTGAATACCACAGCTCTGATCAGCTGGATTTCAAAATGCTATTTCACTCTCTCCTCCCCTCAACGCTCCCTCCAACCAGTCCCCTTTACCTCGGGCCAGTCCACTGATTAAAAACACAGCAGGGGAGGCAGGAAGCTCCAAACCAAGCAAATGAAGCAGTGTCTCTTTACTCAACTGAATGAGCAACCCTGCGGTTGGACAATGGTACATCCCTGCTAGGCCGCTCCTGCCCTCTGAAGCAGAAGGAGGGAGTCAGAAAATAAACACAGAAAGAAGAGAGAGGAGGGTTGGACTGTTGGGGCTCTACATTTTATAGTCCAGAGAGAGGTAAAGAATGTGGCGCTGACTCTTTCTGCCTCCTTCGCTCCCCTTCAGGCTGTTTAGCAGTTAACTGTTGCTCCCATCCAGAACCAGGCATGCACGACTAGAGGAACCAGTTCTTATGGTTAGCTCCAGGATATTTACCTAGCTGGATGGAATTTGTCTAAGGCAACTTTTGAAAACCACTTCAATGAACTAAGTAAAAAGTGGTAGAATCTTGTGTCAACGACAAGCCCAATAATGTAATCACAACTAAAAGGTATCTGGTCACTCATTTTTATACAGTGGGTCATGCATTCTGGTTGAAATGTTATGACAACTGATTCTGCCTCAGAGATACAAATTTTCGAGCAGATCTATTCAATTTGTGATGGACTCCATTTGTGGTGTTCCTCAAGGCTCCATCCATAACGCCTTGTTATCCTCTGAACACAACCACATAACAGGAAATCAGGAGCTAAATTTATGTTGTTTTTTTATATTTTAAAAAGTCTTTTATTAATTACATGCTGACATGCCATTGATGGTTCATAAATTAGTATTTCATATGAACTCTAAACTACATTGACAAGTGAGTGCTGCATGACAATAGGATTTAATAATATAATGAAGAATACAACAGTGACAGCTGATCATTTGCACATGCACCTCTACAGACATCAGCAATGATGACAAGAGTTAGATGGAGAGACACATTCCTATGTTGGGAACAACCAACAGGGACTAATCAGTCTCAGTTCAACGATAAATAATTCTGAACAAGAGGTGGTCTACTTTTTCTTAAAGGTGTTCTATGAGTATTTTTTTTATTATTCTGTCTTCCTCCTCCAGAAACTTCTCCAGGGTTTGACTTTGCAGCTAAACTCCTCCCAAATACCAATGGAAGATCAGAGACACACGTGGCTCAGTCAGAGTTTCCACACTGGAACCGAATGGGTGGAGTTTGTCCTGCTCCCACTTATTTACTGTCTGCTGGAGCTTGAGGTTAGTGATGAGGAGGATCCCTTCTTGAGTTGACTGCTGTGCAACTAATAGTTTTTTTATTGTCTTACTATTAATGCCCGTAAAATAGGAACCACAATCCTTGCTAATAATCCTTGATCAGCATCCAAATCAAATTTGATTGAGTATCAAAAGCTACAATAGATTAAGGACCTGAAAACAAATGGAAGGAAAGGCATCAAACTCTTTCCCCAGATTAACGAATCATTCTTGATAGCAGTGAGAGGCTTATAAAGACTCTAGGTTGCCAAAAATAAGTAGGTCGCATAAAAAAGTGTATTTGTTGTCTGTGTTTGAGAAAGGCACTAAATAAAATGAAAGGAAACATTTTATCCATACCATTCATTTAACAACAAACCAGTTTTACTCTCAGATGAAAGCGTGATGCCTGCTTTCTAGTCTAAAAACGGCACCAGTAAATGCCAGTGAATGGTGTGAGGCAGCTGTGTGTCTACAGATAAAAGACCAGACCATTCTTACAGTCTGCCCTGCTACCAATATCTACACCAGAAGTCTTGCCAAAGAGCTTGGTGTTCCACCGAAGTCCAAACATAACTGGAAAGAGCTCAGATTTCATGCAGTGGAAAAATCCAAAAGGCTTCTTTTTTTTTTTAAAAGACAGTCAGACAGTCAACAAAACTGGAACAAAAACAATCCTTTGCTTCTTGACCTAACGTAAAGTTTGTCTCATTTGGAAATGCAGTTTTGGCTCTCCCTGTGAATATTATTAGATAAAATTGCTGGTTAACATCAAATCAGAAGGTTTTGAAACAACAATACAATTTGCAATACAATATGGTACATATACTCCCACTAACAATCTGTTCAACCGCACACAATTCTTCCCTTTTGCTGATGTGTAGACAAACATCTAAGGAATTAATGTGTGGCCAGAAGACATAGTATGAGGGTTTTTGAAGAAGAGAGGAAGATGAAGGACAAATACAGCAATGACCAACGATTGAGATGATTTATGTAACAGTCTATATCTTTAGCCTATGATAGCATTCAGCAGTCCAGATTCATGCCTTATCACACCAGTGAGGTAAGCCAAAGTCTCAACCCTCTAACAGAAAACACCTATCACGAGACAAACAGTATGAGATGAATATTCAACATATGGCAGCTAAAACTGCTTATGAAAAAATTTTGCTTCCAGTTAAAACAGAGCTGATGTCATTTCAGTGGAGAAGCTTATTGTCTTCTGATGGGCAAAGAAAGTTTCTTCAACTCAAGTCTGTTCTACAGCGAGATACAGAATCAGTGGTAACAGCGACACCTAGTGGTAAGAGCATTTAATGGTGCAAAGGTGCGCATCAAGAAGAAACAAGACAGTGTACTGTATTTCTGAAAGAGCAAGTTACAATTTCTAACAAGCATCACCAAATAAATTACTGGACGTAATTTAAAAAATAAAACCACTGAGACCATAACAACAATCCTAAAACCGGTCCCGAGAATTTTATTTAAATATTATGATAGAATTATTTTTTTCATGATCTTGGCAATGATCTTGCCTAAACTCTGCTTCTGTGCCTGGATCTGCCTCAAATTCTAATCAACTCTACACAGGTCCACAATCCACACCTACACAAAATTTCATTTTCAGTTATATTCCATACAGGAAACCTCCTTCAGTTTTGGTGGTAATAAGCATATTATGTCATATTATGTGACTACAGCATAAACTAAAATTATTTTCAACATTTCTACGATTGCACCCAATAATGTGTATCATAACGTAATTTATGTGTTTGATAATTGATGATGGAAAGTAGAGGTTTACATACTGAAAACAGTACAGTAAACACTCAAATATTTTAACTTCAAAAAGCCAAAGTTTCACACTGTGGTCTGGGAAGTTAAGATTAAGCAGTGTAAAAAAAGGTAAAAGATAAAACATTAAGGTAAATGAGGTAACAGATACGTTTTTGATGAAAAACATTGAAAAAAGTTTGTCGATAGGTGGCAGTAAATGTTTTCGCAATATGTCAGATGTACAGAAGTAAAGTAGGTCCTCCAAGCCTGAAGAAGAAGTGCTTCCGGTAAAGGTCTGTGACGTAGTCGGCTAATAGTAAATGGCGGTCGCGAAAAGACTGAACAGTAAACGTTACAACGGTTATAACTGTAACTGTCTAATTATCATCAAAACATGTACTCGACTGTGTCGAAAACTGAGGGTAGTTATAAAATGTCCCTTTTCAACTTTCAGGTCGTTTACAGCATCGAGCTGACAGAAAATTCGCTCCCAAAGAGACGGAAACGGGGCAAACGGTAAGAAACAGCAGCGATGTCTTCGCTCATGGCGCAGCAGTGATGGGTTCAACCCTTTATGGCTACCGTAGTGTCTCTGCGTCATCAACTGTCTCTATGGAATAATTTTAAATCTAAAAACTACCAGAAGCAACAGCTATACACCGTTACACTACAATCCCGAAGCCGTTTTCCTATTTTGAAGAAATTGAAATCGCAGTTTTTACCGTTCGAACATCGGTTTTCTGCGTCTGTACGGGTTGACGCCTCTCGGATGACTGTAAAGGCTTTGTTTGGGCATGTTTTCTGAACGTTTACTTGAATTGAATGGCTGATTCGACGTCAGTAGGTTTTATATGAACAACAAAAAAGGACACATAAAAAATTGATCTTTGGGCTTTGAAAATCACTTGAAGATTGAATGTCATGAAACATCAAAGCAAAGTCTGACGCTAGTTGAACGTCAGCCACATCAAACCGTCTCTATGGGGGTGATTCCCCCTGTTGTGGAACCCAGGAATGGACTTTCAGCAAAATCATTCATTCATCTTCATTAACCGCTTCTTCTGCTGTTGAGGGGTTGCTGGAGCCTTTCCCAGCGGACTTGGGGCGTGAGGCAGGGTACACTCCCGATGCGACGCTGGTGCACCGCGCGAAGCCTCATGAAAAAGTACCGGGCAATTTTAGATCATCTGAACTACATGGTTTTGTGTTGTTGGAGGTGGGAGCGCTCCACCGTGCCCCCCCCCCCCAAAAAAAATAAAATAAATATATATGTATGTATATATATGTGTGTGTGTGTGTGTTAGAGTACACAAACGTTGTATACAGGCCCCTGAAACAAACACAACATACTAGGAGCCTGTAGGCATGCAATTAACAACAACAATCAGTACAGGGGGAGGCAGAGTGACGGATCTCGATTTCAGGGTGCGCCCCAAATGAGCAGCTTGTAAGGGGGACGGTGCCTTGCTCAAGGGCGCCTTGGCAGTGGGTAGAAGGTGAGCTGACACCTGCCACTGTCAGTTCACACTCCAAGTATGGCTTGATGGGAGCGGGAATTGAACCGCAGATCTCTGATCATAGGGCGGGCGCTCTACCGCTGAGCCACTCCCGTCCCAAATGATGTCAGAAATGTAAAAGTAGCCACTCTGCGTCGCTGCAGTTTGTTGTTCATCATTGCTATGGAGACAGAGTCCACTGACCGAGGAGAGTATCTCCAAGTCCATTTTGAGCATGCGAAGGCAGCACGCCCTCTCGCCCTAAGTTCGCTTGGATAGGCTCCAGCAACCCCGCGACGGCGGAAGAAGTGGGTATAGAAAATGAATGAATGCTTTCCTAATCTGTTATGGCTTAGCTTACTCACAAAGTTGAAAATCACTATCCCCAGCGGAACTAATGGAGAAGGAGGATGGAGAAATGGACACGGAGTCTGAAGAGGCTGAGCTCCGTCTGAAAATCGAGTCACTGCAACAGGAGCTTTACGAGTGCAGAGCCGAGATTGTCAAGTTACAGAAACAACTCAACCAGTCTGAAAGACTGCAGAGAAGCACAGAGACCTACAATGAAGACCTCAGGAAACAGGTCAGTGTAAACCAACCTCAACCACCTCGACACAGACCAGTGTGATTTTTGAGCTGAAATGGTGTTTAATGGTATTTGTAAACACACAGCTGTTTATACTGCACTTACTCTGGGTCTGTAAAAATGTTTTGTTTTTCATTCATTCTTTCTCCAAAATGTAGCTTTATCCTATATGTGTATTGTTTATTATCAATATATAATCATTTCATACCAATTTTTTTACGATGTGAGTTGGACGACAACCTTGTAACACTGCAAGAACTATAATCAATGAATCTTTAGAATCTATAATGCATTGAATTATTATGATGGTATGTGTTGTATCAGATTGACAAGCTGAGCGCAGAGATCCATGAACGGAAGAAGAAGGACAAGGAAAGAGTGGACAATGAAACTCAGACAGAAGAATATGTATGGACAGAAAGTGGTGTGTGAGCTTTGTACATCCAGTGGGGGAGAAACGTATTTAGTCAGCCACCACTTGTGCACGTTCTCCCACTTAAAAAGATGAGAGAGGCCTGTAATTGTCATCATAGGTATATCTCAACTGAGAGACAGAATGAGAAAAAAAATCCAGAAAAATCACATAGTCTGATTTTAAAGAATTTATTTGCAAATTATGGTGGAAAATAAGTATTTGGTCAATAACAAAAGTTCATCTCAATACTTTGTTATATACCTTTTGTTGGCAATGACAGAGGTCTCCATGCAGATCTCCTCTAGAGCAGTGATGTTTTGGGGCTGTCGTTGGGCAACACAGACTTTCAACTCCCTCCAAAGATTTTCTATGGGGTTGAGATCTGGAGACTGGCTAGGCCACTCCAGGACTTTGAAATGCTTCTTACGAAGCCAATCCTTTGTTGACCGGGCAGTGTGCTTGGGATCATTGTCATACTGAAAGACCAAGCCATGTTTCATCTTCATTGCCCTTGCTGATGGTAGGAGGTTTTCACTCAAAATCTCACGATATATGGCCCCATTCGTACTTTCCTTCACACGGAACCAGTCGTCCTGGTCCCTTTTCAGGAAAACAGCCCCAAAGCATGATGTTTCCACCCCCATGCTTCACAGTAGGTATGGTGTTCTTTGGATGCAATTCAGTATTCTTTCTCCTCCAAACATGAGAAGTTGTGTTTCTACCAAAAAGTTCTATTTTGGTTTCATCTGACCGTAGGGCATTCTCCCAGTCCTCTTCTGGATCATCCAAGTGCTCTCTAGAAAACTTCAGACGGACCTGGACATGCACTGCCTTAAGCAGGGGGACACGTCTGACACTGCAGGATTTGAGTCTCTGGCGGCGTAGTGTGTTACTGTTAGTAGCCTTTTTTAACTTTGGTCCCAGCTCTCTGCAGGTCATTCACTAGGTCCCCTGTGTGGTTCTGGGATTTTTGCTCACCGTTCTTGTGGTTATTTTGACTCCACAGGGTGAGATCTTACGTGGAGCCCCAGATCGAGAGAGATTATCACTGGTCTTGTATGTCTTCCATTTTCTAATAATTGCTCCCACAGTTGATTTCTTCACACCAAGTTGCTTGCCTATTGCAGAATCAGTCTTCCAAGCCTGGTGCAGATCTACAATTTTGTTTCTGGTGTCCTTTGACAGCTCTTTGGTCTTGGACATAGTGGAGTTTGGAGTGTGACTGTTTGAGGTTGTGGACAGGTGTATTTTATACTGCTATTGAGTTCAAACAGGTGCCATTAAAACAGGTAATGAGTGGAAGACAGAGGAGCCTCTTGAAGAAGTTACATAATTTGCAAATAAATTCTTTAAAAATCAAACAATGTGAATTCCTGGATTTTTTTTTTCTCATTCTGTCTCTCATAGTTGAGGTATACCTATGATGACAATTACAGGCCTCTCTCATCTTTTTAAGTGGGAGAACATGCGCAATTGGTGGCTGACTAAATCCTTTTTTTCCCCACTGTACATTTATTCAATCTGATGATTTCCAGGTAATCAGAAAACAAGAAAGCTGTTACTGTATTGCTTTTCAGATTATTACAACTACTACTATGGAGGTTACTCTCAGAATTCAGAGGCTGCAGACGTTCAGGAAGGCCTGAGCACAGTAGCAGCAGTGGATGCAGCTGGTAGCAGTGAAACAGCAGAGGTTTCAACAGCAAATGAAGAGCAAACAACAGTTGAAGTTTCTGTTCAGCCTGACAACAGCGTTGAAGCGACAGAGGTTTACTTTTTTACTTACTGGTTATATTAAATGCTTAGTTTAAGCAAAACCGTATTTTTACATCGTGTCAGAATTTGAATTGATTCTTTTTTTAACGATAATGTATTTGTATCCACTGATCCAGATCATTACAATAAGTAGAGGTTACTTTGAATAGTTACATTGACTTAACTAAGATAGAATTTACAATGCAGATAATAAATGGTATTATGTATTTCAGGAGGGTGATGGGGGATCCATAGCTGACATGTTGAGAGTTACTGCGGAACAGGCCATGACACAGACTGGATTTGTCTTTGATGAGTCTACTGGGATGTATTATGACCACAGCACAGGCTTCTACTACGACTCGGTTTGTAAAACACTTTTCGAAGAAATTAGGTTGTTGCTCAGTTAATCTAGGGTAGCACTTAACAATTCGGTTCCATATTGAGAAACATTGTGAAAGATCTAATGGGTGTTTTATTGTCTTCCTCAGGCCAGTCAGTTGTACTATGATAACAACACAGGCATCTACTACTACTATGATGCAGAGAGTGGGCGATACCAGTTTCATTCCAGGATTGAGGTCCCTGCGGCACAAACCCCTTCAGATCCAGGCCAAGACAAGAGCACAGATGAAAACAAGGGCAGAAAGCATAAAAAATGGTTCAGGAAGACATCATACCAGGACGATAAGGTATGGGATACGTAGATATGATGCAAGATGTGACAGTTTTATATTCGATGGCTGACAGCTGGCTTTGACTTTCTAGTTCCCTTTATAAAAAATTAAGTTTCAAAAACTCCTGATTTAACTGGTCTCAGTCTTCAAATGCCTAGCTGTTTATATAAATATGAAGCTAACTGACTGAAAGATTATTTTCTGACTCAGGTGCAAAAGCTGACTAACTCATTGGCAAATATGAAGATTTCTTCTTACCGGAATACAGCTTCCCACAGAGGTACCTCAAATATTATGGAAAGCTATTCAAATGAAAACTTCTTGAAAGTTGGTTTTTATTGCCAAACTTAAATAATTCAATCATTTTTTTGGTCATAACAGTGTGAATAGATACTTATAAATCACTCATACAATTCCAGGCTAAAGATATCAGACTCTGTTATCCATACAAAACTATTTCAGAGCTATGTCAGATGTCATGATTCACAGTGTTGTTAAATGTGCACGCATCTCTGGATCAAGTGCTGAACTTTTAACATAATCAACATTGTGGTGGCCAGACTCGAAAATGAATACACAGTTTGACATATTTTTTTGTAGGACGTTAAGTATTTTTCATGTAATTCAACATCTCTGTTTAAAATTGGTATTTTTTTACTCCAAACATCCCCATGAAACACAAATTAGTTGAGGACTCTGTCACCTGGGCTTGTAAATTGGAGTGCAAAGAAAAAATTAGGTCACTGAAGATTTACTTACTAAAACTGTAATTGGTCTTTGGAGACTGAAACCATGTACTACAACAGTGCCAGACACAGCATGGAGTTTGGGATCTACAAAGCCAGATTGTACGCTGTCAGTGAAAATCACCAGAAATGGTTACTATGGACTGTTTAATGGCAGGAACTGACATATGATGAGTTTAACTCAGAAGAAAAAGGAACCGACTGGGATGGACAACAGACAGCTAAGAGGACCACAGAGTCACGTAAACTAAAGCAAAGATCTTGCAGTCCAGATGTGTCCACGCATAGAAAAGACTCCTCCAAACACCACGATGAGGAGGGCAGATCTACATCAAAGAGGAAGAAGCACAGCAATGGAACACACTCCGAAGATAGGAGGAAATCGAAGAAAAAACGAAAAAAATCCAAGTCGAAAAAAAAGAAGAAAAAGAGCAAAACTCGGACTGATTCTGAAGAGAACAGTGAACCAGAGGAGGGTGAGATCACAGAGTCGGAGATAGAAGAGTGGGAGTCTGCTCCCTCTATTTCATCACGTTCTAGCTCCCCCTCTAAAGAAAGCACAGAGTCCAAAATGGAGACACAGGGTCAGGAAGGTGAGAAAAAAGGAGGCTACTTTGGATACTGTAAAGTGCTACATCTTTACAATTAATACTTCTGTAAATGTGTTTAATATCGTAACACGTGATTCATTTCAATATATGAATCATCAGCTATTTCTTCCTACCACCGGAGCTTTCTGAGACTGCTATGTTCCTGTTTAAATGCAGTGTCTTTCCTTTTCTTCAGGCAAAGACATCTGGCCACCCTGTGTCAGAGTGACAGTAGTCAGATCTCCAGTGCTGCAGGTGGGAACTCTATTCATCATCACCGCTGACTCTCCGGCCACTATTGGCAGGTTTGTGTCACTTTCATTTCATTGTCATGAATCAGCAGGTCCTGTATTTAGGTTTACATAAAAGATTATTTCTGCCACATCAAGCAAGTCAGTGCACACTGTTCTAGAGTGGTAAACCGTGCTAAGGCTGCAGAAACTAAGAACAACTAGGTTTGAGAAAGAACATTGAAGAGAATAGAAGCAGTGTCTCACTGTAGGAACATGAGACATTTCTCACAAACCCCTTTGGTATGTTTCTGTGGCAGAG
Source organism: Antennarius maculatus (assembly GCA_013358685.1). NCBI lineage: Eukaryota > Metazoa > Chordata > Actinopteri > Lophiiformes > Antennariidae > Antennarius > Antennarius maculatus. The sequence continues at coordinate 19,035,377 of CM023609.1, read as the reverse complement.
AGAAAGATATGGATCATGCAATTCGAATACCAGAAGTAGGCGTCAGTAAGGTAGGTCTGTTATTTTCCTCCTGGGATAAACACAGTTCATTTCCATATTGCAAGGAGGTGACCTTTATAACTGAACAATTTTTGGTTCCAGTTCCATGCCGAAGTGTACTTTGACCAGGAGAAGCAGGGCTACATGTTAGTGGACCAGGGAAGCCAGAATGGAACTGTTATCAATGGCACCAGAATCATACAGGTCAGCATTCACTCTCCATCTGCTTCTACTAAATCAGCCAGAAACCCTTAAACAAAGTACTGACACCGGCTCTTTTTTTGCAGCCCAAAACCAAGTGTGAGCCACATGCACTGATGCACGGAGATGAGGTAAAAATGGGGGAGACTGTGCTGTCCTTCCACATCCACTCAGGGACTGACACTTGCGATGGCTGTGAACCCGGTCAGGTGATGGCTCACCTCAGCAAGCACAGAAGAGAGGAGAACACAGGTGAGCTGCCAGTGAAATGTTGAGCTTAAGCATCTCTCAAAAGGTTGCTACTCCTTAAACAAACATCTATGCAAGATTATCTTCAATTTACATTAACTTTATCATGTGAGAAAAGAATTTAGCTTTACCTTTTAATTCTCAAAGGCCCGGCTGTCTCAAAAGAGGACAAAGAAGCGCTTAGACAAAAGGAGCTGAAGCAGATGAAGGCCAAATATGGTCTGCAGGTGAGTGTTTGGAAGACCCCCAGCAGCCTGTTTTAAGTTTAAACCATCTTCTCGTCATGCAGCCGATCGCATTCATGCTTTTCTGTGAACAGAGCAACAAGGAGGCCAAAGCCAATAGGAGCAACAAGTACAAGGACCGAGCAGAGTCTCGAAGACAAACGGTGGGCAGCGAGGGTGTTTTCCAACGAGATGATGCTCCCGCTTCTGTTCACGAGTAAGTATTTTGTTCTGAAAAATATTTGATAAGGCACACAGTGGCTATAACCATGTGTCATGTCTGACTTCTTAAAGGGAAATCAGCGAAGTCAATAAAGGACGAAAAATGCTGGAGAAGATGGGCTGGAAGAAAGGAGAGGGACTGGGTAAAGAGGGAACTGGAATGAAAAACCCGGTGAGACAATGTGATGTTGTCCTGTTGGCAAGTTCCTGTTTTGTATAAAATATAGTGTAAAGCAACAAAATGATTTCATTTCTGGCTGCTCATTTTCTTCAACAGATTGAACTGAAAATCAGAAAGTCCCAGTCAGGTTTGGGGACTGGTGCCGCCACGTCTGTGGATGTTGCCTCTATAAACAGATCCAAGTCCCAGGTGAACTGGGAGAAAGCACGCGAGAGGTTTGCTGTTTCACACCAGCCTGACATGCAGTCAACCAACACACAGACGGACAGGACGACCAAAACCTGGGTGAAGGCCGAAGAGGAAGAGACGACAGACACACAAGCAGAACAATGTTAGAAATGAATGAATGATGTCTATAGTAATCATGGATTGAAAGACAAATGGGGAGATCGATGCATGTGACTAACATCTTACCGAGAACATGTGATGTAATGAAAATGCTGTAAATTAAAGTGAGCATAGAGACGGGTGTTATTTTCCTGTTTTCTCTTTACTCAGAAGAGGACAAACACAAACATTATCCATCTAATGCTTCTCTCATATTGTGCTTTAGTTGAGGTTATAGAAGTCAGTGACTGCTGTACCTCCCAAAACTAAGAAAGCATGAATTGACTTAAGCAAACATTTACACAGTGAGGCTATATTTCTCAGTGAGCGCATGCTATGATGTGACATGCCTGCTTCAACACCTTATCCACTTTTTTTTTTAAAGGTTGCACACCAAATTTTTACACTCAAACTTGCAGGTCAAAATATGTGTTTTGTCACTAGCTTTTCTTCATTCTTGGAAATGAACACACCCACATCCACGATCCATAAAGGCCAATAAGTGTCTTTATCTGTGGATATATTCCGAGGGCGTGTGAATATTTACATGTGTGTGTGCACAAGTTGGTGCTTGGACAGAGGTCACTCTTGCACCGAATGAAACGAGAAAGCATAACTTCTGTTGTTACGCTTGTAATCAGATTTAAAATAACTGAGTAGTTATGTAGGAGAAATTAAAAAAAACCTTTCATGTGCTGTTTAGCCGTGAGCTTTTTAGTGAAATCATGCGAACAAAGGAAGAAATGAAACAGGTTATTGATCTGACTCACGTGACACTCTCTGCGTGTCTCCTTAAGCTGGATTTCTTGCTGCCCCTCTTCTGACTTGCACTGTTACCCATTTTGATCTTCCCTCTCTTGAATGGATGTGTGGGAACTCCCGTCTAGTCTGTTTTTTATCTGTTACTCATTGCTGCCCATACGCTCTGACTCCTCTGTCGGCAGCAGCGGTGCTCTGCTCTCAGGCTTCTGTTGCCCTCAGCAGGTGGGTCCTCCCTCCTCAAGTCTCCACCCTTAATGTCACACACTGACAGAATGCAATCAGTGCTGCAAAAAATTCCAGAGGAGTCGGCCCTGTGTCCCATATGTCTGGTTGTGTTGGACAGGAATTCGCAGTCATAAAAAGACGTGTCATGAGATTAAATGGGGATTCAATTTTCTGTTATAAGGATGTGGCTCAAGGCTTTTGGCAGAACTGGCTTGACAAGTTATTGACACTAAAAGCATTCAGACAAACAGCGGACAACTGTTCTTTAGAATTCAGTCTCTTCATAATACAGATATGTAGACCATGTGGAATGATTTGAAGCCCTTTATAGCAAAAAGGACAGATCTGAGTTCGAAGTTTCGAAAACGAAACGTCTTCTAGAACTTTCTTAACGTCCAGTGGATTGACTAAAACAGATTTGGATAACCATGACCTGAATAACTAAGAACCTACTACACAGACATATAGCCTGTTTTGAAGTAATTGTTATACGCCATCATAATTTTGATTTTATTAAAGTTCCTTTTCCAAAGTGATAGTGTGAACAGAGTGTGTACAGATTGCATCTGTGGAACACTAACACTGCTAGAATTTCTGGGTCATTTCAGAAAGATAGACCTCAACTCTTCTCACAGTGTGAAAGAAGGATGACTCCTGAGGCAACTGGTGTTACTGAGTTGTACCTAGAAAGACAAGTGGAAACAAGTTCTCTTCAGTTTGGCACTAGAACACAAACTGGGTTGTGTGACAGACAAGAAATGAGCTCACAATCCTTGTGATTTTTAAAGAGAGCCTCAGAAAGAACATAAGCAGATATATGTATAACATGTTTCTGGAGGCAGATGTTGGCTGTGTTCTTTGGTGCGATCAAAGAATTTTCATTGTTAGAAAGACTTGAAAGTTTTTGCACCATCACAAAACCTTGCCTTCACATTGCCCGACACACAAAAGCCCTGTTGTGTTCCACCCCTCCCTGTTTCCAGCTGTACACAGGTCAAAGTTCAAGAAGCAAAACGAGGTCCTCTCCATATCACACTGGCATCACACATGCACACACACCCAGTCTCAGGCTGGTGAAGAACACTGTTGTATGCTGCTATTTCAAATAAGATCAGACAGAAAGGAGTGTCTCATGTGCAGATAACAGAGGTATGTTTCTGACAATGTTTCAGGTGTTCAGATGAAGTCTTTGTCTCCATTCCCAGTCCGCACAGCTGAATCATAAGATACAGACAAAAGAAAAACATTCTTTTACTATTATATGAATATTTCTGTGCAAAGTTTAATTTACAGTCGAAGAGCCGACACTGAGTTCACATAGCTCCTTTCCTACAATGGAATAGATATGTTACATGAATTGTTTATAGGGCATCTAATATTCACTTTTCCCTGAGTCTATCACATCATGTCAGTTCAGCTGCATAGTTAACTTTCAGGCCAAACTTAATGGGTTTATGTTGAATTTCAGGTGGTTTTCGCTCACTACTGCATTTGTATCCCAGTCATATTCCAAAAATGCGTTGTTTTTTTTAGATAGTTGGTTTTTAAAAAAAAAAAAATCAATTCACAAACCTACAGAAATGTTTTCTAAAGGTTTTCGGAGCTATAGTGTATGGGATTTGTAGATGACAGATCTGTATTACTGAATATTAAATAATGTTATGATTATTATTTTGATTGGACCCTGTGCTAAACATGACCATTCATATTACAGTATATTTATAAACATTAGTTTATCACAGAATCTTTAAAAATCTGCCTCTATAGAAACAAAATTTCTGAAATCCAGCAGTGGATCCTACATCTTAATAATCCTTGTTTGTTACCTGACTCACACTCAAGGATTACACCCAACAGTGCATTGGTGTCACACCGGAGTGTACCCTGCCTCACGCCCCACGCCTGCTGGGATAAAATCCAGCAAACCTGAAGATGAATGACAGTAAAAACACCCTGCCACCCTGTGGAAATTTTGAAGAATTTGTCAAGATGAGCAGGTTATTCTGAGTCAGTGGCTGAAGCCTGACATCAACTGGCAGGCTGTGAACACTACCAGAGTAGAAGTGCTGTAAATTACCCTAACTGTGGGTCAGGACAACCACACAGTAATAGCAATGGAGCGACTCTTCATCATTGTCAATCTTACTGTCCCAAAATGTCATGCATTTCTCTGGCTTTCCTTCCTGGTTGAGGGCTGGGCTTGACTTTGCTACCAGCAGTAATCAGTGGCTCCTATAATTATGGAAATTGTGCCTCTGAAATACAGACTGGTGACGAGAAAGTCATGGCGGTTTCTTTGCTGAAAAGCTCTGAGATGTATGTGTTACTGGCTCGTACCTCATCTGGTACTTTGCATCTGCTGTTGCATCATTTTAATCAAAGTGAGTCAAACAGCTGTGTGTAAGAGCGAGATCTTCGTGCAAAATCCTCTCATCCTAGTCTGTGATGTTTGGATAACCTTGGAAAGGATGACAACTTTGTGCTATTTAATGAACTGCTGTTGATCTCATGTTGCATATGTTTCTCTTTGGCAGCTTGTTAAAGGGGATAAAAGATATTTTATTACGTCTGTCTCGGTTACACTTGTATTTCACCACAGCAAAAGCAGAGAATCACCCTTCTCAACCTTCATTTTTGCCGGACCACGTCTATTGGTCTGTATTTGTAAGTCCCTGTCATCAGAATCTCAGTCTGTACTTGATTCCATTGAAAGGCATAAGACCAGAAGGGACAAAGTCTGAGAAACAATCCTGTGTTGACTCACCCTCTCCGCCAACCCCCACACCCGGTCTCCTTCACTTCCTCCTCACTCAGCCCTCCCAGTCATGTCCTCTATAAATCAGAACATAGCACAAAGGCAAACCACATCGCAACGGATTGAAATGCTTGTTTGGGATCCTGAAGAGGCAGTCAAAAGATACCCAGGCACAAAAAAAGCCTTGTTGAATGTGAGGAATCGATGGGTCAAGAAATTTGGTTTTAAGTGCTCCCAGAAGTTAAGAGGCCATCCAGCTCGATCCCTCTGCCTGAGAGGAAATGATCCTTGTTCCAAACATTCTGGCATGAAAATATAATTTTGACTCAAACAAATAAAGCTTCTTTAGATGGGCCTTTTCAAAATTTACCCCGCTATTTTTGTAAGGGGAAACCACATTATGTAATCCTTATTAAACTATCATAAGACCTCTGTTTGTGTGTTCCAGAGTTAAAAGACTCCCATGTGTCTCAGAATGAATACCACCCAAATACCACAAGTGAATGAAAACTCCTATTAAACTATGCCTTCCATTGGCAAGTGATTCAGTCTGAGCCGGTGTTGAACGTCTCCCAGCCCCGGCTTTTCCTACTGGAAGCCCTATCCTGTGGGTGTGCCTCCCTGTGACCTCATCCTCCCATAAACTCCTCCAAGTCTGGACTCAGTCGCTCACATGATGTAGCCTCAGTTCAAAAAACATCGGAGCTGATCATGGTGCAGGTGCCCAAAGCTGTTTACTGAACCACAGCATTAGATGGTGTGTGTGTGTGTGTGTGTGTGTGTGTGTGTGTGTGTGTGTGTGTGTGTGTGTGTGTGTGTGTGTGTGTGTGTGTGTGTGTGTGTGTGTGTGTGCGTGTGTGTGCAAAGCAATATCCTGTTTATGCAGCCTGGATGCTGCTGCCTGTCATGACAACTTGAACAAATAAAACTTTCATTGTGAACCTGACTGACAAAGTTCATTTCATTCAAATCTCTAGGACTATTTTTCCTCGAGGGTAAAATTCTCCTACCTATTTATATTTGATTACTGAGCAGCTACAGTACATCACACACCACTGCTTTGTCGACTGCTGACAGGAATTCTAGATTTGTGAAAAGAGGCTTTGTGTTTATACAGAAGACAATAGCTCCCACCTGGCAGCGGGGCCAGCTTACATTGCACCCCAACACATGTGACACACTGTCCAAAAGCAGGCAGATCAGTACCAGAAAACAACAGATAACTCTAGCAAAGCGTAACATAGTCAAACCACAGTGCACATGACTGGCAGACTCACTCTACCAGTTCCAGAAGATAAATCATACCTCAGCTTCTTTGAGGACTCAAAGCCTGATGGGAGGTTTATGTGATTCACAGAACGCTGCAGCAGTCCGTGGTCAGTGACAAAGATCCTTCAGGGAGTCTGTCCTCAGACTGCAGTTGGATGTGCCGCTCTCCGAGAGAAAATTTCTTGCTCTTTCTGTGTGGCGGGGCTTATTCCATGTGACTAGATGGGAAATGGGAAATGAACTTTCTGGGCAAAAGGCCAAGAGCAGAGTGGGTTTTAAAGACATAGCAGTTTGAAGTTTGCTGTGTATGGTTTGGTCACTCTTTACTCTGTAATTTACAAGTAAATATATTTCGAGCTCCTGTATTTATCAGTGGCATGCATGCTGCACACCACTGTTACTTCATAGTAGGCCTAACTGCTACAGGATATAAAAATTACAGGCATCATTGCATAGTTGTTTCGTCTAAATTTAAAGTTAAGTGACAGAACATTCATTCACCACATGGATGACAATTCACAAACAATAACGTATCACAGAAAGTCGTTACAATTACCATCAAAGTTATACATTTTAAGTGACGTACACCTTTATAATTTAATAACAATTCAATAGTAGAATATACATTACTCTGGAAATGGATCATTCTCCATATAATGACTTTTGGAGTTTAGGTATACTGTATTTGGATGGTAACTTTATTTTCAATGTCAAACTTCTGTTAACTGAACATTTTCATGTTGTTGTGTTGAGACTTTTACCTAAATGATCTGCCTCCACTGCCCTCTTTGGTGACTTCAGACACATCCGGCTCCGCCTCCCGCAAGTGACAAGCCGCACAAAATGAACTGACGCCTCCGAGCTAACAGTGGGCGGGAACATGATTGTGATTGTATGATTGTCTCTTGTGATTGGTTAGTTGCTGGTCACTGGTCCAGGGCGTGCTCCGCCTCCTTTTGCTCAAAGTTAGCTTGGATAGGCTTCAGCCTCCCACGTGACCCCGCACAGGAAAAGCGGTGACGGAAAATCGATTGTCTGACTGAATGAATGAAGTGACTGCGTTAGTCTCCCTCTAGTGGTCGAATATGAGAAGGCAACTACAGCGCAAGGTCCTGTGGCACAAATCTGCTGCTGTGACCAAAAATTATAAGTCCCTGAATCTAAATTCTTTATTTATACCACAGTTGTTCATTAGTCATCAGATACATTCAACGATTTCTTGTCGGATTTCAATGGAACGTGGTTAAACAATTTTGCATATAGTAGAGAATTAAAAACCTATCACATGTTGGAATGAATCTGGCTAAAAGGGTAATTAAATAAATATTTTGGGACATTGCAACACAGGATCTTTTAAATGTTTTTATCAGTTATAGGCATTGAGCTTGTGTCTTTGCCAGTTTAAATAATGAATAAGACACAGCATCACCAGCAGACATTATATCTTACATCAAAAATTGATGGCTGACTGTCCTGACCTACATTCTGGGAAACTATATTATCTATATAAAAATAAAAGAATCTTCTTTAGCATTTTATTTGCAACAGGCTGATCATGTACACAAACTAAAACTGTACTCAGTCGAGCATGAACCTCCACCAAGTCCAACAGGCCCATTTAATTCAATCAAGCCTGATTAAAAACAAACGTATAAACCTTGAAACATAATTTACATTAACTGGATTTTTAACAAGCAAGCATTTAATTCTGGTGGATCTGGACTTTATTTTGCATATGTACCAATTACAGAGATTCATAGATACCAACCCCCTTTAATATGCTAGATTTGTTTTCTGTTAAACTTCATGCATTATTCTCTGAGAAAGTAAGGACAGTATCTCAAAGATTCTTATCTGTCAATGTTAAAAAATGTGAAAAAAATATCTTGACTTCATCCTTTCATCTGGATCTGTATGAAATATTAATGGAGTCTATTCTGACTCAAGACCCATCCTCCCACCAACTTTCACAGAATTCTGTTCTGCAAGATCTATATTTTCCTGTTGACAAATAAAAACCTTAGGTGGTGATAAAAAAGACTACATCCATTGATTTGTTTATTTTTGACATTAACTTGTCTCTAATGCTGCTGCTTCCAAAATTAACACACTGAAACTAAAGTGTAATAGTTCATCTATGATCTGTAAGAATACATTCAAATTCAAAATATTGTTTATCACCACACAACCCTGAATTTATTTGGAATTTTAAGGATTGGCATAGCCATTATAACACACTGCCACTACACAGTTGAGTCATCACCATGGTTGCTTTCAGGAAACATAATGACTTCATCTCTTGGTCCACAAGGAAGAAAACCCTGATTGCTAATGACTGTGCATTACAGACTCATCACACAAAGCTCTTTATCAGATAAGCCACAAGCAAGCAACATCACATAGAGACACTGTTTGCACCTCAATATGTGATGAGATGATGGAGACTTTCTCTTCTTCTTCCTCCTCCTCACTATGAATTAATGAGTTGGACATATTCATGTATGCATCATCTCCTTATCCGCTTTCTTTCATGCTGTAGCCTGGCAACCAACTGCTCAATAATATGCACGGACATGATGAGCAGTGTCTTAGAGAAGAAATCAATAATGCAGTGCATGCTAAGGCATGACAAAGAATTTGATTTATATTACATATAGAATAAAACAATAAGGAGCAAACAACGAGTTTCCGCTTTATCACAAAGTGCTTTTTAAGCTCAAAATAATGTCTAATATTTCCTGTTGCACGCTGGAATATAGATGTTTGTGATCTGCTGTGATGAATCCTACACCAGTTGGAACATAGGAGAAAAGCACTGCTGCGAGTCACTTTGACAAAACTAAGAGAAAATAAGAGAAATATACTCATACACATGTGATGTCGTTGCTTCATGCTGACAGGGGGATTTTGGCAGGCAGAAGATCTGAAGTGGATGCACTAACATATTAAAGATAAATAATTAGGATCTATTTAAAATGATGGGCTCTCTCTTCTGCTTTAGTCTCTAGCAGTAAATTTAAAATGAAGTATGTTCTCTGTAGTTTCATCACTAAAATTAATCTCATTGACACATTAGTTTTATCTCTCTAAAGACAATGTAACAATTGAACTGTTGGATTATATATAGAGGAAATTAAGATATCAAAACATTAGGCAATCAACCATCAGTTCAACTGGAACTAATATTTATTAAAAAAAAAAAAAACAATTTATTTGAATGTTTTTATTTTATCTACTTAAATTCCATCCATCCATCCATCCATTAGATGCTAATTCATCATTCATCACATGACAGATCAGTAAATGCTCTGGTACAGGGTCAGTGATTTCCCCTGACAGACAGACAGACAGACAGACAGACAGACGTCCCTCGGTATTGACTCCGTTGCTGCAACACTGATTAAACCCTAAGCCTGTTCCAAACACACACAAACACCCGTTCAAACCTTACACTTTAATAAATAACATTCCCCTCACAAAATAAGTCGCTGGAGGAGAACCAGCAGTTCACGGGTTACTGTTGATGCTCGGATCGCATTGACGCTTCATCACTTGCAGTGCAGCCAGACGCCAGCAGCAGCATCCAGCTCAGAGGGAACCAGGCGCACCAGGCTGGCCATATTGCGCACTTGCTCTCCGCAAACCGACTGCGTCACATCGAACAACAACAACAACAACAAAAAAAACAAACAAAACAGAAGACCTGGTGGAGAAATAAAGATACCACAGCAGGAGAAACACTCCGTTTAAAAACGGTACCCGACTGAGCCGGTGAGTGAAATGGATGCGGTCTTTTTTTTTTTTTTTTTTTTTTTTTTTCCTTCGCGGTGATGCATCATCGATTTTGTCGATGCTTTTGTGGTTGACGGGCTTCCTCCTGGCCCTCACAGAGCGACGCTCATCATTCGGTTTGATTCGAGCTGCTGTTTTGAAACATCATAATTACACAGGATGGTTTTAACATGACACGTTTGATTCCTTGAATGATTGATGCGATGTTGATGAGTAAAATACGTGCTTGTTTGTTTACCCTCCAGGTTGGTGTGGTTTTTTTTTTTTTCGTGTTGGGAAAAATGGTGAAACTGGGGAATAATTTCAGCGAGAAAAATAACGGGAAGGCGGTTTCTGAGGACGGATTTGACACCATCCCTCTCATAACCCCATTAGATGCGAGTCAGCTGCAGTTTCCACCACCAGATAAGGTAAAATGCGTTGATTGCTTCTTACCCATTCATATTGAGTCACAGTGATTATTCCTTAATTTTCCTCCTCATCAAATTACATCCAATCAGGAGTGTGAAAAAAAAAAAGAGCTAAATATGTCTGGTAACCCATGATCACATTACAGACGTGTTATTTTCACAAGTAGAGCAAGACAAATGTTCACCATTCTGCCACCGTGACAGTTCCTCCTGAACTGTAGATGCAACAAGGTTGGATCACCTCTGGTTTTATGTGTTTTCTGCCAGGTGGTGGTGAAGACAAAGGCCGACTATGATGGCGAGACCAAGAAGGGAAAGCTACGGTCTCCCAAAATCGCAGAGTTTTCCATCAGCATCATTGAAGGCGTATCTGAGCGACTCAAAGTAAGAATAATGTCTGTGTCATCATCTGTGGCTCATCTATCATCCCTCACACTGTTTTGGATAGGCCGCAGGCTGGATCTCCGTCTCCCTGCAGCTCAGGATGGTTGTCACAGCCATCATAATGTTCCTCTTCTAATCCACATTACACTCCTCTTTGTTCAGGCCACCTTCATCTCCTTGTCAGGGTTGCACAGGAAGACGTAATAGACAATGATTCACTTAACCCCGCCCCAAAAACCAGCGTTAATTCAGCTGCTGCCATGGCGATGGCCTCCAAATGGCAACATCTCTCCTACCTCCCTTGAAACCCTTCTTGGTCGGAAGACAAGTTCAGCCATTCACAACGCATAAAATGATTAAAACACATGCTAATAGAAAAAGGCTAAAGCACAATCCACAGCTGTAGTTATGTGAAAAGGCTGATTTGCATCAGAGGACATTTTTTTCCCCTGAATCAACAGTTGTGCGTGTTTGTTTGTGAGGTGTCAGGCCTCTCAGATGTAGAGCTTTAATTCTCAAACATCTGAAAAGCGAGGAGGAGCATCAATGCCTCAAAACACAGCTCACATTCTCACACCGCCACTTTGAAATGCTGCAGGGAGCCTTTTTCTGCAGATAGTCTCTTTCATAATCTCTTGTTGCTTTGCTTTGTATGTACGTGTCATATTGTCTGCTCTGCTGCACCGCTCTGTGATTCGTACTGACAGATAAAAAGAATATCCCGTAAGACACATTCTGTTAACAAACTGAGCAAACCTTTCGTGGGGGTACGGAACAAAAAGTCCTCGCTGCGTTGCCTTTGCTATCGGCAGGAAATCTTCCAGGCAGATCATCTGTTCTGACATGAATTTACAAATTCTCTGTCAGTGAAACAATGTATTTCCCTGCATGTGTAAAACAGTAATCATTATGAATCCTAAAATCAATACAACTTGGGGCTGAATGAGGCCATTTCTCAGAAACCTTGTCTAATTCCCCTCCCACCCCTTAGAAACACCAGTAGCAGTTATATAACTCCCCCGAGAAGTGAGAGCTGGGCTGCACAGATGGTCACACAAGACATCCTCCTAGTGAGTTATTAAGCAGAATATTCTGCTGCCTTGACTGGTTGTTGTTTACTGTAGTACATACATCCACATATTTACAGTATAGAACATTATGCACATCTAATCCACACCCATATGCAGCTCAGCTCAGCCTTGTGCTGCAGTTTCATCTCTGATGTATTCTGTTCCTACCTTTCCACGTATGTCTTCCGTGAACACGTGCACAATGGATTTGTGGTGTCCCTTCACATTGTACAGGACTTGTGCAAATGAAGGAGCTGTCATTGTGTCCTTCAGGTGACTTTGCTGGTGATCTGTGCCCTGGCGTTCCTGGTGTGTGTGGTGTTCCTTGTCGTCTACAAGATCTACCAGTATGAGCAACCTTGCCCTGACAGCTTTGTCTACTCGGTAAATGAGTGTCTTTGTTTCTGTCGCTTCCTGATGCTGGGGAGAGGAACATTTCTGTGTATTGTTACGAAGAGCGTTCAGCATCACTGTGAAGTGATTGAAATAACTAGAAAGAGGAAATCGCTCACAAAAGGTATGTCTGATACCCTAGAAACCACCTGTAATTCAAAGACAGATGTAACTTACCTTTCACCGAGATAGAGTAAGCTACATGCTATAGTTCCTACACCTCAGCATTAGTGAGCTAATGTCTAAATCTAGATTTTAGTCTTCTAGATCTGAATTATGGTTTGAATCAGGAATCTAGATTCTAAAAGTCTCTTCTGAATAGAGTCCTTAGATATCGTACTTGAATGCACAATATTTTGTTCACTACTGTCCTCCAGAATCAGATTTCGTGAATTAATTTAAAACTTTAATCATAACTCGCTACCTTTCACATGGCCCCAATCTGGGCATCTTTAATCTGGTTTCTTCTCTCTTTGGAACAGCAAGGACGCTGCATGCCGGCTGGGATGTATGGCAGCTACCCCCCTCAGGGCCCTGGGGGCCGCGGCCGCCTCTTCACCCTGATTAACCACTACAACATAGCAAAGCAGACCATCACCCGGTCAGTATCACCGTGGATGACCATTATGTCTGAGGAGAAAGTCACTCAGCAGGAGACGGAAACTGCTCAGAAACTGGCTTAACCCCCCGATGATCAGAAGGTGTCCTCAAATTTGCAGGAATAAATAAATAATATGGTTTGTGCCATTCAAGCAAACCTCAGACTCCCATAACTCTGGCCCTTCTGTTGCCTGGGGGGGGGCCTCTGATGCTTTGTTGATGTAGTTTGGTCAGCTGATGTGTAGTGTAGGTGGAAATCTGTAGAAATCTTAAACACATTTGCAGCAAAGTGGCTGATTCATGGTTTGTTTGAAGAGCATATACTATTATTTATTTACATTTTGAAAGAGTGGTAAATGTTTAAATACAGCCACAGGAACACAGACACACACTCACCATCTTTGTACATACACACATCTATCACAGCTCAATTTAGTCGTCACATTGTCAAATGACTGAACCATCTTGCGTCTGCGATGCTTGTTTTAACGCACATGCACGCATGACTCTAAAAACACTCTTTTTTCTTTTGCTTTAAACCTTGTTCCATTCAATACTTTAGAGCAGAAGATGCATGCCGGACAAGGGGAAGTCCAGCAAAGTGAAAATATTTAATGACATGACAAGATTTGTAGTTAATTTGTGGCTGGGATTATGTGTGTCAAAAGATTTTACAGTCAGGATATTGTGTATAAATTAAGCTTGACCTGGAAGAAATTCTTTATCCAGCAGTAAAAAAAATCGACTGTATTCATGACGTTTTGATGCAGCCCACACTGCTATCTGCATTGATCGCTGTAAAAGAATTCTTAGTATGACGCAGATCTTTTTAACCAGCATTGATGATTGTCTTATTCATTTGAACTCTTTGTGAACACCACATGCTTTTGATTTTTGCAGGCTACGACTTATCAGTTACTTTATTTAGCATACATTTTAGGCTACTGTATTGAATGTTTTTGCATTGCTAGTGAAGAGACTGTATTGTACAATGCTTTGCATTAATTAATGTCACCGTAGATGGCTGTTGGTAGCCTTCACAGATACTAGACTTAGGTTGATGTAGTGGAACAATCTGAAAGTAGTCACTTGTCCTGTTGCTTTTTTCTGTATTTGCCATTTAACTTAAAGTGTCACAAACAATGTAACTTTTTCAAACAATGTAATGAATACCATTGAAGTGCATTTGATACATAAAATGTTAAATGAAAACTGAAATAAAGTGCCCACATTTCACACCAATGTCCAAAGATAATTTTTAAGAGCGATTCCTCTGAATCGCATTTTCTGCTACAAGAATATCTTGAAGGGATCATTTTTGTCACCAACTCGCCACACTAGAGAGAAAAACATTCCTGTCACTGGGGAAAGTCTCTGGGTCTGCACTCTAGTTTGCAAATACAATATGACACAAACATAATTGTCTCAAATAAAAAACACACAACAGAATAAAAGGCCATCAAGGAGTTATAGCTGCTTTCTATTTTCAACATGATCTTCAGTAAATTCCTTTTCTCCCATTTCTCCTTTGGAATTCTAATTATATATTACATCTTGAAATCTTACAAAAGAAAACAAAAAATATACGAAGGACTTGATGGCGTGGAAGAAATGCTAGTAGAAGAAAATACTGAGGAGGAGCGTAATGACAGTTGCTGTCCTACTCTTCCACCCTGGAACACACAAGGGTATGAAGGCCTGAACTCAGAGAGATACTGTACAAAGAAAACATTTAACAACTAATCAAACCCTCATTATGAGGAAAAAGGAGACAATTTTGAGCCCAGAAAACTTTGGTCCATAGTTGACTGACGTCCAGAACAAAATTACGACACAGAGTTGTTTTAGGACAAGAACCATGACGTCTTTCTTTGGATGAAAGAGTTCAACAAGAAAGAACTAAGCTCTACACTCCAAGTCACGGTTGAGTCACATAATTAACTCTTTGAGACCAAACTGAGAACTCAAGTACCCTTGAACATCAGATCTTTCATCTACAGCTATGTAATATTGAGCTCCAGTACAAAGCCACTGCAGTGGTGGGATCAGAGATTAAAGGGGACTGAAGTTTTCCTACAATCAATAAATGAATCAATATAATTGGCAGTTTGCCTCTGTTTTAATACCACACTAATAGATTCTTTTTCTAAGCGAGATATCAGTTTATCAGGAACAGGGGACACCCATTTTATTGGCATAACATGGATGACCCAATAATGGTGGTCCAAGGGGTAACGGTTTTAATTTTGACAATTGGCTGGCCCAGTCAGTCGTGTCATTGAACATTATTTTTGCAGCAAAGAAACAGGAATGTTAGCAGGTTTAGAATTTTGGCCTGTCCCTTAATTTCTGTTGAACAGCTTCCATATTGTTGGGTTTGTTGGGTTTCTCTCAGTAAAAGCACTTAGAAATGTCTGTTGAAATGATTACGCTCTCTACAAATAAAAGTTGATTGATTGATCAACGTAACTTTAAAATTTATCGACCTATAATTGTATTTTACATTGCTTTTCAATGTTAAAAATAGATGTTCTCCTCCTGGTTTGTTCTTTGGTGGCCCCTGGTGGACAGCTGATGCAGGCCGTCCAGGATAGAACAGAATCTACAAAATCATTACATCGGAGTGAATGTGATCCACAACTTCCCAAAAAAGTAACTCCAGTCAGCTGTTTGACCACACCTTGTTATTAAATCTGAGTGCAGAAAATCCAGGATAATCATGCATTATCTTTTCTTAACTCAGCAGGGACAAATGCTCCTTCCATATACAAGTTTTATCAATATCCTATAACAGAATATATTATTTCCATGGGCACACAACCTAAGGCAGACATAACACTAATTATCTTTAACAAATACATTTTTAATTTGTAGCAAACTAATCGAACATAAATGTGGCTCATGTTAACATGTTTTCTCTTATGCTTGAGGAAAAATCCCCAGACAAACAAGCACATTAAACATCTCCTGGTAACAACTCCAGGCGAGAAAGTAACCCCAAGTATAAACTGTGTCTACGAAGAGATGCTTCCCCGGTATGCTCCTCAAGCCACTCCATTCTGTCTGTATTCCATACTGTATTGAATGTTTTCACTAATGAAGTGTATGTATTTATGTGGCACACACACACACACATACATCTGTTTTAAGTGTGAATCTTGTCAATGATGTTGAAACCCAGCACAGAAAATAAGTACAGCAATCAGTTCCAGTTCCCTTCAGTTCAGATCCATGAAATGTTTTTAATACTATAATGCTGAGCAGAAATATTAGGCAGCTCTGCGAATCAAATCCCCTGCATGTCGACGGTTTCGTTCCCATGGTTGACATGAACAAAGACAGCCAGTGACTTTCTGCAACTTTGATGCTATCTGAAAGAGCAATTCAGTCTGTAAAATCACATCCTGAAGTAAAGACAGGATACAGACTTTAAGATTACTGATTCCATTTACTAGAAATAATTGGTGTGTCAGTACAGTTAAACCTGATAGTCGTTAATTTATTTGTTCAGCTGCTTGAAAAAGCATGAAAAAAAGAAAAACTCCACACTTGACACTGAAATATTTCTGTGTCACGGAAATTCAATTTGACAGAAAACATGAAACAGCTGATCTGCATATATCTTTTAGTATGTCCTGAAAGGGGATCAAATAGTGCTTTCAAATAGTGAAAAAAGAGACAGTGTGAATCAAAGACCAATCTGCCATTCTAACATAGACGTTCATGAAGAACACTTTGTATGGTCTCAGTCTCAGTGTTGTCATCGCTTTTTAATGAAATAACGACTAAGTGCCAAAGCCACGGTTTCATGCCGCATCAAGTCCATGTTGAACAGCGGTGTTAGCTGTCATACCAATCCAGGAAGAGAAGGGAGAAAGAGCACATGACCAGGAAAAACAGGATCCACACCCTGAAGCCAGCATTGTTTTTAATCGCCTGTGGTGGAAATAAGCAAAATGACATTTTTAGGGTTGGATGAACTGCTACGAATGGAAATTAATATGAAGTATGAAAAAAAAAGCATCTGTTGCTAACACTCAGTGACCTTTACCTCTCGTATATCTTCATTGCCGTCTTTGACATTTTCTGTAGCGCCAACAACCAGCTGATGAATGCTGTCTATCTCCGTTTCCTGTCACGTAGAATAAAATACAGAGTTGGCTGGTGTGAGCCTTGTCCTCGAATTATGGTGAATTTTAAGTGAATAGAGAGGAAGAAAGTAAACTCACTTGCTGCAGGACTTTCTCAGCAAAGATCTCTTGCAGTCGAGAGATCTCCACCACTTTCCCCTCGATTTGCCTAAAGCATGCAAAAGAACAGATGAATTATCAACTGACAAGCGTGCATAGTATATCTAAACCTTTCTAGATGACATTTGGATTATAGCTAATTCAGATCTTTGGTAATTTTGCCTTCAGGACCATTTTGTTCCAACTATAACATTGATATTTTTTTTCTGGTTACCATGGTGATAATGTCAGCTCCAAACACCTTGGGTCATTTTAACATGTCTGATTCACATCTTGTTGCCTCAAATGGTATTCTAACCACTAGCTGGTATTGTTTAGGGGAGGGGGGTTGACACTGTGTCACAATTACATGTTTGGTTTTCATCTCAGTTCCCCAAGAAATATTTTTTTGTTCACATCACTGTTTCACACCAGTATTGTGAACAACATGAAACTGCAGATAGCTCCTGTTAATATTCATGAGTGGGACTCACCTCACTTCATCCACCAGGGTGTTCATCTCACTCACCAACCGCTGGTTCTCCTGTTCAAACTGGACACACACACATGCACACACACACTGCTGTTATCTAGTTGTTGGGGATTTAAAAGCTAGTTCAATTTTTAAAAATTTAAAATCAATGCATTGTGTTTCACAAGTCATGCTGTTTACAAAGCTTCACACTGAGAATTTAGACCAAATCCAAGTGAAACTGTTCATTCATGAGAGACGACTGAAACAAATGTGTCTGTACTACATGACATGAATAGTGATTACCATCTGAATCTCCTCAGGAGAGAGCTCGTCCTCCACCCGACCCTCCTCCCACGGGTTGAAGGTGACGTCCTGGACTTCTGACGTACTCTTCTCTGTAGGGAAAAAAAAGACAACTTCAACTTTCGTGTAACTCCCACTTCTATTTATTCCCTCATTCCCTTCTGAGTCACTCATGCTGCTGGTAATTTTCTATTTGAAGGGAGAACTGGAAAGTTGTGTGGATACTTGATTTATTCCTATGTGATTCACTTTATTTTTCACCTCCTTGGCCTTGAAGAAGTCATGTTTGAAATATTGAAATGGTGAGAGAGACGACTTAAAATATTGCGGTGATTACTCAACATCATGAGACATTATTCATCTCCAGAGCTCTGGATGACACAGGGGGGAAACATGAAAAGGAGCTTCTCCAAGCACAGGTGTATTACTGTCATCTGATCAGTAGCCATGTTATATAGAAATACATTAAATACAATCTAATGAGTACAGTATAAAAGCTTTATGCAATTTTCAACTGAAAATGAGTAAAGTGAGAATCACTACAACATTGGAGGGCTTCCCTTTGTTGAATGATGAGAGCAGATTCTTTTACATTATGATCCTGTTAAAATGAAAAGCTGCAGCGCACTTTGACCCATTAGAAATCCTTTTATACAACACTACTTTTATTACTATGATAATGTTTGTATTAATTTTCTATTCACGATTTTCTATTCTGTTGTCTTTAATTAAGGACTTAGCAGGTCCATATTATGTCTTTGCTGTAAAGTATTTTGAGCGTTATTTCTTGTGTGAAAGGTGCCATACAATAACATTTATCTATGCCAGGCAGCATGACAAAAACGTTTTGGACTAGTTCTCGTCTTTCCACATGGTCCAGTGTCTCAGAGGACCCATGAACTTACCGGAACCTTCCTCCTTGACAGTCTTCTCCTCTGTGGGCTCCACCTCCAGTGTCTTCTCTACTTTACTGTGGTGCTCTGACGATATTCTTGACCTGAAACCACATAACACAGGTTCATAAAAGTCAAGGATTTGATTTTGCAAAAGAAGAAGCAAAAACAAGATGCTGCAAATTACTGAAGAGCACACACAGAAGGTGATTTTTGCTGTTACTCACTGCCTCTTTTTATCTACCATTCTCTTGACTCTCATTGCTCTCTGCTCGGAGTACAGCTTACATACTCCTTCAAAAGAGTCAAGACACACATGTCACCGTGCTGTGCTGTTACACATTAGTGCTTTCTCAATGGTCTACAGTAAAAACAAATTTTAGACATGCGGTCTGAATTGTAACAATGACCATGAACCTACCTTTCAGATAAGTCTCAATGAGATCCAGCACAGCCTCTCTGTGCACTTTTATCTGGGATGATGCCACTTGTTTCTCTGCTGTGGTGACATTATTAACATTTACTGATCAAAGACAAACACACTAATTTTTGTACAGTGAAAAAAAATGAAACTAAATTTTGAAAGTCTTTACAACTGAAAGACAAGCCTGATCAAAAAGAGTTGCATCTTTAAAGAATGGTGCATCATTTACTACAAAGCTCTACCATGTTTCCAGCGACACTGTTAAAGAAGCTGATGCATTGCATAGAGACACAAACACACACCTTCATTACGTAGCTGCTTGATGGCCTCGGAACACGTCCTCATAAAGATCTGAGCATCCTGGTCGATCTGATCTCGTTCACTGTCTGTCATGGGACTGAGCTCTGATGAGATGAGGCTATGGTACACAAGCAAATACATTTTATTACCCAATTATCAACGGCTGACTGCAACGAAAAGCTTTTCTAAAAGTGTTATATTAAGACATGCATTCCTCTTCCCAAATATTTATTCACCTAACCATCAACCAGTGCCTGCAGAGCAGAATCCTAACCCATAATGAACGGGACTCATCTGCACGGACCTCTGGACTACTACATAGAAACTACAGTACTATGATCCAAACATGGGGTGTTCCGTAGAGACTGAATGTGCCACCAGAGGGTGAATGCCAGCAGGTTCCAGTATGAACATGAAAGATGTGATTATGGTATTCTGGTGTGAATAAGGACTTTGACTGGTTGACTGGATTTTGAATTGGATTGGATTAATCAAACTAAATCTAGCAATAAGTATAATTTGTAACTCAAAATAGAATATAATAAAACAAGAACTGTAATACGACCCTAACCAGTAGCTGCAGCCTCTAAAGAAAACAAACATGAAACAAAAAAGAAGTAGTGATAATCATCTTTTGTTATAAAATGGCCTGTAGAAGGTTTAAGGTCATGGCAGTTTAGAATACATTTTATTAGACAAAGGCACCAACGATCAGGCTTTTACATTAATGTCAACCTTACTTAGTCTCAAACGATGAGCGGTCGCACTAATTTTATAAACATTGAGAAACACATTTATGGATATAATTACTGTGTCTGTAGAGGATAAAGGAAGTAGATAAGAAAATTGAAAGGCATGACAAGGCTAATGGCTAATGACAAGGTAAATGAGACTTCCTCACACAGCAGTGTCGGCTCTGGATTTTTCCCACCCCTGTGAACAGCTGTACTTCAACCACACGCCATTGACATGTCCAATGTTTATAGGTTAATGTGTTCTATTGAGGTCTTATCAACACACCTAACAAAACACAGGCGATTCCAAACGCCCACAACTACAAAACGCAGACAGAACCCTGGTGGGTGGAAGGCCTGAATTGGTCCCATGCTATCATTCCTTCTTCACTTCGGTTGCAGCTCAATTATTCCAGATAATTAGGCTGGAGCCTGCTGCTGCGGACCACCCTACTTGCTGCTGACCTTGTGCTGGCAGGCAGATTCCTGCACCACAAACGTACACACTGCAGACATGTTTGACGGTACCTTCAAGAAGCCCTGACTCATGACCTTCTCTGAATTTCACCAGAATCAAAGTGTCCATCTCCCCTCTGGCATCCTCAGTAGCCTTGAAGGCGTTCACCGGTGTTGCTGCTGATTGTGGAGGAGTGCTGCCACCGCTGGACAGGCTTACCTTCCGGCACTGATGTAATCGTTCCTGTGTTTTAGTAGAAAGTCTTTCAATTTGGTGATGTTTGTGATCTGTCAAAATAAAATGAGATGTAACATTACCTGTCTGCATTATTTCTATGCCAGCAAGTTTCTTTAACAGCTTGAGAAAGAGTTTTTAGACACGTACCAGAATCTGTTTTTCCACCAAAATACATTTGGACAGAGCCAGAATAAATGTATGACTTTGTATTTAATAGGCAAGACAGGATACCAATGTCCATCTTTATGAATTCTCAATATTAGCTTTTGACAATTCATCAAGTCAGAGACATAAAAAAAAAGTCAAATCTGCAATTTCCCCATCACACAACTCTCATAAATAACATCATGCGTGGGTGAATGAAGAGCAGCAACAGAGCCACAGCTTCCAATTCATGACCTGTTACTATTTATCACTGAGAAAATGACCAAGTGCATGTGTACACTGGGAAACCAGAGGAAACTCGGTTTAATCCAATATTTGCTCCTGTAATTTGGTCAAATATTAAAAAAGACCAAATTGCTTCCCAGTCCACAGAGCGGTGCTGGCAGAGTACAAGTGGGTGTGAACATACACACAGCAGGCTCTGTTAGATCCACAAGAAGACACAAGTCAGACAAGCTGAGGATTGAAAAATGACACAATGAGTTTGACTGTGACAGCGACCCCAGAGCGTGGGAGATTATTTTGATAGCCTAACGATTCTGTCTTCGGCCTTCAGCTTGTTCCCTCTAACAACCTCAATTATCAAATTGCCTTGGCTGTATGGGGTAACCTGGCACCAGCCTTCTAATAATGTCTCCAAGCATTCATTCCAAACATCCCTATGCACTAAAGCAGTGTTTTATTTGAGTTTGTCAAGTTTTAAAATGCAGACAGAAGGTGTCAGGGTAAACTCAGCTGAGCAATGTGTTAGAAAGCTACAGCTACTTCTTTCATTAGGAGGGAAATTTGGTGATGTATGGCTCTGCTGTTTGTGAGTCCATCCTTGTAATAATACAATTATTTGAGGGTTAAGGGTTAATTGTTGCTCATAACAGTTGAACTCAAATGGGGTTCAGGGTCAAACAAAAACAAACTTTCTATCAGTTAAAAGTTTTAACTATCTGTTTTAGTTTTAGTTTATCAATTACACTTTGTCGGTGTTATAGACCTTGTAAATGAGGAATAAATAAATTTTCTAAATCTAAAGCTGCATTTTATTATATGACTGTGTTGGATGGGAAGGATTTTTTTAGAAAAGCTGATCAGTTTAATTTGCTTTCAAAAACACAAATATTTCAATGAGTGATGAATAATTGAAAAAAATCAACCATAATTATTTCTGATTATTTAACACAAATTAAAATAGTTTTACTTGAGTCTACATATAATTCAACAGAAATTATAATAACTTCAAGTCTTTTGTACATGAAATACTGTACAGTATATTGCCTGTGCAACTCTACCTGCAGTACGTCCCGTTCCTGACCAGAAGGTGGTGCTAAACCCACAGCAGTGACGCACACCAGCTCAGGCGACCACTGGCGGCCTGAGAGAATACATGTTGTGGGGGTCCCGGGGAGTGTCAAGAGTGCTGCTCTGGGGGTTGAGCTGTCTCCTGTGTGTATACATTGGATCTCAAATTTCCAGCACAACCTCAAGGGTTTGCAGGGGGTCAGCGGGATCAATTGCTCTTGTAACTTAAGACCCTAAAGAGCAAGTAATTCCTCAACAATGAGAAAGGGGGTGGCCTTGCACATGTAGCTCACCACATGTGTGTATGCAGCTAGACGCGAGTGTGTGCGCGCATACGTGTAACCATCATAGGTGTGTGTAAGGCAGAAGGAGACAGTCTGCCGGGCTGCATCTAATCTCGTCATCATCAAAGACCCCCACTTTTCCTCCTCACTTTCTCCTTCCCCTACTTCCCTCCAGCCCCGATTTAGCCCAAACAAACCATCAGGGGGGATTATTATAAGGAAGAAAAGAGAAAAGGCTTAGCTAGCAGATTTCTAAAGGGCTTGGATGGCTCTTTGTTTTGTTAAATCCAGGTAACTGACAGAATTCAATGATGACTGCACTGCTTTGGTTTAAGTCCCTGTGTGTCCTGACCGAAGGCGATCCATACTGACGCCAGGCCATGTTGTGTTTAGGTATGAGGGTCTGATACAGAGAGGGCGCTCCAGCAGAGAAGAATGCTGCATGTTGATTTTATTATCATGTTTATGTCTGACGCTAATGGGTTCGGCTCTGTCTTCTTATGTCTGTTCAAAGTTAGAGTGCCATCGTCAGGTCCACGAACAAACAAACAGAAAACTTTTTTAACATTTTTGATGAACAGGGTCTTTGACTTTCTGCAAAATGTGCTGAAGTTGCATAAATGTGTCTTTATTCTACAGTATATTTAATATATATTGAAGACTGCATGTAAAAATATCATTATGAGCACCATAGGTAGAGACATTTAGTGATATTTAGAGTATGAGTCCTGTAATACTGACGTCTTTATATTTCTCACATTTCAACAATCACTTTCATAAGAAACACATGCATTTGCTGGGGCTGTCACAATTAAATGACAAACTGTGGACAGCCCAGCCTCCTGCGTGTGTCCAACCATGTGTTCAGCATTGAGCAGTGATTATTTTTATTTGTCTGGCATTGATATTTACTTGTCCCAACACAAACTGTTATATTTATTAGCGGTCATCTAAAAGCAACAAAAACTGAAGTTGAGGGTGGTGTTACTCTTCTTGTCTCGCTCTAAAACTTGAGGCACCCAACCGCTACCCAACTAAATGCCAGTTTCCATGATAATTTACTTGTCAAAAGCACTTCATCGGCATTCTCATCTGAGTTCACGATCAGCACCAACATCTTAACTCTTAACAGTGAAAACAGCCTGATGGCTGATTCCTACGGTACTTCCATAATCAGCTCTGGAAAAAAACCCATAGTCCTTTTCAGAAAAAGATCCTGCGATAGCACCTCAGCAACAAACCTCCTCTAGAATATGATGCCACTGGTTGTTTATAATTAAAAAAATGACAACAGCACGATGTTAATTCACTATAAAGAACAGAATAACATGATCATTTAAGTTCATTGCTGCATCATCCTCTGTGTTTAAGGTTAAGATAGAAAAAGTGAGATAGTTTACTTTAAGATCTTAGTTAGGTAGCCCAAATTTAAAGCTACATTTGGCTGTGAAAAAGACCGTCCCCTTAGTCCTCTTTCTGATTGCTCCTTTAAAAACTTGGTCTCTGGGTGACTTTGAGGACGGGTCTTCTGTCACGATCAGGCCTCAGTCCTTAACCAATAAACATACATTACAATTGGGAAAGTGGGTTGATGGATTTACTAGGCCAGTGAGATATTTAAAATACTTTGCATGTGAACTACATTAAAAAATGTCTTATTCACACTACATTCGGTTGGATGCATCTCCTCAACATCCTAACCACAATAATAAAAAAATTTAAGGTCGTAAAATAGCTTGGCTGTTTGAGTTTTTATAACTATTGATTTGTGCTGTGCTGATATGCCGTGCATGCTGGGCATTGACCAGTCAGTGGTCTGTAATGTTTTACCTGACCTTTTATTACCTGCTCTGCTCACATGGAAGAGAAGGAAAGTTGTCATCTATCTAGAAGGGCAGGTACTGCTTAATTAGTTTTGACACGCTAAACCACTTGTTGCTAAAACTGCTTTACACATAAGTTAAATGTCACAGTAAACCTGATGCAGTTGGGTTAGATGTCTTGCATTCTTTCCTTACATAAAATAAACTCTCATGTCTGCGTGACAACGTTCAAAGTGAATTTTTCTAAGCTCAAGTCATGACTGACTAGTCCTGATTTAACCGGTACATAATGTTGTTACCTATGTGTGCAGTTTGTGACATCATGTGTGTCGTTTACTCTTGATAATACATTCAATTTACATAGCTGTGCCTTTTAAATTGGTTAAATACAACAACAAGAAGCAAACAAATAAAAAAAAATCACGAAAGTGATTGTACAAACCATTTAACTTTTTGGTCTTTCTTTGAAATTTGTACGATTTAAATGATCCCAGTATACTTCATTCGGAAAATATTTTAATTTCATATTCATAATATGACATTATTTGTTCTGATCCAATCCAGAGTATGTCCAAAAAAATAAATTTGATGGACTGGAAAATGTTACAAAAACATTTTTGTGTTTGAAACTTGACCACTGCTAACAAAATAATCAAGTAAACCAGACTGCTAAAAGTTTTGAGACTATATGAACATACTGTTTCAATGTGAAAGTTGTCATAGGGAAGAGCCCCACCAGCCTTGAGAAGCACAACATACTCTTAAGTGCTGGCCAAGAGCCACATTTTTCAGTTTCTAAGAAAACACCATGAGAAGGAGCCAATTTTGGACAAGCTATACTAAAGGCACAGTTGGAAGCCGAGCACTATTTTCTACACACAATTTACCAATTTTAAAGTGACCTCGTCCATTTAAACTTGAGAGGGGCTGCATGCTGCGGGGAGAGACGAGGTGAGCTGTGAAATGGAGATCACAGCACTCCAAACCAACCCCTGTGAGGTAAAAGATTCCTCTGACCAAACCACACCCTGCAAACACTGGCCCTTTTATTACACAATCAAGCCTTTTTTGTGTTGCCTTCTAAGATGCTACAATTCCTTTTCCATTGAATTGCCTTTTGAGAGAAAAACAAAACAACAAAAGAAGCCCCACACACACATAGGATCATTGTGTATTTGTTAACTTTGATGTTTTCCTCTTATTTTGTGAAGCGTCAGTGGGAACTTGGAGAGTTATGTATGTCTTGAAGGGCACTCACATCTGTTGTGCATTAGGTGCCGGCCAACAACATTGTTACTGAGGACCTAATTTAATATTTTCTCTGTTTTGATCTTCCACCTTTAATCACTGGCTCTTGCGTGGATCGACTTTCCCCAAGAAATTACCGGAGAGCTGAAAGAAAATGTTATTGCAGCATGTTTATAGAGACATACGTACAAAGACGGGACTTGAACATAAAAAAATACTGCTTAACTAAGACTGCGGAAAAAAGAACGGATAGTTGAGTTGTGGGTAGAAACCGCAACATACTGTGAGTACTCAGGGTATTCCAAACTCGCAATTTCAATTTCTACAAAAGCTGCTTGACTGAGATGGCTTGAGATGATATCAGCAGTGTGAGGGAGACAGCAGTAGGGGGGAGGAGAGCAGAGGACCTGCACCACAGGATAAGTTTATGTTTCTTTGAATCAGCATCGCTGCTTTTATTAAACCACCATTTCTAATATCAATGTAACAGGACATAACAGAAACCCGGTTGTGCAGGGTTGCTTTGGCTGGGCTCCCTTTTACCTCAGACAGATGGCATCAGATAAAATTTAAATTGCTTACTCCCTCAGGGTAACGTGAAGTAGTTCTTCATGGTGCCTTTGAAGAGGTTTCTATCCACGATATTAATGTCAGGTAAAGAACTTCTGGCTGTAGAAGAACACTCAGACATGGAACATAAACTTTTAGTTGCCAGTGATCCAACTCCTACTCCCGCCAACCATTTACAATGTCAGTCAATGGTGGAATAAGTTTCGCTGAACTAACTAAAAGCCAATGTTACCAAGACAAAACATTCTTCATGAATGTATTTAAGCTCCAGTCAAATTTCCTATATCTTTTTAAGAGTAGAACAGAAGTCAGATCCAGAAATTAAACTTTTCTTGCTATTAAAGTGATTACAACGTCCTGCAATGGCAACATGTGTGCTGTTAATTTAACGTGTGTCATTTAATGCCTGTTTTAAATCATTCCATACAATCTTAGAAAATTTCAAAGGACTTCTCAAAATTCTGTGTTTTGCCTTTGCCTAAGCCTAGATTACTTTGGGACCAGTTCAAAACAAAGAATACAGGTCTGTCAGTGTTTCACGGAAAAGCATAGCCAGTATATTAAGAACTGATAATAATTATTCAAAGGCCAATAAATGAAATTTCACATTTTAAAAAGAATTGGATCAATGGCATTTTACAGATGTAGTAATTAAAAATAAATCAGGTTATGATTTCTTTTTTCTTTTCTTAAATGTTACCAACCATATTGCAACTTTTCAGAAATTTGACAGGAAATTAGCTTGCTGTTGCTGTCCTATTACATTCTTCTCACTCTGGTCAAACCTATATAGTATCATATACCGCACTACAATGCTTCAGAATGTACTTCAAGGTGTGAGACATATCTGTCTTCTCATTTTCTCATCTGTGTTGTCAGTAAACATGAATAAACACAGCAGCTCTGAAATTGATATTTGGATCACCAAAAACACATGCAACTGAAAAAGATGAGAAAATCTGTATGCAGTAAACAAAAGGCCTTCATCGCAGCAGTAGGAAATTATCATGGTATGATAACCATCTTAGAAAATTTTACAGTCAGGTTATACAGTGTTAGATTGATAAAATGGTATCAAAATGTGTTTTGTGAAAATTTGGCTTTGTTTTATCAGCTCTTTTCTTCAATTCTAATTTTGGATGATACCTGACAATGTCAAGTTGATAATCTTTGAATTTGATATTGTGCTGCTGGACCATGTGATTTTTTTCAAATCTGACTTGGTTCAAACTAAAGCAGTTATTTGAAAGCTATGGTAGTCTAAGTTTTAAATGCAGTATGCAAAGTGACATTTTTAACACTGAAATATTTTTATGGGGATGCATTTAGTAGTTAGTGTTTAGACCTTATTTAATATATAAACAATTTATCTTACTACACCAAAATAAATGCTGACAGGTCCACATTAAATATATTTCTTCTGTTATATACATGGATGGGCAATGCTTCCTGCAACCTGCACATTTTTTTCTAAATTAAAAAAGGCATTAAAGCAGACATTAAAACAGACCAAAGAAACATAATTTCATTTAAAAGAGGTGTAAAGCACTGTATCAATGATTGTTTGCATATTGATAAATAGCATACTGGCCAATAAACCCAAACGTACAATGGAAGCTGAACAGTATTGCTTCCAAGACAAGATAACACCGTCAACAACACTTGTCAAACACTTCATACAAAGATAGCTTTCCCTTTTAGGTTCATTAGTAAATGTCAAAAATCAAAAGACTGCTTTGTGCTAACTGTGAAATTGAGTATATTCATAATTAAAGTCAAGCATTTTTTTTGCCGCACTTAGCGTGACTGCTAGCTGATTAGCGAATGTTAGCTTGAGGAAACACTCACCACTTCTTTCGCCTTCGGAGAAAAGCCGCTCTTGGGTCGGCTTCTCTTCAAAATGTCATCTTTGGTGGAGTCAAAGCCTATTCCTATTGCCTTGTTCCTGGTTTTGACTGTCTTGACGCTGGCTTTGAAAAGCAGAGTTATATTCACAGCCATGTCTGTGTAGCAACTTGGGCGCAGGACCGGCTGCTGTAAACAAATTGACACGTCACGGACTGGTGACGTCAATATCCTGCGACGCTATGGATTTTTCCCTGACGGAGATGAAAGCATTACATTTCACTTTAACGTTTTATGAGCAACAGTTTGCCATCGCGGGTATTGTACCTCATAGAATTTGTGTGGTGTAGTTTTCTAACCTGGAATCAAGTTATTGTTCACATTAATTTGCCTGCAAGTGTCAGATATTTTAAACCTTCAAGAATCTCTTAAATATAATTAGATAGATAGATACTTTAATAATCCCAGAGGAAATTACTGATGCTCAAAGAGACCTAAGTTGAAGGCTTTACTTGTAAGTAGACTATATTCAGGTTAAATGAAGTTGAATATCTTGCCACAAATTTATGCATTTTTAAGAATGCAATAGGATAGAATATTGGCCTGCAGACAGATAATCTGAATCCAACATTTAGTCAGTCTGTCTATTCGAATTTTTTTTCTCTACGTCTAATTGAAAGGATGTCCATCAGAAAGAGAAGACCTAACTGGACAGACGAAGAGTGTCTTCTCCTAGCTCAGTTAATGCAGGAGAGGAAAGACATAGTCAGAGGGAGGTGCAGCAATGGAATTTCAACACAAGAAAAAAGACAAGCCTGGAAAGAGATAGCCCAAGCTATTAATACTGCCTTTCCACAGATTCAGCGTACAGTCTTTGACTGTGTCAAAAAATGGGACAATCTTGTGGCAAAGTCAAGGGACAAGATCAAACGACAGAAAAGACAAATGGGTGCAGGTGAGCATCTGTTTGCAAGTAATAGTCATAGTCAACTTTATTGTCATATGTACCATATATGCACGACATACAGCACAGATGAAATTACAGTCCTCTTAGACCCACAGGCAATAAAAAAACATGAAAGAACCGCTATAGCGGGAAAGAGAGGAGCCGCTGTGTGTGCACGCATCCCCATCCTGTCCTATCCCAATAGGCAACAGAACCCAACAGAAACCATCAAAACCCAATACAGATAGACTTTTTTTTGCACTGTGATTAATAACATTAAATGTACAATCTTGTTAAATAAACAAATAGGGTGCGTAAGAATATATTTTGTTCTTAGACAGAAATAAATCCATGTTCATGTTTAGTAATTCAGTTATTGTATCGTGTTAATACATGCATGATATTGTTAATTCACAGAGGGCCTTTCCCTTGATCAATTCAGTGCTGTGGCTCAATTAGTCATTTCTGTGATGAACTTCTCAGATGCACTTCAATGGGATGAAGAAGACTGTTCACTGTCAGAGTTGGTGGAAATTCAACAAAACAAGTAATTCATCTTTTCTTCTTTTCATTGTATCCAAGCTCAACATACTTTTTTTTTACAATAATATGTTTAGAAAATGCAATTTTGCCAGCTTTATCCAAA
Source organism: Antennarius maculatus (assembly GCA_013358685.1). Classification (NCBI taxonomy): domain Eukaryota; kingdom Metazoa; phylum Chordata; class Actinopteri; order Lophiiformes; family Antennariidae; genus Antennarius; species Antennarius maculatus. The sequence goes on along the minus strand of CM023609.1, from coordinate 19,005,402 downwards.
TTTTAAACTGTATTTTTGGTTCTTACATCGAAAGTCCCAGTTATATTTGGATAACCTGTCACAGTTAACAGTTTACCCTGGACTATTCAGCCGAATAACTATTCCCCTGAAAACTGTACTCAGTGTGGTCTGTGGATTATTTAAGGCAGCATGGCTGCTTTTTGCTTATGTCAAAAATATCCTTTCATCTCAACTCATTGGGGTGGAGATGGAAACTCAGAGGTGTAATCTCTGACAAATTGAATACCGGTAATTCTTTTTGTAATTTGGATTAACCAACACTCTATAATGCAGATTATTGTGAAAGAAATTCATGGACAAGTTTTGTTTTCTTTTTCAGCTGTGAAAAAGATGGACATGACCACACAGCAGATGAAAGCTTCTCAGACAAACAAGAGCTTGATCTCCCTAAATTTCCACATCCAAGCAATTTCCCAGCAAAACAAAATATGCTTTTTAATAATATAATTCATTGTGCAGCTGATTTGACTGCACCAGCAGAACAACAAGAAACTCCCTGCCCTGGCTCTCCACCCTCAGCACACAGCCTATCCTTGCAAGAAAAACTGGGTTTGGAAATGTCTGTGCTGAGAAGACAAGAGGTGGTCCTCAAGCTGCAAGAGGAATATTATACACTGAAAATCAAGGTGATGAAAAAGCAAATGGAAGAGCCACTTCAAAAAGACTGAACTGGATGTCTGTCTGTGATTTGTGTCTGCCTGTGAAATGTAACTGATCAAATCTAGAGAACTAAGTGTTTGCACCCAGTTTGGGTAAACTCTAGAGGTTCAGGTGATTGTTTCTATCTTTTGTGAAGAAAGCATGTTGGGGTCATTTATTGTTTTGAGTTGTATATAATAATGAGAGATTGGAACTGCAAATATATCTTTTAAACAAACAATAAAATCATTCTTTGTAGGAAGTGTCATTTAGTGTATCTTGCAGGTCTTTCCAATGCATAAGGATAACTTTACATGCTTAAATACTTAGTTTCTTTGCTTATTCATGCCATTTACTCCTAAGTGCGAATTTGGAAGCTGTAAATGTTTGACAAACACCAATACAAACATACCAATGTAAGTAAAGTTACAATGAAGTCTTGTCTGGACAAACGTGGCAAATTTGGTCTAATATTCTGCATAAATCCATCTATTTGTAAGTGATGGAGGTTGGTTCTCAGATGTGAGCAGTGGGGCCCAAAGTGTTGAATAAATGTCTTATTTGCTGTGTGGTTTGCTCATTTCCTTTGTTAGTGTTGTGCCAGACTCTTACAACTAAGTGGTGGGACCGTCTGCACCTTTTTGCTGCCTCAGCACTGTGGGAAAAGAGGACCTTTTCAAGGACATGACTGTCTTTAGATTTAATGTGCTGATAAAAGAAGTGCAATGAAGCATTGAAGTTCCCAACATTTATTTTACCATAAAATCCAGAAGTTTTGGACTGTGTTCCTTAGCTGAATCCTTTGTCATGAAGGCTAAAATGCTCTGATATTGTGAATCCAATCTGTCTGATGTACTGTACTCCTGAAGTCCTCTGAGAAGATCTCAAGAAGCCCCTCTGAGTTGAGAGTATGGCTGACTAACCAGAGTAAAGAAATGGGTATTTTAGTAGCTGCAGTATATCTTTACATAATATTTTATTACTCTAAAAGTACCACACATTTCAAAAATAATGCGAAATTTAAATGTGGTGATGTGGTAGACTACTGATGAAAAGCTAAGCAACGGACTAAGCATGCCTTATAGGCATTTCTAGATGCTATCTGTCTCTTGGATGGAGCGTCGGTTAAGGTATCCATTCCTCTTATCCTTGACAGGTGAGCCATGTTTTGGAGTGTCCTCTAGGCAGTCCACTTATTACCTGAAAAGAACCCCCTTAATCCCCACTTTCTCTTTGTTTGGACTATTATCAGGCCCATCAGTCGTGGGTATCTTATCTTCACGAATCTTCATCTATTGGCTGTTTGACGTTGGCTTAATTCTATCAAAGACCCTTATTTCTGGTTTGCCAGAGGACGCACCCTTCCTCTGACGTACTACTGTGGTCCCCGCTCTGATAAGAGGAGATATTGAGATGAATAAATCCCTTTGTATGAAGCCATCAATGCATGAAGTTGACTTATTTGCCCCATGCTTTCTTGTTGAGTTTTTGTTGATCACAGTTCTTCTGTGCACTGCTTTTCCTTTTTGCATTTTTAAATAATGGGTGCAGTCTGACACCTGAGAAAATTACACAATAACACCCCATCAACCATGACTGACAGACAGTCCCCTTTGATGGCAGTTAACTTTCTTGTGACAGTAGTCACATGAAACAGTGAAGGAATGTCTTGCAGCTTGATCTGATGAAGAGCAATTTCATGGGAGGGAGTTGTTGACTTTAAGGTGGAAGCTTACCTGCCACACCCAAAAGTCTTACAAAAAGCCCTCTAGCCACATTCTACATTTGTGAGAATGGTCCCTCTTTGTCTTCCTTCTCTTGACTACAGATCTGACACGGTTTGACAGGTGGGAGTTTAGCCCAACATGCTCGTTGAGATGGTGAATTAACTCAACTACCTTGTCAATGAAACAATAAAGATGATTTTGAGAGAACAGAGCTAAAGATATTTGGCACTTGGATAATGGTTGCGGCACATTCTAATCATGTGAGAGTCACTGTTTTTTACTGATAAAGACTTGATTAACAATGACATAGAAAACTGCATTATGTAGTTATTTTTAAAAAATGCTAGTCAACCAAAGAGGTGCATAGGTACTGCATCTGTGCCCATAAGTTACATTATGAGAGAAGAATGATTTTATTGTGTACATCTAATACTCTGAATCTATGTTACACATTATGTAGGTTGTGCACATAAATAAGTTTCCAGGTAGACTAATCATGAAAATAAATGCAGCTGAGCTGCTTGAACCATTGTCTCTACCCAAACGTTTTGTACAGATGTTGCAATCACATATTGGATTTTTCACAGTGCAGTCACTCATGACTTCTTAAATATATTTATATTAGAAAAGGCACTAGCCATTAGAACAGGCTTCAGGCGCAATGTCAATGTTTGAGGGATTAACCATCACACTGTGATTCAGTTGGAATACTGACAACCAGGAAGTGGAAACTTTTTAAAAAGACACAGAACAGGGAATATTACTCTGCACTAACAAATGATCTTACCTATCACCATAAGAATAAACAAAATCCTTATTCCAGAAGCTCCTCTTTTGACATTGAGTGATTTCATCAGGTTGTTTTACAGAGGGAGTTTGGAATGGGATTTAATCACGCCATAGACACATTGCAACAGTCCACATTTAAGCATTCAGGATATGCTTGAGTTGAACATTTCCCATAATGATCTTCAAAAATGAACAGCAATTGGCCCACCAGTGAAAGGGGATCCTCTTTGTAATTAAACCTTGTAGAAAATTGGATCATTTTTTGCCTGGACAGCTTTCACATTCCAGCCTAATATGACATCGGAAGCTTTTGAAGTTAACGTACTGGGAGTCCCAAATTATACCTTTCATCAGCCAATCATAGCAAAATGGCAACCTGACTTTACCAATTGCAACTATTAAGCTAGACTTCATATAATGAAGCGGGAGCGCATGATACCTACTGACAAATCGACCATGAATACCAGAATTACAATTTCCCTTTTCTTACCAAAGGAATGTTTTAAGATTGAAGTAACATTTTTGGTTGAGCCACCAAAGTCAAATACATGGTATTATCTCTGAAAGGATTATTACTAATTCTTAGTAGTGTTGTCCAAATCCACAATTTAATTTGACTTAACTTGATGTTAAAGCCATGTTTCATTTACTTTACAATTTAAATCACTTTTTCCTGCAGTCACATCATTTGTGCATCTGGATCCGTGAAGGTCAGCAAATCATTATTGCATTACTGTACTGACAACTGCTATTTACATTTTCAAATTCTTCTTTGAAAAAGAGAAAAGTGTGCTGTTGTTTTTTCTACAAATCACCCCTTCACAAAAAACAAACAAACCTGAAAATCTCTACAAGTCCTTTTTGTTCCCATTTTTATGGCTAACATCTATTAGCTATTATTGCTTTTGATTATTTGCTTTTAAATGTACTCTTTCTCAGTTATGGAAATTATAATGCATTGGGCAATGACCTGTTTTTGTTGTTGAATAAATCGTCCTGCATGTTAATTAAGTGATTTATGAATGATTGCTCAACTGTTGATTACTGGCTCACTCAATGACCTTGGACATGTCCTGTGTTTCCTTTATGATGTGCAGCTTTCTGTAAATTCACACTTTGAAATTTTAATTGTTTTCTTTCTGGCCAGACGATGAGCCATCTGACATTCCCAAAGCCATCTTCACCATAGCAACACCATGCTTTTCATTGTTTATTTGAACGTGATCTCATAGTGCCTTGGTATTCTTTTGTTGTTCCTCTGTTTGTAAGGAAAATAAAAACACACAAAGACCGTTGGACCATCCTCGTGAATTTTCTTATCATTGATTGATTCCTAATATGGATTATTACATTTCAGATACGATACAAAGTATAAACTTGACAGATCCGTCCTCTCTTGCTGCCACACTGGCATAGTATGATGCTTCTTTTCGTTTGACGACATCAGATAGTCAGCAGGAGAGCAGAATGACTTATCAGTGATTTTATAAATTACCATGTCTGTCCTGTGATATTTAATTCGTCTCGTATGTCTACTTGTAGCATTCAAGGAAATAAATGCAATGCCTTTCAGGGCAATTAGTTTTTATTTGTTTGTGTTTAATTTTTTAAATCGAACTTCCTGCTCTCCACACCAATCACTGCTGTTAGCTTGAATTTCACTGATGCAGCTGGTAAACAGGCTATTGGTGTTAGCCTTCTATGAAAATCATCACTTTGAGGCGTTTACTATTGTGTAGTATGTGCATTGGAGCATAAAACCTACCATACTGACTGCGGTGGAAGTAGAGACTGAAGTGGGGGATATGAACTGTCAAACTGAATTTCTACAATAAAGGCTCTTATCTTTTTCCTTTAGATGCTTTGAACAACATTCCTCATACTTGTCGTCTGTCATGAGTCTAACATACAGACAGTAATATTTGCTTTCACAGTTTGTCACACAACCAAAAGAAAAGAGATCAAACAAGAAAAAACACTTTTGATGGTCTAAAATGTTAAATCCACTCACTGTTAAAGTATTAACCAAAGTATAAAGAGGTTTAGTGTAATATTACAGCAAGTATTATTAAGTCAGTGTGTTGGTCAGTGTTAATCATGTTACTTTGACACTACTGTAATGGACAGTTACATTGCTGCGCCCTCTGAGCACATTTGTTGGGAATTCACTGAACAGTTTTTTGCAACTTCAACACGGTCAACCAACTCCAACTCACCAGAGCTGACAAACACAAGTACATTCATGCTGACATAATTTTCTCTGAGGGGTAAAAAGCTTCATGGAAGTATTTACAGAGCAGGTCACTGGTCGCCCCATTACCTCATCCTCGCTGGACAGCTGAAATAAAACTGTAATGTTGTCTTTGAGACAGCTGGAAAAGTTATGGGCGTTAACACTAATCAGTGGATCCTCAGGAAAAAAATGTTTTATTGCAATGTTATTCTACTGTATACAGCAATTTTCTCCTCCATCAATATACTGTAACCATCTGCTATTTTGGTATAATCTTCACTAACCTACAACATACATCCATGAACTTCATCCCACATAACAATTGGCCATTTGAGGTCAGTTAAACATGTGTTCTACTGCTGAGAGACTGTTGGATGACCAGCAGATCACCAAAACAATGGCTTCCATTATACATCCTGAGTTATCTCTACTGTACAGGTGCATACTTCTGTCGCACAACATACCAAAGCCTCCTTGAGGACACTGGAAAGATACATGAACTAATTTGTGTCTCTGTGGTTTCCCCCATACTTAACCCCAGGCTCTGACCAAGGCCAGAATGTCAGCTTCATGTATTTATAAATAGGCAAAGAAAAGGGTAAAGAGAGAAATGAGTCCAACAGTTGACTGAAACCATATGGACGTGGTGGAGAGTAACTTATCTTGTGACAACATAGCATACAGCTTCCTCCTACCTCCCCAACCCGCACCCAAAAGTCCCACTCTGTCTCATGTCACAGCCGTTCCTGAAAGTCTGCAACTGGAGAAGGTCAATCGCAATCGGTGGCTGGGGAGAAGAACAAAGTCATCGTGATTTTCAAAAAGTGCATGTGGGATCTGAGGAGGAAATGTATTTGCCAAAACTCAAATACACATAATTACAATAATTCAACCCTGGAGGATGGTTTATTCCATTTTATTATGAGGTTCGCTCTTTCATGTTGTGTGGTGGTGGTGGTGGTGCTGGTGGTGGAGGGGGGCGGGAGCTCATGAACAGCGACAGGGACTATGTGAAACAGATACTTGGTCCCTCTGATTGCTTTCATTTTTTCCCCTTTCATGTCCTGCAGGAGTTGAGCCCATGGACAATTTTTTTTTTCTGAAATGCCTGTCATGACCTTTATTCACAATGAAAATATGAGCCATGAAAGGCTGAATGTCCAAAACATTTCAAATATAACTTTGTCAAATTCTGGTTTATGACTAGACTAGTACATTACAAGAAAAATATAATAATAATAATAATAATAATAATAATAATAATAATAATAATAATAATAATAATAATAATAATCAGTCCTTTTATTCGTCCCTCTTGGGGAAATATCACCAGTTGTTGTGTTGACTGGATATTCACTGCTTATCTGAAGTTTTCTGTGGTAGTTTCTGGTAGTTAAAGTCTCTTGAAGCAGCAGATCAGATGCCATTGCTTTGTTATGTTCGCTCAAAGAAAAAACTGAACTCAGTTTTCCAACCATCCATCCATTTTCTTTACGTCTGCTGCCACGGGTCGCAGGGTGCTGGAACCTGAAACAGGGGACACTCTGGGCATGACGCCAGTGCACCGCAAAACTGCTGAACTCAGTTGTAAGAACTTTAATTTCTATTCAGGGCGGCATGATGGCGCAGTGGGTAGCGCTGTGGGTAACGCCTCACAACACAGCGGTTCCGGGTTCAAGTCCCGCTCTGTGCGGAGTTTGCATGCTCTCCCTGTGTCTGCATGAGTTTTTTCCGGCTTCCTCCAAAAGCATGCGCTTCAGGTTGATTGGCCGGTCCCAAATTGCCCGTAGGAGTGAATGTGTGTGCGCTTGGTTGTCTGTCTTTGTGTGTGGCTCCGCGGTGCACTGGCATCGTGCCCGGAGTGTCCCCCGCCTCACGCCCGATGCCAGCTGAGATAGGTTCCAGCTCCCCATGACCCGCTACAGCAGATTAGGCGGCAGAAGAGGAATGAATGAATGAATAATTTCTATTCATGTACTGGGATGTTTTTATTTGAATTGTACTTGCAGCTATCATCTGTTAACCCGCCCTTCTCTTTCATCTGTCTCTCTTCTTGGGACACTTTAACTCATGACTTGGAACATTGAGAACTGTTTTTCTTCTGTGTTCCACACAGCATAAACATTAACCAAATTTTTTTTTTTTTTAAACATTCAGGGATGTTGGAACCACTTTCTGGACTACCTATTTTATCCAAAAAAGCAACGGTGATTATGCTAAACTACCAATAAACCTTACTCAAAACTATAATTTTAAATAATTTGATAAGTATACAGCTATTAAATATTAAGATGTAATTTCTCACTAAGCATCTTTAATGTTATGATGATTTAAAAAATATAGCCCACTGTGGTGTCATTTGAGGTTATTTCTTTCACTGGTTCCAGAGCCAGAGGCAACATTATACAGTACAATTATTTGCACAAGCCAGTGCTCCAAATGACAATCTTACTGCAGTTTAAAAAAATATTCTTATTCAAACAAAACTGCACAACATATTTTGCTACAAAATTACTGTGTTTGCCTGTTTGCATGGCAATATCTGATTCTTGCTCACTCTAGCGCTTAACTTAAAAGCTCTGACTCACATTGTGTTCATTTGTTTTGGGTGTTTTCATTCAACAGAGGCTGGTTGTGCATTTCCACTGAAGCATCTTCACAAAGGACAAAGACCTACTCACTGTCGGAGCAACTGAACTTTGTGACTCTCAGCTTTGAGAGTTAAAGGTTTCCCAGTATCACTGGAAATTAAACCTTCTATTCTAAACACACATTCAAATATCAGCCCACTCTGTTGCAGGGTTAGACCGCTGAACATCCAGGTCCACACCACACCCCGAATAGAAGACTGAGAACTCTGTGATTGGAAGTCACTTCTAATTTTGTTTAAGGATCTCTGTGTGCTTCTCGGCTGAAATATAGGCCTCTTAACAAGACTGAATCACAGACGTGGGCAGAGAGGAGGCTTTGAAATGCGGCAACCCCTGAACCAGAAAATAATCAAGGGGACTTAGGCATGGCACTGTGGCCGGAAATTCACTGTGAATACTGGTTTCAACCATGACCATTTGAGAGCCCAACTTTTTGGCTTTCGCATTGATTTCAAACCCCCCTTCTCCTGTCTCCCTCTTGGCTGCCTGTCACATTCTCAGTTTGGGCTCCCTCTGACCTAAAAGTTGATGAGTAGTGTCTCTGTTTTCTGGGCAGCTCTTGTCAGCAAAAAAATAACTAATGCATGCCTTGAGTTCACTTGTGACACACACAAATGTGCACATGCATGCCCACAGGTACATGTGCATGCATGCACGCAAGCCTGCATGCGCACATACACACACACACACACACACACACACGCACACAAACACATGCGCACACACATGCACAGTGGGTCCTATTTAGCCCTGTGGCTTGCCTCTGTTCTTCACAGCACATCACAAGGATGGCTACTTTTCTGCTCGTCCAGCAAAAATGTTCACTCACCGTTTCCCCAACTCTTATTCCTCCTTGTCTTCTACCACTGCAAAGGAAGAAATTGTGGTTGAGAGTTTAGGCCAAGTTTCCCCACAGCTTGTCCTGATTACTAAATAGACAAGTACCCATGATTCGATGGAACCGGGTCTCTCTGGCCCTCATTTCCCCTGCTTCATGTATCGGAGTCTCTTTGGTTACTGCCATGGATAATGGTCTCCAACGTGTTGTGGATGGGTTTAATTGTTCATATGCACTACATGGACATTATGATAGTTTGGGCCAAATCAGCAATAAACTGGGTCATGAACTCAGTCAACATGTAGGAATACACAGTGTAATTAAGCTCTGAATAAACAGGGTTTGACTGCATGTCACTGTCTGGCATGTCTCGGTAATCTTAATGCCCTCATCAGCCCCCAGAAAGCCAACCAACCGTGCATTTTTTTAATCTGCAGTTTCCACTCCTCCTGTCCTTTTCCCCCCATCTCCTCCTCTGATCACTGTTTTCCCTCTGAATTGTATCAGCAGCTTTCTGCCTTCCAACCAATTAGTAAGGGCAAACACAACAACAATCAGTCTCTTGACTTAATGTAACCAACCTCTTCAGCAGTAAATACCAAATGATTCCTCAAAGTAATGTCATTCAGAAGGGCCCCGCTGGCTCTGGGCTTTGTCATGAGGAGAAGTCCCCTTTGAAATGGCAGACCTCACTACAAACAGTTGTTTGAGAGAGAGAGAGAGAGAGAGAGAGAGAGAGAGAGAGAGAGAGAGGGAGAGAGAGAGAGAGAGAGAGAGAGAGAGAGAGAGAGAGAGAGAGAGAGAGAGAGAGAGAGAGAGAGAGAGAGAGAGAAAGGAGACAAAGGCTAAAGGGAATTTCACAATGGCTGTTGGAGTCTGATAAAGGCAGATTATGGTTAACTGGCCATTTCATTAGCTTAAGAGGGAATGTGTTGTTTTATGGTTTAACTAGGATGTGTCATGACAAAGGCCAGTCCAACTGACCAGTGCCACAGCTCCCAGTGTCAATAGTCTGGGCTCAGACTTTACAGATGTAGCAAATATATTTCCTTTCTGGGGAACATCTCTGTTTGAATTAGGAAAATGAAGTACAACTATCTTATGAAGCAACAGATGGAAGATATTTTCCGTTCAAATGGTTTCAGGACTCTTTTAGAATACTGGAAATACCCTCAGTACAGCTCCAAGTGTTGTTAAAGAATGAGTGTTGAACAAAAATGATTGACTTTAAAGCTATGTCAGAGGTCATGGGTGAGAAAGTTTCATTAGAACGAAGAGGAAAAAGCCAAGGTAAAAAGAAAAAAATGCTTTGTATTTAAATCAGCTGAGTCTCCTTGGCATCATGTGAAAGTATGCAAGACTGAAAAGAATCTCAGGCATGTTGCTGGTATGAGAAGGTCCCGACGCCAGACCGACTGACGGTGCCATTGTCAATTTGTCCATCAGAAGCACAGGGAAAGATGGAGGGATGGGAACAAAGGAAATGATGGGTCAACAGGAAGATGACAAGAAAAGGATGAAAGGAAGGACAGTGTGATCTGAGGGAGGGGGGGAGAGATAGAGAAAAAGAGAAACTTGGAAGCAGACTATCTGGGGGAGACAGGTGCCTGGAGGCTATGATGGAGACTGAGGGAAAGGGAGGAGGCGAACCGAGAAGATGGATGACGCGGACCCCTGCTGCATGTCTGTCGCAGACTCCCGTCTCTGGCTCCTCTGTGCTCCTGTGAGCACAGCGGGAGACACAGGAATACCGCAGCCCCTCACTATCCCTTTCTTTTTATTTTTATGCTTCTCTTATGTTTTCTTCCTGTTCTCCTTCATATAAACACATGCCATCCTCACACATGTGCACTTTCATGCTTTCCCCATCCTCCCTACCTCTTTCCTTTGCTTTTTAAATCACTCCCTCTCGCTCATTAGGGACCATTTTCACTTCAAAGCTCCTCCATTATCTACCATCTCTGAGGGCAATTAGGAATGGGTGACTTTGAGCGGCAGGCACGGCCACAGCTTTATAACTACTCATCCTCTGTCATGAGAGCCTTTGTGGGGGCCCTCGACATTGATGGAGCGGTACAGAGGCTGGGGGGATATACAGAGGGGCCCCCTACCTCCACCCCAACCTCCTCTTACCCCTCCATATACCCCCAGCCAGCCCCTCCTTTTGACTGTTAAACTGTGGAGTAAAACGGTGTGTAATTAAGTGGCAGTCAAAGCAGGTCTTCTTTGGCCTTGTGAGGGAGCTTGGCAGGGGAGAGTTGGGCTTGAAGCAGGCGACAGTTTGGGGTGAATGAGAATAGTGAGAACACAATAGGGGGGCTATGAAGCGCAGAAGGGAAAAACCCACTTTGGATAAAATAAAGTCAATGTTTACTTGCCTACAGTTGCTTCGTGTTGAAAAAGGGAGTGAAGGTTGTAAAAGTAGTCTAGTACTCCAGCACAAACCAAAGGAAACACCCATGAATAACACATTTATAAATGTTTTAGAGCAACAGTTCCTTAAGTACGTTGACCCCAAAAAGAGCTCGGTACAAGAGTTACGGCCTCTTAAATCAAATCACTGTCCATGTACATGACTTCCATTTCTCCATATATGCCATCTCTTTTTATGAGTGTGAAACAGGCAGAGTGAGTGAAGCTGTCACCAAATAAATGTCTCATTATATTCGCTTTTCCTTTCCACAACAACTTTAAGAGCTCCATACTGATGGAAGTACTGTATGCGCCCAGGCCTCCTCCCTGTGTGTGCTGAGTGGTATATGAGCTATTTCTAAGTCATGAAAAGAGTGTAAAGTAAACTGCAAATCAAAGACAGCTGTATTGTTCAACACTGTTAGGTTGGCATATGTGTATGTTTGCTTAATGTTGGAGAATTTGAGAATTATGTTGATTATCAAATTAAGTATTCCAGGTTTTTAGACAAAGGCACATTTTTTATTGTAAACTTTTTCCTCCAAACACACACATCCTTCAGTATCTTCACCTTGCAGGAATGCAGCGACTGTTCTAAAGTGGAAGGGAGCTTATTTAGCCGTTCTTTGATGATCCCACTAGTTAGCCATCTCCCACTGAGCACTGACATCCTGTCAGCGTGAAACCTCTTCTCATCCCCCGAGTTTGTCACTACATGACCTCAAGATGTTAGTGAGTGTGTGTCTGTGTTTATGAGAGAGAGAGAGAGAGAGAGAGCTCTAGAGGAATCATTTGGGTACTTTTACCAAGTTCCGGAGTTTTTCAAAATACATTGAAACGATGCCCCAGCAGACAGCTATTCCTAAATGCGATGCACCTACAAACTGTTTGCCACTCACCATAAAACTCTTTTAACTCTCTTAAATCTTTTTTGTGATGAATGTCATGAATAAAAAACATACAGTGATAAAACTATGCTGCTATGTGAGTAATTGCAGTTTAACTAATAAATCACCATATAAATTGAACAATACCAAGGTTTATTTATGTCCTTTGTCATAATAAAAATAGAACTACAATAAAAGTATTTTTTTTTCCTATTTTTTTGAAAGACAAAAATAAGTAATCCTTAGCATCTTCTGCGACATGCTGTTGTTCCTAATGTACATATTCTTGCATGTTGCAGAATAAGTTGAATGAAACAATAGTGACAGATGTGTAAAATAAAAATGTCACAGTAAATGATCTGGTATCAGCAGATCCTAACACTGAGCTTCAACTGAGTAGATACCTGTTTTAGACAGGAGTAGGGTTAAAAGTGTTGTTTTTAACTTTACCTTCCTCACCATGTGACCACTGTGGTGCACTGGACAACACCTACTAATCACAGTTAAGTCAAATGTTTGCTGCAGAGGGATCACTTCATGTTGACCGCACGCAGCACTAATATTCTACTGTTAAATTGCATCATGGCACTTAAACGACAATCTACTGATATTCTCAAAAACTGAAATAATGAGAAAACGTTTGATAATGTTTCATACATACGTTCTTTGGATACTGGCAAAACTTTTTAGGTTTATTGTGTCAGATCTTAAGGAATTGGTCAAAACCAACAGTCTAAGTTCTAATACTTAATTCCAACGTTTTTACTGCTAGGTGAAGCATTTAAAGAAATTGCATGCATTATTTATTGTTTGTTGAGTCAACTGTATATTTTACTTCGGCTTTTAAGTTTTCATAGATCTTTATGAGCAAACAAAGGATTCGAGCCAGAATCTTGAGTTAATATCCTGAAGACAGGGTGGAATTACTTTCAAGTTCTGTTTCACATAATTATAAATTCTCAGCAAAGCCATTCACACACCCCTCCAGGGCAGTTAACGTTGTTAGAATTAGTGTGAAGCAAACCCAGGTCTCAGAGCAACTTAATTGTGTGGTACAGGTGCCTGTGGGTGGTGTAGGTTTCAAATAGCCCTAATTGACGCTGAAGTAACAAATAGGTAATAGAATCATGGAAGCGCTGCCACAGACAAACACTAACCCACTCTGCTCCCCTCTGTGTGTTTGACAGGGGAATGATGCATTGGGAACCCCCCCTTCACATCCAGACACGAACTTCCCGTCTACTCCTATATTTCCAAACACCAAATGTGCTAATGAGTAATAATCCCTATTCTCACTTCAACTAAAAGGGAGAGCCAAGCAGTGCGACTGAAACTGGTTTTCAACAGTGTGTTCAAAAGATTAAACAAACAATGGTAATTGCCCCTGAGATCAGGTTCTGTTTTGACTGTCTGTCGTCCTAGTGCTGCTTGACATGTATTTGATCTGCAGTTGGATGGCAGCAGTGCTCCTTTTTCACTCCCCAGATCTCAGCTCCATGCAGAGAGACAGCAAACTATCAGGTGATCAGGGAGTCTGGGCTCTCTCTCTCTCTCACACAGACACACGCACACACACACACAAACACACGTACCTGAACGCATTCACACACGCGTACACACGTTGGTAGGGTGTGAAATAGCAGCTGCATGAAACATGATGCATACATATAGTACGTGCATGTCATCTGATTGACTAGTCTCATGTATATAGATAATATGCTTCCATAAATACAAATTCAAATATAACAAGAACAAAATCAAGCCTATTTCAATTGATGTTTAATTACATTTCATCTCAACCTGATATTGCAGTCCTCACTGGAAAAAATACATAAAAATTTCATGCTTCCACGGTGGATAAAATGGTTATTAAAAACGAGCAATTCTTGGCAACTTTATTGCTGCAAACAAATCGTGTCCACACGACTGAAATAAGCACTGCTACCAAGATTCGATTCTCTGCTTGAGTAAGTCGCACAATGACGGTTAGAAATCAAATCCTAGGACTGAGAAAATAGAAAGGGGAGATTGAATACTATTTCTAAACCACAGATGCAACCCCGTGATGCTGATGTTTCTGCAGAGTAAAAGTATTTTAAAATGAGACAATAAATTACATTGCTTAAAAGTGGAAGCCACATGTCTAAAAGCAATTTGTGGGGTTTTATAAAAATGCTCTGTTTACGTGCCAGCGGTAGATTATCAAACATCATTTTTTATAATATTTGGCTTATTTTCAAGCAACCGTCAAGTTGGTGCTATGTGACATGCTGATAAATGATTGCTCAGATGATTCAAGAGTGCTTTGCAGTCAGTCAAGACAACCTCTCAGCCAGTTACAGCTGACCTTGTCAACAGACTCGCATCAAACCAGTCAGAAACTGTTTCAGTAGCTGGGCCTGACCTGAGGGGATCAAACCAGAGGTGGGGTTAATGCCTGCAGGAATAATCAATCTGCTTTTCATTTCCAAACTGCTGGATCATCACAGCCAGTGAAAAAGGTCTCTGTCAAAGGGGAATGTTTTGAGTCATTCTGACACACCAATTATTTGGGATTTTTCGTTATTAGGCTGATTGCTTCAGTGAATCCACCCAGTGAGTTTCCTGGCTTACAGGAGCATTTGACATTTCTTTCAGCATGAATGATAAAAGAAACCTGGAAATATGTTTGTATATCATTATAGAAATTTAACCTAACAACATAGAATTAGAAGTTAAGTTGTCATTTGATTGTGGAAATTCGTTTTCAAAAATCCTTGAGACATTGAGAAGAAAAGATATTTAGCATAAGAGGCATCTTTTAATATTCCCTTAGGATATTCTGTATTTGATCTCACTAAAGTATAGCCAGTAGGTTACTTTTAAGTCAAGTTTTGAAGATGATTTGATCAAATACTGTAGCTCACAACATTAAACAAGCTTTAACGATCAGATGATAAATAAGTATTAAATTCATGGGGTTCTAAGTTATGACTTGAAAGCCATGGGAAGAGTTCAGCCTCCAAATGAGGCACGATGATAGCCTGTAGGATAAGCTAATAGTAATAAAACTGCCTGACAATGCTGCAGGAATGTTGCCACAATTAATGAAACCTGCCAGCCTCTCATATGTCTGGTGCCAAGGAACATGTGGAACCTCTAAAAGCCTCTGTTTCTGGTGGAGTGAATTGTCCCCTCTAACCAGTCGCACCAGGATATCAGGATGCAGAGCTGACTGAAGTTAAAAAGGCCCGATCCCCTTAGAGCTTAGTGTACTCACGAAAACTCACAGGGAAACCTTGTCTATGCTGAAACCCAAAATACAGAGACACAAACACTAAGTACAGTTAAGAGAGAGATGGAATATGCTTCCAATGGATTTTCCCCTGTTTTGCAACTGAAATTACTTTTGCAGCTACTAAGATTTAACATTTGGAGACATAGTATAATACGATATTATGTCCCACTTCGTGTTCAGCATTAGCTCTTTTCACAAAAATACTATAGTGAAACAATAATTGAAATAAGTTAACGTGGGGGAGCATCAACCAGTCCCAACTCCACCGTGGACTGAGTTACCCATGCTGCTAAAGGAATTACGATCTCCCCAGTTGGTGTCAGGTCATCAAACAAACACAAACCCCAACGATGTGTTACGTCATTTGAATTGAGAAATTAGAACACACAAATCTGTCATTCACAGATGGCTAAATATCGTTTGTGAAACGTATAAATTGCTTTCACAGCTCAACTCAAATGGATCCTGGCAGCAGAAAAGCGAAATGTTTGATTACACCAACTTTTATGTAATGATAAATAAAACAACATCCTGGTGTAGCTATTGTGACAATCAACCAATAATTATAATGTGCTGAAATTAATGACAATATTCTTTAATGATAGTTATTAAGTAAAATTCTAATTTAGTGTAATTTACCATTTTTATGATATAAACAGGCAAGTCTGCGCCTGATTTATAATTAACAGGAAGCAGCAGTTTGGCTGTTGGCTATACCTTGTAAAAACAAATGTATTAATTTAATTTTCATAAACATGTCATAATCCAAAAGTGTCTCAACATATGAGAGAAAGATTTGTACACAAGACTAAATCAAGGACCCTTTTAAAACAGGTCCAACAATGACCCCTAACCACCTTAACTGCCATTCAGAACAATGATGGTGCAACAAGATCATCTTGAACAGGCCGTGTATAAACAGCGAATTGGAAAATGAAGAAAAATCTTTGAGGGTCACACAATTGGCAATGAAAATACACTGGAAACATTCCAAACCCGAGACATTCAGATCTGTGTGTGCAAACATGATGATGTCGGGTTGGCAGGCCTTCCACAGATAATTGGACGCTGATCGCGAGGCTTCCATGGTGCTGCTTTCATGGATCAATGTCTTTGATGACCGAAGATGATTAAGAAGTCAGACTGTCCCCTCAGTAATTTGGAATTGCTTCCAGTTTTTGTGCTGAGCCACACCTGTCACACAGACCATCATATAGTAGAGTTCAGAGGAACAAAATGGAGGTCCCACAACACACAACAACACTGTAGGAACTGATGGATGAACTTCCTCACATCTGAACTAAGCATAGTTTTTGAGAAGGTGGTTGTCAACTTCATGTCCCACATTACCGTCACTGTTCTCACGTCTCAGGTTGTCGACTGCTACGTTAGAGTTTTCAAAAGTTTCACAATGCTTTGATTTCCATTTTTCTCTTTATTGTTAGCTAACAAAATATCTAAAAAAAAAAAAAAAGATGAGTGGATTTCAATTACATTTACTCACCCAGACCTAGGGAAGAGTTTGAGGTGGATCAGGATTGAGGTCCAGATCCAGGAAATGTTTTGCAGCCCTGGAGGAGGTATGTGCTCTGAGCGGCCTTATGACGTCTGTCTATAACGATCATCCTTATTGTGAGTGTATTAATGAGTAACCTGTATTCCCTGTCTTTGAATGTGTGTGCATGTTTGTTTGTGTGTGTTTATTGCTGTGAGGTCCAGTGGCTGCTGACTGATGCCTACCTTTGGTAAAACACCATAGTTAACACAGTCGGTCTGGCTCCACAGTGGGTGGAGTCCCCAGACAACATAACTATGCTGTGCAACCTGTAATTAGCCTTATTGAAGCTGTCACTCAATGAGCCGCCCTGATCCGGTCCCAGATGCTCACATCAAGGAGAAGGTGCTAGGGGGTGAGGCCCAAGAGCCGATGGCCCTACAACGTTAAAAGCAGCTATCTGTTACTGCTTTAATAACACTGCTGACAGTCCCTTCTGTTTTCAGCCATTCTTCCACACACTAGCTTTTCTCATCCCTTCTCTTGGAGTTCAGAGATGTCTTTTGACAAACTGGCTGGTCGTTGGCATGACGTGATGTAACGAGGGACACATGTTGCCGGGAACGAGGAAGAATATGAACGTTACTTCAAAGAGAGGGAAATCAGATCTCAGACACAACCCAAATGTAGAGCGAAATAAGACTTGGAAATATGTTTATGTATCTCAATGAAGATGTTTTCAATTGGGAGTAATGTAGAGCTCAGATACGAGAGCATGCTGGAGTGTGGTTTGAGTAGAATAACAAAGCCCACATGAAGTAAAACATGCTGTGTCCAAAAGGCTCGTGGATGTCTGTTGTTCCCCTTAAAGTCACATGTAGTTTTCTTTGCTCTTACTGTGGTGCTGACATCCATTTATTAATATGCCATGTCAAAAACGAACACAATGCAAGGTGATTCCCACAAACAAGAACACACCCACACTGAACATAAGGCAGCAAATACCTTCTGCTAGTTGAGCATGTCATTCATTGTGTTATGAATTGAGATGAGTTGCTCTTTTCATGAATGATGAGAGAGAAACAATTTAAACTGTTTAAATATACTGAGGATGATACGGATAGCTCGCTTCAGCTCGCATTCTATTAGAGAACTTTTGTTATCTAATATACAACCCCCACCCCCACCCCCCGTCCCCTTTTATAATAACTAGTGCAAACCCAAGTTCTCACTTGCACTCAAGAATGATTAAAAAAAGGCGATAGGCCTTCATGTAGAGTGATTCTGTTCACAGGTACTTGATCTGGATCTTTGGGTACGGCTGCATGTAGTACCTGATGAAATCATTCTATGTGTAACAGTTCTTTTTTTAATTTTCAAAACTTCGCATGCCAAAGAGTGTGTCAAAGACTCAATAACTAAAACATAAGCAAACAGGTATTATGGTAAACTGCCTGTCAACAACATTTGAAAACACTCAATGTGTCATGTGTTTTGACAACATTGACCTGTTGTGATAAAATTGACTTGTTATGTTGTGTAAATAATGTGAATAAAGAGCAGTTAGATGAACAAAACCGTTCTTCATAGTCACATGGTTTCTTTTCTGTCCAGGATTTGGTTTAGTTGGATGAGTAGAGATTATCGAGCCCTTATTCATAGAATAAAAGAGAGACAGACAACACAACATTTGTCATAAAACATTCAGTGATTGAAGGAGAGTTGTGCCAGTTTGACACATAAAGTCTGTTTACAGGTCTTAGAGGGACATTGTCAAAAAAACCCACACAAAGCCTTTGTGGCTCCAGAGAGAGAGAGAAGTAAACAGAAAAGTAAAGACAAACTGCCTGAAGTAAAGTCACTTGAGCCAAAATCGTTTGGAGTTGAAGATGTCCTGTTGTGAAAAGAAGAAGGCTCTACTTAGATGTTTGAGGCTACATTTGTGCCACCAGCGTAACAAACTGGAATCTCTCCCACTGCACAGCTGGTAATCGAGCAGCATTGTGGGTAGCAACTTTTAACTGGGCTGAAGAATATGTGGAATAAATTTTAAAAAAATATTACTCATAGCTTGTTTCTGATATCAGCTATTATTGTATTGACATGTCCAAGTGCGCATACCGCGATATAATGCTGATTTACAAACAATAAGGGCATCCATAACTTTGGTGGGCAGCAGTGGCTCAGCAGTAGAGCGGGTCGTCTAATGATCACAGGATCAACGGTTCGATTCCTGCTCCCACCCAGCCACCCGGAGCGTGACAGTGGGAGGTGTCAGCTCACCTCCCGAACACTGCTGGGGCACCCTTGAGCAAGGCGCCGTCCCGCTTTACAAGTTGCTCATTTGGGGCGCATCAAGCAGGAGCTGCCGACAACTCTACCTCCCACTACAGGCCCCTTGTGTGTGTGTGTTACAGGGCCTGTACACAACATATATACGTGTATGTGATAAACTAACAGTGCAACTAGATTGTGCTACTAATTTCCCTTCGGGGATTATTATGGTATATATAATAATAAAATAAAATAATAAAATAAAGATTGATTTACTTATTTTCCTGGTGTAAATGAGAAAAGGACCTAAACTTTGTGACATGAGAATTCATGAGCATTATTCTAAAGTCAACTTTTATCAGATTTTTTTGGATAGTCACAAATCTCATGTATGTGAATAAATGTATGTGTATAAATGTATATATGTACGTATGTATACACACACACACACACACACAAATGTATATGTATATATATATATATATATATATATATATATATATATATATATATATATATATATATATATATATATATACACATATACACACACACATACATACATACATACATACATACATACATATATATTTCATTTTTAATTAGATTGTTGTTTATTCACTTTTATGATTGAAAATTTAATTAATTATGTAATGTTTGTTCTATATCTGTTCATAATCACTAGTGTTATTGTCAACTACCTCTCTAACAGCCTCTTGGTACAAATGCATGTAAGCTAAAATGACATGTTGTATTGTTCATTACTGATTCTAGGTCTTTCACCATTTACTGTTAAATTAAAAGCTATTAAATGCAGTGAACACTTTGTTTCTAAAGCTAGGAGTGCTTGTGGGCTTAATTATATTCATTTGACTCTTGGCTTTTTGATGGGAAAACATTAAGGTTAGAAATTTTCATTCCTTTTACTATTGTAATGAATACAAAACAATAATCGTTTCTCACCCGCCCACTTGCCACTAACTGGGCTTTTTAATTTTTAAGTGTCTGTAACAAATGATCTTTAGGTATTGTTGAAACTCTGGGAAAGCTTTGACTGGATTTAAATGCATATAATCTTAAATGCTTCCTGGGATTTTGTCAAAAGCTCACTCTAGCCATAGATTCTTTTAAGTAGGTAACAAAAGAATCCCATGCAATGCTTTTTGTAATTAAAATTGTTATTTTATGATGCCTCCCCTCACAGCATCTTTCTGCTTTTTTCGAGGAAAGCGATCACTCAAAGATAATTAAAGACTAAACTCACATTCTGTAACAGCCACATCTATCACAGCTGTATTTTAATGATGAAAATACTGGTCTTGTAATTATTGCTTTAGTATTTTCACAAAAGAAACACTGAGCAATATCTTAAGTGGATTGTAAATGAAGGGAAAATTTGGCAGCAACCAGAACAAACGATTCAAGGAAAATACATTGCACGCAGAGAAAGCAGCCCGTTGGCACGAAAGGAGCATTATTACCTTGTTTCTTGGTGGTGAATCACTCCCTGACAAGTCAAGATGATTACCTACATGTGTCATCACACAAAAATTAAAATTGCAGCAGGATGTACCTAAGTTTCTGTGAGAGCAATAACAGGAGTATGTAATGATCCTTTACTTCTCTGAACAAGAAATACTTGTCTGTTTTTTTTATGTGCTGATTAATTGCATCAAACGTTAGTCTATAAAATCTAATTGCAAGGCATACATGACAGTTCTTTGTGTAATTTAAAGGTACATTCATTTTAATAATACTGGATCCAGTCCACAGTGAACTGTTGAGCAAGATTTTCTACTGTGTTTGCCAGCTTTTAAATGCTCAATATTATAAGCCATCAATATACTGTATGTTGGTGTAGCTGTTTCCTTCACAGCTGTTTAAACAGCGAAATTTTTTCTTCTATACAAACTTTGCTATCAGTTTTTAATTAATCCCAATGACAAATTAACACTGATGACTTGTTAGCAGCGACTGTATGTGTATTTGGTGCGTCAGAACAATCAGACCGACACTGAATGCTGTTGTCAGCACTTTGCAAAGGAGCTGCATTAGTCAGACTGAACACTGGGGTGAGCCCGTCCGCTCCGGCTCCATGCACCTCTCCCCTCCAGGTGCAACAGAAATCGCTTTGTACTATTTTGTGGTTTCATTCGTTTGTTTTGACAAGGTTATTAACTTACAAAATCACACCTTTAAAGTGTGGGATCAGCTGAAAACAAATAAAGACAGAATTATGAGAAATTAGTCCATGGACAGACTTCAGGAGACGTTGTTGGCAGATGTTCAAATCAGTTATCTCACTCTGAACTTTCATGCGAGAAAAGATAAGTGACTTAATTCAACTTATAAGACAGCTAAGCTGCCAGGATTCCCTTATAAAACTTTTACTGTATTTACAGTAAAGTATTCTTTTATTCTAAGGCAAACTGACACCATACAAAGACAGAGCATCAAACTGTGTGCCATATAATGAGCATCCATTTACTTTCTATTTTTTTTATTTACATGTGTGATTGCTCTGATATGGGTGGTCCTGCCATCACATTCTGTCTTTTACGTGAACAAACATGAGACGTTAGAAGACACAATCAAGATGTAACAATAATGACTTGCTACGTACATAAACACACGCTTTATATAGAAGATTTTACCCAAACAAATTTCAAGTCTACTTAAATCATGTATGGTTTCTGTAGCTCAGCAGGAAATCATCATTGTGAGCCCTAACCCTAACTCTGTGGTGGTGTCAGACTTTATCTGTTTGTGTATGGATTTTGATTTTTCGATTACATTTTGAGAAATTAGATGAAAAAAAAGACACATGATCTCATGGGAACAGGACAATACATGCATAGCATGTAGACCTGCACAATAGCACAAAGGAGTTTCTACATATGAGAATGACACAAACACAAAACTCCTCAACAAGTGTTTAGTTTGTGAGTCATCATGTGAATAGAGTGACAGATTGCTGAAAGACAGAGCGGTGTAAATAAAGCACTAATGACAATATAATGGCTCATTAGGTTTGGATGTGGGAAGCATTGTGTTCACGCAGATATGCGAATGTGTGAGCGTGTGTGTGTCTGTGTGTGTTTACGTGTGTGCTTGTGAGTGTGTGGGTGAAATACTTGACAAGGTGAGACTCTCTGGCACCAACGTATCAGTGCAGCCCCAAGGGGAGCTGTACTGGTGCGCGTGCGCGCACACACACACACACGCACGCGCGCACACACACGCAGACACAGGCGTACACATGTGTCTGCATGCACACATGAGAAGGGAAGGCTGAGTTCTGTATTTGTTTCGGTGTGGCTTTGTTTGAAGCCATAAAAAACAAGTACATAACAAGGTAAATGCTGCTTTAATTAGAAATTTCCACACTGTCCAGAACATAGAATTTTTAAAGACAATTGCATCCTTCCGTGTTCCCATTATTAAGTGTGTTACACTTAACAGACCACTGAAAAAGTAACCTCCTGCCCATTGTGGAGAGTCTGGGATCAGGTGTCCTCATGTATTTGACATTATTAGCAGAGCTACCATATAATCCAGACCCAATCCTCGAGCCAATGAGACTTTATTGGGGGTAAAGGGTGAGGTTATGGAAGCTATTAGGCAATAATGTAATAAACTCCCCTTTAACTTATTCTGTCCCAGGAGGATTGTCCTTCTCCGCTAAAGTTCCTTATCGTTCTGACTTTAGATGGAATTGATGACATACCTAAAAAGGTTTGCGGAGCTCTCATTTAAAAGCAAATCACAAAGCCTCATAATCCCTGTTTTGAGTTATGATTTTAAATTTGGTAATCATAGTGAGTGCTTTCCCAGGGTTAGAGCAGAAGGGAGGGATGGGTTCAGGAGATACGATCATTGACTAAACTATGAGGATGTTGGACACTAACTTTTTAATTATCTCTTTTGCTTAAAAAAAACCCCTCTCCTTTGTTTAATCACAACTGCTGCATATTTGTGGACCAGTTCAAGCAGAGAGCTCTGCCTAACTCACCGCAGAAAGAAAGGATCTAGCAGAGATTCACCTTTCAGTCAAGCATGACTGTTATAAATCACACTAAAAAGAACAAAAACACAACACATTCCTTCAACACATTCCTGCTTAGTCCAAAGGCACGTCATAATTACGAGGAGTCTCCTCTCTCAGTACATCTGGATTATTATCCGTCATTAGCATCTATTACACGCTAAACTGTTGCAACGATCATCTTTTTAGAAATGGCCATAATTACATGGGAGGTTGCCAAAAAGGTTTTGAAACATCCAAAACAATACGGTATGATGAAGATAAATTCACTATAAGTTGCCTCCACTCAGTGGTGCCTGTTGCTTTTTATTTTTCAAAAGGAGAATGGTACAGTAGGCCTGCACAGCCAGCTGCATCCTGTTGCATTGTGTCAGTCACAAATCTACTTCATTAGTCTACTTCAAAAGGGAGCATAAATCTAAATATCATCATATATAGGTTACAAAATTCAATTAACCATCCTTTCATAATAAAATCTTAGTGTACCTATGCTTTCTCCCACTCGTTCATCCCCAGAGCAGAAGGAGCCTAACCGGTGTAGGTCTTTCGGAGCCTGCGGTGGGGCGTTTTCTGTGAGAATGCGGCGTGGAGGCTAAGCCTCCTCTTCCACTGGAACGTGTTTTCATTTCTCCATGTTTGGACACACAGCAGACAAGTGGAGGTTAGGACAACACTCTACTAGGAGCCAAAAGGCTTATCCGACAAGTAATTAGGAGCGGGGTCAAGTTGAGAGAACTAAGCCCTGTAATTCCCCCTCCAATGCCACGGGTGAGGTAAGGCCTGACTGGAGATCCTTTTCCTCATGAGCACCGAGAGACAGAAGGAGACAGAGAGAGAGATAGACGAGTAAATTGAACAGAAAGAACAGAAGATTAGAAAAAACCATGATAATGTCAGGTTTGAGATTGTATAAAATAAAATCCTGCTGCTATTTATTTACTTTTTCCTGAAGCAAAGTTAACATGACTCAAATTTTGTGGAAATATAAAGTGAGTGCTGGCAACATTAACTCTGACTTTGAATGCAGAATAGTTAAATAAATCAACCATAGATGAGATTAGACAAAGGGAGTAACTTAAATAATTAACTTTATACTGAATTCTTTATTTTTTATTATCATTCAATTAGTTTCAATAATAAACATCAGCTGGCAGGTTGTCATTTTACTTTTGAACGTTTAAACTGGGGTTCCTTAGGTTTCTGCAGTGCATCATGTGATCAGGGTTTTATCTTGTGTTTTTCCTAAATTAGACCACTTAATTCTCATCCATTAATATTAGACACAATATAATTTCTTGTGTTACTGCAACATGTTGAAATCGGTTCCATTACACAAATGCAATTTTAGAATCCTTCCATACAGAGGAAGAAAATGACCGAATGTACTGAAACATAGAGATCTTCAGTCAGTAAACGTTTCCATTAAATGCTGCATCATATTTATAACTCACTGTATTTAAGTGGAAACATTTAGTTTTTCACTTTGCTATATTTATCAGACATCTGCAACAAACTTGCTTTGTTTATGTAGACTTCAAAAATGAAACATATTGAAACTCTTAATTGTTATATGTTAACCATTCAGTCCATAAAGTAGCTCAAAACTAAAATGGTGCAGAAAAAGTTATGTTTATGCATCAAAATAAATAAAAAAGATATAACATCTGTAGGAACATATCACATAATGTGTTCTTCTTTTCAAGCACATGTTGGGTTTACTTTTTACTTAAATAAAATCTTTAAATGAAACTTTATTAGATTAACAGGGAAAGAAGCAAACGTATGATGGATTGTATTCCTACTTTATATGAATGTGAAATTACCAGGTGATGAAAAATTCTGTTTGCGTTTTTAGGCAAACGCTCCGTTTGATAGCGGTGCTGCATAATACCTGGTCTGTCCTTTTAGCCCGGTGTGTTCATGGGGCCTATTGAGAAAACACCTCTTCACAGCCACAGGAAGCCTGTGCTATTGACTTTCACCTCAGCTTTCATGTGGCCCAATCCTAAAGCAAACCTCTGAACCCACAACATGTTCATAACTCAGTTGGTCAGGACTGATGCAGAGGCAATCATTCAGATTTGAAGCAACACAAAGAGCAAACCATGTCTGAAAAGATCGAACGAACTGAAGAGTTGATGGCCACATTGTTTTTTCACTCTATGAAAAGACAAAATCCCCTCTGAAATATAATGTTGCATTGAAACATAAATTTAATAAGTACTTTTCTTCCTCCAAATTGCCTAACATTTCTGGCTCTGTTAAAGAAAGCCATTATATTGATTTATATAAGGTAACTAACTATTTGCCAACCAAAAGGTTATGGATTCATTGATTGAGTCTTTCAAAAGACCAGCTTCTCAGGAAAATGCTAATCTCCTTTCACATGAGTTAGAATTGAGATGAGACTGAAAGAAGTGTATGAAATATCTATATGAGAAATGTGCAAAATGCCATTTGTTGTTGTTTCAATACATTGTGTGGATCTGTTTCCCATTACATCTGCCAAGGACCTCAAATTTTTACCTGTTGGTTAGTTGGTTGGATGGTTGGTCAGCAGGATTACACAAAAACAACAGGATTAATCCACATGAAACTTGAATGCTCATGCATGAGACATGAGACAGATACAAACTGGTTCAATTTTGTAGTGGATCCAGTAGATAAAGACAAATCCCAGACTTAGTTTCCTGCTTTATTGTGTCAAAACACATTTTTCATGAGTCTATCTGATAAGCATAAAGAACGGTAGACGGGTGGGACATGGGTCAGGCAAGCTCGACAGAAGTGTAAACGACTGTTCAAACTTGTTTTTCTTGCTTTTGGTTGTTATTCAAACTTCAAAGTCAGCTTTATTGTCGGTTCTGCTACGTGCATACACATACCAGGAACTGAAATTGTATTTCTCTAAAATCCTATAAACATAAAACTAAGAACAAAAACTTTGTATGCAATCAAACATGGAAGAAAAAACAGTTTGCCAACAACAGTCCTTATCTAATCTACATACAGTAGTTATTAATGGTTATCTTACATCCACCACCGGCTTTAAATGGTATATGAGTGTCCACAGCTACCATATACATTATAACCTGTAGTGTGGCTACATGCTAGCAAGCGCTGCTATTTGGACATGCTTGTATATTTGTTGTCTTCGCTTTGCAGCGTTACTGGAGAATGTCATGGAAGGATGAATCAGCCATCTCAGCGATGGATTAGGTTGGACTCGGAGTCTCTGCAGGGGAACAAGGCTTTAATTAGAAAAATGGGAAATAGACCTCCATTTCATAAAGAGCCATTAGTGTTTAGTGATGAGACTAATGTGTGTGTTTAAACTAAATTAGGAGGGGAAAGGCCATGCTTTAGGGGAGCTGGTGATGAAAGGCTTTCATTAATGTGAATGGTGGAAGGACTGCTGTTTTTCATTTAAATGACGGCTTCGAACCGCAAGCATGCATACCTACATACACTACCTACTTAGATATACTGTATACTGTACATACTGACACTCTTTCTCACACAAATACACATAAACACACACCAGTCATCCCTCTCAGCAGCAAACACATGTAAGTCATATACTCAGCAGAGCAGGCCTGGCGCCCGGGGAGAGCAGCCTGGAATTGCCCCTAAGAAACCAAATCCACTTTATCAAACTGCCAGATGTCACTACCAATCGTCCTCCACTGGACACTACTTTCACCAGGCAGCAACATGGAGACACAGAGCCTGATGGAGCCGCTGGAGCCGGACGCAGAACAAAAATAAATACTAAGTGGTACATGTCTGTTCATTTTAGACGTGCATTATCTGTTAACTATTTAAATGATCCAAAAAAAAGAAGAAGCTCTATCTAGGTTGAAATGAATTTTTTTCAGAACTAATTCTGAAACCTTCATACAGTATGCACTTTTGCAAATTGCACTTTACATGCAACATGCAAGCACAGTGCACATTATGCACACGGGCCATCTGTGTTTTTCATCGGTTTGTTTGGCTGTTTGGCGACAAATTGTCTTCAACTAGACCATTGTGTTTAATGAATGTTTATTTAATTATTCCCTTATGTTTCTCTGTATCGTCCCTCTAAGCAATCAAATGAAAATAAAGCGTAGTATAATGAAATTTAACATTTTCCTTTTATGTTGGTCCAAAACCATAATTTCAGGGGCTAAATGTCCTAAGTGCCATTTCCCTTCACCCTTTCATATTACTGCCTCAGTTGTATGTTACTGTTGTAAATAACGCATGAACAAAAAAACGAACTTTCCTAAATGGTAAATTATTCTTCATTATATCAGGATCACAGTTACCGGAGATGCCAGACTAAGCAAACACTTTTCAAAGTCCAACAGCTCCCTTGACAGCTCGGGTGCCGGCTCAGATTGAACAGGAAGTTAGCGGTAATTTGCCATGAGTTCTGTCCAGCGTCAGAACTCCCAGACATTGTGTCGTCTAATTAGAGCACAGTCACATGGTTGCAGAGTTAGAGAGCCAATGGGTCAGAAAGTTGATATGGATTCCTTCCATTCCCAGACAGCTGTTGATTGAGATCCTGTTCATCTGAATGCTGAAATATTCTTTTCCCTTTGTCATCTTTTGGTCATGAATGTGTGCATGTGTTTTATATAAATGAGCCTTATGGATCTGAAAAGTCATCTGCAAATGGTACAACCAAGGAGAATATGTTTCAAAAATAAAATGCTCTGTTATGGGTGCTTTGAAGAATGAAAATGGTAATGGGGACACGCAATGTGAACAATGTGGTTTGAATCAGGACAACCTTATTTTGCCATGATTATGAAACTAATTACATTTCAGGCTTTTCGATTTTGAAAGTGGATGTTCTGTTCAATGGGAGAGAGACATTTTAACGCATTTCCATGCCATAATTAATTGGTTCCACTTAATAGCTTGGAAACGGTCCCTGATTGTACTCACAACATGCTACCTTTCATCATCATATCCAGACACAATTATTGATCAGTCGCACCAGTAGGATCGTAGAAGGCTTTTGCAAAGTCGAAATACTTCGTTTTTATTTCAAGACCTGCAATTTGTAATTGTAAAGACAAATTATTTCACATATATTTATTAAATACCAGAATGTAATTGTGCGCTTATTATTATACTACTTATTTAGACTAGAACCACACCCTGAAATAAAGGTTTGTTTCATTTATTCGGTTCTATTTTGCCGACTGATAAATTAATATTATTTACAAACTAATATATTTTAAATTATTTTTTTTACATAAGTTGAGTTCACTGGCATTCATAAGTTGAATGTACTTATTATTAATTTTAAACGATCTTTAGAATAACAGATTCCTTCCCATCCTTGCATCGCATGTTTGTGGACTGTGGCACAGAAAGCCCCCAGGTTGGGAATCTAACCCTGAACTTTCTTGCTATGAGGCAACAGTCCTCAAAACATTCCAACATAAGTCATGCATGCAAATAAAGAGTTAAATAAAACTAGAACATAGTGTAGTCGTGTGTCTGCACATGTACAGACAGGACAGTGTGTCTATATTAAATTGCAAATGCTTTTTTGTCATTAAGTTTGATTGAGTGAAATGAACTTTTCTTCACTGTACATACATTTAAAATATGCATGGGATTTATTTACACATACAATCTATTCAAGTAAAACAGAGTCAGCATTAACAAATGTACAATTTTTTTCAGTGACAGGAATGAAAATGAAAATCCCAATTTCTACCCATTTGTTTTGTACAAGTAGACTAAGTGTTCAAAAATAGAATGCAGACTGATGTGGCCACTGATGGAGAAATATGTCTATGTCTGTGTCTTGTGATGTTCAAAAAACAAAGATTTTACAATAAAGTTTCACATGTTGTGGGTGGAAAAGGACAACGCATATTTGTATTAAACTATTTCTGCTCATACGTTCATTAAAATACACAGCTTCATGCTGCTCCATTGGGAAAGCCGCTCTCATGTACTGTATGTATTGCAATTTTGGTTTTTAGACCGTGAACTGGATGGCAGAAACATTTAAACAATAAGTTTGACTGCTCAGACTGATTGAAGAATGGCGATAAAGGATATTCCTAAAATGTCAAAGGCACCCACACTCACTTCATATACAAAGTTAACCTTGTATTTTCAACTCCTGCAAAATAAAATCATGTTTTTTGTCATCATACACAGGAAGTAGTTTCTCATCCATCACACTCCAAAGTTGCCATGGGTAATATGACGTTTCCTCACCACCTCTTCACCGTCTTCATCTTTATCCTCTTTCTCTCACTTGTTTGTTTGTTTCCATGATGTTTTTATTTAAGGCATCAAAAGAGAGCCCCCGCCTCCCTCCCTCACAATGTCCCCTCCAAGCCCCAGAGCAGTCAGAATGATTTGTAAACTTCAAACGGCTGAGAGTCCTAGCCTGGTCTCCTCTGCTCATTTAGGTAATTCAATAAGCCAGGGGGGACAAGCACAGCGGCGCACTGCTTCCCCCTCCTGCCCTCTGCCCCCTCGCTCTTCCGCTGAAGCCTCTGTAGGCTATCTGCAACAAATGTCAGCATGCAGAGGAAGGAGCTTCTGTTAATAAAAGATCCACTATACAGAGATGCCGCCGATATTTTAACCAGTAACATGTTGGGTTTTCCTTTTTAAGAAAAAAGATGACAGCATGTCATTTATGTGAAATTCAAAATTTGTCTCCCTTTTTCCCTTTCCCTTCATCTACATCCCTTTCAATTATCCCAGTGACCTATGAAAAGAGGCCCTCATGCTTAGCTCTGATATTAATGTCTGTGTTCCTTCTGATAAACTAAAAACAGACAATGGTCTGACAGGGACACCCTGGGGAAACCCTCTCCACAGCTGACACATCTTCACCTCTTTGTGGTAAATGTTTTATCAACGGGGTCACTGCATGTGGAGAGTCAGTCTATCACTGTTTGGGTCTCAGAAAGCAAGATGTTGTTGATAGAGTGGAGGGGGGGGGGCAGTCTTTATTAACATCCACCTCCCTCCCAGCTTGTTGAGTCGGCGGTGGTGGCAGGTCTGAGTAGGTATCGCCACAATGGCCCAGACCCATGAATGTTGGAAGAACATAAATCTCTATCTTTATCAAAACCACACAGAGACATGGGAGGCCACGCCCCTCTGCGGCGGCCCTTACTGGCTAAATCTGCATCTGATAAACGCCCCCCTCCCTCCCTGCTCACTCTTCCACTTCAGACACAGCTAATAATGCCACACTAAACCTGGTAGGAGATCAAAATGCTGCTTACACTGGCACCATGGTCCACATAAAATTAAATGGATTTACCAGCAGCTCACGCAGAAAAGATAAATCAATGAGTTGCTCTACTCCCATAAATCAGTTCTCATTGTAAATAATAAATAAATGCAATGCTAAAGAAAAATGGCATCCTTGTAAGAACTGAGAAGGTGTGTTTTTAGCTACTTCCTGCTTCACTGACTGATGATGTTTTTGTTTCCAGAAAAGAAAAATCTAGCTTCTAGAGAAATGTTTTATTATTTTGGGAACATTGTTAAAAGCTCCACCTCGGCACCCACATTCGAACAGGAGAAGGACAGCATCCTGTTCACTAAGCCTGCTCTTGCTCCCTCCCGGCCTCGGCCCACCCCCAGAGGAGACAGCAAATGGCCCGTTTTATCTCTTTTCCGTCAACCGTGAATGAAAGAGCACCAGATTGTAATCTTAAGGGGGGGGGGGGTGTAGTAAAAACAACTTAACTGCCCCTAGAATTTTTTTTTCAAAGAATTGTCCCAAAAACTTTAAAAGCAAAGTCCGATTGAGATGAAATTGCACAGCCTCTTCCGCAGGAAGGTAAAGCTGACTAACCACCTCATCATTAATCCTAAGGCTCATCGAGGTCTTGCTGGTCCCGCCCACATGACCACGCAGACTGCTGCCGTCACGGCGGGGCTGGCCAGTTGTTTGCTCTGAAGTGTAAAACAGCTCATAGACAATATTTGGATTGTGACGTTTAAATATTTGGAGTGCCCTGACGCGGCTGCCACCAACCAGAGCTGGCAAAGGCAGAGCCTGTCTCTAATTGGTTTAATTATCAGTAATTACCCAACTGTTTTGGTGCACGTCCTGCACTGGGAAAGAGAACTGACAAGGGCTAGGGGGTGGGGTGGGGTGGGTGGGTTCTGAGTTAATGATGTGTTTCCATCTCATTTAATGCTGTGGTCCAGTCTGGTTGATGTGCAGGCATACAGACACATATGTGTAATTTTGTGGAGACTGACACAGGTCGCCACTGAGGGTGGCAGTCTGACAAGAGATGGAATGAGTGAAAGGTGAATTGATTTGCTGAGCTGTAGAGGAAGTTTTATTAACATTAAAATCTCTGCGACATTTGGACTCTTTTTAAACGTCAGACAATGACCATGGAGACGTTGCTCTTAAAAGTGCACTGATAGCCACGCAATTAACACAAAGGTTATGTGTGTGTTGTGCACGTGAGCTCCTGTGTGTCTGAGAGCGAGGGTGGAGGGAGTTGTTAAAAGCCATGAGTTCTAGCCTGTAAATGTCATGTTTAGTCAAAGATTTCCGTTTCTGCCTTCTAATTGGTGTCGGGGGATTTTGGTTTTTAAAAGGAGAAGGTAAAAAAAAAAATCTAGTGGGGAAGTGAGGAGGGGGAAAATGAGCCCGAGAACTCAGAGTTGCATTGAACCCAGTCTAGGTTTTAATGGCTGCTACTCCAGGAGAGCATGGCTCGGGTCATTAAAACGGGAAAATGGGGTCACGCTAGCAAAATAGTGGCCCGCTTTTATTTGACAGCACAAGAAAAACATTGTGTCAACACATAAAAGAGGTTAGTGGTGCTCGTAAAGAACATTTTCTGATCAAAAAGCATGGAGGAGGAGGTGTTACTGAGATGACAACTTCAGTGCGGGTATAAAAAGATTTGGAATTGGAGAAGGAGGAGCATTCGGACCTTCTTCATCAGGTCTTTTCTTCGTTTCAACAAAGTACCTCCTCCAGTGGAGTTGCATTGTGACGGTGAGCTGTTGTCTTTGTTGATGTATAAATCTGTTAAGTATTTTCTCTTTCACACAAACCATGATTCAACAGAAACCACCCTTCAACCCCCACGTCTCTTCTCCTCCCACCCCCTGGTTCAGTCTCGACAGTGAGTGGGTTACTCTACTGTTTACAATATTTCCAATTCCCTCTCCAGTGTTTGGCTTGGCTGCTTGTCCGGCCTTTTCCTTAGCAATTACAGGCTTGCTGGGTTTCTCAAATGGGGCTTTTGAAGAAATAACACTTTTCTCCTGGAGCTCAAGGGAAAAAACTGAGACATTTGGCCAACACCTCATACAGTCAATCACACAGACCGAGTTCAAGCTCTGTCTGACGCACTTGGCTACTAAAATATCCTCAAACCTTGTATGTGTGGAGACACAAAGATAGACAGACACTTTTCGGAACTCACAGTCGGTCACAGATTTACTGTCAGAGTGTCACCATTATGTAATAGAATATGAATAATTGATGGAAAATGTCCTAATTGTTTTAATTTAATAAGCAACATTTAAAATGTATGAAGTATTTAATTAAAAAAGATATAAGACTAACAATATCGGTTCCAAATTGTCCGCAAGTGTGGGTGTGTGCGTGAGTGATTTACAGTAATTTACAGGAAGTCCTGAGTAAAGATGCTGTCAGTACAATTTGCTATTACAATAAGTTATCTCATTTATGTACAAAAATAGATATGGTATATACATACAGTACATGCTTCCATGTATCCTTCGGTGTGGATACATCCGCATAATGTCAGTAAAATTAATTATGAATAAATGATGAATTATCTTACACTGCCCGAACCATTTCCAGCAACATTGCTCTGAAAATGTGCACACTTGCGCACAAAATTAAGGCAGACTACAAACGGAAGGCCTCGTATGAATTTGCATACATATGTAATGTTGAGCATGATAATGTGGCCTTTAAAATCTCTGCTACATCAAGAATGCGCTCTGTGCAATGGAAAATTAAATTATAAATATTATCTGGTATCCAAAAATAAATTCAATTGAGTAAACACGACCTATGTCATGCAATGGAAACATGGTTTAATGACCAGTACACATACTAGCAATCTTGCATGGCTGTACTAACCATGGGGTGCTTGAAATGCCTGCCTTCATCCCAATGACAAATATGTACGAACTGCATCACA
The DNA here is from genome assembly GCA_013358685.1 of Antennarius maculatus. Classification (NCBI taxonomy): domain Eukaryota; kingdom Metazoa; phylum Chordata; class Actinopteri; order Lophiiformes; family Antennariidae; genus Antennarius; species Antennarius maculatus. Next base: position 18,971,918 of record CM023609.1, on the reverse strand, counting down.
CGGCTAGTTATTATCATGCCAGAGGCAAAAATGCACCACAAGGAAGCGGGCATAAGAAAAAACCTGCTGTCATAATGTTATGTATTGTCTGATGAAATATGATGGGCGGTCGCAGTTAACGCATTGTGCTTTTTCCGCAGTTACTGGTGTCACACACACCTCTCAACAGCATCATGCTAGCCGATGCCAGCATTATGGGCTAATCATTTTTGATCTTTGCGCTATAAAACGTCAGATGCTGCTTCATGGAGTGTTGTGCAAGTTCACTCTTCAAAGAATCTAGTTTAGTTCAGTTCATACTGATTACACAGTACTCAATTCATTATGTAACAGGATAGTTAAGACTAGCTGGCATGATGATGGACAGCCAGCATTTAGTAACTTTAATATTGCTTGATGACAGCTGAGCTATCAGAGAAATGATGTCTGGAGAAGAAAGTCAAAGAACCGCCAACTGTCGGCTAGTTCACTTCTGCAGTTACCTGTGCCAAGCTGCGGTGGAATCAGCTGCCCTTCCAGTTTGTGACATAATCAAAGCACCCACATGTTGTGCTACAATCATTTAGTACTCAAACACGCACACACACACACACACACACACACACACACACACACACACACACACACACACACACACACACACACACACACACACACACACACACACACACACACACACACGCACTGAGACAATCAGTGACACCGACATTGTAATACCTTCATGAGATGAAAACGATGCATTCATGTTGCCAACTTGCAAAGTGATGTGTACACTTCACAAAAACACAAGCGCGGTGAGTGAACACGTTCTTTTTCACGCATTCATAAGTAACATCATCAGCGTGTCTGTCTGATTGGCTGCTATTTTTATGAAATCACTAATTATAAACTCTCAAATGCCAAAAATGTTTGAGGCAATTGGGTCAAACCTGTTGAGTCAGTGATTATCAAGAGTCCATTAGTGTGAGCATTAGCTCACAAATGTAGTTGGGCAAATTTTAAACAAGTCAATCCTTCACATCTAATCATTTCACTACTATATACACAGAATAATAAAAAAAAAACTTAATTAATTTGACAGTTTGTCATGTTAATATCCTCTAATTTAGCATGCTAACATTGACAACTAATCACTGTCTAAAGCTGAGGTGTATTCATGTATTCAGCCTTGGCGTTCAGTTCCATTCCACATCACAGAAGTAATTAAACTTTAGATGTTCATGTAGTGAATGAATGGATGATTCCAAGATGTTGAGATATGTTATCTAGTATACTATCGACTCATGAAATCTCATAATATCCACTGAGTAAACTATTTCATTTCTTATATCACAGCTGTGATTCATCCTTTTGTGCAAACTGAGTAGACAGGCTTCACATCTCCTGTTTTAAGAGCATGGGAGGAGGGGATTAAAGCCCAGAGATAGACAACGATAGTTTATTTGTCCATAATTGGTCAATTTCCACTGCTTCATCCCCTGCTAAACAACAAATTAAATATCCCACATGACTTTGTAAGCGAGAGAGAAAGTACGGAAGACATAAAGAAATAGAACTATTGATTGTGATTGAGTGAGTCGGTGATGAGAGAAGAAAAGATTATTTTTAGTACATAAGTCATTGTCCCATTCAGATAATTACAATGAATATAACTGCACAATTGCTCTGCTAGTTCTGATGAAAGGCTCATAAGATCAACATAGTTGGCCTTGCATTGTCAGAGGGTGGAGAAAAGGGCTGGGAGCGCTAGTGGGGGGGTTAAAGGAGGAGGAAGAGAAGAAGGGGGGGGGACTTGAGTTCCTTACCCTGAGGCAAAGAATCTCTCCTCCCTCTGCCCTTCCACCCACACAAGGGAGTTAAAAAATCCCATTTACCCTGACTGGAGCCAGGAGTTGGCTTGAAAAGGCCAGGAACAAAAAGAGATTTTCCATGGGACAAAACCATTACAATAGTCCCACTTTGATCTGACCCCCCCTCACCACCGCCACAACCGCCACCACTCCACTCCTACCAGTGCCAATTGAACTTTGTCACTATGCAACTGTCATATGCAAAAGGGACGGCCCTTCTCCTCTGAATGAAGCAGTCCACAGCAATTTACTCCAGACAGCGCTTTGAAGTGTCGGGGAGAAGTCCGGCTCCTCGGCTGCGCATCTTGGACCGCTCATCCTCTCTTCTCCCCTTCTCTCCTTCTCTTTCTTATGCTTGCCAATTTTAAACGGGCCAGCAGGACAGCGTAGACAGTCCGGCAGGGCAGCAAAAGAAAAGAGAAAACATTAAGCGTCCAGCATTTTTGCCCCCCCACCACCCCCCCTCGTCTAAGTAACAGAGGCATGCAGTGCTGGCATGTGGATAATCAGCCATGGGGCCCTGCAACATCAAAAGATTGGAGAGCCCCTAAGAATACAAATGTGAGGCCTAATGGTACACTTCATTAATGTCTTCCCCATCAAAGGCCACTTTACTGACTTGGGAGATTGACTAATTTACACATTGTGGGAAATTGCTCCCAGCCATGCGTAAAACTGCCAAGCATTTATATGGAGAGTCAGAGAGGGAGGTGTAGGGAGGTAAGTGGAAGGGACAGCCTCTGTTCTCCTCTCAAATGTTTTCTTCAACTGTTAGAAGTGGCCGAAGGCCAAACGACATTAATTACATATACAAACACCAGAGATTGCACGTCTTTGTGCCCCATGAAGATTATTACTATAGGCATTTCAGTTCTCCATCGATTTTATCCTATTCTTTTCTTCACCATCTTCTCTTCACTCACAGCTGGATCCACTTTTTCTCTCAGCTTTCCTTTAAAACAATAGCCCAACAACTTTTCTTCTACCCTTCTTTTTCTAGGAGGGAGACGAGAATGCCAGCTTTTAGTACAGCGTAGGTAGAATCTTATTGGAACGTTATACACTGTTTTTGGTGCTGTGGCCCCAGTTGGGATTGCAGCTCACCTGATACTCAGAAGCCCCATATGATAATTACAAAAACATTAGTCAGCTCCTTGACAGATTTATTTAGTCATTATATGCAGTAAGTTTTAAAGATAGTGTGCAGTTTCGTAGCTAGAGGCAGAGTGGGTTTGGTGGTTTTCTAGTAAAGAATTCCTGTAGCTAACATCACAACACACATCTTAGCAAACTGGATATTTAGTGTAGCATCTAACAGCAACTAATTTAAAATGACTCAACAACGTATTAGCGACACATAGCTACAGTCATGCTACCAATTTTTCAAGTAGATTTTAAATCCTCTGATTTCTTTATAATTTTTTCTATCACTATTATTATATAATAATTCATATTTGTTAGATTTACAATTCCTCTCTATCTCCATCTTCCCTAACGCTACATTAACATCAAATGTGACACACTTTTCACATTGCCCTACTCATTTTACTTTACTTGCAGATGTCACCATGGGTTCACTTGAGTTTGCTTGTATTACTCACACTAGTAATATGACCAAAAACCAGCCACAACGCCAGCCATTTGCTCCTGTCATCAACCATGACATAGGTCAACACAAGTGCTGCGTTGCTTCTGTTGGCCACTTTGTATCCCACTTACAGAGTTAGAGTCACACAATGTTTTTCAGCAATACACACAAGCTCGTTACAACTGTTTTCCACAGAGATTTTGCAATACCATCACAACCAAGTCCCTTTGCTATGAAACATTGTATATTTATGCTGAACAAACCAACAGCAGCGTAAAAACCATTGTGTTGTGTGATTTCAAATACCTTGGCAGCGTTATGCAAGCAAATACGCCTGACATGCAGCAGAACATAGCAGTGTTGCAACCTAGTTTTACATATGCATCATGTAGCACTTTGCAAAAAACACAACAGTATGCTACTGTTTTAGCACCAGATTGCAATTAGCTGTTAAAGTGTCACACCCTTATTGTGTCCCATAAACGTTTCAGAGGCCTGGTAGCATCACTGCATGACATGCAATAAAATAACAGGTGTTCTCTTGGCAAGTTTAGACACATTCAAACTGTAACAGGTGCATTTTTTGTGCTATTTCGTTGTGTGAAACAGTGGTTCACAATGAGAATGAGTGGATGGAAAGAATGGACATATAGATATGGCAAGGGCATTCTTAATAGTTGACGGTAAATCTTGGACCAACCTGGAACTTGGCCTTGTGGCTTTACAGGAATACAGTGCTGTATTTACTAAGAATAGCATGAGCTCGGGTAAAGAACTAATAAAAGTCACATTTACAACTTGCACTGCTGACAACTAATGATAGCTATAATGTTGCTAATTAAACAATATCCGTACACATACATAGATAACACATGCACATAGACACACAACACATTTACACAAATATTTTTTATGTATTATCTATTTTATGAATAGAGACTTAAAATTAGACCATTCCATATCAGTTTTTTTTTTTTACTGTTGGAACTGCTAGTGTCTAGTCTTCATCATGTGGTTGAATTAATGTATGTTGAGTCAACCTCAGACATGAAGACAAAAGGTGGCTCTCAACTCTAAAGGTCTTTATTCATCCAGTAAATTCCTCAGAAAGTGAAGTGCAAGCAAGTAAGAATGTAAAAATGTGTTGGAACTGACATTTGACAAACAATCCAACCACCATAGTTTTTCTGAGTCTCTATGGTGTGAGTTGTTCGATATGGTTGATATGCAGAACTTTTTTTAGTTTAGGATTCTTCTGTGTAGGGTCTGGGTTTTGGAAGCTTTGTGCACACAATGTGTTATATTCAAGTAATATTTACAGTATATATCTTTCCCTAAAACCTCAAATTATCATTGTTACCTAACTCTTTGTCCACCTGTGCTACTGTCATTGTATTGTTTCAGCATCAGCAGATGAACCCACCTAGCATGAAATATCAGACAATCAGCAAGGATCTGGTGAACAGAGTAGAGCATTTCGGAGCTAAAGAGCCCCAACACACACACACACACACACACACACACACACACACACACACACACACACACACACACACACACACACACACACACACACACACACTCACACACACACACACACACACACACACACACACACACACACACACACACACACACACAAGTGTTAAATTAAAAAAAAAAGACTATTTAACATCTATGAGTATTTCAAAAGTTTATTTACAGCGTTAGATCAGGAAATTAAATGGATTAATCCCTTACGGCAGGTCTCATCTTTCACTTTGCACTGAAATGTTTATGTAATTTTTCGCAATCAAACACACACACACATGCACGCACACACACACACACGCACGCACACACACACACACACACACACACACACACACACACACACACACACACACACACACACACACACACACACACACACACTCACACACACAAACTCATATTACTGTCATCACCAGTTATTACAAGCTGGAGCCCTGTGCAGACCAGCATGTTTTACAGCAATGTTAACCAAGCTATAGGGCTTAAGTGACTGCTTGAGGTATTTTTTTGTAGCTGCATTACATACACGCTAGTGTGAGCATGGACCTCATGCGTGTTGATGTGTGTGTTTGGGGGCTGAAGGGAATTAACGCCGGCTCTGGGCCGTGACACCTGTGATACAGAGCAAGCCTTTCAGCAGGCAAATTATATGGCTTTAATTTGTCTTCTTGAAACAGTGTAGCCGGCCGCAGACACTGATGCCAAGTGCTACTCGACTGTAGCATTGAGGAGAATGTTAAAAGTGTGGTGAGTGTCAGTAAATGTAAGCAATGCCCTTGACATAAGTAAATACTCCGGCTTGGGTGGAACACCTGTTTATGTTGGAGGATGGGGGAGCTGACAGATATTATAAAGGAGTTTCAATGTTTTATGTACAACCAGAAAATAGCAATGTAAATTTTTCAAGAGCTGCACTGGCTGTGCAACAGGACGACTTGGTGATTACTGGCAGGAAGGGAATGTCTAATGTGTTTCGTTTCTCTGGACAGAGTTTCTTGGTTGGCCCGGCCTGCAGTAGTACACGCTTCAGTCATTGGCTGATCAACAGAGGCGTTTGAATATCGTGACTAATTCGACCAATTAAGCTGTCAAAGGCCTTTTTTCAATGGGCCTTTTTCACAGGCTGCTCATCTATAATGCTCTTCTCTGTTATCCCAGGGTTGACTTAAACTCTCCCCATTCACAGTGAAGTAATGCAGTGAGCTAGATCACAGAGCATGTAAAAGCACAGCCTGGGGCAGTGCCAGGCCGAGCCACAAATGAGGGGCATCTTTACAAATTGAACAATGAGGTCACTATAAAAACTTTGAGGCACTGTTATCTGGCTGCTTTCAAATCAAGCTGTGGTAAAAAAAAAAAAAATCACTTCAATTATATGGAAGTCATGAAAAGACATAGAAAACTAGAATCACACGAGATAGGACTAAAATCTGTAGTAACAGTAAGTGTTCATTTGGAATTTTGTTTCAGTTCGATAAATTTCATTGCTAAGTGCAAATAAGCTGGACAGACAGTGTTGGCAGTCAGTATTAAACCTCCACAACTCGTTTCAAACACAAGGCCCGGGGGCCAAATGTGGCCCGCCACATCATTTTATGTGGCCCGCGAGAGCATAAAAGGCCAGAGTGTCTAAAAATAAATAGGTCAAAAGTGTGCTTTGACCAAAAACAACATTTCCCACAATGCAGTAATTAAACCCATTTTAACATTGACTAAAACATTTTGAACAAAGTTAATGTCCTAACTTGTGTTTGATGTTATTTATATTCATTCACTTGGATAGTTTGATCCTTGATTGATGGAGTTCTGTGGGTTTAATAACAGAGCAACAAGCCAACATATTTTTGCAACTGTAATGTTGTAATAAGTAATAAAATCAGAGTTATTTAAGATTAAGGAGTAGTTATATTTATTTTACATTACAATGAGTTACATTTAGTTACATTTATAAGTTACATTTGACCCTTTGAGGACAGCCATTATGCTGATGTGGCCCTCGGTGAAAAAGAGTTTGACACCCCTGCTCTATGGGGTCAGGTTTGTGCCAATGGTATCTCACATAATAAAGCATTTGGGTGAGAATTCTTTGGATGTTTTGGTGTAACGTACTGTGGTTGAAATCAGTTTTTTCCCCTGGTCTGTCACGTTTGATGCAATAAATACACCTGAAGTTACAGACATGGAGGTTGGGGGGATTACTATGGTTACTTTTTTACTTCTTTTCAAACTGAGGTCTGAATATTCTCGAACTACTTGATGACTGGAAAGGTATTTATATCGTGACATCTTTAATTTCTGTGTGATATCAAGTAAGAAATGGAACGAGCATTCGCATCAGGGTGCGATTTGTTGGGAAGTGGGGGGGATCATCCCCCTTGTGGCTTTTCTCTACCTATGCTGAATGAATTTTATCATCGGGGGTTTAGAGGCTAAGCCAAGCTTTAAGACACTGAGTTATTCCACCACACTTTTGTCAATGACGCACTGATGGGCTTCCTGGAAATCAAAAGTCCAACACGCCACTTTAGGCTTGATTACTCTGTTTTATTTCCATTAAGTTTTTGAGTTAACTCAACCAATAGTCAACATCAAATATCAAAACATTCAGAATTCAGCATTCAGAAAACCGTTAATACTTCCAGGCAGAAACCTAACCCGGCCAACATTGGTTCCTAGTTATATTTGAGCACCAATTATCCCCAGGAGACCTGATACATCATTTGGCTCCTCCCTACTGGAGGACAACTCCGTCAATAACTATAAAAAAATACAAAATAAAATACAGACTGTGACAGAGTTTTCTTACAGGTAGCTGATAGTCTACATTGCTGGAACTAGCTTTCAACCTGACCTGAATTGTTGTCAGTCCTGATGTTCATGAACGTCCCCATGTAAATAAATGTGTGTTCGTTCACTGTTCAGGAGTTCACAGAGCTGAATAAAAGGACAAAACACTGCAGATGATGTGCCAAAAGGAAAACTGAAAAGGCCACATGAAGTCAGACACCAGAGCAAACTGTTCAATTTGCTGAGTTATTTTGACATGACATGTGAAATCTTAATCTGTGGGATGTTAATTTTACATTTTACTGACTGTTCGCATTAAGCTAAATCCTCTTGCCATGTTCGCATGACCAGCTCTTATCCATGTTCTTGGAGTCTAATCACACAATCATCTTCATTCTACACAGCGTGACCAGCACAGAAAATGAAATGTTTGACTTCTTAAATCTGTACTGATATGAATGTTCAACTGTTGGGAATTTAGGCTGATTGGGCCTACCAGTCGCCTAAAAGAAGAATCAAGCCTGTTGATTGCTTATTTTTTCTTTTTTTTTTTGGCAAAATGCATCCTGAATGTCCAGCCTAGTAGAAGCTTTACATCACAGTCAAGCAGAAGTGATAATAAACAAACAAAATGTACTGATTTTGTTATTTGAAATAACGACATTGCAAGGCTAGTGCTTTTTTCCATAGTGTGAAAAGGGTGTTATACATTGTTGCCATATGTGACAAATAACATCACTATTCCACTTGTTTCAGTCAATAAAAGCTTCATCAGTGTTTCTTTCAGACGCAGAAGAGATGATCTGGCTTTTAACATACCTCCTCTGGAAACATTTGCGTCAGTATGAGACAGTAAAGAGACAACATATTTACAAAGCAAGTCTCAAGAGATGTTGAGGCTGAAGTTGACTCAAGAGAGCAAAGTTTGCATCCCATGTGAAGTATAAACACATCCTCATGTTTCCCTACACCAACCACATAGCTTTTGTGTAAACTGACCAAAAGTGCCATTTCATGACCTGGAAAGAGTTTGTGGCTGTAAAGCTTTTGCGTCACCCGCAGATGACAAAAGGCCAAAGGGTGTGTGTGTGCTGACTTCGAAGGAGAAAGTGCTGATCATGCAAAGGTGGAAGCTGGAGTTTAATGAAGGCTAAAGTTTAAATTCTATTGTTTACCTGCAGATCATTCCATAATATCTCCTGAAGTCTGATCATTATTCATATTTTGGTGTCTCATCAAAAATATTGTAAAAAGAAGAGTGCAAAGGAGCATTAAAGGTTGGCATGGCTACTATCACACGATGGTACAATGAACTTCATTTTTAACACCTTTTCAAACCAGAGCAGAATTTAGTCATGAGTGAGATCAGTAAGAAGTATTGAAGGCAATGAAGAAGAGCTAGCACATGCTAAGTCTGTTGAACATTACACCAGTGGTTTTGAGTTATTCTATCCAAATGAATCACTGCAGGTTTTTACTCTTGTTACAACTGTCCAAGATGCAGTGGCAATAGTTCACCAATGCAGGTATTTCAGGAGACATGTTGGAGACTTGACATCAATACAGTTGAATCAGGTCTAGTAAACCTCAAAGGAAGAGCCTGAATTCACCTTTTGTCCCACCCAAAATGAGACACTGGGGAGACCGCACCAATCTAGTCCACAGATCTCAAAGAGAGGGAGAGCCACACTTGGATTTAAGTAACGCAGTTCTCCTTGTTGAACAAATTCACCATTGTGACTTGTTAGCCTGATACTATCCACATACCTGCTTTTGGGGAATGCATGTGAAAAGGTGGTCTGGAGTCTCTGCCAAGGCAAGGGATGGAGTGGTGAGGAAAGAGGAGGGGCTCTTCTTAATGGGTCACAAATTCACATTGAGAGGAGCCACATCTGCATTTTATCAGCAGGGCCCAGATAGTGTTACAGGGGACGATTGTCTGCAGATTGGCCACTGGGCCTTTTAAAGTGGTAAATTGTTGAGCAAAAGCAGAGCTGCACACAGAATGATGTAGCATGGTGCCGCCTGCCACTCTCAGAAGCTGTCAGGCTGACAGTATTTAAAAATGCTTGATGGGAATCTATTAAAAATATTCCATTGTTCAACCATTTAGTAAATCAACCATCTGCATGTGCAAACGCTGCATGTTTTTTATATCTACGCATATATATATATATATAGATTCTGTCACCTACGTGCAGGAACCATTGGAGCAACTCAAATGCATTTCAGAGAAATTCCTTGTCCTTCAAACTGGCTCTCTTTTTCTTTACAGTCCACGACATCAAAAGCATCAGTGGTAATTTGGCAGAAAGCTTTTATCTGCTCATGGTCTCTTCCCATGGTTGACCCAGAACATCCTCTGACACATCTCCTCCACAGGGAGCTGTGGACTTGGGGTCAACATGGTCTGACGGAGAAACAAGTCCCGTGAGGTGGTCCGAGTCCCTGCAGGGACCTCTTGTCTCTTTCCTCTGCTTCATTACCATCTTCCCTCTTCTGTCTTCCCTTTCCTTTCATCTGCAGAATCAGGGAATATTGCAAATAGGGGTGGGAGGCTACAAACAGAGCGGGAGCGGATAGAGGAAAAGGCAGGATAAACATTGTGAAGACAGGGGAATTTCGTTTCAGTTTTAAAAAACGTTTTTTTTTTTGGCTATGAAAGTGGACAAAAAAAATTCACAAGGAGGCAAATGGCAGTTGTGGAATGATTTCAAGTGATCAATTTTGTGCAAATTGAAAATTGTACTGCATCATCCACAGAATATTTGACAGCACAATAGATATTTAGTGATCCAAGCTGCACAGTTCAGCTGCACAATAAGGACAAGGGAGAGGTATTCAAGTCGTCTGCGCTGCCAACAAAGATGTTCAGCTCAATCTTCACACTTAATCTTAACTGTCCAAGTGAATGGGAGATAGAGCCATTCCAGTTTATGGTCACCTATTTGTCCTTTAATGGTGTTTGTGTAAAGGATGGGAATAAACTAACAAACATGATAACACACACACACACACACACACACACACACACGCACACACGCACACACACACACACACACACACACACACACACACAAGCACATACTGACACACCTACACAAAACTCAAAGTTTAGAAAAAGGTCACACTGAAGTTAGACTGTTTTTTACTTTTGTATAAGGAAATACAGTATAATCTATAACAACTGTATAGTGATAGTGCTGTGGCTATTGAAATGCAAATTTTAAGGTTTTAAAAAAAGCACAAATGTTTTTGGACGTTTTTGTGGACGTGTTAAAGCTTCAACTCTTGATGAGGGTTTTGCCACAGCTACAGGTGACCTTGTTAACGCAGTCCATTCTTCAGCAGTCATGGCAGTGCCATTACATATTTCAGTAGTCTCAGTTTTTGAAATTTTTCAAATTTCAAACTTTTCAGTGACATAATTTATTTTATTAACCAACTAGTGTGGCAGTGCTTCCTGCTATGGTCGGAAATAAAACTACTACACATACAAACACATCTTCCATGTGATTGTTACATCACATAGAACTTGCTGTTGCTGCAGGGACAATACCAAATATGTACGTCTGACTTTTCTTGATGAAAATGTCAAGCAGGATGGATCCTGAGGCGTTACCATATATAATCTTTTGTTGGCGTGCTTTCAGTTACAACAGACAGTACAAATTATTGTCTTATAAATGAAGTCTGTTCACTGTGGGAAAAAGAGTTTAACTGTCATGAATAGTTTTACCATGTTTCTCTGGCTTGTCTTGCTGAATTTCTTTTACAGTACCGGTAGTTTCAGGAAAGTGAAGCTTCACTCAGGTAGAAATTACTTTGCTCACTAAACCCTTGAAGTAGTTTATTCAACACAAGTGTCCCCATATGTGTAGCGCAAGTAAGTCAAATTATCTCTGCATTGTCGGTCAGACACAAATATTCAGATCCCTAGGACAAACTTGACATGAAGGTGAAGCTACTTTATCATAGCAGAACTAAAAATACAAGAAAAATCTTTTTTGACTAAATTTTTTTCTTGTGTGACAGAAAACCTCTCTTTATATGCTGGTTTGCTATGAAATTAAAACACGAGTAATCCGAATATAATACGGACCTATCCTGTCATCATTAGACATAGCCTCTAGTCCTTTCGTATAGTATTTATTATTTTAAATGTACACTATTAAGAAGACAATCGTCCTTCAAATTCATCTTTATGATGTTAGATTGTAGAAAAAACAAAATATCCACAGCCACAACTGCTAAAATTTGGAAAAAGGGCTGGCAAAACAAGATTCATCTAAGGTCAGCATTTTCTATGACGGTCCACTCTGATTCATCTGACCTGTGACAGACACACACTTTCTCTATTTACCCATAAATCCATGTCTAGCCACACACATGCAAGGAAATCTATACAAAAATGATAACCTTTGTTTATGTGCATTTCTTCAGCAGTTCTCTCTCATCCACACACCCTGCAAGTGGCCTTATCACCAGACTCTCATGTGCCCCCTGACTCCACTAATCAAGACAAACTCCAGCAATTGCCTCCACCCCCTTAAACCAGCCCTATCACGTCCGTCTTTCATTCCAGCCCCCTTCCCTATCTTCATCTTCCTTCATCCTCTCCCACTTGGGCCTCTGTGGCCATTGGGCCGCACAGGGTCCCCCTGTAATTGTTTTCGACGTAATTTACTGGCCACTTGGTAATGTAGCATTTCAGCATCTGATAAAAAAAATCATATCAAGTCACAGCAATGGCGCTACGGCTTGAAAGGGAGTCATTGTAATCATTTAGATACCAGAGGACGGATGTTCCTGCTCTCTTGCCCTCCGTCTAGTTCTGCTTCTATGGACCCCCAACACACACACACACACACACACACACACACACACACACACACACACACACACACACACACACACACACACACACACACACACACACACACACACACACACATAATTTATTTAAATTGTTCCAATAAAAATCCATGAGGTGAGTAAATAAGAATAAAACTCATTCTATAGTTCTGATATTACGCTTATCAATTTGAAAGCTATAAAACTTGATATTGAGATAATTGGTGTGATGCGTATGGATCTGAACTTGTGTGAAATTGTGTGAAAGGACTTTTCTTCTACGCTCATGAGAGCAGAAAGGAGCTGTTTAACAACCAGATAATCCAATGTTCACACATACAGTAAACCCCTCAGCTTTCAGAATTTGGTCTTGATGTATCCATGAAAATACTTTTCTTTTTGAAGCGCATATAGCAATGAGAGCATATTAATAATAATTTTTAAAAAACCCAAACCTAATTTTAAATAGTCAGGATTGTTTTTATTTTTAGGAGGAATAATAATCGAAACAATTAAACAATTCTACACACATCCAATAGGTAAAATAAGTCAATTTCAATCTCCTGTGGTTTGAGATGGAAATTTAACAAACCATATTATCAAGAGCTGAGGTTTGATAGGAGGAGGGGGGAAAAAAATTCTTAAAGCAGTAAATCTGTTTTTATCAGTGTTAGCAAAAATCCTTCTGCGCTTGTCAGGATTCATTGATGTTCAGGACATTTGCCACAGAAGTCCAGCCACTATCTCTTCAGGGCTCATCTGCTCTACGGACGCAAGAGGGATGAGGCCACTCGGCCAGCAAAGACACAATCTGAACACTGAACAGAGGTAAAACAGCCCAGATAAGCAGACAGGTGATCAGGCTGTGATCAAAGACTTGCCTTTGCTTCCAAGAAGATTCTTTCCTTTAAAACAACATGACTGATTGTGCTAATTATCCACTGCCAACTGCCATTCAACAAGATAAGACCTATCTGTTAAGTGTTTGTAATGTCAGCGAGGAGAGTTTAAGCTTCATCACATTTGGCCTACTTGTTAGCTGTGACTCTTATTGTGAAAGAGTCAGAATGTGAAATGTTCCTTTGTTGAGACCATTTTAAGAACATTGAAATTTTGATTATAAGTATAATATGAGTATATTTTGACAATAAGTAAAATGTTTGCTATTTAAGGTGTATTTAACAGAATAATTTTCCTTTAAAAAAACAACAAAAAACTCACACGATAATGTTTCGATAATCATTCTGGTCCTAGGATAAACAAAATCAGTAGAAACCACAAGGGCAGTACGGTTCCAGATAAACACCAAGAATAGGATCACAATGCACTAAAAGTTTATGGTTAAACTGTTTTTTCCTCTTATTCTGATCCACATTTATCTATTATGGTTTCAATGTCTTAATATCTACTTAAAAGGTGGTATTTATATTGAGTAATACTGACAGGTACACTTTTGTCACAAGGCGCATACGACCTGATAAAATTACCCCTGAAAATTAAGTGAAAAGTCACATGGACTCCATCAGCTGTTGAGATAAACTTGAATCAGTCAGGATGGCCACTGAAATTTTGTGAACGTTGCTATCTCTTGATGTTTTAGCGGTGATGAATAATCAATTTGTATAAAGAACCTTTTAATCCTCAGCCTTGAAATAAGAATGCCATTTCTGCATACATGTTAGTCTTTGCAACGTGAAAAGGAAACTTCTTATTAATTTGTTTTCTTTGTGCTCCAACTAGAAAGTTCCCTGCTTTTAGTTAATTTTGCCAACATCCATGTTTAATGGAGAAGTCACTGTTTGGTTTGACCTGGTCGGAGTTTCATCAGTTGTTGATGCTATCTGGGGTTTGGAACAAACTGAGTCCTCCTCTTCAAGAGCAAAATCCAGTGTTGTCTAACAGGCTTGTTTGCTTGCAACGATTGAGGCCGTCACAAAGCTGTGGCTCTCACGATGCGCAGGGCCGCCTTTCAAAGGGGAACTATTAGTACTCATTGTGAAAAGTTAGCTGTTGAAGTGCTCAGTAAATTAAAGACAGACTTACATCCTCAGAAGAAGAAGGGGTTGGAATAAATAGGCGGTTTTCTTGATTGTTCCAAAGTAAATAATTTAGAAAACTGTTTCCATTCACTTTGGAGCTCGTCTGGGTCCCATTTACACCACAAGTTATTTAACCATCTTGCACCAGCACATCCATGACCATACACACAGCTGAAAGGTATTGTGCACTTAGAGGAAAAACCTTGAGAGAGGCCAAATTTTGCGGAGTTGAAATAACAGAGAAAGGATTAACACTACGTGTGGCTATGTGGTTGAATGCCCAACAACTGACTTGATAGTTTTAACAACTTAATAGTATGTACAAAAAGGCAAAAGTGAGGCTACAATTACAGAAAGGCTGGAGAAAAAGCAATCTGTTCACACGGCTGCTTCTGGACTGGAAACCATTTTAGAAACCAAATAGCAAGTTAAGTGTTTTTTATTGCTTTGGTTCGTTGAACTTAGGCCTCAGAAATCAGATCAGGTGTCAATGGAAGACGGAGTAATTGAATATTAATCCCGTCTAATGTGTCTCAGCACTGTGTAATGAAGCAATTAATACATAGCACCACTGCTTACCTCTCATGCCTGCAGTTATTGGAACACTGTTAAGCTTTCATAATCCCCTCACCCAAAAAATGAAACGGCACAAGAAACTGAAACCTAATATCGCTCTACTCTGTGGTCCTGACATCATAATTTCATCGGTGTTTGGAGGGTGCTGTCTTCATATAAGAGGGTGCACTTGATAAGGATTAAAGACCACTTGAAAAACTTTGTGGTTTTCAGCCCCTGTCAAGAGTCAAGTGCAACCCTTCGGTTTTGTTGCCACCAAAACTCCTTTCATTGACTCAGCGTTGAGCTGCTCCGTTACCACAGGGCATGCCTCGCACACCCACCAAATATCTGTCCAGAGTCAAGCCATGGGGGATTAACTTCAGACCAATAACACGCAATTAGATTTATTTTCCCTTCTTAAGCCTATTAGGCCGAAGCTGAACAGTCGGTGGTCGTGCTTTAGCTGAATTTAATAGTGTTTCTTATGCCCAGTGAGCTGTGTGCTGCAGGGGGTGGAGGAATGGAAGAGGCCCACATGTCAGTCTCAAATAGTCCGATGAAAAGCCACACATGAAGGGTGTGTGAGCGAATCAGGCGATCTTGTCTCCAGGTGCAGCCTGGAACGCCAAAGGAGGAACACTTAGAACTGTAAAGTGACACTGACTGTAATCTTTGTCACTTTGTCTGCTGTCCCCTTTCAGCAGCTTGCTAATCCTGTTTTGCAAAAGTAAAGCTTTGACCGTGTCTCCCACTCCCACTTTTCCCGCTGTTCATTTACAGGCCTCTTAGCCTTTGAATACATTTTGGTGTGTCCACTATTGTTGGTCGAGTGGCTCCTCAGCTGCATTGTAAAAGAAAATTAAAAAGTTGAATTGATGGTATTTCATCAAAAATGTTCTCAAAGGAATATCGCTAATAATCACTGTATGAAAAATACTACTTGATACACTTTCGCTGAAATTTTGTTTCATACAGTATGTTTTAAAATGTTGAATAGCAGGAATAGTAATATATCAATACAACAAAATTTTTAAAAAATCAACTTTTGACTTCAGTATTTTTATTGCGACTGCCAGTAGCAGTCCAGACTGACAATCCGTGGTGCTGCAGTATTTTTCACACAAACAATGACCCACGTTACTTTTTCCTATTATCACATTTGCATTCTTCTGGAGGATAAATCACCTTCAAGTCTCCCTCTGTACCTGCTTTGTTTTCTATTCCCTTGTCTGTTGCACATTTGTTCTATCATATAGAACATTGTCACCGCTATTCAAGTACAGAATATGACAAATGAAGTATTCACCATTTCTTGTCAGGTGCATGTAATCCATGGGCCGACACACTGACTGAAACGATAAGATGAGTCCTGAATCACATCCTTGCTGATGTGTGAAGAGCAGCAGGAGCACCTGAGTAGAGGCACAATGGAGAGAAGAAAGGAAAAAGCATGTGAATAGACATTAGGTGGAAGACGGGTGTTCAGATGTTCCTGTAGGGGTTTCTTCCAAACAGCAGACGTGACTTACGTCACCATTACTCCAAGCCAAAAATTAGGATTCTTACATGAGTATTAGATTCTCCACAAATAACATCGTCCTTGTGATGCTGCACACAGTTCATGAGTATGACCTGTATCAACAAATGGCTGCAATTAAAAGTAGATGGCTGCACCCATAATGAGACCCGTGAGCTCTCAGACAGATCAAGGCTCAAGCAATCCAATCAGAACAAAAACAAACATCTGAAACTGCAAACTCTCATTAAGCCATCACCCCTCTAGACCCACACAAATGTTTGAAACACTGTGTGATGACTGAACAAACAAATCCCAGCATTTTTAGTGTTTGGTTTTTGGGGGCAGATTAGTAATCATATCTCTGTCCTGTTATTCTATGTCTGGCTGGGGGGAAGACATGTGGGATGGGGGGGTACTGATGAAGGAAGGAGAGAGGGTTGGTGGGCCTTTGCTGAAAACATAATTGGCATGGCCCTTGTGACACTATCTGTCAGGTTGTGCTGTGCCTCTCTGTGTGCGTTTGCGGGGCCCCTGCTATGTTTCATTAAATAAGGAGCGGGGCCTCTGAAGAGATGTTTGTGCAGCCTCTGTGGCTCCACCGCAGCGCCCTCCCCATCAAAGCCCAGTGTTACTATACCTGGCGTGGAACCACTGCTTCATAATTACTTTCTACACACATTTGGTCATGTGTGTTATTTTTTGTTGGAATGGAAATTCAGCTGATATCATGACACCGTTCACAAAATGAAAACATTGCTTTGATCAGTTGACTCATTGTTTACCACCAATATTGAGAGGTCATGTGATGCTGTTTGGTTCTTTGTTTAGTAGTAATAGTCATACTAATAGCAATGATAATAGTAGTAGCTGTAGTAATAGTAGTAGTAGTAGTAGTAATAGTAGTAGTAGTAGTAGTAGTAGCAATAGTAGTAGTAGCAGTAGTACTAGTAGTACTAGTAGTAGTAACAGTAATAGTAGTAATAGTGGGAGGAGAAGGAGGAAAAGTGGCAGTAGTACTAGTTGTACTACTAGTGGTTCTAGTAGTACTGGTACTGGTAGTAGTATTAGTAGTAGTAGTAGTAATAGTAGTACTAGTATTATTATCATTATTATTATTAGTAGTTGTAGCAGTAGTTGTAGTAGTAATATAATAATAATAGTGGTAGAAGTAATAGTAGTAGTAATAGTAGTGGTAGTAGTAGTATAGTAGTAGTAATAGTAATAGTAGTAGTAGTGGTATTAGTGGTAGTAATAATAACAATAGTAGTAGTATCAGTGTTAGCAGTATAAGTTCAGGAGTGTCCACTATGATAAATACAGGATGCATAATGTAGACTAAAATAGAGATTTGCATTGTAATTATACAGTGTACCCAACATTTACAGACAGAACTCTGACCAGTATTGTGCTGTTAAAAGCATAATGTAATGACCTTTTTATTCAAGTGATGTACTGTAATTATAAAATATAGTAAGAAAGGCAGAAAATAATAATTTGCAGGTGAAGTTGTTGTCAGTTGTTTCCTGTGACTTTACAGTGAAATGCTTTACAGTGAAGTTTGCAAATATCAGAAAAATTACTTCTTCTGTGGTCACTGTGTTGGCCAAGTTTAATAAAAAATATTGAATGATTTTGAGTGATATGGCAGTATAAAGCAGTTAGTTTACAGATTGACAGGGACTCTATATTGGTCTGCATCACATGCTGGGAGATGAAGGCTAGTTATGGATTAACTTCTTTAATAAAACAATGTGACTTTGGTCTGGAACAGGTGGAGGAAAGTGTCAGGTGTGATGTGTGATAGAAGAATTTCAGCTGAAATGAAAGGAAAGGTGTACAAAAGTGTGGTGAGACCAGCGATGTTGTTTGGCCTAGAGACAATGTCCCTGAGGAAAAGACAGGAGACAGAGCTGGAGGTAGCAGAGATGAAGATGCTGAGGTTCTCTTTGGGAGTGACCAGGAAGGATAGGATCAGGAATGATTACATCAGAGGGACAGCACATGTTAGAGGTTTTGGAGATAAAGTCAGAGAGGCCAGACTGAGATGGTTTGGACATGTCCAGAGGAGAGATAGCGAATATATTGGTAGAGGGATGGTAGAGTGTTGAACTGCCAGGCAGGAGGCCTAGAGGAAGACCAAAGAGGAGGTTTATGGATGTAGTGAAAGAGGACATGAAGGTAGTTGGTGTGAGAGAAGAGGATGCAGAAGACAGGGTTAGATGGAGGCAATTGATTCGCTGTGGCGACCCCTGAAGGGAAAAGCCGAAAGGAAAAGAAGAATAAGAATAAGAATGTGACTTTGGTCTTTTACAGTATAAAATGAGCAGATAGAGTGGAATAACTAAAGATCTATATCTCATAGCAGCTTACCGTGGTTCACTGAAGAAAAATGCTGTTATGTGTTTTAATCAGCAGGTCGAACAACATATAAAGCATGCTTGACATTCACTAGTACTGTTCCACTTGGTACTCAAAAACAATCATGAGCGTCTTCAAGGCATGACAACAGATCAAATTACGTTTGGTTATATAAAAGTTATCCAGTGATGAGTTTGATTGTCATCACCTGGTTGCTGCAGTTGTAACTCTAAAAGCATTCCTTCATGTCTCCAAACGATCACTTTAAATTTTGTTAACAATGAGCAACCATCTGCAGGAAACTAAACCAATTACACAATTGTTACACTATGACACAGAAAACATAAAACGAAATCCAGTTGTGCATAAAAGGTTTGAGGCTCCTGGTCATGGCCCTCAACTTCAACAGAGATAATCATCAGAGATATTGAATAAGGGGGGATGTGAAGATAAAATGAAGCATGCAAGCCAGAGGAATCCAAATTGCCTTATAAGGTCTCAAGTTGTGCAGAGAGGGCAAAGAGGTTAGTGAGGGCACAAGATGGCGGACAGCACCAACTCATGCATGGGTAAACTTAATGTGGAAATAAGAGAGCTTTTATAATTAATAACACATCAGAAACTGATTCCAGTGCAGGCCAGTTCTGGATTTAATGATTCAGGCTAAAGCCAACTTTTCTTCAGTTTTTCTTTTTGAAAAGAGCATCAGCAATGGAGTCATTATCCTTGTCTGAATTACCCTTTATTCCACCATTCTACAGGCTCTCAAAATTTTCCAGCCAGCCATCCAATAGCTGTCCGTCTGTGCTGTAGTTACCAGTTAGATCCACCACTAAAGAGCACACTTGTACTTGTCACTATGATCATCTGTCCATCAGGTGAAATTTAATCACATTTGTGTAACTCAGCCTCATAATTCTGGTACATTCAACGGAAGCTAAATGTGTCCCACTTCGGCTGGCTCCACATGTCTACTTGTATCTGCTAGCAATTAGTTTATAGTTTTGTGCGATTCCATTGTTTGGACTGTCGGCCTCTCGGAGAGATAATGAACCATAATCGTTGAGTGACGCTGTAATTGCCAAGGTGTATGGTGACATGACAGCCAACGCAATTACCTTACCTTTGACATCAATGCTCTCATTAAATGATGTCATTGAAACACAACACGATGTGCGCGCGCAGTCACACACACACACACACACAAACACACGCACGCACGCACGCACGCACACACGCACACACACACACACACACACACACACACACACACAGCCAGGTTTTTATTTGCATGTGAACCACATGTGACCCAGAGCCTCCACAAACTTCTATTTAGTATAATCCATAAAATTATTTAAAATTAAGTAACAAAAATTACAAATAAATTATTTTTTTATCAAGAATATCATTAATATTGGAAGACTTTTAAATTTCATCTCTCATCTGTACTGCATGCACTTAGTCCACACTACTGGTTCCATCTATGGATCTAACTGGATGGATACTCTGATCAGTTTCTTCTTACATATTGATGTGTTTGCGTCCACAAACAACACAGTAGTTGTATTTACTATCATTAGCTACACATACTTTTCCATTTATAATGTGTGCTCATTATATAAACACAAATATTACACACTACTGTTACTACAGTAGTTCTATATTTCCCTGCTGACATAACTATAATTTGTTTTAAATTACTGTATAAGGTATTTTATCCTAACGTTTTAGCTACACTTATATTTAGATTTTTCTATTCAAACTAAAGTTCAACTTCAGTGATTTAATTTCTTTTATTTTTATTCATATCAAACAGTTGATAATTGAAAAGTTCAGTTTAAAGCCCGTTATTCACCAACTTTTTACATATGAGTGTACTTTATTTTGTGGCTCTCTTTGAGATAAAAAAAATCATGAAACTTAACCTAAAATGTTGGAACGCTGTGATCAAAGACAGGCAACAGCATTATTTAAAGAAAAAAAAAACAGAAATAATTTTTAAATCCATTACAGCTTTGCATTGTGCATAAAACTATTCAATAGTCAAAACACACGTAGAATAAAGGTCTACCTTTACCTCCTCAGCTAGCTCTGTGAACCTTAACCCACACAGAGCAGCCGTAGTCTAATATTCATTTCTGTTTTCACTTAAATCTGGCTTAGAACTGCCTTTACAAGGCACCTGTGCAAAGTGTACAAATATATTCTTTTATTAAGTGTTACTACTGGTGTTTTAGTCACCACTTAAATATAAGCAGTAAAAATGTGTCAAGCAAATATGTTGTTACATTTTTATTGTCACACCTAATACCATTCATCCAAGTCACTTTTCTCCTTTGTACAGAAAATACTCTGAGAAACAAAAAACAGTGCTACATTCATTTTTATACAAAAACACAATCTTACACTTCAACTCTAAATTTCAACATATTAACTACCATCCAGACTCCAAAAAGAACGCTCTTATATTTGCACTCATATTGCATAACTTCTCCTAAATAGTTCCACATACTCTTTATTTCTCCTCTGCACACAGACACATCTCTTTAAAAGTTTCCTAGACCCGCCTCTCCTACACAAACACTGACACACTGACTCTCCTGACAAACAGATCACAAGCAAAAGGCCACGATCGTAAATAACAATAATGTGTAACGTTGACTTTTGCAATTAGGCCTGCAAGAGAAAATATTTCTTGAATACACATTTTAATGAGTTTTTGCTGAACAGTTGTGCTTTCTAAAAAAAAAAGAGCTTCCAATAATGGTTCATCACCCAAAAGCTGATGTCAGGAATATTCTTGCGGGTATGAGAAATTTCATCGTGTCTGCTGATTGCTCACTAAAGAGCTTTAGGCATCATAAAACCCAAAGGCAATTAAAAATGGTTATTTTTCACCCCCTTTCTAAATTCTGTAGCAATTAATCTGCCCAATTTGATTACGAATGGCACAAATTAAACAATAAAGACCTGTCTAATGAGGGATTAATTATGGGTAGCAGGAGGGGAGTGGGAGTGAGGCAGCATCCATACATCAGTGTCTCCTGCAGACAGCAGAGGGCCATAAGGAAGACAGAGAGGCTCCTCTGCCATGTGGTCTCGCACAGATAGGGCCCCCCTCATCACAGATCAGTTGATCCACAGCCCATGGAGCCCATAAACGGCTGGACCATAATTGAAAGTGCCAAAATCAATAGCGCTGACAGGCCTTAATTAAATTAAATATGTCTCCCTTCGGGTAGGGGTGGGCTTGTGAAAGGAGGTGGGCACAAGTTCTGCCTCTGGGTTGAGCTCAGTGTTGAAGGAACAGTCACTGTCGGGGCATCTTTGGTTTGTGTGGATCTGAGCTGACACCCTGAGCCGGCTGGTGACTTTATATCAAAAAGACATGTGATGACATTATTAAAAAAGACAGTAGCTAATGTGGTATTTTAGCCATTTTCCCCCCTGACCTCCAAATTCAATGTCTCTCGCTAGGGGAGATTTTAGTATAAATTGTGCCTTTGAACTCATATACTGTATATGATTGAAATCTGTATGAATTTAGTCATGTGACAGCAATGATACCAAGACAGCACTTCAGTGGAGCTTCATTCTCTGGGTGCTCATCTCTTTGGGCATTTGCTATGCAGACAGCAAAGTCAAAACACCGTAATCTTCTCTGGCGAAGTATGAATCATTGATTGTGAAGAGATTAAAAGATGGTCTAGAAAGATACAAATGAAGGGAATTATGCTGTGTTAATAACTATCAAATCTATTTATAAATTATAACTTTTTTTTCATGTGACTCTATGTGCATCTTATAGTCCGCAGAAAGACTCTGGATTAGTCATCCCCAATTATTTTTCACATCATGTGAAATTAAAACAAATTGGACCCCCTTGGTAAAAATTTCTTCCAGTGTCTCGAACAGATGAATCTTGCTTTTAGATGTTTTATTACATAAAATGTAGGAAACCCATCTCCTAAACATGTTGCACATTCTCTCATTGTGGTACTTGTGGATAGAATTGTAAGAAAAATAACTCATTCCCCATTCTGGTGGGGACCCCCTGGAGCCTCTCCACATTGTAAACTAGACTACAGATTTGCTCACAAGTCAGTGGGGTGTCCTCCTCAGTGGTGACTCTGCGCATCTGAATGGGGTACAAATCTTACATTCCTGCTGCAGAATTCGATGAAGGTTTCCTGCTTGGCCTTATTACAACCAGAGGATCTCCTGCGTCTTCTGGATGATCCTGTCGGCTACACGGAAATATGAAGAAGCGAAGGGCATCACCCTTATAAAAAAAGAGCAAGTCCTCATCATTTCAAGCTTTGCCCACATTTAAAGGATTAGACAGGCAGTCAGAAAACAGTTACTGACAGAATGTTCCTCTAGGTGGAGGCAGGAGCAGGAAGGGACCAGGTTAAGTGGGATGGTGATGGGGGCTCGGAGAGTCAAAACCCCCTCTGGATAAATTTGAGTTACAGACTGTTGAGACTTTCGAGATTAGGATGGAGCCAAGTCTGCTATGCTGTGATCTAAAGGACAGGGTAAGCAACAGCTCGCCGTTGATAGGACGGCTTCCCAGACAAACCCCTGTTTCGGCCCCTCTTTGCTTTTCTTCGGCCAGATCTAAAGGGGGAGGGAGCAGCCCAAAATGATGGGCTTATGGTTTGTATGAAGGTTGGTTTATGTACATGGTGTCACAGGAAGGGCAAGGCAGCAATTCTGCGGTGATATGAAATGGCTGAACCACACCACTGTATAAATCCTTTTGATTACATTTCAAATCCTCTTTTTTTTTTTATCTGATAACCATTTCCACTGAATTAATTTCCAGCACAATTAAATATCCTTGCCAATCTTGTTGAAAATAGGAATTGATTATAGTTTCTCCAATTAAAATGATTTAGTTGAGATATACATTAATAATACTATCTCTAAAAGAAATAGTGTTTGTTTGCACAAAAGGATGTTTTTTTTGGTGATGTTCTAGGGTGTCAAATAAAGACGGGGAACCCACAGATTTTAGCAGAGTGGTCAGGTTATTTTTTTAATTTCTATTGCAACAATAAACTTTTTGCTTTAGTGGATTTTATTAAAGAAGGTTTAATGTATACCCTTACTGTTATGAACACCATGACTAACACTTTTGTAAATGCAGAATCTCACCAAAGAATGTTTCATTTAACAGCACCATATTTTCTTTAATAAGGTTGTGTTATGGTATTAATAATAATATTGTATTAATAATCATAATCATATTTTATTGGTGTAGCAGTAGTGAAAACAGTATTTGCAGCAGTCTATCGACTCTAAACTAACTCTGAACATGTTTTCTTTATTCCTGCAATTTGTTTTCAGTGCAAGGAAATATGGCTGACAGCGTTCTGATGCTACACATCATTTACCTCATCATTAAGCATCTTTTAATTCCCGCATAGCCAATTATCACAATCATTTGCTGTTAAGACTATTGCTTGTTATGCGCTTATTAAGCATTTCATTTAGTTCCTCATCAACAAGAGCGCTTGCCGTTTGAAAAGCTCAAATGATGGACTTATAAAAATAAATCCCCTGATGTGTCAGGATTTAATCAGTTCATTTATAGGAACTCTAAGTATATCATATTACCCAGGCCAGTGATTTTCAAATGATTTTAGTACGCTTCCTGTTTAATGGCGTGAGGGAAATAAAGGAGCGATAATTCAATTTCACACCAATACCTCGGGTAATTGAGATGTCTTTGATTGAAAGATGGAATGTTGACAATTTAAAAGGCGCAGTTTTATCTAAGTTTTACAGGGGAGTGAACGGCGGACATAAAAACTGATACTGCTGCTCACATGATAACAATTATTTTGATTTTTTCAGTCATGCAGAGGTCAGGGTGTGTGCGTGTGCGTGTGTGTGCGTGCGTGTGCGTGTGTGAGTCTGTTTCAAGGAGTAAAAAAAGCTATTCTTTTGGAAACTGCTTTTCATTAAACAAAAACCTCCCCAGACCGAATTTATGATGTGACTTTCATTTCTTTTATTTCCTCATGTGACATATTTCTTTAAAATTCTTTCATGACAATATTTATTCTGTATTACACACTTAGGACTACAATTCATTACACTAATAATAATGAGAATATAATAATAATAATAATAATAATAATAATGATAATAATAATAATAATAATAATAATAATAGTAATAATAATAATAGTAATAATAATAATAATCATAATCATAATAATCATAATAATAATAATAAATATCATAAAATTTCCAGTTTTATCAAACGGAGAAAATACAGTAAACCTGATTAACACAGAACAGATCTCATGAGTGGGAGTAAGATATAAGTTTGTTGTGATAAAATTTACGACATATTTCGTGAAATGACAATATGTAGGAAAATCTATGGGCCCATCCACTTGCTCATTCACTTTACTGTGTTCTTTAAATGTGAACCCATAAGTTATCCATCGAGAGATGTTCTTCCGATGAGCAGCAAGGAGCTAGATTAAGAAGGTCAGTGACATTTAAGTGCTGCTTTTCAATTTGTATTAATATCGGAATAAAGAGTGACGCGGTCAAGGGCGAGTTCTTAAGTGGCGCTGTAATTAAATAACCAATCACAGCCAAACATGGGAATTGTTTTAAAAATCTGATGTGTCTGGATGTGGCCTAGACAACTATTTTCTTAGCAAAAGCAGGGTTTTATCATCACCAGGAAGACATCCATCCCGGGGAAAAGGTGAGGGAACTGAATGCGTCATATCACTGCGCGCAAGATGCTCGGGATAAACGTCCAGTCCTCTCCCTCCAGTCAGCTTGAAGAATCGCTGAAGGTTCAGATAGGCCTGCGTTTGTCCTGGTCATCCGACGTGCCTTCATTTGGACTGTCTTTCTCTCTCCGCCTGTTTTCCTACTGGTCATCGAGGCTCTTGATTTTCCAGGCAGCGAGTTCAACCGTCTCTCCCCGAAACACCAGGAGACAGAAATTAAAGTTAAGACCGGCTGAAGTCGAACATCATTTTGTTTTAATTATTGGGGTTTTGTATTATCACAGTAACGTGTGAGTTGAAATCAAGGCTACATATTGATAACTTATATTATTCTAAGCTGTATTTTTAAAAATAAATCAACGCGTCACCAACACTGTTTATGTATTTATTTGTGTATGCATGTATGTATGTATGTATGTATGTATGTATGTATGTATGTATGTATGTATGTATGTATGTATGTATGTATGTATGTATGTATCTATCTATCTATCTATCTATCTATCTATCTATCTATCTATCTATCTATCTATCTATCTATCTATCTATCTATCTATCTATCTATCTATCTATCTATCTATCTATCTATATATCTATCTATCTATCCATTTATCCATTTATCTATCTATTTATTATTTATTTATTTATTTATCTATCTATCTATCTATCTATCTATCTATCTATCTATCTATCTATCTATCTATCTATCTATCTATCTATCTATCTATCTATCTATCTATCTATCTATCTATCTATCTATCTATCTATCTATCTATCTATCTATCTATCTATCTATCTATCGATCTATCTATCTATCTATCTATCTATCTATCTATCTATCTATCTATCTATCTATCTATTTATTTATTTATTTATTTATTTATTTATTTATTTATTTATTTATTTATGTATTTATTTATTTATTTATTTATTTATTCATTCGTTCGTTCATTCATTCATTTATTTGTTTATTTATTTATTTATTTTTTAAAATATTTTTTTATTTATTTATTCAATACCGTTTTTAGCTTGACTTTAAAACCTGAGGAGGTGACTTTATCTCGCACCTGCTGAAAACTGACTAAAACGCTGCAGGTGAACAAGTTGAAGAAGGAAATGACCCTGAGGCATCTTTAAGTCGATGGAAGCAAAGTCCTCCAGTCCTCCCGATTGCACTAATTGCTTTGAAATGGGATGCATATTATTATGGAGAAATGGGGCTGGACCGCCGGCAGGTCGCTTTCATGGGGTGAATTAGAAA
This sequence comes from Antennarius maculatus, assembly GCA_013358685.1. Lineage (NCBI taxonomy): Eukaryota > Metazoa > Chordata > Actinopteri > Lophiiformes > Antennariidae > Antennarius > Antennarius maculatus. The sequence continues at coordinate 18,944,807 of CM023609.1, read as the reverse complement.
GTCAAATGAACTAAAACCTAAACGCCTGAAGTTATTTCAATGTATTGATCCCCTCTGAGTTTTTTTTTCAGGCTTATGATTAACTTCATCAGATACTTCTGAGGTCGTTTAAATCTATGACCATTTCAGCTGCTCGCACGTCTTCATCCAGGACGGGGGCCATAGTCCTTTGCGTAAAAACGCCTTTTGACGTCGACTCTCCCTTTTATGCCTTTACAGTCTAAAGTGACAGACCTTGGATGAAAAGGGTTAAGACAACTTTCGGGAGGGGGCACAACAATTGCCTTTGTACGGAGTCCCGTCCTTCTGACTGGGAATCAAACTAGTTAAATAAAGGCCCGATGAGCCTCGGCGTTGTTTTGTACCTCGACACGGTAATCGTCTTCTCCGTGGCACTTGGGTCTGAAAGGTCTGGGTTCCGGATGCAAATTACCAGCAGTAGTACAAGAGGAATAAACTCACGACAAGGACATTATAACAATTAAAGCCCACGGTCAAAAGGAGCTCTTTAAACACCGTTCCGCTGCAGAGTTCTTGTGAATCATCAAGCTTTAATAACAACTGAGAACATGTTTACGCTTCAAGCGCACAGATAATAGGGGTAGTTGTTTTTATTTATTTATTTATTTTTTTCTAAAGCCACCTCACAATTTCATCTTTTTTCTATTAAATTTGCTATAATAGGTTGGTAAAAAAAAAAAAAAAAAGTGGAAAAATATGGAAAACTCATCTGCAAAAATGACCAAATCCCCGGGCTGGTGTGTTGAGACACTTTAACCCCACCGAGTAAATAAATAGAGTGTGAGCTGTTGCAACGAGTGACTTCAGCGCATTTAAATGTGTCTCATGTGCGCCGCTTGCGTTCACCTAGACCCGTTTAACGAGTTGAAGTTGGAGGACGAGTTAAGTGTTTGAGCCCCGAGCAGAGGGGGACCCCAGACGGCCGTGGGAGCCTGGAGACTCCGCTGACTTCAAAGATGTTAGAGCAATGCCTCCCGATCTGAAGACGGGAGCTTTAAGTGTTTCCAAACACGATGTTACCTGCAGAGACACACACACACACACACACACACACACACACACACACACACACACACACACACACACACACACACACACACACACAAGCACGCGCACACAGGAAGTCCTGGCTAGGAAATGATAAATTAAGCCTTGTGTGTTAAGTTTTTATGGAGCAACTGGAACCAGATTTTCTGTTATAAAAACGCAAGACAACAATTAGGCAAAGGAACACCTGTGGCTGCAGTTCAAATATTAAATCCCATTAATCCCAGGTCTATCTGTCATGTCAGAAATATTTCAAATGAATCACTTTTCATTTTTATTATTTTAATTATAGACACTAGAACCTTTTTTTTAAAGGTTTCATTTATTTGTTACGCAGGCTGCCATCGTAAAGCCCCAACGGAACATTTCTGACATTATCTCTGGCCAGAATCACCAATCTCTGACCTGATCGTGTCTTTATAGCTCATACATGCTGAACAAGTTCCTGCTAAATTGCTGTCACCTTGTATGTTAATTGCGTCTCTCCATAAAGGAAACAATTTAGTTTCTCAACCGTGACGACTGCGCCAAGTGAAAAAGGTCTTTGGGGACTCGGAGTGGGTCATCTCAGTTCCCCTGATGGAACGGTGAGTGATGACGTGTATTATCGGTTTAGGATCTTGTGATCCCAGCTGCATTAAACGTGTCGTAACAAACAGCGCAGACAGGGATCTGGGATCCATCTCGGAAAACAGTCGCACGGAGGAATCCTTTTCAGCCAGGGGACTCTGAAAGTCGCCAGTGGGCGCTGACCTTTTCTTCTGAGGAGCCCACTATTACACCAGACTATGGCGCTCATTTGAATAGATGGAACTGGCGTGCGATCGCTTGAGAAAATGAAAAATGTTCAGGCTGAATGGCTCAGTGTCCCTGGGCTAGGGCGGGTAGAGGAGGCGGGTTCAACTTTTTTCAATAGTCTCCCTAAAATCGTGCGCTTTGATCCGTGCGCTGCTGGCGCCTAAAGACAACATAACTTGTCTGCCCATTAGGTAGACTGACAAATCGTGACAGATTGTTTATGCTTGGCAATTAGCGACGCAAACGCGTTCCCGAGCGCTGACTACACACTAAACGTTCTATTTTCAAGAGTTGCACGCTCGAAAGTTTCCAAAGATAACTTTAAAAACACATCAGAACTTTTACATTCTAAATGCACTCACCCACTCCACATGGCTACAGGGTAGATTTATTGATCGTTTTACTCTTAGCGATTACAGGAGGAAAATTCCCTTGTTTTATAAACCACAGATCATGAGAAGGAGCACAAATGTATACCAGGTAAATCAATGACAGTCCTGGGTTAAATCTCTCCCTGGCTCCACGCTGCCCACCTCCCCTCCCCTGCTTTCCCCCCTCCCGACTACCCATAATTTTTGACTTTAATGGATGTAGTCAAAGGGGGGGAAAATCCTTGTGATCCCTCCCCCCAGCCCGATAATTACCCCTAAATGACTGCGAAGGCCTGTGTGTTTCAATCTGATTAGAGCCCCGCAGCCATCAATAAACAGCGCACTGTTAGAGGTTCACTGCGTTAGGAGCGGCCAGGGAAATGTTGTGCAACGTTCAAGACGCGCATGAGTCAGTCATCCTATAGAGGTCCATCTGGATGAAGCATGCCAAAACACTCGGAGCAGAAATATTATCAAATTTTATATAAACAGGGTGAGTAACAATATACATAACGCTTTTAGCCTCGGCTATAAAATCGCAATAACTTAATTGCGGGCTTAATTATAGGGTCCACTTTAGGATAAAACATCATTTTGTGGGATTTAGTCTTCACGAAACCATGCTCCATTAAGAGTTTGTTGTGTTTGTGTTTATATGAACTTTATTGTTAAAAAGAAGAAACGACTGTTAACCCCCCACCCCCCACCTCAGTCTCCGCTCCTCGGTCTCCACGGGACCGGCCCAGCTCATCACTGATTGGTCGCCTGTCTATTTACGCAAGCCTTATAATACCACTGCGCTCTCATTCGGTCACACAAACATGAGGATAACATCAGCTTAGGGCGGCCTGCCGTAACTTTGACTTTGTTCCACAGTTTTCACTTCAGCCACGAGTGTCAGCGCGTCTCCTCCTCCGTGCCCGTCGGACCTGTATGGCCCCATCGATCGCCATGTCAGCTTTAACTGCTGGTTTGAAGACCGAAGACCTTCCTCCCCGCTCGGTTCTCGTCAGCAGAGGCGACATGCAGACCAGTCTGAGTCCCGCAGAGGAAAGTGGGAAGCCCAAAGTCGCGATTTTGCCCTTCAGCGTCGAGGCTCTGATGGCTGATCGGAAACCCAGCAGAGAGGCGGTATCCCCGGATGCCACGTCCGTGCCCGGGACGTCCCAGGTGCTGGGGAAAGGCGCCAGGATGGGTGCTTTCGGTAGTCTTGATAGTTCAGCTCCCGGTTTAGCCTTGAGCTCTTCGTTTACCGTGGGTGACATAATGAACATGCCGGAGGACGTGTTGATTAAACCCGAGAGCCCGGACAGTGAGAGAGCAACCTGGATACAGAGCCCCCGTTTCTCTCCAACTCCTCCACGTAAGTTTGGCGTCATTACAAAGACTGACACACAATGAAAACGCATTAAATAATATCTGCGATAAATATTTTTGTTGAATGTCTCTATTAGTATACAGGCTTCGACTTTCTCAACTCGATGTTTTTCTACTTTCACTCAATGCGCTTGTCTTTTACGGATTTGTGCATTTTGACCATTTCATCCCAAGTTTTTAATACAAACTATTTCATCCTCATATAGGAAGGTTGAGTCCTCCTGCCTGTCCACTGCGAAAGCATAAGACTAACAGAAAGCCCCGAACCCCCTTCACGACATCCCAGCTGTTGGCCTTGGAGAGGAAGTTCCGCCAGAAGCAATACCTTTCCATCGCCGAGCGCGCAGAGTTCTCCAGTTCTCTAAACTTGACGGAAACCCAGGTCAAAATCTGGTTTCAGAACAGGAGAGCCAAAGCCAAGCGGCTCCAGGAGGCAGAACTTGAGAAACTGAAAATGGCAGCAAAGCCCATGCTGCCTCCGGCATTCGGGATTTCCTTTCCTCTTGGTGCGCACGTCCCCTCGTCCTACGCGTCTCACCCGTTCCAGAGGCATTCGCTGCCGGTTTCCCCCGTGGGACTGTACGCAGCTCATGTCGGATACAGTATGTACCACCTGGCTTGACAGGGACGGAGGACAAGGGGCACGCACAGTGGGACACAAGAGGGTTCAGACTATTTTCTGAGGGCCATAAGCCACAGGGGGCCCTTTGGATAGACGAGTTGGCACTATACTAGATAAAGAAGCATCTTGGTTTTTAGCTCATTGTCACATCTTCTCAGGGGCAACAGAGCTGCAAACAGACCCCCTTCTGAGGACCTTGAAGTTTATCCACTTCTCTTGACCTCGCCAGTAAGTTCACACACTGCGAAAATAATCCAGCTTCATTGGTCATTTAATCTTGATTCTTTGCCTGTTGTGTCAGAGGACTTTGGAAGTAATCAATCATCAGGTATTGATCCTAAAATATAAAACAAGAGGATGTAAAGTAGGGTTGAGATTAAATGACTTTAAGATGGACATTTTTGCGGTGCAGAGATGGAAAATAATTTAGTGCCTGTATGCTTTTAGATATTTGACGACTGGACAGTCAAGTATGGACACTGGGCTGTGCCACAGTGTGTCACAGATGACCCACTCCCATTACCTTCATGGCTGCTTACAGCCAAGTGAAACGTCTATTAAACCAGTGCAAAGACCGTTGTGCAGCTGGACATTTTGCACCAGCAAACTTAGCTTCCAACACATATGTGGGCCGCTGACACGCTGCAAAAACCATACTTTTTTGCATTCATATCAACGCGTAACTTTAGTGGGTTACCAAATCCAGTGTCAATAAATGCTCTTTGTGAATTTGGAGAACCACAGCATTTGTTTTTATGACAGCACTGTCTGTTGTTGGAATGATTCCCTTCGGAAGGGATATGCGTACTGTAAAATAATGTATATTTGAAGAATATCCTCATTTATATTATGAATATATTTGTGGCATAACTTAACAATAAATTGTTTATTCTTTTTCATTAAGCAGTTTCCATTGTGATTGACAACTTTCTGGTGCCTGTAGGGCCGATATTTCACAACTTCATCATACCTTATTTTACAAAAGCAGAGATGACACGTTATGCATATATAATTACCGTTCTTCCAGCTGGGTGAAAGAAAATAATTGTTGATCACGATTTTTCCATTCTGCTTTAAAAACAGGAATCCTGATATCCATCTCAACAAGTGATAAATATCATAGGATAGAGAACTAAAGGTTTTGTGAGGGCCGCTACTGCACAAACATTGACAATCCACTTCAAATTGCATTTAAAATGTTCACACTGTGCGTCTGCTCAGGTATTTCAGCCTTTCAGTGCTACTGCGCTCTGTGAATTTAAACTTGTTTGCTGGAATGTATTGCTACAGCTGTTGCCCATTGCTTTGAAACAGCTAACCTATAGATTGTTGGCGCCAGAAAAGTTTAGTGGGGGTAGTTTTTTAAGTTCTGTTGACTTCAAAACACACTGTTAAATAATGGTGATTGGTTCTCCTGGGCTAAACTGCTTGTAAACAATCCACCAGGGTGTCATTATGGAGCGTTTAGGGTGTAAAATGAGCCAGACGACACCCTGCTATGGAGAGGACAGGGTGTGAGAACCCCTGAGCCACTCCAGTTTTTTTTTTCGTTTTTTTTTGTTTTGTTTTTTTACCTTACACTCAGCACACAAAGATAATGTTCTATCCTTCTGATGAAAGCTGTCATTTTCTACCATCAGTGACTTAAATGACAAAACAGGGAACAGTTGGGGTGGTGGGGGAATTACAGGCCACTCCACATGGAGTTTTTAAAGGCTTTCTCCTGGCTTGTCTGCCATTGGCAGGGGTTAAGCTGGAGTAAAATAATTGCTGTAATGAGCAAAGGCAATTTGCGGCAGACAGAGGCCGGCTCCAGCGAGGCTGTAGCTCCAGGCAAGGCGGAACTTTTATCATTCCTAAAATGTCAACGAGGGACTGGGACGGGCAACACTTCTCTGTGCTCTGTGATTTCCTCCTCGGCGCTGACAAGCTGCTGTCTTAAGGAAAGTCATGATTCGCAGAAATTTGTCAGGCATTTTCATCCACTTTGTAATAATACAAACAGCTTATTGTCATATAAATGTAGTACATTTCAACAGGGGTTGAAAGGCAGAGTTTTTTTTTTTTTTTTTTTTTAAGAAACTTTCGCCAATGTGGAGTTTTCTTCCGACGAACTCCCGTCTCTGCGTTTCATCTATGGAGACATAAATTAATCCAGATTCCCTGACAATAGGCTAAATTTAAATCACACGGATGAACGCTCTGTTTGAAAAGAAGAGAAACTTGACACAAAAGAGCCGAAGGGGATCCGTGCATTTTTTCAGCTCATTCATTCTTTTGTCCCGGGCTCTGCATCTTGCCAGGAGGCACAGAGAAAACACAACTCACTAGTTTATATCATCCAAAAGATCACAGGAGGCTGTTTGACTCCGTGGTAAAATCTCCTTGATCCCCAAAGAAAGGAAACTGGGTTATTAGAAAGTCCCTCATACAGCCCGGATAAATGGATGTGTAATAGACCTTTAACCTTTTTATTTGTTTGTTTGTTTGTTTGGTCCTCTGACGCGCATTATGACCTTTTATGATATTCCTCGGTCATTTAAAATCGTTCTCGCCACGGATCACGTTACTCCGTTTTTAATCCTGATTCAATAGTTATGAAAATGTTCGATCATGATGGTGAAGGCGCGTCTTTGTGAATCACACACCAACAATTACGCGCTTTTGTAACTATTGACAATTTACAGGCTCTTTTTTCTTCTTATGAATGCTGTCAGGTTCTGTTTGACTTGAAATTAACTGAAAAATATGTTTTCAAACTGAGCGACAGCCGATCGTTGCAATTAATTCAACACAACGACCTGACTTGATTAGAATAATTATAATATTTCAACGTTTTTTTAAGGTAATTCGAATTAGCATTTGAAGAAATTGCATAAATAAATGTTTGTGCGTTTTTCTTTATTCGCACGGCCGTTGCTGATTCTTAATCTTATTGACACTTTACAAATATTATGTTGGCAGAATAACAATTTATTTTTATCACATAGAAAAAAAATATATACACGAATAAACTGCCGAACGTGGGGGAGAATGCTTCACCAGGGGGTTCAAACCAAAAACAGGCCCAGGTTCGAGTCCCTTCTGTCACCACACCACCACCTTCTGTCCGGACGCGGAGTCACATTAAAATTTAAAACCTTTATATTGAACTGAAAGATTATCGATTTGAAGTCACAACAGTAACCTTTTAAATAAGCATTTAGAGGGACTGTCGAGTTTTACACCAGGATAAGAATAAACACCGTCCATCATAAACCACAAGACTCTATAATATCATACCACATCTCCTTCTTCCACATAGTGTACAATATTATAGATCTTAAATACAGCTTGTAAAATATACATTTTGCAATGTTTAAACGAAAACTATGAGTGAATAAAACGGCGATAATAACTTCAAAATATCAGTGGATAAATTAAAACCGTCCTGAGTCCATTCAAGACGCTGTGATTCTACCTCCTTTAAGGGTCGTCAGATATTTTCCACATTTATCCCACTAAGGCGTTATTAAAATATAGTATAATTATTGAGCAGCCGTTGATGAAACACTCGTCCTATTTTAAATATGTTTTTCGCAGAATGCAAATTGTGAATCCTCCGAGGTATGAGAGAAGACCTCGGTTAAATAAGTGCTGGCAAATACTCCAAATGCCGTTTAAAACGCAAACAGTCCTGAAGACACAAGTTAATCGTGGCAGAACAAACGCGCCGCTCTTAAGCGTTGCAGTCAATCAGAGCCACATGCTGTAAATACTGCGGTAATCATAGAGGAGCGGGGAGCTCATAAATCAGTGTTCACTTGCAGCTGACGCAGACATCACCACCGGCTGCCTATGGGTCCGAAAAATATCTCAAAAATCATTGTCATACAGCAAAGCAGATGTTCTCACAGGAATGTCAGCGCTGGGATGTATTTAAGAAGTCAGATCTGAGCCTGTCATAAATGTCAATAGCAAATATACAGTATGATGTTGTGAGGTGAGCTCTGTGGTTCCACAGCAGCGTAGATCCACCGGGCCGTGGAAACCATGGAAAAGCTTCCACTGTAATTCACTGGAAATTATTGACCATTTCTTAAATATTTCTTATTGTAGTTTTGAATTGCAGTGTATTATCAGAAGTACATTTATAGCTCGTTGTTGTTTTATTATTAATAATGAGTTTTGATAGTAAATGACTGCTAATCTAAATTGAATATCCTGAATTCAATTGAACAAACCTGCTGCTCAATCCTCCACCGATGGAGCCACAATTACAACAACCGCTGAAAAACACTAAAAATTATAATAATGAAAATAAAAAAAATTCTTTAAAAAAATACCACGAATATGCTTCTACAAGAAAAACGTTACTACCCTTTAAGGCGTAGCAAAAATGGATTCACACTGACTATTGCTTTATCAATGCAGGTCAGGACGTCCAGGTCTAACGACTGAGCGGGCTTATCTGTTTTACTTTTAAATTTCATTTCTCCCTTCCTTCGTCTGTCCACGATGCCCACGATGCCTCAGTTAATATCACAATACACAATGTATTCCAATCAATAACGGGGCCTTCTTCTGTAGTCACATGTTAATTAACCAGTGTAATATCTAATATTTCACTGCAAATTCATATTTTATCATCTTGGGTTATTCATAAATTGTTACTGCCCAGCATATGAAGTAAAAACGAAACGAAAATGAAATAATAAAGCGCCTTGGTTTTAAATCCGGTCAGATTGGGTTCAGGACCCCCAGCGGCCGCTAGAGGGCGGTGGACAGTTTAGATCCAGTTTGTGCTTTCGGACTTTTTGACACTTCTGGATGAAGTTGTGTGAGAAACACACAAACCTCTGAACCAACTACAACTTTAAATGTCTGTTTAAATGTTTTTAACTCGGTCAACAGCTATTTAGTCAAATAAGTCCTCAGGTGACCCTTCAGCACGTAAATCAATGGAACAATTGTGCATTGATAAGTCACACACAAGCTGCTCTTAACAGGAGGGAAAGCTTAGGTCTTAAAGGTGAGAGTTTTGAATCTCACTATAGCACACCTCCATCCAGCCTAATTACAATCATGTGCAATCATATATTCGGAATTTGGGGGAAACATTTTCTTATGTGTACTAATGAGGCAACATTTCTTTTATGAGGCAATTAAAGTGCTAAATGTGATGGAAAATTGCCTGAAAACCTCATAAACCAAACTGAATCACATGCTGCATCTCCAAGCCTTTAATGTGGAATAGGGTTCTGATCTGTCCTTTACAAGGTTTTTTTTTTTTCATAACAAAAGAGAATGATTATTATCACCCTTGGGCTAAGTTGTACTTTTTATTGTGCAGCATTTGGCATTTTTGGTGCGGAGTCACAGAACATTAAAACTGTTAAATTACCTGGCCTCCTGCTGTCAAAATGTTCTGTTCTTAGTGAAAGAAAAATAAAGGGGATTATACGGTCCTCTAATGATCATCAACTGGCACAGCAATTAAGATTTATAACCACATTGTGGTCTGATTTCTTAACAAGCCACATGCTGCTGACTAACATTTTCATTTTTGTAGAGTTGGTTGGTTCATTAGCTAAAGAGGTGCAGACCGGATGGTTCACTCCTAAGATTTTTGTGACAAAAACAAAAAAATGCATGTTGGAATATGGGCCTAATTGCAGTTTGCCAAATGGTTGTTAAATTGCTGGCTGTGTGTTGGAAGATGAACTAAACAATAACAACAACAAGTATTGTGTTATTACAGTCTTTAAGAAGTATAATTTGTGAAATTCTGCATTATCATTACAAGTTCAAAAATGATTGTGGTATGTTTTGCATCAACTTTTATCCTTGCAGGAAACAGTTTGGAGCATTCTAAACAAATTGGAATGTATTCATATCTAAATGATTACTATTTACTGCCAGTTAAACACAAATTGGGATCTTTTAATGGTTGCAGCTTTACTTTCAGTTTACGAAATTAAACCATCCTCATCTGATGTGGTAGCTGGGAACCTATCAGCACTATCCTGTCTGTGACAGATCAGTTTAAACTCTTCATGTTGAAAAACAACATTTATTATCAGTATTACTCTCATAAATGGTTGACTATGACCTCCACCTCTTAGTGAACCATTGTCAATATAACTCGCCACTTCATAGACATTTTTCACCTTCTGCACTGTGTGTACAAACCTGACAGACGATGTCACCATCCAGAGCAGCAGGTTGCAGGCCCAACACATGCTTTAGATGTAGAGCACTGCACTCCAAACACCTCTGTCATTCATAAAGTCAAAGATAGCAGATATCATAACTGAGAAATATCGTGTATCCCAGGTGAATGTATTTCTATAATGCAGAATGTCAATGACATCAGCAGTACCAGCTCCAAGCAGCGACATAATAACCAGCAAAGCACAAACAGAGACCATTGCTGCCAGGGGGACATACGCTTCAATGAATGTGCACAGTGGGATTCGTGAGTGTTTGAATCAGAAATTATAATCATCACATCACATCAAGACATACTGAGACGTGAATGTGAGTCGTCTAAAGCCTCTGACCACCATGGCCAAACCAGAGGTTAGCTTTTTTCGTGTCAGATTAAGTTAAACGAACTATCCTACAGGATGGACTCCAGCTGTAAAAGATGAGTGGCTACAGAAAACAAATGAATGGATGAACTGTTCTGCACATAAGTCATTCAATTTCATCTCTTATAAACAGTATTAAAAAAAAGATCGTAATCACATCCAGGACTGAGAAAGATGTGGCATGAATCAGGTAGGATTGAAATATTTAGCTCATTGTAATCACAGAGGAAAAACACTGGAAGGTGAACAACCTTCATTACATATGTGAGGTAAAAGATTTCCCCAAATCCCCTACGTGTTCGGAACTTTTCTATATGTAGATCTGAGTTTTTCCATGAGAGGGCAGCAGAGGCCACATATTAACCTAGAGGACGCGTCATTCCGCCAATCCATGGCTCAAAATAACGTCAACCGCAATATTTCTTGTTGAGGTAACAAATGATGCAGAAAATTTGAAGAAAAACAGTCAATTTTGTAAAGTAATATTTAATTTATTACTTCATAGAATTTAGTCAAACGCAAACAGAAACTGGTTTGTGTCAAAACCACTTTTCTTTGTTTATAAATTTGTTTCTTTTCAAGATAAAATAAATCCATTATTAACAAATTTATTTTCATTTGAAAGGACTGAATAATTTAGTTATTCAACCTAAATATTAGAGATTATTTTAATTCCACAGTGGCACATTCGCACGGCAAAAACGAGATGATTCATCTCAAGGGGTTTAAACATAAAATAAATACATTTCTGATTGACAGCATTTCATTTATTTTTAGTTTATGAAGCGGAATGATCTCACATCTTTGGAAAGAACATCACACAGCACAAGTTGTTTCATAAACATATTTAATTACATATGGGATTGATAGGAAGTTTATGCGTGACTATAGTCACCTTTCCAACGTGTACAACAGCTATGGATCTACTATTTTATATTCATTCCGATTAGAGCCATGAAAATATTTTGCTCACTTTAAACTCAAGCAGCACTGTTCTAACTTTGGTATAAAAATCTATCTGGAAAAGAAGCACAATATACAAACAAATGCAACCAAAAAAAAAAGAAAAAAAGAAAAAGAAAAGAAAAAAAGCAATACTTGCGATATAATTTCCTATGAAACTTTTTTAGCCATGTTTTACAAAATGTTGCACAGTGCTCCTTTAGTACACGCTAGTCAGCCCAAGGGTTATATCAACATGACATATTTCTCTTAATGACACACGGAGCTTTGATCAGCCCCGTCAAGTCAGCAGCGGTGCAGCTCGCCTCACAAAGCATCTCTTATTGGTTTATTATTTTGAGGTTTTTCTTCGGCATGGTTGGCATTCAGCAAATTTCCTGTGGAAAATTTTGCTCTCAAGGCTGAAATGTATCCACACATGTCCACCGACATGAGTCTGCAGCGAACACAAGGTACGGCGAGAAACAGCGCTGTGGGTTGCGTCTGATGTACTGTATGTAATGCAGCGCAGCGCAACGCGCGTACTTCACCATTCTGCGTGTGTTTGTGTGAACGTAATAAACGTGTATCTGCGATCATCTCAGCGCGTTGCTCATCTGTCCTCCTGCAGCAGCTGGAGCCTGTCTTCGGCATAGTAGGGACTACTACGGCCGGTATCAATGGCCTCACAGTCATCCGTGAAAAACACCAAGTCCTGCCAACCAAACAGAGCCATTCATCACTCGAGTCTTAAAATGAGATGTTTAGGTCAAAAATACTGAGCAGAATAATTTTATGTTGTTACCCGATAACAAATTGTGGTGATGATGGTGTACAAGTTCTGGATTTTCCGTTTCAGCAGCACCATTCTGGGACGCTCTCTGCAGTACTGGCTGGGATGGTTCAGCACCACGTAGAGAAAGTCACGGAGTTTGGCTGTGACGCATGCGTTCTGGAAAGATAAGAATATATGTTTTTATTTTCGATAATGTCACAGGATAAGTTAACTCGTTTGATTTAAATCTTGCACACACATACACCCTCATAATCAGCTACGACGGGACCAATCAAATTGTTTCTTCCTGACCCCTTAACGCCAGCAGGATCTCCATCGTCCCTCGAGGCGGTTGAATTTCTAATTCAATCTAATTACAATTTATTGTTTGTAAAAATTATGGCTAAAATTGGATAATTTATGAACTCCACGTTCATGATTTGTGCACTGTTTAGATGAAGTCCTGTTGTCATCACTGGGCTCCTGATGTCTGCAATTTGTGTGCGTCACATAACAAACCTCACTGATCGCACTGGTTAACTGTGTGATGATGTTGCAGACATCACATCTTTCATGTTACAATGATATTTATGGCTGAATTTAAAACCAAGAAGGATTTTAAAAAGAATTATCTTGTTATTTTAAACCTCTGGCAGTCAAGTTTTAAACGTGATTATAGAATCAAACCCTCTTCTACACCAAACATGTGCCTGCAATATAATTTATTACATATCTCAGACATAACTTTTCACTCATTCAAGTAAATATTATTGTAGCCTTTTATTTCTTTATTAGTATTTAAATAAAAACATTTATAGATGGACAGTTTGTGATCTTCCGATCGTTCGGATTTCAGTTTCTTACAATGGTTTTGTCTAGCAGGGAGAGAAGTTTTTTAACAAAACTTTGTCACCACATCGAATGCATGGCCACACTGCGTGAAACTTACGTGCACATCAAGGAAGATCGTGGGGAGATCTAGAGCACACATTTTCTACAAAGCAAAAAACAAACAAACAAACAAAAAACCCCATCATTAGGTTACGCAGCATGGGTCCGAATAGTAAATGCATGCCTCTCTGCAGATCGTGACATGCAGTCAGGGTGAAAGCGCTCACCGTGCGGTGGTAGGTGTGGATCTTGTCCAGCAGAGTCATGACTTCTTTGCTCAGGCCCAAAGATCTGGAGTAGCAGGTCGGAGGCGCGCAATCCGACAGACTCACAAAGCTGAAAAAACACAAGAGAGACGCAAATCCTGGCCTCATGTCGGCGGTGTGACCGGTCAGGATGCTTCCAGCGGCTGGGACACTTTCAAATAGTAAAGAGGAGGACTTGCAGCAGTTTTAGGATGGAGTAGAAAGGGGGAAAAAAAAAAAAAAACCCCAAAAAAAACAAAAAAAAAAAAAACGATGGACGATGACGTGCAGGCGCAGGAGGAAAACATTTGGACTGTGTTGTGTTCATGCTGGTTTCACGTTGCAGGAAAAACTGAGTTTCTTCTGCTTCACGCAGATAAACAATTTTAATGTTTCCCATCTAGTTTTCTTGTCTGTAAAATCCTGAAAACAGAATACGAGTGACAGATTTAACAGTGGGGCGCTGCTCGTGGGGTACTGAGGCTCATCATGGAAATAGTTTACAGCATTTAAATGTTTATTTTACTAAATGACTTTGACATGTTGACCAAATTTTATGTGTATCCAACGAAATAACTCCATATTTGGAGTTGTGAACATGAATAAAAGTATTTGACATTAATGTTCAGACATGACACTCAGACTACACAATATTTGACAAGACTGGGAAAAAAGTGAGCTGCCTTTATTTATAACAGTCGCAAAACAGAATTATTATACAAACCTAGAAAGTAAAGCTCGTTTCTTGCTATAGGATAAAACTTTTAGCTTATAGATTTTCGTATCACGACATCAGCAAATAAACGGCATCATCACGTCTGCGAGTCTCAAGGTCGGTTTGCTGGAGACACTGAGCCTTTTTTTAGATTGAGGAAGTTCCTTTTTCTCTTTCTTCCAGGAACGTCCATGCGGTCACATGACTCAGGTGGATCTCGAAACACAAACAACCTCTCTCCGGTAGCAGGAACAAAAGCCTGCGGTGTGCATTCTTCTGTGGTGCCGTGTGACATTTTAATCGCTGTGTCCACAAGCCTTTCTTGTGCAGCGTCGTTGGGCTGCTGTGTGACTGATCTTGGGTTATTAATAGGAAAACTGTCCTCATTTCCTTTCTCTCCAACAAGCAGCGGCACAAGATCTGTCTGAATGGGGAGATGGGATCTGGGGAGCAGTTTTTCCATCAGGCCTTGCCTCTTTTCCTGGAGTCTGAGAGATTTGGAGGACAAAGGAGCTGTTGTTAGACGGACTGGAGTGTTAAAGTGCTTAACTCATGCATATGGTCACTGCAGCCAGGCCATGCATTTGCAGAAAGGCGTACTACACATCCAGAAAAGAAACGTCTATACTGTTGGTGACCACTGAATAACAAATCAGTTGTGATGATGCTTAACTTCAAGTTGTTTCACAACAGCTAACAGACTGGCACTCACCTCTCTCTTTCCTCGGGGCCGATTGGCATGTGGAGAGTGTTTTTATGCACCATGTCTTCTCTCAGTTTTGCAGAAAGAAGTCGGTTCGACTCTCCAGCACACCTGGTCCAAGAGTTAAAAATATTGTTTCAAGCTCACAGTAAATCAATAAAAGATGACCAGAGACAACAATGGCAAGAGGCTGAGAATGGAAAGTTTGTGATGTGATGGTGGAAAGAGTTCATATAAATGCATATCCAGGTACTGGATGTGTCGCAGAGATCTGCATTCCAAAAAATACATTATAGGAACATAGAATCTGGCCCACAAAATGAATACATACTGACACACCCTTGAAAAGTTTGTTCCTCACAGCAAAGATGTGAAAGATTATGAGAAAATAAGGAAACCTGACAAATTGCCCTTGATAGAAATGAGAGAAATCCTGTTATAACACAGAAGAGAGTAGGCCAGGGATCTTCTGGTACCTGGTTTTTATTAGTCGACTACCCCCTAGTAGAGCGAGATCAGTAGGACTCTATGGAATTTCAAAACAAGAATCGCCCAGTGAGTCTGTTTCCAAACAGATAGTCCCTTTTCCATTTAAAGCAATGCAACAGAGGGCTTAACAAACGAGTAATGGAACAAGACCAGAACAGAACAAACACTACATGATATATGATAATACAACATCTATGTTGAAGGACACTGGTGACCCCTCTACTGGAAAAACCCTGACTGAGAGCAAACTAACATCAAGTTTAAAAAACACATGTCTAAAAAATGTAAAGTAAATTGAAGAAAGTGGCTACAAGAAGCACAACTTCAGGGTCCCCATTTAACTGAGTTCTGTCCATCAGTTTTTGAGGGGGTGCAGATGGATGCATGGACGCAAAGACGGACAAGTTTACCCTACAATTTCTCTTTGGTGGGTAATTAACATCCTCATGTGACATCAGACTGCGGAAAACCAGACTGCGGAAAACCAAAGAACATCAGCCAGCAGAGAGATGCTGAGCCCAGTCCTTACCCAGAGTGCTCCTGCTCAACAGATGACGAACCAGGGTGTTGTTTGGGGCAGAGGGCGTCGGTGATGGAAAGGAGTTCACTTTCAGGCAGAGTGGGGAGGAGAAGACGCATGGCCTCCAGCAGGACCTCAGGAGACACCTGGCTCTGCTTCACCAGTCGAGTTGCAAACTCCAGATCCTGAGATGAAAAACAGGACACAGCCACATTAAACACACGTGTTTCTGTTTTTCTGTTTGTGTTGAAAAGGACATTAGAAAAAGTTCTGCTTGATTCCAACCTGGTCACAGTTTGTGTAAAGCCTCTTGAGCGCCATTTGTTCTTTCAGGTCTTCAATGGCTTGGCTGTTGGTAATGATCTCTTGCAACCTGCAAGCATCAACGCATTTAATGCATGTTGTACCACACTGCTTCTCATTACCTCCTGACATTAAGTCTCACCTCTCAGCAAGGAGCGTCTCTGCCTCCTCACGCCGGTAGAGCGCCTCCTGCAGGATGGAAACCATCCTACAATCGTTCTGAACCTGAAATAATCTCTCCCCCTGGGTTTCATCCCCTCCCATATCAGAGCTCTCTCCCTGCACCACATTTGTCTTGACTCTAGACTTTTGCAAACTGATCAGCTCTGTCCTCTCCTTCTGAAGCTGCTGTTCTGCTTCCTCAATTCCCTGC
Organism: Antennarius maculatus; assembly: GCA_013358685.1. Lineage (NCBI taxonomy): Eukaryota > Metazoa > Chordata > Actinopteri > Lophiiformes > Antennariidae > Antennarius > Antennarius maculatus. The sequence goes on along the minus strand of CM023609.1, from coordinate 18,928,043 downwards.
AGTGAGAGTCAGATTAATACATATACTGTCATGGGAACCCAAAGCCATGCAAGGATTAGATTGGGAGATGTGCACGGCTTACCGAGGAGTGCCTCTTTATACTCTGAGTCATGTTTTCTCCCTCCAGACTCTTCCTCTCCTTTAGCTGCTGGATGAGCAGGCTGTGCAGTATGAGCATTGTTCTGGAGGTCTCCAGGACTTTGGTCCGCCTCTCAGCCTTCTGGTAGTGAATGGTCGCCATCTGCATCGCCAGACTGTCGGCCTGGGAGCGCAAATCATTCTCTCTTTCCACGTGCATTTCTTCCCTCACCTGTCAACATCAGATTGTGTTTCACTTCATTTGTATGTACTCAAACGAACTTTGTATAGCTATAATATGTAACAATTTATGAATAATATTCACATTGGAAGTAAGACAATGGCGTCAGGACCTTAACACATACAATAACTTCTAACAAGTCAGTCACTTAAAACTGGCTTTATTAAAGGAAAGATATCACCAATCAACTCGCTGGCTGCCACTGACATCTATAGACATCAATTACAATTTTCAACAAGGAGGGATGAGGGACAGTCTGGCGGAGCTTGTCAGAGAAAAGCAGGCTTCTAATCAGGGAATTTAGTGTAATGATGACTGATCCAGTTACTGAACTGAGGATAGCAAATCAGAGGAAGCAGGAGCTTACGATGCAACAAAGTTTGCGTATGTGAGAGCTCACCCACGAGCGAACTCGGTGTCGCTCTGGGAGAAGCATCTTGCCATTGGTCAAGAACAGAAACAAAAAAACAGATAAATCTCAGGAGTGTCGGACAAAGTCCGCCGAAGGAGATCAATTACTACACAGCGCTGGCAGCGAATGAGTTCTGCAGCTTTACTTTTATCATGAGACCATTCTCCATTTCCTTCTCCTTCTCGAACAGTTGGATTTTATCCTTCAGGCTTTTCTGGAAAAGTAGCAGGTCAGATGTCTCAGTTTTCTGCCTGGCCTCATTGGTTTTCCCCTTGGATTTTATATACATCTGCAAAAACCACAAAACCAATAAGGTGGTTGGGTTAAAGACTCAAAGCATGTTGTTAAAATATTAAGAAATAAAACCGCACCATGGACCCTTTAATAATTTCTGAGTAATAATGTTCCCCTGAGGCCAACTGCTAAGTATTTTTTATGTATTTAACTAAATGTCAAGTGCAATATTATCTTCTGTTGTAGTTAAAAAAAAAAGAAAGTAGGTTCTTCCTTTTGGATCTCTACAAATAAATATGGAGAAGACTTTAAACTAAAAGTGATGCTGAGAAAACCTAATCTGTGGTGATATTGACCCAAACTCCCTCTATGTAAGTAACCAAGAGGTAAAGAATGAGCAACTTGCTGTTCCGTCTCCTTAGTAGAAATGAAATCCTACATACAGAGGTTTAACTGAGGTCTGACTATGGGTTCACCACCTGTTGCTCGCTGTCCTTTCTCCATGATGCCAGAGCACTGTAGAGTTTAGTTCTGGAGACTGCATGGGGAAGCACCAGGCAGCGATCCATCACAGAGAAACACTTCTGAAACTCCAGTTTCATCCTGAGCAGGTCGTCTTCACACAGGATCAGCTGGGATGAACACAAAGAACTGGGACAGAAAGGGAAAAGGACATAATGCAGAATACTTGTGATAAAATATCTGCAAAGTGCTTTTTTTCTTCATTCTCGCTCTTCTTCATCTCTCATGTAGAACTTTCTTGTACAGTGGTACCTCTACTTACGAATGTCTCTACATACGAAATTTTATACTTACGAAACACCTCAACAGGAAAATATTGCCTCTAGTTACGAAAGAAATTTCGAGTTACCAAAAGGTAAAAATACAGTATGGGCTGCAACTTGCAGCTCCCAAAGGTTCCTGAACGCAACATTCTTATAGTTGCTCTGCCATTGGCTATTACCTAGCATCTTCTTGTATCCCACTGGCCAAGAGGGACCTCTGTGTGTAGCTAGATAGGTGTCTATGCAGCGTCCTCGTTATTCGGCCCTCGACCCATAAGGTGATCTGATAGTTTTACGCAAATAAATTAACTTTTTGAGTATTTGCTATGGACCCCAAGAAAGTGATGGAGGAAAGAGGAAAAGAAAAGACGAAGAAAAGAGTTTTTTTGTCCATACAAACAAAGCAAGAGGTAATAGAAAAGCATGAAAAAGGGATGCGTTTGGTTGATCTCGCCAAAGAATATGGCCGTAATGCATCTATAATCACCACGTCACTAAAACAAAAGGAAGTTTAAGGAGTTTAAGGCATCGCGTGAGTGGTTGGAGAAGTTCAAAAGGAGGACTGGAATTCACTCTGATGTTCGGCATGGTGAGGCAAGAGCGCAAGAAACAAAGAAGGCAAAAAACAATGAGGACAGCAGTTAAAACGTAAATGACCATCATTTTTATTCTTTACTCTATTATTTGTTTTTTACATTATGCACAGCTCTCATTTATTGTGTAATAATCTAATTGTAACATGTATTTGTTATATGTTTTGATGCATTTTTATCTTTATAAAACATTTATGTCTGAATTTTGGGGGGCTTGGAACAGATTAGGGCATTTGCATGGAAAACGCGTCTCTACTTACAAAATTTTCTACGTACGAAATTTTTTCCAGAACCAATTAATTTTGTAAGTAGAGGTACCACTGTATTTAAAACCTCTAAAAGAAATGACAAATGTTTGATCATTCCGTGACTGACCTGAAGAAAGCTCTGCAGTGCGCCCTGATGACCCTCTGCTCATGCAGCTCCACATCCATGGCTTCCTGCAGAGCTTCCCTGGTGCAGCTGAGGGTACGTAAGGCTGCCTTGCCTTCTTGGTGCAACTTTTCCTGACCCTGCAGAAGAGCGCTCATTCCTTGCTCCTTGGCTTGTCCGGGTGCCGTCTCTGGTTCTACTGGCAGCAGAGGCTGTTGTGCCCCAGGAGGCAAGAATGTCAGCAAAGCCTGAGTCACAGAAGGCTGAATGGCTTTCACCTCTGTTACAGCACCCTGGATCACACGCATGGTCACCTATAGAACAGATCCAACATGTAATTTGTTGTCGTGCTTCGTAGAAAATATGAAGTGAGCTTACGACCCAATCCGCTTCAGTATAAAGCACTCCCTATAAAAAAAGACTGACGGAAAAGACAGCATAAGAAGGACAACCAGATAAAGAACATTAAAAAAAATGCAACAATAAATAAATGATATAAATAGCAACAATTAGGTGCCATTAAGGTGCCTGATGTGTGTTGTTAGAGTGGCACCTTGCGGATGTCGGCAGCAGCCTCCTCATCCAGGTTGTTGATGAGCTCTGCCAGCTCCAAGCTGTGAGACGTCAGTAAATTTTGCCAGCCGTGCAAATGCCGAGCTACATCAACTCTTCCCTCCAGACCCTTGCACAGGCCTGACAGATCCTTCTGCCTTTGTTTGTGGACGTGGAGCTGGGGAAGGGAGGTGAGAGGATTAAAATTAGTTTATATTTTGTGCTAGCAATCAAAATCGGATATGAGGTGACAGTATTTGAAATAAAAGTCTAAACATGCACAACTTCTCACCATGTCAGAGATGAGCTCCCGTCTCTTCTTAATCAATCCACAGCGCATGGCTCTCTTCTCTTGGCTCAATGCCTCATCCAGTCTCTGCCTCACCATCACCAACTCCTTCTGGGCCGTCTCCTGCAGCTGGTCTATCTGCTCCACAGGCACAAAGCACCCTCTGGTGGAGACAGGAAAGCATGATGGTTTGTTCAAAGTGCCCTTCCTGGTTAAATCAGTCACTAAACTGAAGTTGATTTAATGATCTTCATAAAATGATGGATTATTTTTATATTTATTTTCTTTGTAAAACATGAAATTTTATATTTATATTTGTGGATTTTAAATAGTTGCAGATCTGTATTTTCTTTCTACTTTCTATTGAAGCTTAGTGTAATGTTAGACAGGTGACAGGTGGCTACAACAGGTACCAACCTCCTGAGATGAGAGAACCAATTGTCCAAATTGTTTGACGCACTGGAGAATGTGTCAGAAATCAAGCTGTTGAGACTGTGAAGGCTGTGGACCAAGAACTTTCTCTGTGCATGGCGTTCAGCTAGCACATAGCGCTGGTTGGCAAGGACAACATCCAACACTTCATCCAGTTGATCCTGGATGGAAAAGATTGTTTCATGTAGTAATTATCACAAATAGAAAGACAAAAAAATAAAACAATAAAATTTCAGCAGCTCACTTGAGAGGAAAAGTAATCATGCTGAAGACTCTTGGCTGTTCTCGTCTCAAGCTCGCCCATCCTGATGGCCTCCTCCAGTTCTTCAGAGAAAATTTTGTGTAATTCCACCCGTCGCCACTCGATGATCTGCCTCTGGACCTTTGCTGAGGCTTCTTCGTGTCGCACCAACAAGATGCGCTGGAGATTACTCTGACTCAACTTGTGCAACTTCTCCAGGAGGACACTGCAGTGGAGGAGCTCCGGGTAACATTACAAAATGATGTTTAGAGTCAAGTCAGATCTCAATCTGTTATTTCTCAAGAAGGTTAATTGTCTCTAAATTAACATTTTATTTTAAAAGTAAATGCATATTTTTGTCCTTGCTTTAAAAGGTTATATCTTGCTGTTTTTGTAAGGAAAAAACAGTTTAAAAAAAGACAAATGTATTATTACCTGTTGGTCTGAATGCTGACACAGAATCTCTGCCTGAGCCTTCTCAGCAGCTTCTCTGCGGTGCTCTGCTTCCATTTCTTCCCGGGTTTCCATATTACATCGGCCAGCGAGAGCAGCCATGCGGGCTCCACGCTCCTCTTTCAACCGACCCTCCATGCCCAGCAGCTGTCCATGGAGCACGCTGAGCAGCCTCTGCTGGGCCTGGGTGCTGTTCTGGCCCTGGTTCTGCAAACCTCCCAGCAGTGAGGACATCACGTCCTTGTAGATCTGAATCCGGGTGGCCTCCAAGTTGTTGGTAGCACGCAGCAGCGTAGACATTTCAAGGCTTACGGGGACAAAATATAGGAGTTTTTGTTGAGATATCTGCAAAAGGGCTAAAAATCCTAGTGTCTCTGGGGATATGACAGACCTTAATTGCTCAAAACTGTCTTAACTGCCTGATGAAAGTCTTGCATTGGACCATCACAGAAATCACAACAATTGAGTGTGCTTGATTTTCTTTATTTCTTTCTACTCGTCCTTATGCTGCAGACTCAACATATAAATATGTAAATAAATCCTCTGTCCTAGTAAAAAAAAATATCACTACTCTCATGGAATTAGGCATCATAACTACTGATTTGTGAGAAACCACAACTCAGTGGTAAACAACATCACACATCGCATGAACCAGTAAAACTGAATGTGGAAGTCCATGGATAAAAGAAGACTGCTAACAACTGTTTAACATGTTACATTTATATATCATGATTATATACCTTACTGATATTTTTTTTCATGAGTAGAAAGTATAAGTTGATCATTTGTTCCTATAATACATTTTTTTTCTTATTCAAGGATGTCAAGCCTTTCGGAGAGATATTTAATTCTCGCTGACTTTTGTACTCACTTCTCCAAGGCCTGGTACATGTTCTGGGGATCCTCCAGCACCATGGTGTCCACCATCTTGTCCTCAAATGTTGCCTCATCTTTTACCGTTTCACTGAGTATGCAGTCTGCATACTCTGGGTCCGATTCACCTCTCTTTCTCTAGAGCAAGGAAATGTAAGCATGGTGTAATAACATGAAACAAATTCTTCTTAGAAAAAACAACAATCTCATAACATGTACACATTTTTTATACCAGGAAGAATTAACAGAAGAGTTAGTTTCTAATAATATTTGTTTCTATGTATTTACTGAGAGCAAAACTCATAGATTATTAAGATTTGTGATACCCTTTGCTGAAGAAGGCTGGTTCTGGGGCCGATTAGGTTCATTGCCAAAAAGCCCTGTGACAACAGCAGCAGCGTGACGAGGAACCCCACAATAAATCCAGCAAAATGGACCCCATGGTTAGGATAAATCTAAAACAGTGAGCAACAACATCAGACTTCTGGAAAACAGCACAAAAACAAATTTGCAAGGCAAGAGGCTGTTGGTGATGTTTTCACTTAAGGAAATGTTCGCTGCATACCTTATCGGTGGAATTCACCCTCAGGGTTAAATTAGCTGTTAATGGACCAAACATGCTGACATCATTCTGTGGGGTCCAAACAACAATACTCAAGTTTATTTTACTGCAAATGCTGAAATAGTGATATTAATGATAGATGGATCTTTTAGGTTCTCACAGTTGCAATTTTGCAAGTCAAAAAGCTCAAACATGAGGCAGCAGTAAAAACAAAAATACCTGTGAGGCATTAGAGAAGGTGAGAAAGGCTGGAAGGTCCAGGACTTCACTCTTATGACTCTTTATGTGAGCGGTATAATTGACAATAACCTGAGATCCAGCTAAAATAGTAAAGTCAATATTGTGTTATCTGTTGTGGATTTGGCATGTGGAAACCCTGACATAGAATCATTTAAAATATTTTGACTCCCATACTTACCAGAGAGTGAATCAATAGTAAAAGTCTGGAAGCCTGTTTCCACCACCCTGCCTTCAGTTTTTAGTGGAACCATTCCAGAGATGGAGTCACGGATTGCCACCTGGGACAGGTTAGTGCCGCGACCACCCACTGGGCCCACGTTGTGAATGAACAGGATGAATGTCAGTTCGGGGGGATTAGTGTCAAACTTCACCTGCAAGCATATTGTTGAAAGGAGAATGTAACGTCTGTTTGATCACATAAATACTCACACGCAACTTAAAACCGGTGTGGAAAAATATGTTAGAATTACTGTACTGGTAAATGTGCATAGCAGTAGTGTTATAATTATAATGATGATAAATACAAAAGAAAGAAAAATAATAAAATAGTGATGTCATGGCAATACTTAACCCTGTATATGACGATATTGTATTAATATTTCATTACAGATGCCAAGGCATGGTCATCTCATCATTAGTCGTCACATTGGTCTTTCCTGGGCTTGCGCTAGCCGATCGCCACATATGCGAAGTAAATTCCAGAGGGGCTACAAGGTTTTTAGCCTGTGTAGCCACTGTGGCATTTTTATTTTTAGTAAAAAGGGTAAAACTTACAACTTTTTTGGACTTGCGAAAATCCCCAAGCGATAACATAAGAAAACAAACGGTTTTCTTTCGCTAGGCGGCGCGCATGCCGACAGAAATAGCCGAAGTGACCTGAACACTCCCGATCACTAAATATGCCTCGGGTCATGACCTCCTCTCGTCCAATGAAAAAAAAAAGGATTCTATTTTTACAAGCTAAACCCGCAAATTGGTGTACGACAAGGCGAGGACGATCGATCGAAAGAAAATGAGAATAGAGTTTTTTATAGTAGATTTTGTGTTAAAATTCTAATTGTCAACAAATGGTGAATGCTGAGAGGGGGTAGTCGTGGTGACAGACTGATCAGAAGTTAAATGAAAGATATTATCAATACTTTTTTGTAGTCTTAGACTTTTGATCCCTATGACCAGCAGGAATAACCAGCGATGCATGTAAATGTGTATGCATGTAAATGTGTCTAAGTCAAAGTTAAAATGTCTTCTAGTCCAAGTAAAACTTACAAGTAAACATTGAGTGATATTTTGAATGACTGTATCTTCACATAGTGAATGCAAGTTTTCAATTATTGAATCTCACATTTATACCTGCATAAAGTAGGATAGAAATTAAGATATATAAGCTTGAACTGTTGACTTTAGTGTATTTTTGTAGGTAGAATGCACCAGAATGCAGGAAAACAACCCCATTTTCTAAAAAATTTAGAATGTGTCTTGGACACAGAATGTGGCTTTTTATGGCTTACTCAATTCTTTTACACTGAGCCACAGTGGCATAGTCATACTACCTCCTAGTGCAAGCCCAGTCTCGTACACTAACTGTTACAGACTCTCTATCCCTACAGCAAAATGTTGGACTTATTTGCCTAAAGACTTGCATGAAGGAAACACTTATAAATCAATTTAATGTCTTAATAATAGCAAAGCCTTTTACATTTTCTGTAAATATTGATAATGTAATTGTCAATTAGCTTGGCCACACAAATCATGTACTGTACTGAGAATCTAATAGTGTGACTGTCCTACTGCACAAACAAAAATGACTGTATTCCTGTTGAGGTACCTGTGCACACTTGTGAAACTTGACTCCAAAAGCAGACAGAGGTGCCACACTCTGAACCTGCAGAATCATTCAGCAAAAGTGAAATGAGTTTCCTTTTACATGACATTCCATGAATCCAGTTGATAATGCATGAAAATAAAAAAATAAAAAACTGAAATGTACTAAATGCTTACAACAGCGTAGGACACCACAAGATACACACCTGAGGCAGAGAGTGACCTTGGTTGTATCTGGTCAGCGTGCTTCTGTGGCTCCGGAGGTGCAAGATGTTCGTCATGTAAGTAAAAGATGAGTGAAGGGAGTGTCCCAAGAGCCCAGGAGCCGCTGAGGATGACAGCAGGCCCTCTGCAGACAACAACATGGGCTCCTTGATTTCTATTATCCCTGTCAGTTTGTATAGTGTTTCAAAGACATGAAAAAAGCACTGTCATATTCGCTGAACTATTGATGTAGAAAATAAAGAACAAACCATCCATCTGAAGTCTTTTCAACTCTGCTAATTTCCTGCCATGGTTCTGTTGGATCAGAGACATACTGGAGAAGTTCTGAAAATGAAATAAGATCCCCAATTTTAGATATTGTACTGAAGTTTATCAGCAAAATCTGCCTTTACACAGGCGGTCTAAAGAAGGTCCAGACCTGTAAATCAAATATATTGGCTCCTTAAATAACATTAAGGGATAAAGAAATTCACGTCGGATATCATTGAGATGTGAATAAGGTGCTAAACCTTCCCTTAAGAGAGATCAGGGATTTATCACCTCTGGATAGGTTCTCAGATCAAGGTAAACCAAGAAGAGAGCCAAAAAAATAAAAATAAAAATAAAAATTAAATCAATTAAACTTGATCAAGGATTTAAGTTACACCAATGCTGAATGGGTGAATTGATACTACAGTAAGACCTCCTACCTGCAGGTAACCAGTGGATTGAAGGGCCGGTGGATTCGTACAGAATGATGAATCCTGAGGTGTCCCGTCATCACAATGATGACCATGACTGGATTCCACTTCGCCGGTAGGACGAGTCTCTTTTGTTATATTGCGACAACAAGGGAAATACAATAAAGGTGACACCGAAGTCAAAAAACGTAGGAAAAATGACCATATCGTGACCGTCCTCGTGAATAAGTGTACCACAAGCATCCGTAAGCTAGCGTGCCACACCTACCGAGAAAAGCCGCTAGCTAAATGCCTGCATTGCCCCTCGGTTGTGTCACCGTTAAAACCAGTGATAAAAAGTTTCTCTACACATTTTTCGAGATAAATACACATTGCACCCACTTTTCTGACGTACAAGAACATCTAACTGGTATTCCGATATATTAGGAGAAAACTCTGGATGTCTTTTGAAAGCTCTTTTAAGGAACACAGTCCACAGTCACCATTACAGCAAAGTTGTACAGCACAACTTTGGAAACAAATTTTGGATGGAATAGGTAATTCGTTAAGCATATGCAGTACCCATATCTATCTCCGGTTTTAGTTTCCAAAATAAAACAATGTACCGGATTTAGTAGGATTATAAGTGCTGCCGACATAAACACAATGATTATAAACGGTTAAAATACGTCGCATATTATTATTAATTCTTCCCAATGTACTGTATTTACCGAGAAAAAAGTCAATTAACACGGCTACATAATACTGTGCTTTAACATTGAAGGTAATTAACACTGGTTTCCGGTCTAATTGTAGCTAACACAACTGCATGACGGCACTCTGTCCTAGTAAAATCCGATCGCCATTGGCTAAGTATAAATGAACGCAGTTTGTGGAATTGTAACAAATATCACTGTCAAGACAAAGATGTCATTGATTTCTAACGTTTGAAAAAAGTTTTTTAAAAAATTAAGGAAGGAAACAGCCGCCAGAAGTTACTGTCTTCAAGAGGATAAGTTTTCTTAAAGTTCGCTAACATAGCCGGACTCCACCACAAAATGCAAACATCTTTAAAGCTAACTTTAAAGTTAACCTACACTTCGATGAGAAACGACTGAGCAGGAACTGATGTCGGACTGCGGCACCGACGTGTTTGTAACTTTCGCCGAGTCGCTGCACGTCTACACTGGACTGTTAACTGTGGCCACAGTGTGTGGAGGGCTTTCGGGAATATTAGCCGGTGCTCTTTTGTACGTCTTCTGCCTGAAACCTTTGCTGTTGACGAGACAAGTAAGTATTTAAATCGACTCAGTGCTGTAATCTCATTTCATCCAGATTTTTCTTCCACATTAATGTATATTCTCCTGTATCATCCCTAAAGAGTTACAATTCAAGGCGGCTGTTGGAACCTGATCATGGGGAACCACACAACAACCAAAGTGACTGCACCAGCAACAACAAAAGAGAGCCTACAAGTGGAACAAATAAGGATAAAGTATTATTCTCTTAAGCTCCATACATTAGGTCTACATGTTGTTTCAGACTTGTTGTACATTTACACTGCTGGGTGTCACACTCACATGAAATCCACACACGACAAATACATTGACATCCATACTAAACTGATTCTCTTTTCAGGATCTGTCCTTTTTTCCATGCGTTTTGCTTGACTTCCTGCTAACCCATTCAGTGTGTTCACCCTTAGGAGAAAAAGCAGCCACCCATGAACAGTGATGTAGCAGCATTTGCATCTAGAGCAAAGGTGGTTTATCCCATCAACCAAAAATACAGAGTAAGTCTGTCGTACATGTACAATATGACAACATCATAATGAAAAATATTCTACTAAATTTGCAATGTAATGGATTTTACAAAACTACTGATAACAGCTTGGAATACTTTGAGCAGGGCGGTATTTATGTTTACATACAGCATCTATGATACACACAGTGGTTTTTGATATTAATGGTACCTTTTCGTATATCTATCAGCCTTTAGCAGATGGAGCATCCAATCCATCACTACACGAGCACTCCAAGCTGCCAGCAGTGCCTAATGATGAATCGTCCTCCCCAACCGATGGAGAGTCTCTGAGCCAAGAGCAGGACAATGATGACAGCAGTCAGTTTATCTCCTCCTCGCTGGTCCCTAAGAGCTTGCAGAACCAGAGCTTTATCAGGGTCTCTCACTACCCTCTCACACTGACACAGCCAGGGTAGGAGGCAGTGGTCTCCAAACATTAACCACATAATAAGAAGGTACAAACATGACCTTGCTGAAAGTGACATTACCCTTGCTATTACTGTAGGTTTGAAGGCAGGATCAGCCTTCACTGTTTGGCTCTGCAGGAGATACAACAACATTCCTCCCAGCTCCAGGAAGAAAAAAGCCTGGTTAGTTTTCATTAAAAGGGTTGTCAAGTGTATTTTTTTGAAGTGTGTGAAATTTAAATCGTTGTTTAATTGTCCCTCATTCCTGTTTTCTTAACAGTTATTTCTTAAAATGGTGAAAATAATATTCAACAGCCGTTTTCCAAAAGACAAAAATGATGCTGACTACTCCAAGAATATTCTTCATATGCAAGAAAAGGTAATACAGGATGTCTCATATACAAATTACTTTTTGTTTTTGTTTTGTTGTTGTCACCTTTTTTTTTTCAATTAAAAAAAAAATTCTAATAAGGTAATTAAGGTAGGATGTGCATATTACACTCTGTGGTGGAAATTCAGTTAACATAGCAGTACAAGAGTTGAGGTAGCACAAAAATGTACTACAGAATAAAATAAAATAGAATCTGATCAAAAATAGATTACATTAAGTAGAATCAAAATATTGTCTGCAATAAAGTGGGTGACAAATATCGGTGTGTATCGACTTGTACAATATATATATTACTTGTGTATTGGGCACAATAAGATAGTATTGCTCATGATAAACTTGACTTTTGAAGGTATTTTTTTGTACAGATATTCATAATATCGTTGTGTTTTCTGTGTGTTTTACATGGAAACATTTTAGACCGCATTGAAGACTTTGTGGTGTCATTTCAGGAAGTGAATGAACTGAAAAAACAATTAACACCACTCCAGACTGCAAGTGAGAAAAATGATGATTCTTGCACTTTGGAGGAGATAGAGAGAGCACAGAAAGATCTTCTTGAACGTGGTCTTCTAGTGGTAAAATCAAATTTTAAAGAATGAAAGATCATACTATTTAACTTTTATAAAATTTTATTCAGCAATTATAACACTTTTATGTACGTATATATCCTACTCATTTTTAAAGGAAAACCGATGTGCATGTTTCTTTGCAGTCTAGGTTTTTTGGCAAACAGGTGGAGGACTTTTGTCAAGAATTGATGAAGACCAGCATTTTCTCTCCAGAAGATGCCCAGGATATGATATTATCCTTGATACAGGCTCTTCTATCAGTGGAGAATCACCTGATGAACACACAAGAAGCTCATCTGAAGGTAAAGTGCTAGTAATTGTCTGTTGTGATGCTATTCATTGAACGTAACATCCCTCACATCACGCAGAATTTAATTACAGAAAAAGAAAAAAAGTTGAATGTGTTTATCATTTTCTTCTTCTTTCAGAGGATCCAGCAGAAGTTGTTGTGGTGGGAGGAGCTGACTGGCCTTCTTCAGTCACAGCCTGCTTTACTGAAGCAGGAATTGTCTCTGCGGCAGGCCTTGGTGGCAACAACCCTGGAACAGCTGACTAGTGACGATGTCTTGACCTTCGGCCACATGGAGAAGATACTCTCAGATGTTCAGGCTTCTCTGACAGAAGGCCTTCAGCAATGCACTGAGGGTAAGACATGTAAAAAGGGAATGTTCTGTAAGGGAATGATCTATAAGGTGCATATATAGATTTTATGTTTTATCATACCTATTGTTTTAATGTAAGCTAAGTGATTGATGAGATGAAACAAAAAATGTATGTCAACGCACAGTCGCTCGAATGTGTGTGCCAATTTCTGCTATCACATTAAATTTGTTTCAGGTGGCAGGTAGCAGTGGACCATATCTAGCCTACTTTTCAGACTTAAATGATGTACCCTCTCAAAATAGGCCATTTTCTCTGAATCGTCTTTTGGTTCATTAAACAAGGTCAGGTTCTTCCAGGACAGCTCAGAATATCATGCTCATTATATGCACTGCGTTAGTGTACTGTTTAATCTGAATATATTGTCACAACCACTAATTTATTAAAAGAACCCTTTCTATTAATGCCATACACATGGATGTCATTCAGAGTAATTTATCCAGAAGGTCCTCGGTCTTGTTCCAGAGTGTAGGAGGAAGACGAAGGAGCTGATAAATGACAAGTGTAGCAGAATGGGGTCCAAGTGGAAGAAGCTTTTGAGGAGCCAGACCAAAGAAAGAAACCACACCTTGGAGCCCAGACAGACGTTCAGTGAGCTGCAGCAGCTGACCAAGGTTTTAACATGTTGCCTTCCCTAAGTTCAATATGTTGGAAAGGGATTGTTAAGTGATTAATAGTCCAAGTATTCCTGATTAATAATTGTCAAGATTGGTTTTTAGGTCTCTTATGTTAGCTTTACTGTTTGATTACACAATACAGCACGCAATCGTTACTCGCGGTTAATGTGTTCCAGGAACCACACGCGAATAACAAATTCCGCGATATAGCAACAAACTATCTTATTATTTGCTTTAATTTAAATGTTTATAAACCCTCCCCATACTGATATCATACCACTTTCTATCTGTATTACCTTTTCCTACACTCTTATCGACTGTTTAAAGCACTTTTGTGTCTCGCGGAAGTCCAAGACTCACGGAAAGTAGCGCACTTCCGGATTCCGTCAGCCAATACAATGCGCATATGGTATCACATGACTGCCTACCAAAAATCCGCGATGAGGTGAAGTCGGGAGCGTTGATGCGCGAATGCGCGAGGGTGCACTGCATATGTAGGAAAAAACACATTAAAACGCTAACTAGTATTCACCCATTCATACGAACATTCATGCAGTGGTGGTAAAGGCTACATGCTCATTGGGAGCATTAAACACCTATGTACAAATGAAATGGCCATTGGGAGTAAATTGGGGTTCAGTCAGGACACTGACATGATCGACCTTGAGATAAGGGGATGACCTCTCTGACTGTAAGCCACAGCCCCCCCCCCCCAAAAAAAATATTAGGAAACTGTAAATGTAAGTCTGCTCTTACATCTTTCCACCAGGTCTACCAGGAGCTGCTGTTAAAAAATGCACAGCAGAATTCGGATTTTGAGCTGCAGCAGGACAGCAGAGTAGCTGAAGCCCTTTGTGACCACTGGAAGGTAAATGATGGAATTATTGATATTTTTATTTATGGGGCTGATTCATCACAATTTTTCATACATGTATCTTATCCTCAGAAACTCCGTACGTACTGGTCAAAGAAGCTAGGAGACTTATCCAAAGACATCTTTCTCACCGCTGTCCCTGCTGTGTCAACACTCTCAGCTCAACGCTGTGAGGAACTGTGGTTGGATCTGGAGCAGAAGCTGATCACACAGCTACAAGAGGCCGAGTGTACTGCTAAGCTGCAGCTGGAGGACATGAAGACTCAACTACATCAAGATGGAATGGTGGAAACCATCTTGTGGTTCATCAGTAGCTGCTTCATCTTCATTTTCAACCCTTGTTTTATTTAATATTTGTCTAAGATCAATATTTACGTGAAGCACTTTCATTATACTGACGACAGCTTGTTCATTGTTGTTTTGAATTCGTTTCTTCTTTCTGTAGTCTTGCAGTGAGGAGATGGCTCTGGTGCAAGCCTGCCTCAAACATCTGTGTGAACAACAAATGAAGATCCTCCACACCATGGTGGCCAGACAGAGTTGCACACTTAGCAGGTGAGTCTGGAAGATTTCTGGCTGCTATGGCACGTTTTGTATGAAAGGAAACAACACAACCACAGCATATTCATTTCTGCATAATCATTGATTTGAATTAGTTATTCAGAAGTAATGCAGTACGGTCTTCTTTTCAGCCAAGTGGGGAGGTTGATACAGAAAAAGCACGAGCATGTTATGGCAGCGGTGCAGCGGCACTTTGTGGTCAGACGCTTCTGTCTGTACAGGCTGAAAGAGATGAGGCTGTCAAAGCTGAAGACTCTCTCTCAGACGGATTTTAGAGCCTTGCTCATTGAAGATCCCAGTAAAAGCCCCGTCAATGCAACTCTCAAGGTTGGAAAGAGGCACTCTTTTATTAGTGCCTTCCTTTAAGCACCTCACAACATTTGCAAACTACTGTAAAATGGTTCCCATCGTAATCAGAATTTAAGTTGCTGAATTTCACTGCAGATTGAACACTTTCGTTGTCCCATGCCAATCACAGAATAGCAATGTCAGCCTTGCAGAGATGCATCTAGGACCAGAAAGCCAGCTGGTGGGCCACAGCTTCCAGCAGGAGTTCCTGTCTGAACTTGAAACAGGGGTGGAGCTTCTTCAGAGCCATGCTCAGGTGGTGCTGGGTAATGCTCTCAGCCAGGCCATCCAGCAGAAGATGGAAACCCTACAAACTGACTCAAAAGTCACTCCCAAAATAGACAACGGCCTGAAGGTAGGGTTTAGGTAATTTCTGTTTCAGGTTGATTTTATTAATGTCTGTAATCTCTTTCTGCTACTTTCAGTATGATTGTTTGGTTCTTTACGCCAACTGTTTTGTAATTAGTGCCACCTGACAGAGGCTGCCTCAGAAAGTGTGTACTTGACCAAAGATTCTCTCACCACACTGGTCCAAAGCTACTATTCTCAACTGCAAAACATTATAGGAAAGTTACAACACCATCAATCAGATATGAACCAGGGTGAGATGATAATGACAACAATCACATTTTCACATCTGGATAAAGCTTTTTAGATGAATTAGCATGGCTCAATCAGTACTTGGACTTAATTTTTTTTCTTTCTTCCCCTCAGAGGAGATTGAAAAACGAGACGTCATCAGTCAGCTGAACAGATCCTTGCTGAGGGAGCTGACAAACTGGGGCAAGAAGCCCACTTCTGATGAGTTTCAACAGAGGTTCATGAACTACACTGCATCACTGAAACATGCACTTCCTTCCTTGTTGAATAAATAAAGTAAATAAATATAATTGAGGTTGTTTGTTTTATTGTACGTCAGGGTTGAACTTCTCAAAAGGAAGGTATTGGAGCAATGTGACCTGGAAACTGACATTATGTCTGAGAACCTGAGACAGAAGAAAGTAGCTCAGGATCAAATGGTAGAAAATATCAAATCACAGCTGCTGGTTAGTATGTTTTCTGTTTCCTATGCTTTTCTACTCAATCATATGTTTCTGTTTAGATTCTGCAGTTATTTTCTGAAAGTACTGTTTTTCTGTGCCCATTAGGAGGCAGAAGAAAGCTTTATCACTGAGCTAGCAGCCTTGGCCCGAGTTTCTCTCCACATTCCAGATTCTGGTTCTAGTGCTGACGAGGACAACAGAGGTACACCCCTTTGTCTCAGACAGTACAGTGCATATGTGTACAGGTAGTCCTCAACTTGCGAATATTCAGAGATATTGTACTGCAATTGTACCGAATATTGTACTGCAATTTTGCTTTCTTCCACAACCCCCACCGTGCATCTCCAACACTCAACTCCCTCTCTTGTTCTGGTTTGTTGTTGTCTCTGTGAGCATCTGAGCATGTCAGGCTTTGTACCTTGGATACTTTACTGTTTATCATGGATGATAAAGCTCAGGCTAGTGAAAATAGTGGTAATGGTAACAATCTCATTGATAATAACTTTGCCTCTGACAGACAATAATTCCCTCTTTCGCCTCCTCCTCTTCCTTCACTCCAAAAGTTAAACTATGAGCTACTTGCTAGAGTAAAATCAACAGCTGACTCTGGCTGTTGTCGGGTGTGCTTAACAACTTGTGAGTTTTGAATTTTCTTTTTGTTTTCTCTCAAGGATTAAATTATAAGGAGCAAAATCTTACTCTAGACCAGTGGTTCTTAACCTGGGTTTGATCGAACCCTAGGGGTTCGGTGAGTCGGTCTCAGGGGTTCGGCGGAGACGGTGGTCAAGACAAAACACCCGATACATCGTCAACACATTGTGTCGGGTGTTTTGTCTGGACCTCCGCCAAACATACTGGAATCACTGTGTACGTTTGACACATTGTGTCAATTCATGATGACACACACCCCTCAGCCATCACTGGCTGCAGGTGATCACGCTACACCGATTAGCCTACTTGTGCAACATAGGATTTTGCAGGCTCAGTAGTTGATTTATGCCTGTCGTGATGGTACGTCATCTGATTTCTTTCTTAATATTTGAATCCATAGTAACCACGTCGAACAAAAAAATTAAGTGGTTGGATGGATATGTGCAACATGGATTTACATGTATAACGGAACGTGATGGGAGTCAATGTCCTATCTGCATGATTTGCAATGTCAAGTTAAGCAATTCTAGTCTCGCACCGGCAAAAGTAAAGGACCACTTCATTAAGCTGCATGGAAAACAAAAGAAACAGACTTTGCTGTGAAAATGACATAAGAGTAGCACTTGTCAAGGTGAAGCCACGCATATCTGAACTGGTCTCTCAAAAGCAACAGCAAAAGTCACACTGGTTTGCAGGTAGATAATTTCATGTGAGTTCATGCACTGTCTTGGTTTTGTTCTTTGACAAAGGTGACATTAATGCGCAGTTCATTAAATGCACCAAAACATATACAAATTTATGTCTTAAATTTGAAAAAAAAAACAAAACAACATTTTTACTGCAGAAGGGTTCGATGAGTGAGCATATGAAACTGGTGGGGTTCGGTACCTCCAACAAGGTTAAGAGCCACTGCTCTAGACCAGCGGTTCCCAAACTTTTCAGGCCGCGCACCCACTTCTACCTCCCGACTTAGCTGACGCACCCCCAATGCCCGAAACATGAAAAAAAAAAGAAAGAAAAGGCGTAGTCTTTATAGCCATATAGGTATCAAGTTTAATGATATAGGCTCCTGTTAACACAGAATAGATTGTGCAATAATGGGCCTAATGATCTCTCACTTTAGAAACGGTGGGGAGAATAATATTAAAAATATAAAAATGACAATAATAATATTTTAAGTCAAAATGGTCGCCGAGCGAGCCGACTACAGATGAGTGATGAACAGAAGTTATTACTATGTAACAAATAGGCCTATTTAACAAACTGTAACAGTTATTAAATGGTCACAAATATGCTACTCCGCCACAAAGAATCAAATAACATAGGCCCAAGTTCAACATAATATTTTCTCTTTCGAGTACGAGTCTCATTGTGTTCTTTACCCCCTTCTCCCAATCAAGTGTCCGGGTGAGTTTTCTGTGTTCTGTGCTCCTCATTTTAAGTTTCCCCTGTCTTGTCATCATCACTGTCTTTTTCCTGCTCGATTTCTTCAGCCTGGTAGACTGCACAGCTCTCAGTTGTGGCCAATGTATCCTGTCCTATTTCATTTCTCCCAGATTTAATACCGGACAGACTGCCCGTTTTTAACCAGTTATGCATTTCGGCATATTATTGTTGTTGCTATCACAACAAACTAGCACATAGCTAGGAGAAAGCCAAGTGCATTTTGGGTATTTTTTTTTATTTAAAATTTTCCCAAAACGTGTTTTAATTGAAAATTACAAATGATTTCCGTGAATGAATTTAAATATTTAAACTGTTAATCCTCCATTAAAAAGTGTTTAAATTATTTATGTATTTCAAGGTGCTCAGCTGCCATTACACTTGTGCACCCCCCAGCGGCAGCTCGCGCACCACAGGGGGTGCGCGCACCACACTTTGGGAATCCCTGCTCTAGACTAACCTGAATTCAAAGCAATCGACTGATTTAGTTTACAGTGCATCAGGGCGTCTTTCATGTAAGTGTGGTGGAATACCTCAGTGGCTTATAACGTAGCTTAGCCTCTACACCCCAGAGGATAAAAGTTATTCAGCACAGGTAGAGATGTAAAAGTTACATTACAATACTGCAGTATTTCATTATTTGTGTTGTTTTTATGTGCTGTTGTTTTTTCTGGTAAGTATTAGGGAATAGTACTTCCATATTTTTATTAGTAATGACATTTAAATGACCTCAAATAGTGATTACAGGTATAGATTGAAATTTAATAAATAATGACTTTCATACAATTTGACTTATGAACAACCGCTTTGAACAAATTATGTTCGTATGTTGAGGAATACCTGTATTTGCTTCTCTCTCTTTCTGTCCTTCATGATATCGTATTTCCACAGGTAATGAAAATACAAATATAAAGGACCTGCTTTCACTGAACCCAGCGTTAGATCCAGCCTTGAATCCGTCTCTGACTCCAACCATTGTAACTCCAGTGGTGAAACCAAAACCCACAAAGAAAAGAGAACGAGAATCCCATCTAGACTGAAGTCTTAACACAGCAGTGTTTTCATCTTCAGAGGAGAAAGTTCTGTGGAGGGGTTTTTTTTTTACATTCACTGTCTTACATAGGATGTCTGTCATTCATGTGGCCCTGTGATGTCCTGACGACGCATCCGGGATGTAGCCCTCCCGCCACATGTAGGCTCCAGCAACACCTGTGACCCACCAGGTGGAAAAAGTGTCTGAAAACAAGACAATTACAGTCATCTCATCTTCAAGAAAATGAATGGATGTCTTACAAATGATGCCAGTTTTGTTTACAACAAAGTTCTGTAGCTTTAATCGCCATAAGCTAGAAGGATCTGCACTTCAGATTTTTGTACATAGTCCATTTACTCTGATTTTAAATGTTCCTAGTTTCGACTTTGCTGAAATGCTGAATAGTATTTTTTTTTTTTGTAAAGGCAATGCAGAACAATGTTGCAAAAAAGTTTGTTGTCTGTTTTATTTTGTATCAAAAAGTGCCATCTTCAGGTTTAATAGTAATACATTATTGCCTCAAAACTGCACCCTTATTTCTTTTGATGGAAGGGTTCATTCACTGCATTTCTCCCCAGTGATTCTTGAGTACACAGAGCGATGGATGTGCTGCTGAATTAGAGATGTCCACTCGTGATTGTTGCAGAGTGCCTACTACTCAGCGATGAAAGCCTTGCCCCTTTCTTGCTCTAATGGGGGTTTAAGTACAACCCTTTATGGATGATAATGCAGAGTAATGGTCAAAAGTCTGGGAGCACTGAAGTCTGGAAGACTGTTCAGTGTGTAGGCAGCAATCTAGCAGGCAATTTACCCCAGACCTTATAGTTTGCTGTCAATTTGGAGCCTCACCGGTATCAATTAGTGAACATCCATTTTTAATCTGCCCCTTTATTTGTACGCTCAACTTGCGCACATAACAAATCAATGCAATGTGGCACCCCGTGAAAATGCGCTCCTGGACCTGACCCGCTCCACACCGGAGCACCCTGCCAGGAGTGTGCGTCTGTTCTCGGACCCATCAATTAGGAATAACAGCACATTGTTGACTTCAATCTGCGGTGTTTGATTTGTGGAGAGGGAAACCGTTTGGACGTATTTTAAGGTCCCCGGGGGACAGCAGGGACTTGTGGGAAGATGACCTGATTTCTCTTCTCTTGCCTTTGCTCACGACGAGTCGCAGCTCCAAGCAGAAGCGCATGAAAGCAGGTTCCATTCAGAGCTGGCCTGGATCTATTTGGAGTATGGCCTCGTAGGTCGTCCCGACGCTAAACCTCGTTTGTAATATTTAACGGATGTAGACACGCCTGTAGTGTTCGTTCAGTTGATGGAGGTAAGTGGAAATTCTCCGCAACGTAACGTGTTCGCAGCAGCGGCTGATGACGTCCCGGCAGGTACGAGAATCAACATTTGCAGGAGAGATTGTTGCGACTGTTCTCAGGCCAATTCCTGTCCTGCCCTCCGTTTTTAAAGGTCAAAGTTACCAAAAGCATTTTACTATAGTAATCGAAATATTCCGACATTTGTCCTTCAGCTGTCAATAGAAGTACGACAGGAAATGTGTGGTAGAGATGTGAAGATACGCGCAGCATGACGCCGTCATCAGAGCAGATGATGGGTTATTTTAGGGCCAAAAATAAGGTCGCTTTCCTCATTCACTCTTACTCTGACGTTGTATCTAGGGGAACTTTTAATAATAATAATGATAATTATGATGATAGTATATATATATATATATATATATGCAATTATATCACTAACAATAAAATAGCAATCATCACTTTCCATATTATTACACTTAAAGTGAAAATACGTCATACAAGTAAATACAGAATAATATATTAATACAGTAGTAGTACAGTAGTAAATGAAAATATCTTGTTCCCCAGCTCTATTATTATACATCCCATGCTACATTATACTGTCTTCCAGACATGTATCATGCTGTATCATTATTATTATTTATTATTATTATTATTATTATTATTATTATTATTATTATTATTATTATTATTATATTTTATGACTGTCTTTTGACAGTTTGAATTACTTTACTGTGAAGGTGCCATACTGAATAACTCATTTCCCTTCTCAGGTGAGCAACATGGCTAACCTGCCCCAGGAGTACCCTGATGTACTTCTGGGGATCCTGGAGGAACTGGCTAATATGCGCCAAATACTAACCTTTCAGGACCTTTGTCGTGTGGTCAGCACCCGTTTTGACTTGGAGCACCTCATCGAGCTGAGAAGTTTACTGTTTGCTGCTGCCAGCCGGGACCCCTGTTTTCCAGCTACTCTGTTCAGAGACAGGGTTAATGCCCGAGGCCAGGGGCTCTCACCCATAGGTGTCGCTGCTGACATTGTGACTATATTTAATCTGATTCAGATGACGGGTGGGGCCACTGAAGACAGCCAGCCAATAAGAGCCCAGATTGTCCTCCCAGTGGACCAGTGCCCAGCCTCCAGTCTACTTGAAATCCACCAACCAAATATTAATGGTGGAGAAAGAGCACGTGCACACTCTGACTCCGCTGGTAGGCCTATCGACCAGCACTTGGTTTTACCGGCATCAAGTTACTCAGCCCGCAAACGAGCAAGTCTCCCCCCGGATCCAATCTCACTTGTGTCTTCTCCACCAATCAGGGCGAGGGCTGTGTCTTTTGACTTGCCTCACACAACACTTTTGTACCCTAGTGGTCAAATCCACAACGAAGACATGAAGAATATTTACTTGCCTTTGGAGACGGACAGCGAGTCTAGCGGAGATTCAGCGCCTATGGAAGTGTTTGAACCTGAAGAGGGATCAGCTGTTGACCAAAAAAGAAATGTGTTTAGGAAGGACTTCCATAATCAGCCTCCTCTCATACCCCAGGTGACTGTTAACAGTGAATCTCCCAGTCCTTCTACTGGGAAGAAAGGTTTTGACAATCGAAGCTTTGAAGCAATCCCAAATCCGTACCCGTCACCAACAATCCACCAATCGCCAGAACAGCGGACTAAACATGAAAGCCTTGATGACCTTCAGGACTCAACTTATTTTGGACCTGGGTCGGTTCCAGAATGGTCCCCCAAACATCTTAAACCTCCCAGGACCAATAATCCCATCTGGAATAAAAAGAGTCACAGTCTCGAGGACCGGATAAGCCAGGGCAGGATTGGATTGGGGATGGAGCCACAACAGGGACAACTTCCAAGAAGATCAACCCCTGCTATCAGCAATTTGGCTGAGTCCCCAGGAGGTGAGAGTGGAGATAGTGGTTTGCCAAGTGGAGGTGATTTGTTCAGGGCTCAGGGAACCCAGACAGACCCACCAGACCCCCGGCGACTCCGTAGCCTGGTCCATGCTGATCGCTTCTCCTTTATGACCTCATTAGATGATCCAGAGTTTTGTGAGGATGATATCAGTGCCATCTTTCGTTTCTTAGATGACATAAGCATGTGTGGCTCTACTGGAGTCTTGCACTCTGGTGATGGATCAGGGGCCATTAACCAGGACACCCCAGAGGCCAGACGTGGTCGCCTAGGCCAACTCCAAAGACTTTTTCACTCTCTGGAAAGCAGCGATGATGGGCTTAAAGCCAGCGTCTGTAAGTTGCTGCTTCGTATGAGCCAGATAGAAAGACAGTTGGAATCACTGAATGATGTGAAGGCTGAGATTTCACAGGTTCTGTCTGCTCTCCAGCGACTTGATGAAAAGATCCAGCAGCCTATCAGTAGTGGTGGACAAGTTATGAGCGGGCGATGGTTGGAACCTCTCAGTGGTGTCTCCTCCTTTATGAGCCACCCTTTAACTCCATCTGAGTCATCAGAACCACAGCCTCTATCCGCATCTGGACGTTTGTTCCCAGGAACCAGCACCAGTAGCTTGGACTGGAGTCGATGGAATACTCCCGGAGAGAAGACAGAGAGCAGCAAAAGTCAGGCTGATTCAAAGGGAAAAAAAGAGGTAAAGAAGGATGCATCATCTCGTCGTGCATCGAAAGCCCAGACAGAAGAGAAAAATGTTTCTGATGCTAAACTGCTGAATGTCTCTAACTCTGCAAGAGACTGGACAGTGTCTTTTTCAAAAAGTAAAGATGGTAAAGCTTCGCATGGACAGGTAAAGAATTTCTAATGTATGCCTTTTGTCTATATTTTAGTATCATACATCAGAGCGTACAAACATCATCTACAGGTCTTTTAACCTTGGTCTGCAGCTGACCCTGTAGCAGGGCAGAGTCACTTTGTTGGGTAATAATTTGGTCCTCTGCAGTCAAAATCAAGTACATATTCAGTGGTGGCATTTAAACTAATATTGCCAACTTTGCCTTGATGAGATTTTTTGAAGGATATGAGATGAATGTATTTATAGTATCTAAAATTGATTTTTTTCCCAATTTTCCTTCTAGGCAGATCAGTCAGGCAGCACAGCTAACTTGATCTCCCAAAAGTCCTCCAACCTTGTAGAGCAGGTCTTTAACTCATCCCTGTTCCGCCACAAAGACAGTAGTGTGGCCAGTGGTCTCACTTCAGGGAAGATCCTGGACCCCAGACTAACTGAGGGGCGAGGAAGACCTATCTGGACTGTAGATGACAGAGAGGCACGGGTCACACCTTTGGATTTACAGGTAAGAATTAATATACAGTAGTTATAATTATAGTACAGATATGTAATTTAGATAGGGATTTCTATTAAATGTATGTGAGTTTATATCTGCTCTAAAATGAAACCATGCTGATCAGGCACAGGATTCCCTGAACCCTAATAACATGGAGTTCTGGATGGATGATATCTATAGTCCAGGCTATGATGCTCTACTGAGGCGGAAAGAGGCCGATCTCCGCCGGGCAAAGATCTGCAAACTGCTTGCACTCATTGTCACTGCAGTGGCAATCATTCTCATCATTGTCATTCCTGTTTGCACCATGGGGTCATGAAGACACAACCTGAATGCCAATTTTGTTGCCTGTTGTCACTTTATTTGTGTGCAACAACTTGCACACCATTATGGAGGAGATTAGTAGAAGAATGAGTGACACAAGAACCCTAAAGCTTGACCAGTGATCGTTTAACATGCGGCAGCTCCCTACACTCCTCTGCATGCAGAACTGTTATTTATAATCTCATAAAAGCCGGAGGATTTTAACAGTGGGTTCCTACAAAATCACTCCCCTGAGCAAGTGTAATAAATTGTAAGTAATCTCTTATGCCAAGTCTTTTTTCCTGTTTCTATTGTGATTTTTTTCCTTTTTACATAATTTCACAGTGGCTGTTAAAGAAAATTGTTAAAAATGGAAATTCAAAATGATTTTAAAACAAGTGTGCTTTTGCAAAAATGTTAGTTTATGTGCTTATTTTCCTGCTCTTTTCTGAGGAACTACACTGTTAGATTACATTATGAATCAGTATAAGCCTGGAGTGCTGCCTGACTTCATCTTACTGTTCCCTTGAGAATGCTACAGGGTTTATTTCATCTACCTGTCTGTGTAGGATAATAGTTTTATATGAGATTGTTATGGTTTATCAATGACTATGGATTGTGTGGACAGGAGCAGCACTTTTATATCCTTTCATCTTGATCTTCATGTTTTTCCTTTAAGCAACACGATCCACTGCTGAAACAAACACAGATCAATAAAATGAATATTTTTATAGATTTCCCACCCATTTTTGAAAGGTGAGCAAATAATTTGTCTAATCCACTCCTAAGTGTGTTTCAGTTTGAGTGTTTACCAAGTGTCAGGTTTCCAAAATAAAAATCCTGCTGTTGTTGAAGCAGTAAAGGAAAGTGGGAAACATTTCCAGTAAACACTCTCTGAGAGGAATATACCACTTGTAATTCAATTGACAAGATGCCTGGAGTGCGTCTAAGTGCATTATCCTCTCTCGATACTCAATTGGCCAGTGCTTGACCACATTCCTGTAGACTCATTCAGCACCAACAGATATATTTGGTATTTTTACACAAATGTGAGATATAGTTTCGCCAACGGTGCGACATTTCATTTTGTGAAACATCCTGCTAACTCAGGAGACATTATATTTCAATCACATTTTCCCACAGAACTGTTAAGTTTTTAATGGGTTTAACAAAAAACTCACTTTTGTAATGAAAAAAAAATTCTAAAAGAGAAAAACTTCTATGAAACTTTTAATGGTAACAGAGAAGTTGATTTAACTCGCACAGCAAGGCTGTAATCCAGTTTACAATACGTCTGACAGGTCAAAATAAGAGGTCAACATTACAATATACAGTATAACTTTAATAAAAGATATACAGTACACTCTTTTTCATTCATGGGATACACACCAATATAGGTAGAACCTAGAGATGAGCGAGTACACCACTATCTGTATCTGTATCTGTAGCTGTTCAACCATCTAAATTATATGTATACGTAGCTGTACTCGGAATGGGTGGGGCTTAAATTGGTACATTAAGTCTGAAATTGATATGGATTGATCAGAAATTGCTATATTTATTGTTTATTTATTTAGTATAATTATTTCATACAATTATTTTGTGTAGAGAGATGTTGATTATCAATTTATGAAAAAAAGGTTGTTATTGTCTGTTGATGTCTGCATTTTACATAAAACCACTGTGGATGATTATTAGACTAAAGCTGTCCTGGCGTCATTAACGATTATCGAGCAAATGAAGGCCGGTCTGTGAAAATATTGTCTTAGGTGAAACCGGTCCGTGGTGCAAAAAAGGTTGGGGACCGCTGCTTGTGAGGATTTTGCTTCAGTACAAGCACGACTTTTGACGAGTTTTACCTGTATCTTGCTCGTACTGGTCAAAAATGCTTTATCCGTACCGGATACTTGTCTGAAACGAGTACTCGGCTCAACCCTAGTAGAAACTATATCAAATTCTTATTTTCCTTTTCTGCATCCTGACCTTTAACCATTACTTTGCTTTGTGAGCACAAATACACACAGGATGTATACAAGGTGCGTTCTGCCTCAATGCATCCTCTTAAGTAGATGTACATCTGCCAAGTGTTCCCCATGAGGCTGTTTGTGGATCCATTACCCTTCCAATGGTGCCAGTGAAGAGGGCTAACCTTGTAGTCAGCACAATCTGCAGGTTGCGTCCTCTTAAACCTGGGTGCATTAGAGCATCCTGATCACTTGTTCATTCCTGGATGCACTTATAATATTTGGAATGTCTTGTTGTTGTATCCATACACCTTTTAGATGGACAGTCACATTTCTGTAAAGATGTTATTCAGGCAAACACTGTCTCAAAACTGCTTGTGAAGAAAATACAGTATATGCAGGACTTGTGAAACAACTTACTGGTATAGAATGCTTTATGATTGTATGGGTGCATGTTGACTCATGCTGCCTGTCTTAATAAAATCAGCAAAAGTGGTAATGTGCCTTTTACAACATTGTCTTATCTGACAAACAATAAATTCTGACATTTCTTGTCCTGTTATAATCACATTTAAGAAACAAAATGATGACTAGAAATGCAAATGCTATATTTCCATTTTAATGATGTACTTGGTTGACACTGATAATAGTTAGCGGTAATATCCATTCAGTTTAACAGTAACATACAGTGACTGTTGTAAAAAGAGAATTCTGGCAATTACCTGCACAGATGAATAATTGATAAAGATGATGAGTGTATACTGACTGACAGATTCTATTAATCTCTTCTAATCTCAAATGGACATGTGATATTGAGAACACACACAGGCAGACACATTTAATCTGAAAATCTTAGTATATTATATGCACATACATGTAAATTGTTTGCAAATTGTTTGTTTGACTCTACAGCATTATTTCATACATCGTGTGTAGGGGTTCACAGATAATTGGTACACCAAACAAAATGGTCCTTTATACTTATTGTAGAAAAATGGTTTGTATCTCAAATATGTTAAAATGAAAAATGGGATTGGTTTGTCTAATTTTTATCATCAATTTTTATATATGATTCAAAAACCCTTATATAAAATGAGCTCATCTTTCAATACAGTTGATCAAATGTGCTTGGTTGTTTAAGTAATAAAAAGCTGAACAGCTTTTCTTTAAAGTTGTGGCTGAACTTCCACTCCCTGATCCTCACCCAAGACCCCCGCGACTGGTCTTGGAGCTCAGGCGTCCTCAGGTGCAGGGTGTTACGGACCCTCTCCAGTTTCCCTATCAGGCTCAGGTTGGGCTAACAAGGCCTCTCTGTATCTCTTCCATCGTCCGCTCTCCTTCCTTCACATCACAGGATGGGCTGTCAGGATGCTCCTTTTTGACTTCTCAAGCGCCTTTAACACCATCCAACCCTTTTCTTCACCGTCTGCACCACAGACTTCCAGGGGGCATCAACGTCAGGAAGGTCATCGACCTGCAGATAAATAGTGGGAGGTGATGAACTGGAGATCCACTGGGTGGTGCCTGGGTATCTTGGGGATGATGAAGTGGATAAAGTTGATTTTCATTTCATTCCATTTCATTGCATTTCATGACATGTCTTATCCTGAGTTATGATGGATGTGCCTGCCCACTATGTAATAGATGTGATTAAAATTTTGTGATGACACTAAACATATAATTATGACTCCACGGCACTTACCCACACCTCTTACATACCTCTACTCGTCAACAAAAAAGAAAGTCACAACTTTGTGCACTTACAACTCTGGACATATGGGGGCGGTAGAGAGTTCCTCTCTCCGATACAGTAGCTAGCAAAGAAGAAAACCGGCGCTGAGTTTAAACTTTGAAGAAGAACGTACATACTTTATCAGACAGGTGTGGCTTTGCTGTTGTCAGTGTGGGGATAGAAACTCAACATTCATTCAAACAGTGGGCATTATTACATCACCTGTGAGACGGACTCGTACTGCTACAGGAAAAGCATTACGCTGGTAAGATGTAATTTTTCACAGAACAACTTCTTGATAGGTAGCCGTTTGTCGGAGCAACACAAACGGCTAACGATATCGATAGCATCTATACGGCCATTGTAGACAGAGCATAACTTTAATTTAGCTAAAAGGCTTGCGAATGTTTTTATATACAGTGCATGGGTAACATTACAATAAGTTATTAGTATTTCTTTGTCTCATTTTTAAACAGTCGAAGGCTATCCTAAATTTTCACTCAGTGCTACCGGTAGCCCACAGCTGTGCTAATTCAACGCTAATAACACAAAACATGTCCAACATTCTTTGAGTAGTTAACTAGCGTTGTCATCCATTTCCCTCGTTTCCCACTGCTAATCTCTGCTGATATCATTTTTGGCTAACCCAGCTGCTCAGAACTACAATGGATCCGCGTGTGGTGAACCCGTACAACCAGTTTCAGAGTCTAAGCGCCCTGTTGAATTGTCTGAATGAAGGCATTGAACCACGTAAGTCATTTACACGCATTGTTCTGTTAGTTACAAGCTTTATAACAGTGTAATTCAGGACGGCTGTATGTGTGTGATGGTGGAATGTATTCTTACCCACGGAGTATAGAGCCTTTGTTTGCAGGAAAAAAACACGTACAGTACATCCTATGGTTACTGCAACTCATGACACAGTTGGTGGTGGAGAACAGTTTGTTGTCTTCCTTTTGAAGTAATAAGTATGCATTGTTATTCATTACTCACTCTATATTGGAACACTAAAAGCAGTTTGTGTGTTTGTCATGAAAAACAGACTTTTTAAGGCCTAAGATACACAACCACACACACACGCACACGCACACACACACACATATACACACAGAGTAAGGTGGTGTATCGAAGAGAATACACACAAATTTTCTTTTGTATGCAGAGTTCATCCAGATGGCAACAAACTTTGAGGAATGTCGTAAGAAGTGGCTGCGAACAAATGAGGAGCTTGTTACTTGTAAAGAGGTGCTGGCTAAGGCAGAGACTGAGAAGGGAGCCTTGGAGGTCAAACTGAAACATGCTCGTAACCAGGTGGATGTGGAGATCCGACGACGACAGAAGTCTGAGGCAGTCTACGAGAAGCTGGTTGGTGCAACACAACTAATAAGTCTTTTTTTATCTACATGTTTTGGAGAAAACACAGGAAATTAGAAAAAATAGACAAATCTAGATCTAATCATTGGGTGATTGCTCTTTGCTATTTACTAGTGCATTTTTCTGTCATTTTAAAATATGTCCTTTTCCTTGTGAAACTCTGTTGTCTGTATATAATAGGAGCGTCAGCTACAGTTGATCCGGGACCTGCTATTATCTGAGAACAACAGCAACAGTGTCCATCTTAGTGAGGAGCAGCGCTCCGCCCTGGCCTTCCTCAGTGCTCACTCCCAGGCAGCACAGAATGCTAACACCAGTCGAAGGTCACATTTTTTTTCTGGTTCTGAAGTGCTCATTATAATCATTATTCAAATTATTTTGTTCATCTTACCATTGTACCTTGTGTTGTCTAATTCAGTTAATGAATACACTATCTGCATACAAACTTGAATATGGGAAATATGAATCCATATTAAACTTCATATGATTCACTAGAACAAAATACCATTCTCCAGTGAGCTGTGAAAAAAGAACAGCAGACTAAAAGATTAAATGCTGATCTTTGTTACAGGTTGACCACCATTGATGAATCGGCTTCTTTGCTATCTGACATCAGCTATGACCAGACAGACGAGTCTCTGGTATATTAACACTACAAATTTATATTTTAGTTAACCTTGTGATTAAAGGGTCAAAAAAGTGGGGAACAACATTTATTTTTATGATTTTTTGGTAATTAATTGTACCAGAATATCCCTCATCCTTCTGTGTAGGACTGGGATTCCTCTGTGATGAAGACTGTAAGACTGCGGAAGCGACAGAAAAGAGTGAGTAATATCTTCTCTCACATTTTGTATAGGTGCAGCACCCATATTGATGATTTTGTTTCAGAAGGTAGGCAGAACATTAATGTTTTTAATAGTTCAATATAACTTCATTTATTGTACAGCAGCCAACCAATGACAAAGTTAGTGGTTTTGAAATCTAACTTATCATTTGAATCCACAGCGTTCATCCAGAAAACACTCTGAGGGTCCCCCACAGGCTCTGAAAAAACCTCGCTCCATTGGACGCACATCAGACAGGGTAATGCTGACCTCTGCAGATGGCTGTACTAAAACACAATATAATGTAATATAAAAGCAAGCCTGTATCTGTTTTGAAGAAGAAGGAACGTAAGAGAAATATACTTTTATTGATCCTCTTGGAAAAATTACTTTGTGTAATTTTTCTTTAAATGAAAGATGAATGAAAAGCCTTTCAAGAGAAATTGAGTCTCAGTGGTTTTTTTGTAAAATTATGGACTGAAAGGTCCTTTAGTTTTGCTGAAAATAACATTGAATGTATTTTTTAATTCACATATGATTTAGATGAACGAATCTATAGTGACCAAAACTACGATCACCGTCCCAGTGAATGGCGGCGCTGTTGAGGCTGTCTCCACCATCGAAACTGTACCGTACTGGACGCGCAGCAAAAAGAGTGGTGAGAATTTTGTAGTGTTTGTTTTTTTTAATTCAGTTGAAGAAACTTGCAACAATGTGAGTCTGACTGTTTCAGCATGGGCTGATGCAACTACAACTACTGACCAGTCTGATACTGCCAGTGAGGCTCCCAGTACCCCAGCACCACATTTCCCAGTTAAACTCCAAAACTCCAGAGCTGATGGTGGAGGAAAAAAGCACCACTTCATCCCCAAAACAGTAAGACTATACTGCATACTACTTGGTGTGTGTAAAGGGAAAAACAATTGGATGAATCTGTACTTTTAATCCAAATTACCAAGTTGTACTGGTTGTTATTGTCTGTGTTTCTTCTATCGCCAAGGTGATAAAATCCGAGTTCTGTGTACCATGTGGAAAAAGAACAAAGTTTGGCAAGTTGTGCCTTCGCTGCCAGGATTGTAGGGTCGTGACTCACCCAGAGTGCCGTGATCGCTGTCCCCTCCCTTGTAACCCCTCAGCTGTTAACACTCCCATCAAGAACACAGAGGTACGTCACATCTCGTTGCTACATGATATGTTTCCACTCCATAATTTTGGTTGATTTTCATGTTGCCTTTTGTTACATTCTCCCCAGGAATTCTAATTGTTTTCTCCCTTTCCCTTTCTATGCTATCTAAAAAGGTGACTGAATGAATGCATAGAGATGAATTGACATATTTTGTGTGCAGGCTACTCTTGCAGACTTTGCTCCTGTTACTTCCCCCCAAATCCCAGCTTTGGTTATCTACTGCATTAAGGAGATTGAGCACAGAGGTTTGCATGAGGTAAGACATTTTGCGTAAATGTAGTACTGTGTCACCTTCATGTTATGATCTCACCCTTACTGTTGAGTGATGACAGTAGGTAAGTCGTCATTCAGGTGTACAGCATCACAGACTACCAATATTACCTTTATCTCTTCTTTGCCCCAGATTGGCCTGTACAGACTCTCTGGACATGAGCGCCTGGTCAAAGAGCTGAAGGAAAAACTAATCAGAGGAAAGACCCTGCCTCCACTCAACAAAGTAGAAGACATCAATGTCATTACGGGTGTCCTCAAAGACTTCCTCAGAAATCTCCCAGAGCCACTGCTGACCTTTCACCTCAACAAGGTCTTCATGGAAGCGGCAGGTGAGACTTTGGAGACAGAGGATTGTTTTGTCTGCAGTGGTTCTTATCTGGATTATTACTTTTAATAATAAAATCACGAGTTTTTGAATTTAGTGAATAAACAAGCTAAATGGGTCTAAGGGACTGGCATGTAGATTAATATATCATTAACAAGACTGCATTGTTTGTTTGTTTTTTTGTAGAAATCCAAGATGATGGCAACAGTCTTGCCATGTTGTATCAGGCCATCAGTGAGCTACCTCGACCCAACCGAGACACGCTTGCCTGTCTGATGATCCATCTGCAGAAGTAATTTCATTACATTTTAGCACAGCTAAGAAGCCTGTTGCTTTAATCTATGTTTTACTCAATGTATTCTCTTATCTGTAAAGCATCTAGATCTTGTCCAAATTGTATTACTTTGATGCAGGTGTGAGCTAACATCTTGTAACCATCTACATCTCTGAAATACAGATCTGCTTATTTTGTATTTAAGGTATTTCAAATTTTGGGCTGTTCTCTTTCACCAGGGTCTCTCAGAGTGTGGACACAAAAATGGATGTGAACAATCTGGCCAGGGTATTTGGCCCCACAATTGTGGGCCACGCTGTTCCCAACCCAGAACCAATGACCATCTTGCATGACACAAACAGACAACCAAGGGTAAACTGCAACTATAAATAAAATAAATCCTCCTACTATAAATTATGTCCAGCGCTCTAGACATTTAACAACCTGTTTAAGTGGCTGTGTGTGCGCTTTTCTTTACTTTTAATTACAAATACTGGATGTATGTTTTTGTGTTTTAAGGTTGTAGAGCGCTTGCTCAGTATTCCAGCAAAGTTTTGGGGCCAGTTTGCTTATCCAGATAATATCAGCATGGACAGTAATCGCAGCACTGACACTCCAGACCACAAAGGTAAGTCTGTAAGAGGTGGTGTGGTAAAATAAAAGTTCCACTAAAATGAAAAAGCATGTGAACAAGACTGTATATTGTATTTCATTTGACATATTTCTACTGTTTTAGTGCAAGTAATTCCTTTGGCAGAGATTAAAAGTATTTGCACTAAGTCTCTGACAGAATTTTGTTTTTATTTGTAGTGAGCATATTGGGACCACTGACCACTCCAGAGCACCAGACGATGGTCAAAACTCCATCTTCCAGCTCGCTGTCCAAGCGCATGATGCACACCCTTTCCAGTACCACAATGTAAGCGCATTCATACTCTTCCAGTTGTTCTCATAGCTTCACAGATCTCACAGGTCCAGTGTGTAGGATTTAGTGACATCGAGGGGTAACTGTTAAAGTAAATTAAAAAAGATTAGAAATCATTGGAGGGAGAGCTGTTAAAGTGAGGTTTGAAGGTGCATCTTACAAATGTGTCATAAACAGTCAAATGATGCAATGTTGCAATGTTATCTGTAGATTAAAATTTTTTTGGTTTTTGCCTAAAATAACTAACTAATTAAAATTCTTCATTCCATACTTTCTATCACCCCACCTCCACCTCTGAACCTGCAGATTTGGGAGCAAGAGCAAAGCATCATCTGCCTGTAATCGCCAGGGCAACTTCTTTGCTTCTCCACAGCTCAAGTGAAGGAGGAGGAAAAAGTTCACCCAGATTCTACATCTGAGTTTTTTACTGCAATGCATAACACTATACTGTATATATATACAATACACAACTCTGTCTCTCTTTCTCTCTAAACATATATTTAATATAATATACACACAATCATTTGGGAAACCTACTGTGCAAATTTTAGAATGTACCAGTTTTATATATGTTTTTGAAATTCATTATTATGCAAAAATGCTTTGTAAAATATTCCCACACTGAATTATTTTTTTTTTGGAGATCGCTTTAAAACATTTTTTTTTTTTTTTTTACAAAAACCGAAGACGGCCATTTTGCAGGCTTTAAAGGCCAAGCAACCTTCCGAGTGTTGCGATCTTTTGCCGTATGTTTAATACATGATTCTAATGTTCATTGGCGGTGCATTCACTGGTGCTGCTCCATCTTTCAACCTGTGGTTATGACTACAGTGTCAGGGGTGCTCAAGCACAGATAAAATACATGACCGCTTAGAATAAAGATAAAAGAATTTGTGTATTCATTTTTTTAAGCTTTGTTTGCTGCAGCATTGTGATGCTGGTGATATTTTCATGATATAACATTTTGGTTTTATATTCATGTTTTTTTTGTGCTATAATGTATAACAATCATTACAGTGTGCCTAAACAACACTACAACGTAAACACTAATGATAAATTACAACGCTGCAGCGTTTTGCACTGCGTCAGTAAATAGAAGAGGAAAAACTTTTCTACTTGGGAGTCAAAACCACTAGAGGCTGCTGTTGCACCACTTTTGATGTGCAAGATTTAATCTAATGAAGATGAGCCACTGTATTTTTATGTGCATAACCAGTCAGTATTACTGACTGCCATGACTATTAACTCAACATATTACTGGAAATCCTGTGATTTAGGAGAGTTCAGCTATTTTTCTGACAAACCAAATATATAAGAAAAATCACATCACAAAGTAAAATCTGTAGCGTCTTTAATTTATGAATGTAACTGATCTTGTATTTGTTTCTACAGTGCCATTCTTGTACAGTTACATCACCAGTAATGTACATTAAGAATGTTTGTTTTCTGTGCTGCTCTCACTGTTGCCTTTAACAGCTCCAGAATGATTCACTTTATATAGTTACTAAAACCAAATTTAGTCAAACAATGAAGAAATATGCATGGATCGATGTTGTAACACTACATTTATGCATTCTTGTATATTTTATCTCATGTGTCATTCTATTTCTCATATAAGGACATAGAGATATTGCTGAGTTGGAATTAAAACATCAAAGGACTATCTTTTTGTGTTCATGTGTGATCCAGTCATGTGACCTGAGGAACCCAATGGGCTGTGTAAGATTTGTTACCAGCATTGCAATCTAAAAAAAAAAAAAAAAATCAATATATAGTAGATTATCTTTGATCACCTCAAAGTGTGTCATTAATATCCAATTCATGCTGTGTAATACCTCTGCTCACGTTTAATGGTCTGCAATTTCATGGTGTTATTTCAACGTCTATTGTTATTTGCATCGTCTATTGCTATTCACGATGTTCAGTAAAAGAGCAAACGCACAGTACCAGGTATTCCAAAGCTGACCACTGAGTGATAATTCATTTTGGCTCCTTGTTCCAGTAGTCATTAGTTATTTCCACAATATATTGGGCTGAGTGGGCAGGTGATGAGGTCTAACATTATGAATTAAAAGCATAGATCATTACTGTTTATTCCATTAACAGTGTCTGTGGAGGGCACTAAGCCTGGCTGAAACCACTGACATACATTTTAAACAGAGCTTCTTCAATACATGAGGTCTAAGACCAGCTGTTTGGAGGAGGTACAAAAAACAGGATGAAAGGGGTGAAGTCTTCAGTCTTCAGACCTCACCCGCCCCTCTGAAAATTTTACGTTTGAATTTCAAATCATTAATATGTCACTAGCTTGAAACAACATCTTTTGTGTGTGGATCTGTCCTCTCATTGGGGGGATAATGTGTTTATGGTGCACAGTGCAGCGTACGCTCAACGGCTGCAGAGATCAAACAGCTGGTTGCGTACAGTGTGTCTCTGCAGCTCCATATTCCAGCATGCCCCAGTGTGCAGTGATAGATCTCCACTCTGCTGTGGGACCAGCGAGGGCCAAATGAGTAACTCTTCCAATTAAGAACTCTTAAATAAATTACAATATAAGCTGGTAAACACACAACAGCAACAGCACCATTAATTCCTCTATTTATACAATGAAGTTGAGGCGGTGATGCCAAAGGAAATGCAGAACTATTACCATCTCTGGATGCAAAATTCAATCAATATGTTATTCGAGTCTGCTATCGCTATTATTGACTGATTGAAAATGCAGTCCACACATGTCAAGCTCTTTCTGTGCCGCATGTAGTCTTAAGATGGGGCCAATGATGTCGGCACCTCAGAGAAGCTGGCCCAATAACTGACAATCACCTCCACCCATCCAATATATATCATTGATAAATGTGTCAATGAAAAAGCCTTAACCACTAGACAAATGGTACATGTGTTTCAATACTTGTGCATTCATAACCTAAAATTGTGTTCCACTTATTCTGCCAGTTTGGGGACATTACTGTGTTCTTGTTGGTTTGGAAGACATATTGATGGATTACAATCTCATACAAATGGGCATGCGAGAAAAAGCAGTTTGTCAGGTTCACTAAACAATATTGTGATGATGCAAACATTTAAAAAATGAGCGTCGGGACCCAGTCAGTGCTTCTTTTGCAGGCAAGGCTTATGCTCGAAAAACAGTCTTCCAGATTTCTTCCTGACACTGTTTTCAATTAATTATGTGACAGACTGTGCGATCAATATGCTTTCCATTTGGTGAGTTAAATATAAAATGCTGAACTATCATACAGTGTTCTACAATAAGCTTATAAAACCCCTGAAAACAGGCATCAGTCAATCTATATGCCCAGCTAGTGCCAGTGAGTTATGTTTTTAATGTAATGAATTGCCTTGGCTTGTTTCTTTCACCGCACTCGTTCTTGTTCTATCTCTTTGCTCCGCTTTATCCCTCTTTCCTTCTTTTTTCCCCCTCCCCTTTGCTTCTTTTCGACCCCTCCTTTGAATCGAACCGCCGTCTTAGCTGGCTACCATGCATGGTCGATACCTTGTTACCACAGAGGAATCAATTATCTCGACCAAGCAGCAGGGGAAAGAAGCAATAATGAAAGAATGCTCCTCCTTCCCAGACGATAGCCGTGGTCATTAAATATGAATTTATCATAGGCTGAGGAGATTTATAGAGCAAAATGTGGGCCTTGAGTTCACACATTCTCTCCAGCTTAAGTTCAAAGTTTGGTTACCAGTGTAAATTAAATGAGTAACAGGTTGCCAGGCTGGCGATGTTATGAGTTCTAAATCTCCTACAAGGACTTCATTATTTCTGTCTGTCATCCTTATGTAGCTGAAACAGAGACAAGGTACCAGACTGAAAGAAACCACTGTCTGCAAATACAAAATGTCATTGTGTCAGAAGACTCACCTTTTGGCCAAATAACTTGGTGCTGAGGGTGGAGTTATGGACAATGAGACACAAAACAGTTTAAACGTCTGTGGAGTGTTAGATATGCTGAATGGAAGCTGCAGGAGATGCCATTGTATTCTTGGACGAAGGTGATGTGACTTATGCGTGTCACTCAGGTGAGAGTGGAGATGGCAGTGATGCGCTGACAGCAAGTTGGGGACTGCCAACCATATACCTATCTGTTTGCGTCTATAATGAGCTGTTATGATGACTTGTCTGACAGCTGCAGGTAAGAGTGGGTAAGAAACACACATACCAATGCCATCACCACATTCTGGATAACACAAAAATTCCAAATTAGAGACAGAGAGAGAGAGAGAGAGAGAGAGAGAGAGAGAGAGAGAGAGAGAGAGAGAGAGAGAGAGAGAGAGAGAGAGAGAGAGAGAGAGAGAGAGAGAGAGAGAGAGAGAGAGACAGACAGAGAGACAGAGAGAGAGAGACAGAGACAGGAGGATGTAGCATAGAGGGAGTGTGCAATTCAATCCTTCTCTTAAGGCAGCAATAAATTTCATTTTAATGGGGCACCACAAGCAGTCGCAAACACTCAGCAGTCTGTTGTGTTTGATGCCAAATTGTGCAGAATAAACAGATTTGCTGTGCAGCTGGTCCAAGCACACACTTCCTCCCTGTTTCTTTCTGAGTTGCTATGTTCCCCACCACAGAGACCATCTCCTCACTCCCCATCTTGCTGTTAATATCTTCCCCTCCCCCCCCCCCAACATAACTCATCACCAAAAGATGGCAAATGCTTTGATTTATTTTTTTTCCACTTAACTGAGTACTCATCTCCTGCTGTCACGCACACAGTCAATGCAGCTTATTTGCTTTAACAGGGGCAAGAGTATGTCGCACGCCACTAATGAGATACAAGACGCCACATCTGGTTCGCTTCCTCCCCAGAAGATGAATCTTTACTCTCACGCTCGTCATATTCATCATAGACATAAATGCACTAATGGGATGATGTGATGCAAAAAGTGATGTCGCTGCCTGTCAATAATTCCAATTAAAACACTTTATATGTTGCTTTAAATAAACTGTAGAGCAGCATTTTAACATGAATGTCCAAGAAATCATCATGCTACATATTATTATTATTATTATTAATAATAATAATAATAATAATAATAATAATGACCATATGTCAGGAAATAACTCAAAACCATGTCTCAAAACCTCTCAATCATAAACCGATCTACACAAATAGTAACTTAAAGGGGCCCCATTATGAAAATCGCACTTTTTCAAGTCTCTACATATACATAGTGGTCCTCCCTAACCCGACCAACACCTAGAATCTGGTAAACAAACACTCCCTGCATCAATAGATATTTGGAGTTTTAGGAAGTCATGGCTCTGAACGACTCAAATCAATCATATTGCGCCAGAATAGCCATTCTTGACATCAGACTAGACACTCTGTGCTATTGGACAGAATATTGGACGATATGGATTGGTTGACACGCCCAAGGGCGTGGCCATCCCCAAGACGGAGTTCTTTGCTCTGAGGTGAGGCAGCAGTCTATTGAAATGGCGTGAGAGGGAGACATGGTAGTTGCTCAGTTTTTGATTGTACAAATCAACATCAGTGTTTATTTTTCTTCCCATCCAAAGAAGAACAGAAGAGACCGTGGTTGCATTTCATTTTTAATGGCAATGTTCCGGCTACATCGCCTGCACGTTTGTTTGTGTGTGGAACCACTTCACTCCAGCCTGTTTTAGCAATGAGGGTCAGTACAGACGGGGCTTTGCCTGAGACTGATCCTCATTCAAGGATCACTCCCAACCATACGGGACCAAGGAACTGCACCCTGGTTACAGGTAAGTCTCACCACATTTATCTTTTTTGCAGTTGTCTGTTAGCATAGGTGATCAAGTGCTATTTGGCTAATTAGGTAGTACCGCTTTGTTCCACGTTTGCATGTGCGCTCCAACACGTGTGTGTGCTGGACCTACAGTATCTAGGTGTAACACACACAAGTTGGGCTCACATTTTCTTTTTTCATGTGGTCTGTTAGCATGAATGAAGTCATGTTATGCTAGGCTATGTAGGGAGGTCTCCTTTGTTTGGCGTTTGTGTATTGCGTGTGTGTGTGCACGCCCGATCACGTGTGTGCGTGCTGGACCTACAGTAGGTACAACACACATAAGTTGGTCTCATATTTTCTTATTGTTTGTTAGCATGAAGTCATGTTATGCTAGGCTATGTAGGCCAATGGGCTTTTTTTGCGTTTGCGTATTGCGCGTGTGCTGGCCTACAGTATAAAGCTAAAACGCACGTCAGTTGGTCTCATATTTTCTTTCCTATTATCTGTCAGCATAAATAAAGTCAATTTATGCTAGTCTAAGTAGGGAGTTGTGATTTGTTTCGTATTGTGTGCGCACGTGTTAGAGTCGATTGTTTGTTGGGCGTCATAGCGACAACGCAAATAGGTCTGTCCTCCTTATCCAAAATCAGAATATTGGTGTCCTGAAATTAGTGTCCCTCTTCCTTGTGCATCCTTTCAGGCTACAGCTTCAAAGGACGTGGCACGCCAAACTGACCCAGTGGACACTCATACTGTTGGTACACAGCTGTCCTTCAGGACTTTTCATTCTCACTATAGAAGAAAAAGTATGTACAAGTCATATTCCATACAATATGTTTTAATAAAATTGGTTAAATAGACTGATTTTCTAAATATTGTTGTCTATAGGTGTTAGTGAGTGCACATGTGTTGATGGTAGTTCAGTAAAAAATAATAGTGTTGTGTATTAGAATATTCCAGCAAGACAGTAAGTGAAGAGTTTAGTATAAAATTTTTGAGACAGATTCATGTATGTCACATGATATTGTTTTGGCTCCTTATTTCGTTACGTTTGGTGTACCCCTCTACAAGATCCACTTTCTGAAGGCTTTTGAAGGGACAATGCAGAGTCAAACCTCACAAGACACAGCCAACATTCTGTTAGTGTTGCAATATTTTAATATTTCAAACAAACATGTTTTGAAATTCTGTTGGTAATTACTCACAACAAAACACAGTAAAAAGTAACCATACAAATAAATAAATTAGTAGCAAGTACCAGGATGTATTTTGGACACAATTTTTCTAAACAAAGAAATGAATCAAACAATATCAATAACAGTAAAGATATATCTTTGTTTTTTATTGAACAGATTTTGTAGCTGACATGCTGGACCTCATAACTGACAAAGTCTTGGTGGACCCCATGCCATACACAAATGAGATTTTGGCCATTCCTGTCCCCAAGAATCTGTCTGCCCAGTATGAGCGTCCGGACAAGGAGGAGGTCATTGCCAGCTACATGACCAGGTTTAACCGAGACTAATTTTTCAAAGAACGATTTACCGATGTATTCGTCTCAGATGTGAAGGGCCATACTCAGCCCTTAGTACGTGACTGGCCGTTTGTAGGGTGTACACGTTTAGGCACAAGCTGGAACCCAGGATGTTGAGTCATGCACGGAACCTCATCAACCTGCAGACGGCTCCTAACCTACAGTGAAAAACATGGTAAAGGTAATTTGAATTAATAATTGTAAAAGTAGCCAAATAGAGACATAACTTTGTGGTTTAGCTGTGAGCTTGCTACTTGTGGTATCTCCAAACAGCAGATGTTTTCTGCTTCTGTTGGCATCCATTCAGTGTCCACAGGAACACCTGTACAATAAACAGAAGGTGAAGACATCTCAAAATAGAGTAGATAAAGGCATCACTACAATATGGCTACATCAATTCACCACTAACCTGGTGTGATGGTGGCAAGTGTTAGCTCCATGTGTCTTGTCACAGGACTGCCTCAAATATTTTGGAGCTTAGTAACGGGTTAAATCAATGTGATATAAAAATAAAGTAACTTAGCCGTGAGCAGAAGCTAGCATTAGCCACACGGTAATAACCACATGGTAATAACCATCAGAACCACCATCAGACTTTACTGTCACTTATAGAAGTACTGGAACATTTTAGCAGTCAACACGTCCTTATATGTACAAAATACATAATAAGATATGACATTATTACTGTGCGATAAGAGGCTGGAGTAGAAAAAAAAGTAGCTACGGGACGATGCTCCGGTCCTGTGATGACGTAGGTTACAAAACAAAACACAACCAACTAAGTAACGTTCACACGTACTAACCATTCAGAAACGTCCTGCTGCAGCCGCACAGTCGGTGTTTCTTCAGGAGCCCCCGCTTCTGGGTCCGACTCAGGGTCATAAATGTACGCCGACACGATGGGGCCTCCGAACGTCATCATGATAACAAATGCAATGCCGGTCAGTGTCCCGTTAGCCTAACGCTCTCCTTCAGAGGGGCGTGACCCAGGTGAAGGAGGCGTGGACCAGCGGAGCTCATTAGCATACTACAGATGGAGGCCTGAAACGAAGCGTTTTGTGAGTAGCTCAGATGAGCGATTTTGAAAAGCTGATATTTAGAACCACAGATCACTTAAGGTCAAAATATTTGGCATGCAGACTAGTTGGACATCTGGCAGCTGAATGACATTAAGTTCTTCTTCTTTTCCTTTTGGCTTTTCCCTTCAGGGGTCGCCACAGCGAATCAACCGCCTCCATCTAACCCTGTCCTTTGCATCCTCTTCTCTCACACCAACTACCTTCATGTCCTCTTTCACTACATCCATAAACCTCCTCTTTGGTCTTCCTCTAGGCCTCCTGCCTGGCAGTTCAAAACTCAGCATCCTTCTACCAATATATTCACTATCTCTCCTCTGGACATGTCCAAACCATCTCAGTCTGGCCTCTCTGACTTTATCTCCAAAACCTCTAACATGTGCTGTCCCTCTGATGTACTCATTCCTGATCCTATCCTTCCTGGTCACTCCCAGAGAGAACCTCAGCATCTTCATCTCTGTTACCTCCAGCTCTGCCTCCTGTCTTTTCCTCAGTGACACTGTCTCTAGACCAAACAACATCGCTGGTCTCACCACAGTTTTGTACACCTTTCCTTTCATTTTAGCTGAAACTCTTCTATCACACATCACACCTGACACTTTTCTCCACCCATTCCATCCTGCCTGGACACGCTTCTTCACCTCTTTTCCCCACTCTCCATTGCTCTGGACTGTTGACCCTAAGTACTTCAAATCCTCCACCTTCTTGATCTCTTCTCCCTGTAACCTCACTCTTCCACTTGGGTCCCTCTCATTCACACACATGTACTCTGTCTTACTGCGGCTAACCTTCATCCCTCTCCTTTCCAGGACAAACCTCCACCTCTCTAGCTTCTCCTCCACCTCGTCCCTACTCTCACTGCAGATCACAATGTCATCTGCAAACATCATAGTCCATGGAGATTCCTGTCTAACCTCGTCTGTCAGCCTGTCCATCACCATAGCGAACAAGAAGGGGCTCAGAGCTGATCCCTGATGCAGTCCCACCTCCACCTTGAACTCCTCTGTCACACCTACAGCACACCTCACCACTGTCTTACAGTCCTCATACATGTCCTGCACCGCTCTAACATACTTCTCTGCCACTCCAGACTTCCTCATACAATACCACAGTTCCTCTCTGGGCACCCTGTCATAAGCTTTCTCCAGATCTACAAAAACACAATGCAGCTCCGTCTGGCCTTCTCTGTACTTCTCTATCAACATCCTCAAAGCAAATACTGCATCTGTAGTACTCTTTTTTGGCATGAAACCATACTGCTGCTCACAAATAATCACTTCTGCCCTTAGTCTAGCTTCCACTACTCTTTCCCATAACTTCATTGTATGGCTCATCAGCTTTATTCCTCTGTAGTTGCCACAACTCTGCACATCTCCCTTGTTCTTAAAAATGGGCACCAGCACACTTCTCCTCCACTCCTCAGGCATCTTCTCACTATCTAAGATCCTGTTGAACAACCCAGTCAGAAACTCTACTGCCACCTCTCCTAGACACTTCCAAACCTCTACAGGTATATCATCAGGACCGACTGCCTTTCCACTCTTCATCCTCTTCAGTGCTCTCCTCACTTCATCCTGGCTAATCTTTGCTACATCCTGGTCCACAACAGTCACCTCTTCTAGTCTTTGTTCTCTCTCATTTTCCACGTTCATCAACTCTTCAAAGTACTCTTTCCATCTTCCCATCACACTGCTGGCACCTGTCAATAGACTTCCATCCCTATCCTTAATCACCCTAACCTGCTGCACGTCCTTCCCATCTCTATCTCTCTGTCTTGCCAGCCTGTATAGATCAGTCTCTCCCTCCTTACTGTCCAACCTAGCATACAAGTTATCATAAGCTTCTTGTTTGGCCTTTGCTACCTCTACCTTCACCTTACGCTGCATCTCCCTGTACTCCTGTCTACTCTCCTCAGTCCTCTCAGTGTCCCACTTCTTCTTAGCTAACCTCTTTCTTTGTATACACTCCTGTACCTCCTCATTCCACCACCAAGTCTCCTTATCTACTTTCCTTCCAGATGACACACCAAATACTCTCCTACCTGTCTCCCTGATCACATTAGTTGTAGTTGTCCAGTCATCTGGAAGCACCTCCTGACCACCCAGAGCCTGTCTTAACTCCTTCCTAAAGGTCATGCAACACTCTTCCT
This sequence comes from Antennarius maculatus, assembly GCA_013358685.1. NCBI lineage: Eukaryota > Metazoa > Chordata > Actinopteri > Lophiiformes > Antennariidae > Antennarius > Antennarius maculatus. The sequence goes on along the minus strand of CM023609.1, from coordinate 18,884,308 downwards.
TTTTTAGCTTCCACCATTTCGTCTTCTGCTCTGTCTTTGTCCTCTTCATCTTCCTCACCACCAGAGTCATCCTACACACCACCATCCTATGCTGTTTGGCTACACTCTCGCCTACCACTACTTTGCAGTCACTGATCTCCTTCAGGTTACATCGTCTACACAAGATGTAGTCTACCTGTGTGCTCCTACCACCACTCTTATAGGTCACCCTATGTTCCTGCCTCTTCTGGAAGAAAGTATTCACTACAGCCATTTCCATCCTTTTTGCAAAGTCAACTACCATCTGTCCTTCTGCATTCCTCTCCTGGATACCAAACCTGCCCATCACTTCCTCATCACCTCTGTTACCTGCACCAACATGTCCATTGAAGTCTGCACCGATGACAACTCTCTCACTTCTAGGTATGCTCTGCATCACTTCATCAAAGTCCAACCAGAATTTCTCCTTCTCCTCCAGCTCACACCCTACCTGTGGAGCATACCCACTAACAACATTGAACATCACACCTTCTATTTCTAGCTTCAGACTCATCACTCTATCCGACACTCTTTTTACCTCCAGGACATTCCTAACAAACTCCTCCTTCAAGATAACTCCTACTCCATTTCTCTTTCTATCTACACCATGATAGAACAACTTGAACCCTGCTCCTAAACTTCTAGCCTTGCTACCTTTCCACCTGGTCTCCTGGACACACAGTATGTCTACCTTCCTCCTCTGCATCATGTCGACCAACTCTCTACCTTTTCCTGTCATAGTTCCAACATTCAACGTCCCTACTCTTAGTCCTATACTCTTGGCGCTCCTCTTCTCTTTCTTCGTGCGAACGCACTTTCCTCCTCTCCTTCTTCGACCAACAGTAATCCAATTTCCACCGGCGTCCTGTAGGTCAACAGCACCGATGGCGGTCGTTGTTAACCCGGGCCTCGACCGATCCGGTATGGAAGTCATATGTTTGATTCGCATCTTTGATTTGGCAAAAGTTTTACGCCGGATGCCCTTCCTGACGCAACCCTCTGTATTTATCCGGGCTTGGGACCGGCACAATAAGACACTGGCTTGTGCCCTCTTGCGGCTACATTGAATGACATTAAGTTAAAAATGCATAATATGGGACCTACAACTGTACTGTAGTACTGTACTTGGAACAGGAAGTTCTCATTTGTTTAAAAAGTTTAAAAAATAAAAGTTTTTATTTGGGCAGAATCCATTTCCACGACAGATAGGCAAAGGCAAACAGAAAGATGGGTAAAGAAAGGCAGCCCATATATTGCCTCTATAACACAGACAGCAAACATATGGCTGGAAGCATAGGGCACACAATAAATGATCAGACAGAATAAGAGCATGTATCCATGAGGACCATCCACCGTAAATACACCTGTAGGTTAGATTCAGATGACTGGATGACAGAAATGACACGCTGAAAACAATTAGTGAGCAGAAGAAGAATGGTGCACTTGAGATGAGTCAGTTTAGCTGGAATACAAGGATGGGCAACCAGGAGGGTTATGATAATGGTATGAGCACACTGCTATTTGAAGCTCTATTGTTTATCAAATGCAATAGAAGTATTAAGTGACCAACCATTTTATGTGCAAAATTTGTAATTATCTCCAATATCTGGACAAAATTCATGGTAACCAAAACAAGAACAAGAGTTCACACCATCAAAAACATGTATTGTAAGTGAATTGGTGAGTTATATAAAGAACTCCAGCAAGGTATGATGGTCATTTTTAAAAAAGTGATTATTCATAAATTTTACCAAACCCAACAATTAAACAAAAGAGGTGTCATGGTTTACTGTAGGACCAAAATGCGAAGCATGTGAGGTAAGTGAAAAAAGAAATTTATTTAACAAAAAAATGTGGAGAGATGGTGGACCAGATGACCAGGCTGAGCAGGTGAGTCGGCAGAAGGTAAGTAGTTGAATCAGGCAGGTGGGCTGGAAAGTGATCAGGCAACAGGCAGCAGACCAGAACTAGAAACATGGATAGAAAAGTGTTACCACAAGTCAAGGTTTGAGTCATGAGAGCCACGGTGATGATACTGACTAGCAGTACAAACAAACTGCCGATGAATGGTGGGAAGCTGGTCCTCTTGAAGGTCTCGAAATTGGAAAATGGAAGACAGGTGTACTGCTCCGCTGCCAGGAGTGGCCACGCCCAGTTAGGTGGGACCCAGGTGTGACACCGGAGAGGAGAGAGAGAAGGAGCAACTGCCAATCCTGACAAGAAGACTATCAATACAGCCTTAAAATGAAGCATCTTTGGTCTGACTTGGGCCAGTCTGTTCCACTATCTGTATTACAAGCTAAAAAAAGTACTGATGCTGTGCTACTATGCAAAATTAATCTCAAACTGGCAATTACAGTCCCCCAAAAATAGTCTAGCGTGGGCACGTTTCTCAATTACTCTCTGCAATTTTCCTATTGACCACTGGGATGCGCTGTTGGACCCTCCATCCAACTTCTTGCCATGAAGCAGCTCTCCTCTGGCCAAACACACCCATGTATATCACCCATTTCTTCCACACTATCATGTACTGTTCATTTGTGGTTGTTAGGATACGGGAGTGGTTCAGTGTTTCAGGTACTGCCATCAATCTCACCACTAGGGTAAATAATAAATAAGGCAAATAAGAATTCATACATCCATGTAAGGTGAACACGACCCAGGGTATGAATTAGACTCATCACAGATGCAGTTCACATGTTCATCTTAACTCTGAGCTCAACATCTGTATGCATTCTATTTTCATCACACCCTGTGTGGATCAGATGATGCTGATGCTCTTCATAGGAAGCTGAAACTCTAGCAAATTTTACTGTTATTGCCCGATCCTTTGGAAAATGGAAGACAAATTCTCTGTGAGATTAATCAGTAGAAGGCTGTACTTTGGTGCAACACTCAACGAATTCTATTTATATAATATTTACTGTATGGTTAGATTTCCAATGGTAGTTTCAGCTCAGCTTGTGATCCATGAACACATTTAGGGACAGTTAATGAAATTATAGCCGATAAATAGAGCTAATAATGCCAAATTGCTTTCATTGACTTAAAGGAACGGTTCTGTCATACATCAAAACTCCATCAATATCTTCTAACCCCCCTGAGGATGGGGTGAAACATCTTAGTCCACAAGAGAAACAACAGCCTACAAAGAACATATAGAATTTAATAGCAAAATGGTGTAACTCCATTCTCCCAGTCACCTGAAGAACAAGGGGACGCTGTTTAAAACAGAAAAAAAAAAAGTCACATGAATCATAAAGTTCATACAGTCTAATTCAGTCCTCCAGAATTCCTGAGAGAAGATGTTATCTGCAACCTTTCCTGTAACCTTTAACGTACATGCAGGTGTTGATGAGTTACAGGCAAAAAATAAAATGATCAGTTATCTTAACAGTATTGTAATGGCTGAGAAAATGCATTCTTCATATCATCTAACTTCCATATCTATTTATCATCATAGTATTTGAGGCTATTCCACTTAAATTGTGGCTCATGGTAAAATAAGTTAAATGGGATTATTACCTCCACCAAAGAGGAAATATTTCTGAAGGTATTAATCAGTTTGTTTTTTTCCATCAGTCTGTTTGCAGGTTTACAGAAAAACGCAGGAGATTTTAATGAAACTTGCTGAAATTTGGAGGAGTGGCACTTGCACCAATAAAGAAACCACTGAATTAGCATATCTATATGAAGAGAATATATGACCCCCCCACCCCCCGCCAACCCCTTGCCCCCATTTACTTTTACAGAACCCCGGGGGGAAGCTGATTTGATTGCACACGTTTGTTGGAATTTTCATTACTGCTTAATTTAATCAGACTGTCGGGCCTTAGAGGAGGTATGAACTCCACTGAATGGTCTCCACCTACAGTTTTCATCAGATGTACACACTAACGCTGGAATGCAAAATTGTCACCAAAAACACTCTTTTGTGTTTACACAAATATCCATTCAAAATGATAACTTAATTCCACTAGTTATGCTTTTGATGCCTCACATCTCCAAAGGTGGACTATTTTCTACATAGGGAAGTGTATCAATGCTGTAATCTTGAAGTCATTTAAATACAAAAAAGGTTATACAGTGCGCCCTCGTTCTTTGTGGTTAATGTGTTCCAGGAACCACACACGATTAACGAATTCCGCAATAGAGTGGCAAACTATTTATCTGATTATTTAAGGTAATTTAAACCTTTATGAACCCTCCCCATACTGATATTAAACCACCTTCTATCTGTATTACCTTTTCCCACACTCATATCGACTATTTAAAGCACTTTTGCATCTCACGTAAGTCCGAGACTCAAGGAACGTAGCGCACTTCCGGATGCTGTCAGCCAATAGAATGTGTGTACGGTATCATGTGACTGCCTACCAAAACTCTGCGATGAGTTGAAGTCGCGAGCGTTGACGTGTGAATGCGCGAGGGCGCACTGTAAGTATAAAAATAATTGCAATAGTGTAATATCGTTTAGTGTCAATATGCACCATGTTATGACTTAAAAACAAACTAGCATTGTGAAAATTAGTTCAATGATTCTTGCTTGAGTTATTTAAGTGTAAACATTGTTTTTAAATTTCAATTCAACTGCCTTACAGAAGTTTTTGGATCATTTCTTACCAATTTTTGGACTTGTATGTTTGAAAATATATTGTGTCTGATCATAACTTACTTCTCCAAATCCATCCAAATCCAGGTGACAAACAGACAAATAAAGGACAACAGCAGAGAAGAATCACCATCTCCTTGGTGGAGGTAATGACCAGTGGCTGTTCTTGTCTTTGTAAAGTTTTAACAAACTTTTCCTTAATCAGATAAATGATAGAAATTCACATCATCTGGTGAGGCTTAGAACAGTACAATCCATAAGATGTCAATATGATTATGACTCTGAAGCCTTGAAGAGAAACATTTATGAGAAGGTCAAAGAGGTCTATGGATATTTATCTCAGCAAAAGAATTGAACAATCTTTTTTTTCCCCCTAGTCTTCTGGAGAAACTGCCTTCTCTCCTTTTTCTTCTAAATGTCAAAACGCTGAAGTGAAATTGTAATTGGACAATTTGTGGTCTTGCCCTTCCTCTGATGCTTGTAAGCTGTAGACAGCAGAGAATATGACACACTGGGCTTAATGAACAAAACGGGATCTCTCTGCTGAATGAAAGTACAGCAAGGGGGGTCAAAGGTCAATGCCAGCCTTTCAGCAGCTAATTGGCTGAGCTAGTGATCTCTCCTAGAAGATCCCTTCATCACAGTCTTCCTGCTTTTAGCGCTCCTCTGTGACAGCTGAGAGCAAACAACTGACCCATGTCTACACCAGACTGGTCATAACAAAGCTTTGGGCAGAACACATTTCCTGTCTTGTGTTTTAATTGGAGCCATCAGGATTATGAAATATAAATTACAAAGACTTTATAATGGAAATATTGGCTCTATGAGAAAGCATTATATTTTCCCCAGCAAACTTTATTTATACTTTTCACTGTATAATCACTGTAAAAATAAAAACTCTAACTCAACCTGTTTGACTTTTATCCAAAGCCACCATAGGTCTAGGAGTCCTCCAGAAAAACATGGCTAGCACACCCGCAATACCAGCTTAATCTTGGCTTATGTTGGTCTCCTTTCTGTCTTCACTGAAGGAAAAATCAGAGCAGACAAGAGGTGGAGAGCTAATCTTCCCACAGTCAGGCTGCAGGGACAAGGCAGAGATAAGACTTGGCTATAGATAAGGCCAGAGACCCCCTCCAGCAGAACCACGAGTTGCAATAGGGGAGATTCTTCAACCTGATATAAAATGAAAGGAAAAGGCTCTGGAGCTCTGGGGCCAAGGCTCCCAGAAAATTAATTACACCAACTCCACCATCTCCAGCACCTGATGACATTCTATTCGCCTTCATTGTGTGCCTTGGCTGGAGAGCACAACAAACCGGCAGTGGCTTGTGTGTCAGCAGATAGGGTCAAGTAGAAATACCACACTGGAGGGGTCAGGTTTCACTCTGGGAATGAGAAAATGAAAGGGCTCCTTCAGATCTCCTCTTAATCTAATTTAAAAATGAAAATTTATTGATTATATTTATTTTTCCCTCAAAAGAGCAGACTGCAGACAGCATCTAAAACCTTGCTCTACAGAAAACAAGGCAGATTTAAGATGCTGATGAGAACTCTGGAGATGAGAGCTAGGAAGTTCTGAACTTTGCCACTACCCACCAATGTCCTGACGTCCCACATCACAACACCAGTGGAACTTTTTGACCTGTGACAGAACACCTTGCAATAATTGAATGTGACATCTTATTGTAACCCTGCAGTGTTTGGCAATAACCTGTCATGGAAAGCAATATTAGGTCATTAGTCTATAACTGGGAATGTTTCACACTTGCCTTGTTAAGCCCCGACCCACCCACAAAAAAAGTAGCTACCACTCTCATTTTGCAGACAGCTTGCGTGTACTTGCAGCAATGTTCATGCTGGTCCCACAGGGGCTTATTAGAGGGAATGGTAAAGCCTCTCACAACTTCAGCACACGCTTGCCGGTTCCCCAGCCAGTGGAGAAAAGGGGAGAGAGGTTCACAATTACCGAACTCACGTCACCCAGACTTCAGACACATTTTCACTGCAGTTGCTCTGCAGCATCAAGCAGAAAGGTCACTTGCTTGTTTGAAATTCTGTTTTCAAAGAGTCTAATCACAAATTGAATTGTAATCCACATTCCTGACCGTCATGTGTTAAACCATATGAAAAGAGTGCAACCGCTCAGCATTTTTTTAGGTTGAACTATTGCCAGAATTTATAGATTACATAAATCTTATAGAAAATTGGTATATTTGGAACGGATTTCTGGAAGGAATTCCGAGCGGGTTTTTGGACAAAAAGAAATAAAGATAAATTTAAAAAAAAGATTGACAGGACTACGTACAATAAAGGTCCTCAAGTCACAGAGAGAGCTAAACAAGGTCAATTATTGATGTAACTGCGGGATATTGATTTTTTTCCACATATGCTGAAAATACAACACCCACCCCGTTTTTTGTTTTTATGTAATATGTAGTCCATTCTAGCCATATACAATGGATACACATTATCCATTGTGCACTTATTAAACATAAAGCAGAAGATTTTAGTTGCCGGTTCTTTATTTCTCTCACGCACCTCTGAGCATTAAGTGTTTGCGCCATGTGAAAATATGTTGTGTCAGATGGGCCTCACATTTCATGTGCTTCTTTTTTGTCCAATGTAACTACTTACATTCATGACAGTTATTCCAGCATTCTTCCAAAATGCTTCAGAGAGGGGCCCCATGTTTGAAAGAGGTTTATATTAATACGATATGAGTGTATGTCCTGACCTGTCGGAAAATACATTTACAACTTGGTAAGTGTTTAATAACACATATGGCTTGCATAGTATTTAAAATAGTTAAAAAACAGTTGATGCTCATACAGCATCATTCATTATAATCAATTTTATTTACTTAAACTAGCTTATATTTGTTCAAGAATGTGATCCTGAAATTCACATCCATTCTGTTTATCTCTAATGGCCACACTAATTTTCTCTTCCTACCCTCATCCTTATTTCTTTTTTTAAGTCTTGAAATAATGTGCATTATTCGAAATGCAGATCAATGGTATTTTGACAAGAAATGATGAGGTCGTGGTAAGCATTTCCCATGTCTAGATAATGAGGCTTAAATGCATTCAGCATTCAGTTCTGTGCATTCTGATCCATTCAACATCAATCACTGCATGTATGTGAGAGGATACGACAAATGAGGCTAACATATTTGTCCTCTGGAGGACACTTTGTTCACTGTAAGTTTTATAGGATGAGAAAAGCTTTTAATTCAATTTCTCACTTTAATTTACTCTGGGAGGATTAAAGCAAACTCCTTAGAGATATTGCAGGATTATACTTTGGTACTTTCCTGCTGGTAAGTTTTTCTCTTCCATGGAATGGGCCATGTTTATAACATAACAGCTGGAAATGTTGTAGAAGGATGATGAGGAACCAAAAGACTTTCACATCAGATCACATCCATACATACAATCCAATACATACCAAATTAATCCATCCATCTATCCATCCATCCATCCATCCATCCATCTTTTTCTTCACTTATCCGTTTCGCGGGTCATTGGTCTGCTGAAGTCTTGTCCCAGCCAGTTACGGGCGAGAGGTGGGGTACACCCTGGATGTGTTGCCAGCACATCGCAGGGCCACATATAGACAAACAAACATTTACAGACAAACACACACACACACGCACGCACGCACGCACGCACGCACGCACGCACACACACACACACACACACACACACACACACACAACGATTGACATTTTGGTGTGACCAATTCACCTAAGCTGCATGTTTCTGGAGGTGGGAGGAAGCCGAAGAACATAGAGAGAACCCACGCAAACTAGAGAAGAACAGGACTTTCTTGCTGCAAGGCAACAGTGCCACCCACTGCACCACCGTTCTGCCCCCTCTGCAACATTTGTGCCTTTCTAAATGAGCTGTTCATTTTAAGCAGCAGACTAGTCTAAAAATATTAAACACAACTATAGAAATTATATAAGATTCATAGAGAAAACATATTTATTGTACTGGGTTGCATAACATCGCTAGGATTTAGTGTTATTGTGTCCACCCCCTGTAGATGCCTCTTTACGTGCTAGTGCCACTGTGCCAGTCTTTGACATATACACACTCCCTTACCTCTACAGCGTGTTCAGTCCCCTATAACAAGCTGACACAATCACACACACGCACGCACGCACGCACGCACAAACACACACACACACACACACACACACACACACACACACACACACACACACACACACACACACACACACACACACACACACACACACACACACACACACACACACACACACACACACACCTTTCTTTGCTGATCCTTTCTAGAAAAGTGTCTAAACTTTCCCCATTCCCATTTCCACAGGGTCCCATATCTCACTGTGGGAAGGGAGCGGAATAAGCAGCGCTGCCTCTGCCAGCCTGTCGGATTTGAAGTTTATTAAGTATATCAAACCAGGGCTGGCCCCCTCAGGGAACATTTGCAATCCAAAGCACTGCTTGCTGTTGCGTCTGCCAGCATCAAGCTGTCACAAACACTCCACTTAATTTGCAAAGCAATGCACGGTTAGGGGGTGGGGGTAAGAAAATAGGAAACAAGTGTCATTTCCACCATGTGTGAGTACACCATTTGCATCTAAATCAGTCTGATGAAAGTTGTAGGTTTTTTTACTCTAGGGGAGAGGTGATGCCGTGGGTTGTTAAACAGTGCCGGATATTACAGTTTGTCATACTGTAGCCTCAATACAGTATGAGGACACTGCACTTTCACTTTAACATGTGCCTTTGCAAATCATACAGTTTACCCATTTACCCAGTTTACTTATGAGTATTCCCAGAGTTATGATATGTAATCCTCTTAAGGCATGGAGCTTTAATGCCTGATTGATCTCAAACCACTCATGGAAAGCAAAGCAAAATTCACCTGCAAGTAAAGCAGTAAGTGTAGAGATGATGCCCCGCAGCCACCAATAGCATCACCACCATCCTAACACTTACCAGCTGAGCACCTCTCAACCAAAAAGAATAACTGGAGGACCTTTGCCGCACCACACTCCTAGACCAGATATGCAATTTATCAGCTCGGAAACATGCAGGAGGGCTAAAGGTGGAAGAGTTATCCATCTGTTCTCACTACACTGCTGCTCAGTATGCTGTACCTGGGCTTATTTCACCCTCCAGCAGACAGGAGAATCTATACGGGCCCCTCGGTAAAAGACCTGAGGCACTCCCACCCAGAGTCCCTCCACCTCCTAATCACCTCAAGTGGAGATCAGTCTGACAATTCCAAAAGGACAGGGAGTTATGATGCTTCAAGGTTGTGTCTGTGCATAATTGTGCAGTTACTGTTCTGCGTTCAAGTGTTAATACAAAAATTGTCCATCACATTGTGGGAAACACACAAACGCCATTCAACAAGCCTGACATCTTAACTTGGAGAAATTCTCCATGAACCGTGTTGCGCTGATATAATAGAACTTTTAAGCAGGAAAATGGATTATTTTCTCTCTAGAATTAAACAATTCATTACCCGCTTTCCTTTTTTATAACCACAGACTAATTACATTAGCCGTTATGACAGTGTCATAATTCTGTAGAGCTGCTTGCTCGGCTGCAGTAAATGGACTTACTGGTGAGGATTTGAGACATTTTCTAGATTGGTTCTGGGAATCTATGAGCTTAATTGTATAAGCCTATATGTTGAAGCATAGGTTCTGCTATGGTTAGCATATCACAAACTGTTCCAACAGTGAATGAATGTCTCACATCCTCATTTATGGTGTCTTTTCTCAAAAAATCATTTAACCTCTATTTCTAATTTTTGCACATGACTAAAATAGTCTTTTCGCCATCCTTTCATCAATATACCTTCCTCCATGGCTTTCATACCTCCACCAAATGGCCTTGTCCTCAACTGCTTCAGCCTCTGTCTCTTGCTGTAAAATGTTAATGTGTACCGTGACTTATTCTCTGCCTTGAGTTCTCTCTGAGCTATTTGCTTTAGTCAATCTGTGACCTTAGTCTGAAATATCACCGCTATATGGATTTCCATGAATATTTTGTGTACAAATTGATGATGTATGAGTCTCTGAGCTTGTTGTTTCCCAGTTGTTTCAGCTGACTGTTAAACCATTGACTAACAACGAGCAAAACCATTTTCCATTTTGGTCTTCTTTTGAATTTTTGATAGCTAGATACTGTATGTTGTAATCAATGAAGGCATTTTAAACACACCCTTAGCTAGATGTAAGTTCTCTAGAGGTAAGGCCACACACACACACACACACACACACACACACACACACACACACACACACACACACACACACACACACACACACACACACACACACACACACACACACACACACACACACACAACACACACACACACACACACACACACACACACACACACACACACACACACACACACACACACACACACACACACACACACACACACACACACACACACACACACACACACTTTTGGTCTTTGGTAGATCAGTGTGGATGACTTCTTTGTTGGTTGTCTGTTATTATTATTATTATTATTATTATTATTATTATTATTATTATTATTATTATTATTATCATCTCTATCACACATGCAAAACAGACAATTTCTTACAAAGCTGAATGCAGTAATCATCAAGTCACAGTGTTGGTCTCCAGCACTGGCTTCAGCAAAGAAATGTAATAATTCACAATGACATGCTTCCCTTTGATCTCTTAGTCTCACAAGTGTATTCTCCCTGTCTTACAATGTCACTCTCTTAACAATATTCAATAAAACACATATGTCCATGACACGCACACACACACATGCAAAAAAGATTTTTTAAAATTCTCGTGGAGCTATGTGTTCGGAGGGGGTGTGCCTGAAGCAGCACTGGGAAAAAAGGGAAACTGTCAAGTTCAGTAGATATTCTTTTGGTTTGAATTTATTTCAGAAATGTTGAATGGAGAAAAGAAATGTGGAAAATCAGGCATTTTATCAAAGGGATTGCTGCATGAATATTTTGGACAAATGCTTCTGAATTTAAATATGGTGAATTGCTGTGCTTTTTGTAGCTGTTCCATGCCTTAGGGGTAAAAACAAGTTTGGCATTACTGTTTGGGGTCATCAAAGAGGATGAAAACTGGTACACTGTACTCTCTAAAAGTTTGGATGTGCTTCTAAACAAATTAAGGACATGTAAAGTCCACAAATAGATAATTTTATGAGATATACATATAAAACCTTTAAATTGGCATATCAACAATTGTTGCTACAATTGATCTACACAAGATGAAAGGAGTTATTTGCATGAAGTTGTATCTGTGCACAGCACTCATAAGTATATATGAGTAGAAGCGTAAGCCGCATCTGCTGCTTTTGTTTAGGTAGCAACCTAAGGCAAAGGCTAGCTCCGTAGAGGGTTTAATGCATCCAAATAAATTGTAATTCCTTTGAAAAAGCAAAGAAATTATTCATTGTTTTCAAATTTCATTCTCATCACTATAGTAGTAAGTGCTGCATATGGTGAAGTGTTGACTGTGGAGGGGGTCTGAGGACAGATTTGTGCAGGTTCATTAACCTCAAGTAAGCAAATTTCACTGAGTGGAATATTTGTTTGTTTTTTTTATCAGTTGTTAAAAATAAAATCACTGCATATCTGTTTTGATTTATAGGTATATATAATTGAGGTTTGCTGGTAGAATTCAACCCTGAACTCTACTCAAGTGTGAAACATTGAGGAGGTGGAATTATGGGTATTGAGGTGTTTTCTCTATCTGGTGGTCTGATGTAAAAAGTCCATTAATTCAACAGCAGTACCAAAAGATGTCACAAAAATGTTTGTTTCAAAGCCTGACAAACTTGTGTAGTAGAGCTAAAAGACAACAGGCCATTTTTCAACAAGATAATGTGCCAGGACCCACAACAAAAACAAAAAAGTTAAGGTTTGAGCAACATTTTCATCATGATGGTGATGTTCTAGCCTGGCCAGTCACCAGATCTTAACCCACATGGAGATTGTCTGGATGTATATCAAGGGCCAGCTAGACGGTAGAAAATTTTGGGGGCACTGACCATTTGTTAGAAGCAGTCAGAGATGAATAGAACAGCAGTAAAGCCGCACACTGAAAAAGACTTTCAAAGATGTTGTGCAAGAAGTCAGTAAAAATAAGAAAAAGAAAGGAAAAGCCATCCCGTACTTAAAAAGGCTCGCATATTCATGCACTGTACATTAGATAAAAGGAGGGTAGAGACCTGTATGTTGCAGAAATGAACCTGGAAGAATTAATTCGCTGGAATTCACAATCAGTGCTATGAACACTTTTCATTACACTATTGTATGTGTTTTTTTGACATTCATGTTTAGCATATGTTTTATAGGACTAGCTGTTGTGGACCAAAGAACTATGAGTTGCATAAGCAGCAACTCATTATTATTTTTGTCAGGATCACCATTTTTTGCCTCGTGCTGATGTTCTTGGAGGGCCTTCATTCATCATTGCCATTGGCACCTCATCTTACCTCAATAAATTCTCTCAACCATCATGAACCACTGCAAAACCCTAAACCATTTTATTAGGGAAAAAAATTGTATTTTCGAGACAAGACATGTCCCATCCCAATGCTGTTTGGAGTGGACGGGTGAGCCTGCTGCTTGCCGAGGCATGCATTGGCTACACCACCACTTGTATTAATGCGCAACCATCATTCTCCCCTGCATCTAAATGTTTCATTACAGCCAAGGCGCAGACACAATTTTGTGGCTGATATGGAGCTGCTCACCAGCAAGCGTGTTCTCTTAAGGGGAAAGTAAAGCATGACAAATTGAAATAAATGAAAGAGAGAGAGAGAGCAGACATGGAGGACAAGGACCATGCCTATTATCCATATGGTCATGCTTGCAGCATATTTTTCTAATATCACTGTAATAGCACTGTCTTAAAGTAGTCTTCTCTGGTCCTCATACAGTTACTGTATTTCATATGTGGCCAGACAAGTGTTACCAGTTGTCCCTCCATTGATCATGACAGTTTGGACAAGACTGGAGGACCAACATTAAATTGAATGAATTGTTCTGACATTTAAACTGTGTAACCAAGATTATTCAAAATTCACTAGAGAGTTTTGATATCAAAATATGACTATTTTCTCGATTATACACAGGACTAATTCATAACATTATCGTCTACCTTGCAGTTCATGAAATATATTTCAATGAAAGCTGATTTTATCTTTTTATACGGTACATGTGATGCCAGCACACCAGAAAATTGAGAAATGGATGAAGCAGAAAAATCTATCAATTCTTTTTATCAGGTGTAAATGATGTACTATAGTTCAATAAACTGTATTATCAAGTCTTTGATCAGTGCTTTCTGTGTTGCTTTGTGTTGCTAAAGTAACATGACCTTTGGAGTGTATTGGAGATGGATTACCACATGAATTAACTCTGTAAATGAATTTATGAATAACAATATTCACAGGTAAATAATCAATGAAATGTGACTTGTAAATTCTTATTAGTGCAATGTTATTTCAGGTAAAAGTGCATTTTACTAGGTGCAGTTCACACACCTCAACATTTAAACAGTAAAATATAGTATATTTGTTTAAGGTCAGGTCAGACTTAGACTGAATGCTTTTGGTTATGGTTAGGTTATCTATTATTGGCTAATTTAATATTATGGGTTAAGTTTAACAGTTAAGGTTGTTTTTATGCATAATTTAGATCCACCCTTAAAAAACAGCTTTGAAGAGTCAGCAGGGGTTTGGTTAACTTGGGACAGGAAATGGAGTGAGTAGGGGCGATTCAGGGAAGGCTGCCGGGGGGAGAGGGAGCTAATGACTCCAGGTTGTTTTGTGCTGAACTGATTGCTCTCCCTCATATTGCAGTATAAAAGCAGTGTGAAACACTGACAAGAAACACTGACTGAGTCTGCGTGGAGACCGGAGACATGAGTCAGACATCTGACCCAAGGCTGGAAATCGTCTGTATTTATGAGTATGAACTAAGAAAGCTACAGGCTTGTGCTTGGACTCGATGTTTATTTCCCTAAGTGATTTGTGTTAAATAAAGACTGTTACCTAGTGTCATCACTGCAGAACCCACACAATAATGATAGCGGAGAGCTACAAACTATAAATACCTACAAGCTATAGAGTGTTTTACCTCTGTAAAACACTGAGAGCTCGACTTTAGATTCAAATAATGAGACAAAATGATAAACGTCTCCTTATGCTTCTGAGTTTGTTTCATATCATCAAGAAGAGTGATGAAAGAGGATGATATATGTAGTGTTTTCACAGATTCATTTCACCTCAGTGTATGACGAGCCCACCAACGTGCTGTCAACAGACACACACATGCACGCGCACACGCACCGGCACACAGGCACTCCTCAACCAACCACATTCAAACCGCCATGGCCTAAAACCCTGTAGCCTTCATATCAATGAAGCCACACTGATGTTCCACCATGGCAGGTGTGTTGCCATAGAAACAAGACCCTGTCATCTCCCGATTCCTCATTGGGCATGCAAACCCACTTCCTGCCCCCACACTAGCCAGTCAATCACACTTTTGTCTCACTTCCTTTCTGTGATTGGCTTGTTCCTGTCAAGTCTGCCTTCAAAGTATTGACCTTCACACTCAAACTGCTGAATGAGTCAGGAATCACCTGTTCCTTGGTCCGCGCAAGGAGAAGATAGTGAATGAGAGAAGGAGTGGGTGAGAAAGCACACCTGTTGCATCATTAAGTGACTACCAAACCACTGGGAACCAGAAGCACTTGAAACAGACTCGTCTTGAAAATAATGCCTCAGATGAAAAAGGGTATCAGAGACAGAGAAGCCTGTGGATTTTTCTCTTTGCCTCTCTTTCCATCTCTGCTTACACAAGAGAAATAATGCTCAGTATATTTTTTGTACCTGAAAATCGTGTTATAGAGAAAGAAATTGTTCTGGCGATACTTTATTTGAGTACGTCTGCCGACCACACTGGCATATAAACAGGATGTATTCTGCAACTGACATGAACGGTTGTTGCATGCAATACTGGGATTTGACCAATTGATTGAATGCGATGTTTCAGTGTACATCAGTGTGTCCATAGATTTCACTATAGATTTCTTATAATCCATGGGTCTTCATTTTTATTTTTTTGCTTGGATTCATTTGGTGATCCCAGACAGTCAGAATCATTGACTTTTTTTCCTCTCGTCTCCCAACCTGTGAGTTTCTGTCGTCTGCTCCACTGATCACCAAAGGCTGATTACGTCAGTGAGGGAGGGGGAAATGCGAAAAACTAAGTGCTGATTATCTGGCCGGTTAGGTCTTCTTATCTCTCAACTCATCTCATCATTTACAGCAACCTTTAGTGTGCAGATAGTCAGCCGGAAGATCTTTAAACATCTTGTATTGGCAATCCTTCCGCTGATAACTGTAATCTGAAGGCAGCAAGTTCCTGAGAGAGGCTGCTTGTTAGTTCAAAAAATATTTGTAATTTGTCTCTCCCAGGGGAAATTAACATCCACTGTTTTAATCCACAGGCTCACATTAGCCATAGGCCTGATGATATCGCACGATCCCACGAGGCTTGAGGAAAAAAAAAAATTAAATTTCACACAGAGAAAAAATTGCTGTATTTCTGTGGGGTTTGGATTTACAACGAACTGAGGTGTGTTTCCTCACTCTTCAAGTTTGGAAGATGTCACCTCGAACAAAGTTGATGGCAGAACAACGGCTGGCATCTCAAGGATGACAGCTAGAAACATCTAACTTCATCTGCTTCACCAGACATTGACTGTTCAAGTATGGATGGTTCTTCTTCTGCTGGATTCTAGGATGGTTGCTATGTTTGTGGTAGACTTTTGATAGCACAGTCTAACCTGGCGGAATTGGTGCTGCACCTAATTTTTCTTTATTTTTAAAATATATTTTCCATGTGTGACTTTTTAATGATTTAAGCATGTTTCTGTTGCTGGCATATTGCCACATTTGTTTCACTGTTATGCATTGGTACCAGTCCATTATTCTTCTTTTGTTAATAGCAGTAGCAAATGGCCTGTCCTACAAGCTGTGCAGCATTATCACCAGGTCCAGGGAAAAAGGAGACAAGGGACATTTTTTTAATGACAAAACAACATTTATATTTTCTATGTTTTTCATTTCTTTTTTCATTTCCCTTGTAAATACCAGTCAACAGATAAAGTCTACATATAGAATTATTGGTGTGATTGTTAATATGATGTTTGCATATTTTGTCTGATCTGTCTTCTATCTCTGTCCACATTACTTTCATTTCTACCCAATTCACTACCAAAGGAGGAAGGAACCTCAAACACCTCTCTCTTCTCTCAGCCCCCCGACTCACACAGATTTGACTACAGATGCATCTGGATCACAGAGGGGAAAAAAAATTGGATTTGTCAACACATTCGCTCTGGCATTTTGAGAAAACAAGAGGCCCGAGAGATGGAAAGAAACTGTTTGTTCTGTACATCTCCACTCCAAATGATGTGATCATAAGTGCACAAAAAGCTTAAATTGTGCTGCATGGTTTCTTAGATTAGGTGTGGCTAAAAAAAAATAGAAATTCTAGGAAAGGGGTGTACAGTATATCTAGCATCTGCAATGCACTGGAAATGTAGACAGAGTTACACTTCATTAAAAAGGTCAGAACTTAAATATACTATAATCCTTTTCCATATTTAACCTGTGCTTCTGTGTACTTCATCAAGTCATCTGTCTTTCATTTTTTTTCCTTACTTCTTTCCAACGCCATTCCCTGTGTCATCTTACTGTATGGGATATTACTACTTGGCCAAAACCCAGAAATCGTATCATTTTAGTACATATGATGTGACATGATGGCATCACATGACGGCATTTCTTAATGAGATCTCTATATCACTCCTCCTCACATATGCAAACACTCTCACATATTTTGTTAGTTTGTTTAAAGATTTTCTGGTTTACAAAAATGTTCCCCGACATGAAATGGCATTTTTGCCTCACCTAATAGCGCAATTCCCCTCACAATGACATGTATATTCAGACCACAGTAATACATTTTCAAATGTTTTCTATTTGGCACAGTGTAAAAATCCAGAGTATCCAGAGGCAAGTTGAAATTGCTTTTGTTGTCATTTTGCCGATTTGCTCTGAGAGATGTGGAATTATTCCTGGTCCCTGAGCAAAGAATCTGTCCCTTCGTCTAAACATACGTATACGAATTTAACAGAAAGCAGAATGTCTTGCTATCCATCCACCGTTCCGTATGATGACCAGGGGGAAAATATGAAGTAAGTTGAATGAATATGTTTTATGTTTTCACTGAGCTTTTTGTCATTAAATTTCACTTGGATCCTTTTTATTAGGTGTTTCCCTCCTCAATCCTAATGGCTAATAAAAATTGTGAGGTGGCAGATGTGTAAGTTTTTGGCTTGAGAACCACTGGGCCACACTGTGTTTCCATGATATTGATTCATCAGTCATTAATGGAGCATTGATATATTTTACAGCCTGGGTTTAATTGTCACTGCCGTTGCTAAGAAACTTTTAAGTAGGCAAAACTGCTGAGTGCATGTAAATGTCATTTTGGGAAATACAGTATTCTATTTCTCTTTAGAGAGTGATGAGAAGATGAGTATCAACCATCCATCTGTGGTGGCCTACCTTTGGACTGGAGCCAGAAAGCAATTAGCTTATCCTAGCAAAAACACTGAAGCCCTATAAACGCACCCAATAAACATGTTTTATCTCTTTCTTTTTTCTTTGCAAATTTAGAAGCAAAAAAAGGCTACATATGGTTATAATCATTGCAATACCAACATGGTATTTCCAAACATAACATATATATTTTTAACCTTTCTTTTTATGGATAACAAAAAAGATACAAAAATTCATTTAGTGAGGTACACTTGTCATTCTTTCTCACTTCCCAGACCTGCCTCGTAGAAAAGATCTCATACCTTAATGGGCCAAGTAAAGGATGAATACGTTAAATTAATCCCTATTACTTGGTAATAGCTGATGATGTTACACTTATTTGCCGAGGCAGACAATGTTAGTTGTCAATGTCAAATGTCAGTTCAGTAAATTCAAAAGTGTCATTTGAGATAATTACAGGTTTACTGCCTGCAACCAGGACCTCCCATTCTCCATATCAATGTCTCCTACTCCATTTATGATATTTTTGCATGAAAAGTGTTCCTTTTATTATGACACCTTTGAATATCTTGCTTCCTCTCTGGCTGTAATTACTGCAATGCTCCTAAAAAGGCACAGAGTTGCAAAGAAAGAGAAGAGTGATATGAAACATTTACTCATATGGGTGCTATGGTAACCATTTGGTTATAATTTAATGTCTCTTTGTTGTGCAGCTGCTCAACAGAAAGAGGAACTTGCTGCTGAAAGGCTATTCATTGCACTGATGGATGAATTCTAATAATCTGTCGTCTCTTTTCGCCCTTGCTTTATCCCATATCCTTTAAACCCCGATGCACACATCTGTCATTCCTTCACTCAGCTTTGTAAAAAGGGTCAAACAGCAGCCTCATCAAAGGGTCATTTGAGTGTCTCGATGGGGGACCAGACTTGTTCCTTCCTTAATGGGATTTTGCCGAACAAAAATGTTTTGGAAAGACTATAGAGAGGGTTAAGGTTCAAAATAGGGACTTTTGAAATGAAACTATGACATTAATGATCTTTGTTTCCTGTTGTTTGGTGATGCTTGTAGAAGCAGAATGGAGTTTGTCGCCACAAGAGAGTGCTAAGAGGTACTTCAGAACATAGATGTGCTCAATCACCTCTGAAAATAAAAGAACAAGATGGGAAACATGTGTTATGTACAGAAAATATTTGCCACAACAGATGAAAATACTTTTTCTAATCATGCATACCAATCACATAATCAATAAATCAATATAATCTAGCTGCTTTATATTTTTGTACATGACAGCATGATAATAGCAATGTGCACAGCAGCAGTAAAGTTTCTTTTCTTGTGCCATTATGACAAAGTAATTTGCTTTTTTACAAGAATACACATGCATACACACACAGGAACATCCACACGCGCCAAACAGCACCTCAGGCAAAAATAATCAATTAGAATATCTTGGCAAGGGCTGGCTGTACCATGTAAATGATTAGATACAAATGAGCTTTTCCTAATTAAACGGTCTAATTTGCTAAAAGGGGTGTGAGAGGGAGGTTGGCGCTGGAACCAGCTGAAATGTGCAGCAACAACAAAAAATGCTGCAGGTGCTGTTGAATATGATAAATAAGGGTAAAGCTGCGTGCCTTTAAAATGAGCTGTTACCAGAAACATGACAGGTGGGTTTGTGTTTTATAAGAGTGATTTATTAATCACTTTAATTAATCTGAAGAAAAACAGGAACATATCAGAGTTGGTGTGAGCAAATCGATTGCAAATGATCTGTTGTTCTATCATTTTAGATGCTGTGATTGAAGTTCTAGTTGTTAGATATGATAATTGTCATGTAGTGAGATCAGTACTTGACACTACAGTAAAATATATACATTAATAGCTCTTCTTGTTCTCGTCTTGTTCTTTGTCAGCAAGCGATAATTCATCTTTAGCCGTTTTCAAACTGACCCCATTCTCATTTCTGTACAGCTTAATTTGTTTAATTTCCTCATGAATTCTTTTGTTTGATTAAAAATATGTTACAAAGCACAGAGGGAACCCATAAAGGAATGAAAACATGAAAACATGGTAGATGGAGGATGGTATGCATGGATGTGAAGCCAGACCATATAAACCATGCTGTGAGGCAACAGCATCAACCGCCACACCACCCTGCCACCTGATTTAGCAATTATGAGTATATAAATATCTCATCAGGACATGATTTGTGAGGCAATTTGTGTGTCAGTTAAAAGAGGTAGATCACATTTAATGCTAGCTACGTTAGACCTAAACACAACTCAGATATCAGAAACCAGGTGTTAAGTGGGCGCTCGTCTCTGGAGGGTAATTAATGTTCTGCCTGTGAGCTTTTGACGGCAGTATTTTTAGCATATCAATCAACATGATACACACAGCAGCAATGGCACAAATGCTATACACTCCATAGAGAGAGAGGGAGAGAGAGGGAGAAAGAGAGAGAGAGAGAGAGAGAGAGAGAGAGAGAGAGAGAGAGAGAGAGAGAGAGAGAGAGAGAGAGAGAGAGAGAGAAAGAGAGAGAGAGAGAGAGAGAGAGAGAGAGAGAGAGAGAGAGAGAGAGAGAGAGAGAGAGAGAGAGAGAGAGAGAGAGTGGTTAAAAACAGCTAATGAGGACTTGTCATAGCTTTAGTATTATGAGGTTGCAGGCTGCCAGGTGATGGAGAAAGGCCTGGAGGGTACTGCTAGACATTTTAATAATAAAGAGATCTCCTAAGAGAATAATGTTTGCGTGTGTGTGTGTGTGTGTGTGTGTGTGTGTGTGTGTGTGTGTGTGTGTGTGTGTGTGTGTGTTTGTGTGTGTGTGTGTGTGTGTGTTTGTGTGTGTGTGTGTGTGTGTGTGTGTGTGTGTGTGTGTGTTAGTTAACATAAATATATATATGTTAATTCTACACATTCCAGTGATGTTGTCAGTCAGTCCATCACTTCTACATCTTTTTCATGAATAGTCACTTAAGAAGAAGAACTTCTTACAATATTATATGAGAAACATTTAATACATGGAGACGAGAAGAACTCCATATGATAACTTGGTTGTTAGAGTGAGAATGGAGGCTTACTATGGTTTGGATCTACCTTTTATGAATTTGATTGTTGATGTTTGTAGTTGTTGTAAAGAAAGTTTCCAGATCATCCTTCTATGAATATCTTTATCAACAATCTAGAAATATTAATGTTTCTGCACTTTGCCTACTTTCAATTGCGGTTGGTTTCTTACAAATTTTGTCATATTTTCTGTCTGGCCGGCTTCAGAGAGGAATCGCCTGTGCAGTGAAGCCAGTCATCAGATTTTAGAATGGGAAAGTAAGGGTCTGAGTGGTGTCCCACTTTCTTTTTCCTCTGCTCATCATCCCTCTGCAGCTCCATTCACCCTGAGAATGAATTATGTATTGTTTAGTTGATGACAGATCTGTGTTCTTGACCCCACCTCCCCAGGAGACCTGTTTTCTCGCAGAAAAGTGATGCAAAAAACTCAGTTTATGCTGAGGCCAATTTGGACAAACTGTGAATCATCAAAATCCAGACAGACATACAGACAGACAGACCGACCGACCGTATGACCATAGATGCTGTTGGGCTGGCCAGACCTCATTTAAACAAAGTGATGGTGCATTTTAACGAGAGAACAATGTGGACGTGAGTTCGTAATTTAATTACATGTACTTATCTACTCCCCAACTGCAGTTATGCTATTATCTAGTTCAGAAAATAAAATCCTGTGACATTTTGCCCTGACTCATAATGCATGTGCTTTGCAATCCTGCACAGAAGAAAAAAAGCTGCTCCTCAGACTTATAGCACCTTGTGCCATAATAATAATACACACATTCTTAATGCGAATGGAATTCAAGCCAGCTTCTCCAGCGGATTCCCAAGATCTTTCTTCTTATGTCAGTCACATATAAACCTTAGTCTACCATCCCTCTCTCTGTGTTTCCTCTATCCTCTACATCACACTATTTAATACTCTCACCATCTCCCTCAGTATCGATAAATCATTCTTGGGCAGCTCCGGCAGACTAAATAAGCTACTATGTAAACACGGCTGCTAATCCGTCAGCAGCCATTCTGACTCCCACTTCCTTATATCCTCCTCTTCACTTTATCAAACAGCATTCACCAGGGAGCTTCTGATCAGTCAAGCTGGGAGGACAGCAATCGCTCTGCGAGCTCACTGTCTGCAGCACCAACCTGCAACACAGAGTCATATGTAAGATGCAAAAGCACAGACGAGATAAACACGAGGTGGATATGTGTCTAACAGGGTATGCAAACCTTTTATTACATTTTATTATATATGTAATGAAGTCTGTTTAAATTACAGTATATCTTGGTTATACACACTACAGTGAAGGTAAGATTACCTACACAGTGGTTGGAAGCAATAAATTTATATACGGTACTTAAAGTACAGTCATGCCTTCTGATACGGGAATCAAACCCAGGACCTTCCTATTTATCTACATGTATTCAGTCCAGCTGCTCCTACTTCCTCCAAGCGCATACAATACAGGTGGACTCATGATCAAATCACCCATAGGGCTGAATAAGAGCAACAGCAGTTGTTTGTCTTTCTCTATGTCAGCATTCTTATACGTCTGGTTCGTCTGTCTGCCCCATCTGTCCGTAGAGTTTCATTTTTTGGAGCGTAACTCAGGGGTAGGAGTCCTTCATACCAGAAGGATCTAAATTGGATGCCTGGTGATCTATTTCCTGTCAGGATTTAAGCACCAAAGACTGTATGTCTGTTCACAATAAATGTAATATTACTTTAATTGCCTGATTCTGTTTTTCGTTTTTGTAGTGCCTCCTGGTCAAAATATAGGCCCAGTGTGTGTTCAGCACTGAAAGAGAGATCCAAAGTGCATGAAACTCATCCTATATATCTGCACACTGACAGCTGGCTGTCAGTTTATTCTTGTTTCCCAATTTTTCACTCTTCTGTCCCAAGACTGCAACATTTTCCCTGCAGGATTACCCAAGGCTTGTATTGATTCTCCACAGGTTTTAGCCTCTCCAGACCCACATGACAACACCTACAGAAAATAATGTGCAAAATATATAAGATTATTGATTTTTGGTTATGCAAATTAAGTCATGTTGTAAAAAAAAAGCACAATAAGATACATTAGATGAAAATTGTTCTCAAGAGAAGAAACGTGGCTTAAGCAATACCTACAGTTTTCTGCTAATAAGAGGACAGATGAAGAACTGCAATTGTTAGAGCACCGTTAGCAAATTCAGCTCCAGCCTATGTTCAGGAAAAGTACTGACTATACATCTGATTAGACAATGTGATTGGCAAAAGGAAATTACATAAATGAAAGAAAAGAGAATCACTATGAGAAACAAAACCACCTCTTCATGACAACACGATTTTCATAATGATGCTCTGCAAAGATGATAATTATACTGTAATAATTTTTTATTTGTTACTCTTTCTTCCAACTGGTGTTTTCTGATTGTGTGAGATAACATATGTTACACTGATTTGTATTTTCACACCTACACACGAGTTAAACTGTAATCTTTCACTCTTGATTTGTTTCTCATTTAAAATGATTACTTATGATTATGGGGTTGGGATCTGTACAGTACTCACAACATTATCTATGATGTTATACATTCAAAAGTAAGCATGTTAAATAAGCATGATTTTCTATTGAGCTGTTAGTAATAATATTAAGTCAAAATCAAAGAGTTTTAGCGGTATGTAGTTTATTCAAAAAGCCTTTCCCATAAGAAGCCGAACTCAAAAAGCAGTTCAAAATGAGAGTGGTCTAGTGGAAATAAATGTTTGACGGTGTGTGTATTTGTGTGTGATGAAGAAACGAAGAGAGTGTGTGTGCTAATCGCAACAAGTCACATTTTTAAGTCAAGAAACTGGGGATTGGATTATATCTTCTTTTTATTAGGAGTTGTTCTAAACTCTCATATCCTCCAGTTTGGATCCAGTCCAGACTCTAAATTACCAAATGCATTATTCAACAGTAGCCTGTACTCGCTTCTCTTAAATATTAAACTTTGAAAATTGATTTATCTTTCAAAATTCATCCCAATCACAAAAGTTATTCCTGCGCAAACACTTGATTACTCACGTAGATGAATAAGCCTCAGAGGATGTGAGGGTGACTTACTAAGTGTGAAAAGAACCTGAGGGTAGGTCGCTTTCTGAGCTCTGATATTAAAATAGGAAGGCTGGAGTAGTGGCTGAGGACATGAGCAGGTTTTCAACATTCATATTCACTTTAAGGAACATGCATAATATCATCAGACATCTGGGAGTAGAGTGGGAGATCTGGACAGTAATAGAAAATCTTCCAGCTAGAGATCAAGGTCTTGTCCATCTCTGATTAAAAAACATTATTTGATATGGTGTGTACTCTAGTAGACTTTTTAGCTAACTTTTGCCTATTTGTATAACAAGCAGATATACAAATCAACATCAGCATTGATTTTGTAGCCTCTTGACAAATCTTCGCCTACATGTTATCCTTGGTTTTCTCTCCACTTGTAGTGCTGGTCGGCCACTTTACCGTATAGTTGATGCTACCTACCTCAATCTTGAATGTCAGATGAAACCAGCAAATCAAAAGAATGTTCAAACTTATGTGATTATCCCTTGTGAGTTTAGCGCAGTTCCTCAATCTCTTAGTTTAATGTTGAAGATTTGATCCTTTGCTAACAAAAGCATTAAAGCAGCTTTTAAAAAGTGAGGATGGTCCACCTTAAATAAACACATAATTTAAGATTGTGTTCTAAATAACTTACTGAGAAACTTCAAGTATGAAGCTTTTTTTCATTTCCATATCTGCATTCCTTATTTTAGGTTTGTACATATCCGTCTTTTCAGAAATCTGGCTGAAAAAATATATTTATTTCTTGACAGGGAACAGAGAATTTAGTGCTCTGCTGAATAATAGGAGCTATTAAGTCAACACTTTAGGGTTTGTAAGCCAGGCTGGGTAATCTCAACAAGATGTGTCTCAAGAAAACCACAAACCTTAGGTCAGAAAGCATGAGAATGGCCTGATTTTTGTCTTAGCATCCAGTGTGTTTGAAGAAGTAGGTTTTAATCTGCTGGACTTGTCAAACGCTGGCTTCATGTGTTTGCAGCAAACTCACTTGGAATGCGGTTTATTCATGAATTTATTCATCTACCTGAAGATGGGATAGTCGTCATTGTCTCGTCTTCAACCGCTTATCCGAATCTGGGTCACGAGTTACACTGGGGCTTATCTCAGTTGACTACAGGCCAGAGGTGGAGTACAACCTGGACAGTTTGCCAGTTTGTTGCAGGGCCACATAGAAAGACACTCACTGATACTCACATTTACACCTATGGGCAATCACCTATGGATTCAAACCCGGAACCTTTTAGTTGTGAGGCAAAGGTGCTAAGCATTGCAGCAGCGTCCTACCTGAATCTGGTTCAGCCACAATGAACCAACAGTGACCAATTATGTAAAACTATGAGATGCTACCGCTGGAAGGTTATGATGTTGTCATGCTCCCTCGGGGACCTGATTCACCTACATACTAGAGTCTTACTCTTGGGTGAATCAGATTTTCTCCCCTCTTCAAACACATTACCTTGTGATGTTACCTCGGAGGGTGTTTAAGAGAGGCCGGAGAGATAATTTTCATGTGAACATTTACTAAGGATATATTCTGTTTCATTATCTTCACAATGAAAAGCACAATTTGTAGAATATTACCAATAACATGATTCAGCATTAAAAGAAAAGATTGCATTACATTTGGTCAGTCTACCATAGCAGCATTCATCTCTCTTCCTTTATTTGGTGTTGTTGTCAATAATGACCAAAATACCCATGCTCTTCTTTCTTAATTTCCTCTTTCTGTCTTTTCCTGTCTCACTCATGCTCTCTATCTGATTCCATGCACTGATGATGATGATGTTGAGATTAGCTTTATCCTTTGTCTGCCTCCTCCCTCCGACAAATGCACTCATCTGCTTAGACCTCAGGGTCAGGCTTTGTAAGCTGCAATTTATTAAACACATTGATTCGATAGCAGCCGGTATTAGGAAAACTTAGTCAAACACATCCATGTTTGTAATGAAGTACTTGTGTATGAGCTCATCTGTTTGTGTCTACAAGAACAAATACTCTTCAGGGGGTTGAACAAAAAAATTAACAATCCTATCCCCTAAAGTGTATAATAAGGACAAGAATATTTACAATATAGGTTGCATTAGCATTAGAGTTAGAGTTTGGGCATATTCTCATAGCCCAATTTACACAAAGTTTATCAAGACCAGAGGAAGATTGTCTCAAGACTTTGGTAACTTTGGTTAATTAGGTTACCTGCAGTCAGATTCTGAAGGGAGTCTTTCCTGATACAAGCCTGAACAGTGTGGATGACACTAATCTTACATATGAAACACGACATCCAGGATAAAATGTTATCATGTAATTAGAACTAGTAACCCTGCTGAAGCCAAGAAATCTTACATGCAATTATTGAAATCTAATTTAATGCAATCTTACTGCATCATCTTTGGTGATGGAGCAGCAAGCTGATGAGTTAGCAAATGAAACAGGTTCCATCTGGGAACTGTTTATGTCTACTGGGAGATGGCAACATTCACATGGAATACATAGAACCCTGAATGGTGACTGGGAGAAATGCCTTATCTGAGGTCAACCTCTTTGGTGCCATAAAAACAACATCTATGAGAATACGGTGAACATAGCTATACTAGTTATCACACCACCTAGGGCAAAGGTGCGCCTCATTTGTCTGGGAGCTGTCAAGTAAGCACCAGCTTGTGTTGAGTGTGATCAGATGGTGGCACAGGCCGCCAACAGACCCGCTACACCCAAACAGGTGAATTGTGAAAGTTTTGCTCTTGTTTTTTTCTGTGCCAAATATGTTTCATCACATTACTTCCAAATTATTCAGGGCTTGGAGGTCTGCCTTTTTTGCAGGGGTCTTTTTAGGGTTTGGGTCCAAACGACCACATGGGATGTCTTGTAAAAATATAGAATGAATACACTCTCTACGTTGTTTATTTGACTAATGCCTGTTAAATCATGATAGTATGACAGTGCAGGCTTTGGAAGAAATTGGTGTGACCCTGTTAGGCATTGATGAGCACATTTCTGTTCAGTTTAGTGCTATTGAAACACCCATTAACCTGTAAATCACTCTGTCACACTCGAAAAGAAAACTTCCCTAACTTTAACTCCCCGTGGATCTTTCAGAGATGCCTTACATAACAAACACACACACATACAGTACTCTGTTTCTACCTCTCTCTGGGGCACCAAGTATTTTCTCTTTGATAAAAGCACCTAAATGATGAATCGTACAGCGCTCTTCCGTCTGTCAGTGCCACTCCAACTGACAAAAAATCAAGCGCCTTCTTCTGCTCCATTCTGTCACCGCACATCTTTTGATTAGTACACACAGCCAGACACCTGAGTGCAAAAAGGATTTCTGCTTTTCCCATAAATTACACATCAGGGGTTGCGACTCTAGTTTTGTGTGTCACCCAATCACACCACTCCAGCATTTCAGCTGAGGAAGGAAGGAGTCACGTTTGAAATAGCAAAAAATGTCACAGACAGGCATTCATTCTGTGGAGACAGAGAGATAACGAAATTCATTATTGCATTTTTAATCTTAAATCATTTAGCACTCTGCAGACTTGACATGTTTTCAATTTGAACTGTTTTCATTCTGTGATTTTTTCAGGAGTTAATTAGGAAACATGAACCTTTGACTTGGGCAGCACGATGGTGCTGGGTAGCGCTGTCGCCGCACAGCAAGGCAGTTCTGGGTTTGAGTTCCGCTCTGTGCCGAGTTTGCATGTTCTCCCCGTGTCTGCGTTGGTTCTTTCTGGGTTCTCCGGCTTCCTCCCACATCCAAAAACATGAGCTTCAGGTTATTTGGAAATTAACTCATTCCAAATTGAAATGAGCGTGTGTGCGTGTTTGTGTGTCTGAGTTGTGTGTCTGAGTTTCCCTGCCTCACGCCCTAAGACAAGCTGGGATAGGCTCCAGCTCCCCGTGACCTGCGCAAGCGGATGAAACAGGTAGAAAAATTAATGAAACCTTTGACTTTTCGCTTTTTATCACACTTGTCGTGACATCATTGTGAAAACCCAGGGAAACTGTACAAAGCTTTATAACAGTATAAACATAAATTAATATTAATGCACATTAGCATTAGCTTTGTTGATGAGGGCCCTATGCACTTCAGTCATACTGGGCCTCAGAATCGCAGTTTGCCATTGCAGCTTCTTTGAGTCATGGCAGTCTAGTCCTGACAGAGCAACTTGTGTGTGAATGTCAAATGCTTTCTCTAAGTGTTTTTCTTTATGAATCAACATCAACAGAAACTCAAAACTGTCTATAGAATCTTAGTTTAGCAGTGTCATAGTTTGTAGCTCATCAGAATAACCAGAAGTGAAAGCAGTTAAGTTGTCTCCTGAAGTGTACTCGCAAAGTTTGGCCTCTTCTACTTGAACGCAACTGAGTTTCCATAAGATGGAGGATAAGGTGTAATCAGAAGAGATGATTTATTGCTTGTTAACTCATTTCGCCACATTGTTTGTTTCTTTTATTACACTAGTTAAATTATTTCTCATAACATCTCCCTAACTGTTCTTCAGTGTACTCAATCATTTGCGGTAAGTTTCCTAAATGCCTTGTGATTAATTCAAATCATTATGAGTGTGCTTTATGTACAAGATTTGATTGAAACATGCATTTCATTTGCATAATTACAGCTCGGTAGAGTAGGGCTTATTGTTGTGATCCAATCTGAACCACTCATACTTGGAGCTTTGTGTATTCAAGGGTACTAATATGAAATCACACAAATGTATTGTGTACAGTGTTCTCAATCATGCACAATTATAGACTGGCCTTTCAGAGACACAAAAGCCTATTTCAGGCTAACATTGTTCAGCAGAACTGGTTTGTGGTTGTTTCATAGAGCTAAATGGGAGACTAATGAAAGGGAAATGATAAACAAGGCTGAGAAGCAGAAATAAATCTTGCCACAAGAAAACTTCTCATAAGTACAGCAATGACCTATATATTTTTAATTTTATTTTAAGAAAATGTAATGTTTGGCCAAGCAAGCAAGCAAGCTATTAACATCTGGAAAAAAGATGAAAAAAAAATCACTGCCTCTGAACAAAGTCTTAAACTGCACAGGAATTTTTCCCGTTTTTCCTGAAATTCACTTGTTTTAACCAAGGGTGACACATTTTAAAATTAATCAAGAATTATATGTAGGGTTTAATAACACACGAAAATAAAAGTAAAATAGATCAGGTTAAGGATGACATGTGGAGCAGTGGGTAGCACTGTTGTGTAATTTAGGTGAATTGGTCACACCAAAGTGTTTGTAGGTGTGAGTGTGTGCGTGAGTGGTTGTTTGTCTTTCATGTGGCCACATGATGAACTGGCATCTTATCTGGGGTGTACCCCACTTTTCACCCGTAGCCAGCTGAGATCAGTTCCAGCAGACCTGTGATTTGTAAAGTGGAGAAGCGGCTGTAAATGAAATAATTGAGACAATTGTCTCATCTATAAATAAAATGGATGGAGACACCAGATTAAGACGTTTTCAGTGTAATATGTACAAATTTCCATCTCATTACATGTATCATAACAACATTGATGTGCACTTTGATAAAGTTTCTTTCTGTAAACTCATTTACCAAGACATTAATAGATTAAATAGAAAGATGATAAGTTTCTTCTCTAATCCAAAAAACAAAAATCTGTGAAAAAATCCAAGTACACTGATGTAGAAACCCATATCATCATTAACAGACAGAGTTCTGTTTTTTATTTCTTTCATGTGTGGTTTCAAGTTGTTTGATTAATTTGCTGGAACAAGCAGTGATATAATTTTATTTTGAAGAATGCTTCCAGTCTGCTGGCACCTTTACTGGCTGCTGATCTCTTTTAAAATCCTATGATCGACAACTGGCAGATGCTGCATGCACTGATAAAAATGGTTTTGAAGTCCTTATCTAGTTTCTACACCATCAAAGTAGTGTCTGGATCTATGTGTGCTGCTGCTCAGGTGTGTCCTGCAGTTACCTGGGGAGCAACAACCAACCTGCCAAAACATTCCACATCCTGAAAACTGGAGGGGAGCTCGGCATTATGGTCTTGCATGGGCAGATAAAAATTCAGGATGTCCATAGTATTGTAGAGTTTAAAGCACTAGAAATTCTACTAATGTTACAGTATTTGTCATTTGTGTGCTAATAGCCAAAAATGCCTGACAAACAATGAAGGACAACACATAATAGGTGGAAAGAGGATGACAGGAAACTCTTTTAAAGATATATTAACAGAAATGCAAATAATTTTTTACCACCAAACCCCTCCATCTATTCGATTTTTTTCCTCTCCTCCTAGCAAGAAAACAAAGATTAGGGCAGTGGCAGTAAAAACACAGCCGTTGTTGCCCCCAAGGTGGAAATGCAAAGGTTTATCAGACGGCAACTTGTCAAAAACAACCTTTTAATCAAACAGATCAGCAGCGGGGGAGGTATCACCCCCGCTTATCTTTCATTTGAGACAGGATATCAGTTGATGCTGATACGGAGCCTTTTTCTCATCATGCACAATGTCTCCAGGTCTCCAATATCTGATACATCCTGAGGTGAGGTCAGAGATAACTCAAACTCTCCAGCGACACATGAAGATTGATAATGAGAGGATTTAGTTTTGTAGCAAATTTTGTTACATGTTCAGCCGCTGCTTTTATTGCTTAATTCAAACCAGACCTTCTTCAACCTAATATCTGAATGCTTTGTTACTTGATGCTGCTCCTTCAGTGTATTTATTTTACATTTCCTGATGGCATGTTCTCACTTATAATACTCCTGCTCTCATTTACCTTAGCAATTTTAGGCTAGATTCCACTGTAATTTTCAAAACAGCCTCTTGCATCCGGCGTCATTCATGAGCACAAACAGGGTGTTCTTCTCCTCTCCCTTTCCCTCTTGCGCGCTCTCTTTCTGTTACCTCTCATCTGTGCCCTCTCCTCTCTCCCTCTAATGCTGTTGAATAATGGAGAGACTGCATGCAGTAGTCATGCTGTCACTCAGCCAGAAAGAAGCAGGGGGCATGTGTTGAATACATATGTGAATGCGCATGTGTGTCCACCTAGCTTTATGCATGCTGAAGATTAGCCTCGAGGGCACAGCCTTCCTCCCTGCACACACAGACACACAGACACATTTTAATATACAGTGCACAAACATTCTTAAATTCACTGATCATGCAATCAGCTGTAATAACGCTGCCTCCTGTCTCCAGTATATGAGTGTTGTCCTCTGTTATGTAGAAAAATGATGGTTAGCAACAGAAGCTAGCTATGATGCAACAAACTTCCTGTCTGACGAACAATATGGTAGCATGAGTACATATCACGTAACACACAAAATCATAAATAAGAGGTAAAATAGGATCAAAAAGAGAACTGCAGTGAACAGAGAGCAGAATACTGCAGGGCAGACGTGCAATTATTTCGTATCCAATACTCTACAATCCTTGTGGAAGGGCTAGAGGGACTCCTGCTGCTAGAAGCAGCTGGGAGGTGGACTTGAGACATCCAATACCTATCTTTAAATTGACAGACTGGCAGAAATACATGCTGCAATAACCAGCACAGGCTTTTTCACACCATCCTCCTATTTAGTTGTCCAGATTTCCTGGTTGTCGATCGTCTCTAGACATGGCTTTTAACTCAGAGAGAGAAGACCGAGTCAAATGTATTATCTGGGCTTCATGAGCTGAACGTACCATAAAGTTATGTTCAGACTGGAGAGACCTTCTGGAAAGAGAGCATTCTAGTTGGAATTGATAAAAATGGAGGTTTATGTAATTTGATGATGTGAAAAAGTCATATTTCTCTATCGTCTCTCCTCTGTGCTCTTCTTCCATTTCTCCAGGCCTCTCTTTTACCAGTCCAGTGCCCGTCACAGCTGGGAAGGGGCCTTTGCTTTCCTTTGGCCCAATTAGCTAGGGCTTAAGACGCAAAATATGTTGGGCAGAGTCTGCCCAAGCCAGGGTTAGTCTAGTTCAGCATGGCTTGTCCTGGGTTTGGCTCAAGTTCCAGCTTTGAGCTGCTATGCAATTATAATTAAGGCGGCCCTTTGACACGAACACACAAAGAAGAATCGTTCCCCCTGAAACATTTCTGCATCACCAATTTTGGCAGAGACTTTCTGTCTCTCTATTTCTCTTCTATATTCTCTGTGAACACACACACACACACACACACACACACACACACACACACACACACACACACACACACACACACACACACACACACACACACACACACACACGCACACACGGCTCAGGGTTTGGGCTCAATGATCTGGCATAACTTCACAAAGATGCGCAAAAAAAAAAAGCTCCCAAAAGAGAAAAGGGAACAATACCATTTCATCCCTTACTTTAATAGCCTCATCCTCTCTGCTCCTATAAATATGCCCAACCTCCCCACCCCCTCTACTTTTTTTTATCTGTCTCTTACGGTCTCTCTGTTTCTCCCTCCTTTGGTCCCTAATCTCAATCACTTTGTTCTGTGAATTCATTAAACCCTATTCTATATCTCCAATGTCAAGGATCAGTGGTGGCCATCGGAGCAGCTCCCAGCATGGGCTGCCACGCATGGCCATTTTTAATGATGCCTGATTCCATCTGTCCTGCAAAAAGAAAAAGAAAACTCTACTTTCAGCGCTGAAATCTCACCAAAATGCTAATCCTAATGGCCCTTTATACCATTTCGAAATGCGATAAATTACACACTAAAAGCAACAACTAATCAATTAATATCTTCTTTGAACAGCTGTGGGTGGAAACATTATCACTCCTAGCTTGATGCATTTATTTGCATCATTATTTCATCTTAAATTCAGAGATGAATTGCTACAGTTGCATCTACTTTTCTTTTTATAACAGGCTGACAGACTAGAGCATTAGCTGGATTATGTGGACAGTTTATGAATGAGGATTTGACCAAACTAACTGAATGCAACATTTAAGATGCAACATTGTGCTTCAAATCAGCAAAAATGTAGTTCATCAGCCGAGTGAGCGGTGGCCAAGGAGCTGCAGTCCAGACTGGTAGTAGGAAGTGACAAATGGGACTAGAGGAGGAGAGATGAGAATGTGACACCTGCACAGTGGATTTTTTGTAAGATTTAATTCTGCATCCAGTTCATGTGGATGATACAGTAGAGATGGACAGATTATGAATCAGTCTGTCAGTGCAATCTGTTGTCACCTCTGCCCAAAGAGATCCACATATACAGTAGGTAATGACTTAGTTAATTTTTACACACACACACACATACGCATGCATGCACGCACGCACACATGCACACTCATGCACAAACACACAAAACCACCAGATAATTGGGTAGTAAATCTAAACAAAAAAATATGTGCCAGCTGAATTCCTGCCTAGTCTACCAATAAGACTCTGAGAAATGCCTGGAAAACCCCCCAGAAAAAGACAAATCACCAATTTTCAGTCTAAGGAGAGAGAAAGATTTGTTGAAGAAACAACATGATGCATAATGAAAGTAGCTGCCTGTGCTGAAGCTGTCTGGGCACACTGCTGGTCTCCATTTAAAATCAATCCTGTCAATGCATCATAAGTTATTTTGACAGAGAGCAAGAGGCACTTCAGGAAACACCATTTTAATGATGTCTTTAAACTGCCAGTAATTGACCCACGAATTGAAAGGGAGAAACAGTTTTAAAAGCCTGAGGCAGGCGATTATAGCTCTCTACTAGTCGCGCCTGCTATATATCATTTCTGATCAGACCCGGGTCAACATAAACCATGTCATTTTTCTTCCCTTGTGAAAAAAAGCAGTTCTGTGTAAAGTACAGAATGACTGTACTCACGGATAGAGGAATGGCTCTGTACTTGAACTACACTGATGTGCTGTGAATATTGTTGGTTCGTGTTTTCGTGCAGAGGAACCCTGCTGTATGTCAGAAATCCACAATGTTTGGTAGATTTGAATTAAAATTCGATTGGCGTGCCCCACAATATTTGTATAAACCAAATCTTCTGCACAAGGAGGCACAGAATACTAGAATGTGGAGACTTTCAAAGTGAAAGTTATTGTATTTGTCACTTTTCTCTGTTGTTAAATTCAGGAAACACACACACACACACACACACACCCAGATGTACAGCAGACACGCACAGTCAAACAAGCTTGAAATCACCATCAGATGGCAGCACATAATGACTTAAATACACACCATCTGGCTGCATTAAGAATCCAGATAATATCTGATTGATACCTGAGCTCTGGGCTCAGGAATGAACCTGCTATCAATTTACTTTATTTGTGAGGTGGTTCAAAATTTTCATGAATCTAATAATATTCTTCAACATTTGTGTGTCTTTTTTTACGGAGCTGTATCTAGCGCTATCAGTCATATCAACAGCATCCACTCCAGTTCAGCCAGCACCAGACATCATCTGCTAGCATACAGCAAACACAGCCAGCAGCAGCTTGCAGCAGCATCAGTGCTGTCTGCAGATTACAGAGCCTGCTCCAGTTTAATTAATACTGGGACAATATATCCAACCATTCTCAGCCATCAACCTCATTCTCTGTCATCCCTGGCTGCCTTAAGTCATCACATCCCTGCTCGATCCTGTGAGCCCACTAGATGGAGGTAGAATGAGTCATGGGTGGATGTGAGCATGCCATTGACTATTTAATGTGCTGTGGGAAGAGATCAATCTCAGGCAGACAGAAAATGAATGGAGATGCCTGTGCATGGGGACTTTGGCTCACAGACTAGGGCAACGTGTGACAGAGCAAAGGGTGCGTGTTTGATTGTAATTACAGTCTTGCTTTGAGCAATCCTTAAGAATCAGAGGGTGGAGGTAGGAGGGGTGCAGGCTTTGATTGAAGATGAGGCAGAATGAGGAATAATGAGGGAGGTGGAGTATAAGCATGTGTCCATATGCTGCTGGGATGTTGGGAATCTCCAAAAGGAATTTTCACCTTGGCCAAGTCTCCCTGAAGCCTGAGGATGTTGTCCAAGGTTGAGGGAAGTGGTGAAGACCGACACAAAGACACAGGAATAATAGGAGAGGCATCATGGCTGCCTAACTGTTTGCCAGAAAAAAAAAGGTAAATGAGGCAGATACAAACACTGACAAAAATTTGACATCCCAATCAACCACCCAATGATGTATTCCTCTGGGTGGTTTGTAAATTTGTAGTCTCGATCCTCTTTCTCCCAGACTTAAAACAGCTGCTTTGACAGTGCAACGGTGGTGAAGCTACTGATAACAACTTCAAATGAATGAGCTTAGGATAAACTGAAAGCAGGGATTTAAGTATTCTGACATGCAAAACAAAAAAAAAACTACAAAGGTGCACGCTCTAAAACCGAAATGACACTAAAACTCTGTGGAGATGAAGGTAACAGTTGAGTAGAATTACAACTCCTCTTGGTTTCATTGCTTGTTAACCAGTGCAGCTCAAAAATATATGTAGCATTTTCACGGTAAAATACCAGTAAAATATGGACTACATCATCCTTCATCGTTCCAATTGTTTCTAAACATAGATAAAAATAATAAAAATAATAACAATAAAATACAGAGAGGTTTTTAACTGTAACTTCAAGATGTTCATTCATTTGATTGCCTGTGGGACTTTGAAGTTTCAGTGGACAATTATTAATTGTATGATTGTCACATACAGTATTCACATTTTTTCTCAGGAAAAAGAGACGTGTCAGCTGTACTGGCAAAACAAAGAAGACTGATTAGAAGTGAGAGGGGAGGCACCACCATGACATCTCTCTGAACATGTGGCCATACAAAATTGTGTATGTGGTCAAAGTGCAACAACAGTATACCGTTGTCACACTTTGACCATGGTATACCGTGACCACATACTCATTTTTTTAAAATTCCCAAATATCCATGAATATCCACAAATATAGTGGATATATCCACAAATATTTCTGCACCATGTGCACCAGTATCCTGGTAACAAAATCTGAGCAAAAGATCTGGGAAAATGCCTCCTCTTCTGTCCTCCCATTTATATCATAGTTAAAATTATTGCAAAATATTTCACTAAATTATAAGGATGGTGCTCAGATAAGTTCAGGTGAACTATATTGGTCATTTTAATTTTGATTTTTATATGGTCGTAGTTGGGCAAAGGGGCTTTTGCCCCAGTCTGCACCGTTAGCATGGCCTGTGGTGCAGAGTGACTCCCTTAACGGAGTTAATTTCATTGAGCGCTGTTAAATCCAAAATGAGTACTTGAAGTACATGAGACTGACCCCAAAACATGTACATGTTATTCTTAGTTTGGCTGTAAGTTTAGTCATTTTCTGTATTTATTTGTTTGCCTTTACTTTGTGTGTTGCCTGTGCAGTGTTCTGTGTTGTATTTTTGCTCTTGACAATTCTTGGCTGGGTCTCCCTAAAAAAGAGGTTCTTAGTCTCAGTGGGTCTGAATAAATTAATGGAGAGAAGCTTCACCCTGTGCTTCAGCTTCTTAAAACCAGAATCTACAGATATAATAGTTATCCATGAGATATCCCCTACTCATTTGTCCTTGTTCTAAACATTGGGCTCTCTTTAACAAATTAATGTGGAACTAATCATCTGTGTGACTCATAATTTGCTCGGCTCCTCACCTTAAACTGGCGTAGAGTGCCCTCGCGTAGAAAAAACAGCTTTGCCTCCAAGATCACGTAAACCTCTCCATCTTCATCAAATGACAATCAGTCACACGCAGAGGTTCCCTCATTTGTCCTTCCACTGATCGTGACACTGTTATACTATTCCTAAATAGCTATTGTAATCAAGAGTAGCACAAACAGAACAAGGTTGAGAGGGAGTTGCAATGAAGAAAGGAAGCTTATGACAAAAATAGATGGAGATTTACTGCAAAAAGATAACAGAAAAACCAAACACAGACATTGTTCTACAAATGGCTATTCAATCTGTTATTAATGCCGAATGCCCAGTGAAAGGCATTCTAGATCATACCAACACTGCTGGCTTGATACTGTATAAACACTGTCCTCCTGTCAGTTTTTCTGAGAGCAACAGAAGGGACAACACAGGACAGGTGGTGGCTACATGTAATTCATTGTTCCCGTAAGAATGCACAAGTCTCTCTAATCATCACTCTCCTCCTTCATTTTTTCTCTTTCATTCTTTTTCTTCTTCTTCTCTCATCTGTCTCTCCTCCTTCTCAGATTAGGTGTGAAGAATAATTAGCGGGTACTGAAGAGCCCTGCATGGACCGGATACTCATGGGAGCCTGGTCGATTTCTCAACCACCAAATGGCCCTGGTAACACAGTTAACAGTGAGCTACGTTGTATTGGTAATGAGAGTGCTGTGCTCACATTTGCGTGCATCTCTGTCTCTCAAGTGTTTGTGTTAGTTGCTGTGGAACGCAGTGAAATGGTTCATCACCTCAATCAGTTTGGTCTTAGTTGACATTTTTTAGCATCTCTCCATTGTAAAAGCATTAAATGATTGATAGACTCAGATACAGGTGCAGAACTGGGCTATCACACAGGAGTCAAAGAGAAATGCACTCAATAAAAGCGGTCAATTAGCGCTATGAAAAAGAGAGACGGTTCATAACTGGCAATTAGCTTGCTCGTCTCCTCTTATATTCTTTCAACTTTCTGCCTTTCAATATAATTACTCTTAATGTCGCTGTCAAAACGATTTGGTGACAACCTCATCAGTAGTAGACAATGGCGGGAACCTTTCATTGTACTTGTTTGACCAGGACACGGTATAAACCAGAGGGGGATACAGATGAAAACCAAACCTTATTTGACTGAAGCATTACTCATTCAAAGTGGTTGCTAAACTGTTTTAATCAGAAGACTTAACTCCAACATGTTGTCAATTGTAGTGAGAGAGACCACACAAAGGCATCATCATCATGCTAGCAGCTCTATGAGGCTGCACTCGGGCACAATGGCGTTTCTAATATAAGCATGCTGATATGCTCATTGTGACGATGCTAACATGCTGATTTTCAGCAGGTATAATGTTCAACATCATCTTCTTAGTGTATCTTGTCAGCATGCAGACATTTGCGTATTCATATGAATGCATATTTCAGATTGGTCTCTGCTTAGTTATTATGGTTAATGCAATGATAACATTATTTTCTTGAGCTGTACATAAGCTGGTGTATGAAACTCCAGTCACAAAATAAACGCATATCATGGCATAAAATAATTGCAAACTTTATGACAAAGTCTTTTGAAGTAAAAATACTGATTTATAAGATCAGGGGTAGGGTGGCTATGATGCATTATAATGAAATTAATATGTGTCACAGCAGCACTTCTGAATTTGAGGTCCA
Organism: Antennarius maculatus; assembly: GCA_013358685.1. NCBI lineage: Eukaryota > Metazoa > Chordata > Actinopteri > Lophiiformes > Antennariidae > Antennarius > Antennarius maculatus. The sequence goes on along the minus strand of CM023609.1, from coordinate 18,845,580 downwards.
TTACTTTTATGATCAGCCATCTGACATATAATGCTAGGGTTATGATGAGCTATTATTGTTATTAATATTACAACACAGCAGTAACATGGAAATTAGCTGATGATTGGATTCTTGAATAAAAGATTTTCTATTTAGTTTCAGTAAATTAATTATAATATCAATCAAGCAAAAAAATAATCTTTAGGAAAATCTACAAATTACTTGTCATTTTTCAATATATTAACAGAGTCTCGCTTAATTTATAATCATTAGGTGCAGCTCTAGACCTTATACTGAGAGCCATGTACAGAAAGGGTTGAGTTAATCCTGGTTGAACACGATGATATGTCAGCTAATGTGAATTTTAAGATTAACATATTTTTTGGCTATCCACTCAGTGTGAAAAAGTGTAAACAAGTAGCTGAGGTCAAGCAATCAGACATTTTGAACAGGCCCAATTTGAAGAGGAACCTCTCTAGTTCTGGTGATGAAATATGATTTCAGTTTTGCAATGTCTTCAGATAATCTACGTTGCACCTGTTCTCATACCTTCCTGTAGTTCTCATTCCAATAAAAATACAACAAATGTGGGTAAATCAGGCTAAAAAATATGAGAGCAACAACTGTCTAATTTCAAGTCAAGCTAAGAATACGCACTTGGCCTGGTGTCCAGATGGCAAAGGGAAGCAGAACAGATACTGGTTTGCAGTTGCCTTCAATGAAATGAATGGAAAGCTGAGTCCTAAACTTTTAGCAGGGGGTTTCTGACACCGTGGCATGTCCTATAATCGGATTTCCTTGGTGACAGCATGGAACCCACGAGAGAGTGGGTTCCACAAACACACACACACACACACACACACACACACACACACACGCACTTACACAATTTAGTCTGGACTTCTGCATGGGAGGCCTCACATTGCCAGCAGTAGAGCAGGATACACACTGAGACATGCAGCGTAAACACATACACACACAACCATTCATACAAAATAGGAACACATGACAGAGCTTCTGATCATCAGTAGATTCAGTAGGTTTCACAACAGCTAGGACACTGAAGGGCTGCAAACAAAAACACTTTCAGCTTCACGCTGCAAGGCTTCATTACATCACCTTCAGAGTTACGTAGAGGACACCCATACCCATATTCTCATTCACCTCACAGACAGGTGGAGACTGTTCGAGCAGATAGTGGCACCGGCCATTCATACAACCATGGGGAGCACAGCTGTGCACAAGCCTGGAGCCACACAGGAAAAAGCTATTGAGCAGAACAGCAAGGAGCAAAAGCTCTCCAATACCACCTTAGCCCCTGACCTTTCCCAACAGCTTACACCACCAGAGGCTCCCAAACCTGCAGTTGTGGGATTAGCTCCACACATCACAATGTTATGTCAGTAAAAATAAACAACTGTTGCCAGGGGTAATGGTGGGCCGGAACAATCCAGAATGATGTCCCAGCACCTTTCATGTAAAAATAAACATATCTGCTTGGCAGCTTCACGCTCCATAATGTCCAGCCAGTTATTTGTACTGCAGCAGCCGGCCATTTCTTTCTTCTGGTTCCATTGAAATCTCAACAACAGAGTAATGTTTTGGGAGCCCAGCCCCTATAAGTTCAGCAATTTGAGGGATGGGTTCACCCGTCTAGAAAGTGGATTTAAGTTCTATTCTAATTTAGTTTGTTTGTCCTCTCTATCTGGTTTCAATATGGGCGTTTATTGTGAAAGCTAATAATCTTAACTTAAGCAAAATGAAATAGATGTTTGCTATTATTTACGTTCTACTGTATAGAAATAACGCCATGTAGGACTACTGATAATCATCACAGACCAAGTAATTGCACTTAATGCTGTTTTGCTTTTACTTGAATATTACAGAAAAAAAATCTGTCTCTTCTTTGGCCTGATGGTTTTTGCCTTCTTGAGTCCATTTTTATGTCCTATGCTGGCCTGTTGAAGTCAGCAGTCACCAAGTCTGACAGCCCCATGAATAACTGAGAACCACTCTCTGTCCCAACTCAGCCAGCGACACGGCGGGAAGGAAACAAATGCGAAGGTCAGCGTCCATAAATAACAACCAAAAATATGAAAGACTTCTGCTAGAGAGGCAGGGGTGAAACTTCTTTGACCTTTAAATGGCCAAATCAGCTGCTGCAGCAGACAATGAGGTTTTAGGCAACATGAGAAATGATGTTCCAAGCTCTGCAGCAAAGCAACTAGGATTTCATGTCACTTTACTAATGTCCCCATTCAACATATAATGACTGCTATTTTGAAAATTCCTTATTGGACATTGTCAAAAATATCTTTTTGTACTTCAATGGCAGAAAAAAGCAAAAATGATTTGATCAGTGTCAGCCCAAAAAGAAATACAGCCAGGTTAAAAAAGTGAATTACTGTCATAATGTAGCCACATTTGGATCTAGCATAAAAAACTAAAATGTTTGATGAATGATGAGTAGATTGATGGCACTGTTCTTGTTTTAATAATAATAATAATTATAATGGATTGGACTGATATAGACCTTTTGTCCGGCGCTTTTACACTGAATTCATTATTCATTCACTCCACAGTTACACTGGTGATACATCTTTAGCCACAGCTGCCCTGGGGCAGACTGATGGAAACATGGATCTCAATCCACATTAACGGCATCTCTGACCACCATCAACAATACATTCACATTCGTACACCAGAATGAGTGACACTGGAACAAGGTGGGTGAAGTGTCTTGCTCAAGGACATAACAGTAGAGAATGACTGTGATAATCAGAACTCAAACCATCAACCTTATTTGGACACCCACTGTTCCTCCTGAGCCACAGCCATCCACAGCTAAACATACTAAATATGAAGTAGTTGTTAACTTGGTCTAGTATGAATATAGGTAGTCCTCAAGATAAGAACATCTGATTTATGGACATTCGTAGATACAAACAACCACATGCTGCCCTAGCTGACTACTGTAGTTTCCCTTTCTGCCGCAACCCACCCCGAGCAGCAACACTCCATATGCGCGACAATTTCTCTGATGACAGCTCTGCCTCTCATCAACAGTAACACCTCCTCTTCCTTCACTCTAAAGATAACTTACATAATGATACTACAGTATTTATTTCATTCATCTATTGTTTTTATGTCCTGTTATTGTTTCTGCTAAGTCTTAGGGAATACTACTTTCTTATTTGGAGTAGTCAAAGCACTTAAATGACCTCAAATAACAGTTATAGATTCATACATCCATCTATTTTCTTCAGCTTTTTGCAGGTCATGGGTGTTGCTCAAGCCTATCCCGGCAGACTAAGGGTGAAAAGCAAGGGGAAGTTCCAGGAATGTCACCGGTGCACCGTAGTGTCACACAAAAGACAAACAACCATTCACGCACACACTCACACCTATGGGACATGACCAATCCACCTAAACTCCATGTTTTTGGAGGTGGGAGGAAGCCGGGGGACCCACGCAGACACAGGGAGAACATACAAACTCTGCTCGGAAACAAACTCAATCCCTGACAGCGATAGTGTGAACCCACTGCGCCACCATGCCGCCCACAATTATAGATTGAACTTTAATAAATAAGACTTACAAACAATTCAGCTTAAAAACAGACTCTTGGAACCCATTGTGTTCTTAATTTTTACAGAAACAGGAACAAAGCCAGTTGTTTCCATCCAAATAATTCATGTGTAACTTCTTTTAATCTTCAATTATATAGATCTGATTATCGATACAACAGTATAATGTGTTATGTTAAGCAGCGACATTCAGGTGTGCTGGCTGTTTTGTTTTTGCTTTGGATGGAGTATGGACAATAGCAAAATACAAAAAGCTCTGTAGTTGTGGAGGGTGTTTGGGTCATGCACTCGTGTGTAGCATTTATGTTGAGTTCATCCATCCTGAATGAGTTTGCTCTGACACTTCTATATTCTTAATGAACCAGAGGGGGACCACATCGCAGGCGCTCACTTGCACTCCAGTCACTGCTGTGCAAATGTCCTCTGGCTGCTGCAACCAATGACTCAAGATACACAAACACACACTGACTCATGTGCACACCTGCTCTGCATGATGGCTAAGTCTGTGTTTGTGAATCTGCTTGATGGTTTGCCCACAGAGCAGTCAGCAGATCCACATGTACAGTCTCTCAAGCTCTGAAGAGGTAATTGCCTGCCTGGTGGTGAGACTGGCATCCTTCAATCCCAGTGGGGATCACTCTTAAGGAAAGAGGTAAACAAAGCTGTGCCTTTGTCCTTTAAAGCAGTCAATCTGCCCTTGTTAAGAAACACAACTCTTTTAAATGGACAAATGAGGGCAGGAAATGTAACTGACATGGGAATGAATTTCTCTGGACCTAAAGCAGAACATTTCTTCTTCTTGCTTTGCTGTGGAGTAGCCATCCAGTTACCCAGTGCATCATACATTAAACCTATCATGTCTGATCAGAGATTGCTTGTTACAGATATGATGAAGAGTTGCAGCGTAGGAACATTAATTAAGCTCCATCCCTGGCAGAAAAGGACAGAATCACCCAGGTGCTTTTTTGTGCCTGCCTAGCTCTGTGTGTGTTGCACACATGATTTATGATTTTTATTTTTTTTTGTATGTGTGCATGGCTGTAGAGATCCAAGAGTGTGTATGTATGGAAGGGGGAGACAGAGCGAGAGTAAAGCCATGACTTTGGTTAACAGTAAACACACCACTGAGAGCTCATTAGAAGAGCTCCCTCCTCACTGACTGCTCCATTGACGGGGATTTAGCTCCAGCCATATCTGGCATCCAGCAAAAAGCTAATTAGCAGCTAGCACTCATTACAGTCGGGATAGTGAGCGGAGCTCCTGTCCAAAGCATCATCTGTATGCTGTCAGAGAAATGTACTGTGCACATTACATTTCCAAACTGACTCAGATTGGAGGAGGCCGAGTCGAACACTTGGATAAGTAGACATTGTTACCCCTTATTTATTTCAGGCTCCTCAAACTGACATCTAATGGTCGGTGTTGCATCAGATACCGTTAAGGATTTTTTTTTTTTTACTGGGGAGGTATCAAGTTCATCAATTTAAGGACACTTTAAATTGAATTCTCCACTCTTTTTGCATCACCTGATAATACTTTTGGGGAACATTAGCAGATTTTACCACTTGAATCCCCGAGGATGACTTGATTCAGGACAAACTAAAATTGAACAAATTTCAGTTGAAGTCTTTTTTCCACAATCCTTGTGATTGCCAAAATAATTATTTGTTCAAACACAATTTAATTACGTAAATTTTGATGAGCTAAGGACTGGTCTGCTCATTTTAATTGATGATCTGAACATTGAGACCCATCCATCCGTCCATGCATCCATGCATTCATGCATCCATTTTCTCAACGAGACAATTACAGTCGATTAATGATTAACAGTCCGGACATGTTTCAACATGAAAGATAAACAACCACTCACGCACCACCATGCCGCCCAATACTGAGATGCATTATAGCAAATTAATTGTAATGGTAAAAATTTTTAAAAATGACCTCACTGTATAAATGACTATTAGCTCAACATAGCTGTTACGATATGTGAATATCATCATCATTTTTGAAATAAAAAAAAAAAATAATTATATACTGATTATAATCCCCGCAGGGAAATTAGAAATCATGTGCCTTAATGTAGTCTAAACTTTTAAATTTTCAACAGATGTTTAAAGAAAAACATTTTTACTACAGATTTTTGTCTAAAAGAACAAAACACACATCTTGCGATGCATTAGTAATGAATTTTCCACATCCCAACTTTTGGATAATGTATACTACTTCTATGGGGTACATATATACTTAGTTTGGCGAGTTGTGAGAAACAGTCAGAGATGAATGGAATAACATGAATATTATAAAAGGATTTCAGACAGCTTGCTCAAATAGCTGTGTTTTATCAAGAAGAAAAACAAGGGAAGCAATAACACACTAAAACTAACTTGCACCCAACAATGCACAGTCTCTCTGTGAATGATAGATTTGTTGTATTTGTTCAAAATAAATCCTGTATCACATTTTCCTCTTTTGTTGGAGGAATTATTGTTGACCAGCTTTCTCCCCTTAAGGTACCTCTTTTCCTTCTAAAACAGACAATATATTGCCAAAAGTATTCGCTCACCCATCCAAATAATCAGAATCAGTTGTTCCAATCACTTCCATGGCCACAGGTGTATAAAATCAAGCATGCAGATTGCTTTTACAAACATTGTGATAGAATGGGTCATTCTCAGGAGCTCAGTGAATTCCAGTGAGGAACTGTGATAGGATACCACCTGTACAAAAAATCCAGTCGTGACATTTCCTCTCTCCTAAATATTCCACAGTGAACTGTCAGCTGTATTATTAGAAAGTGGCAGTGTGTGGGCATGACAGCAACTCAGCCACAAAGTGGTAGGCCACGTAAACCGATGAAGCAGGGTCAGCGGATGCTGAGGTGCATAGTGTGAGGAGGCCACCAACTTTCTGCAGACTCAATCACTATAAACCTCCAAACTTCATGTGGGCTTCAGATTAGCTCAAAAACATTATGCAGAGAGCTTCATTAAAATTTATTCCCAACATGATTGTTGCACAAATGCAAAAAGCAAGTTCCATAAAGATATGGATGACAGAGTCTTGGTGTGGATGAACTTGACTTCACAGAGTCCTGACCTCAACCTGACAGAACACCTTTGGGATGAATAAAAACGCAGATTGAGAGCCAGGCTTCCTCTTCCAACATCAGTGTGTGACCTCACAAATGCACTTCTAAACCTTGTGGAATGCCTTCCCAGAAGAGTTGAAGACGATACAGCTGCAAAAGGTGGACCAACGTCATATTAAAGAATGGGAAGTCACTGATGTTCATATGCGAGTCAAGGCAGGTGAGCTAATATTTCTGGCAATATATTTGGAGGGTCTTTGGGCAACACACCTTTCGCATTTTTTTACAATTTGTGATCTGCGCGCTTTAGCCTGAAAGTTCACGTTAAGTTTTTGCATCATTGGTGTAGTTTGAGGCATATCAAAGTATCGCACTCATTCTTCTCCATCCAAGACTAAACATTTTATTTTAAATTTTAGTCCTTAAACATGTTTTAATCAGTGTGGTAGAATATATGCTTCAGGCAAACACGTTAAACTGTGCTCAAAAGGAAAAAAATCACCAGAGACTACAAAGCATGTGCAGAAAGTTGAACAGCTTGCTAAAGCTCATTTCTTCATGACGAGAACAGAAAATGTGGCAGCAGTACGGCTGCCGATGACAGATTATTTTGCTCTTTATTTGGATCCAGACGGTCGCGTCATTTTGATCACATTTTTCACTGTTATAAAATACCAATTAAGATACCCTTTGACTTTTCATCTGCTGTGATTTCACTCTTCATTAAGAACTAAGCCAATGAGATTAAGGTAACAACAAAGCTGATGTGACTAAATGCACACCTAAGTAAGATCCAAGTGACAATAAATAAACCTGGAGATGATGCAGCATCAAAATCTTTAAAAAAAAATTCATACAAAAATATGTTGAAAAGTATACTCTGAGGTAAGAGATCACACAGTTACTACACTGTTTTCGGGGCGGCAGCAGCTCAGTCCAATAAGTCTTGGGTTGGGGACTGGAGGGTGGCCGGTTCAAGATCCATGTGGACCTAAAAGTTTTGAGTGTGAACTGGCAGTGGGAGATGCCGGTTCACACAATATATATATCAAAGTATATATATATATATATATATATATTGTGTATGTGTGTACATGCAGTGTTCCCTCCTTCCTCGTGGTTAATCAATTCAAAAACCAAACGCGATTAACAATAGAGCAACAAACTATTTATCTTATTATTTACGGTAATGTAAACGTTTATGAACCCTCCCGTACTGATGTTAAACCACCTTCTATCTGTATTACTTTTGCCCACACTCTTATTGACTGTTTAAGCACTTTTGTGTCTCATGTAAGTCCGAGACTCAAGGAACGGAGCGCACTTCCGGATGCCGTCAGCCAATAGAATGCGTGTACAGTATCGCGTGACTGCCTACCAAAAATCCACAATGAGGTGAATTTGCGAGTATTGATGTGCGAGATTCATAGAGATTCTGAAATTCATAGATTCCTTTTATTCATTTTATTTTATATGCTCTAAAATTTGTTGATTTCTGCCATGGCCCACCCTTCAACCAGTTTCCACAAGTCTGTAACGTAGTTCATGAGTATATCAAAAAATTTTATTACCCTGAGTATCATCAACATCCATCTTCTGGTTTATGCATAATAAACAGAAATGTTCAAGATAAACCTGTATTTAAAAAAAAGTGAAAAAACATTCCCTGTCATGCCCATCGCTCTCACCTCCTTGCACAAAAATCTGGATAGTCCTTTTGATAAATTCTGACGACAGACAGACAAAACAGACAGACAAACAAACCAGCTACAACATTGTTTCTTTGGCAGAGATAAATATGCGTTATTATCATGCAGTTCTTTGTGGTGCAGGCTTTGTCTGTGATCCATATGTTAAACAAAAGGAACCATGCATCTTTAATCCAAAAGGCTATTCATCACACAGGCTACATCCACTGTAATGATGTGCATAGATAAGGAGATAATAAGGTAAATGAGAAGGAGAGTTAAAATAATACAGTAGCCAGCATAGTTCATGCACTATTGCACTGCTGATGAATGATACAGGTCCCTCTCCTCCTCCTCCTCCTCCAGCAGCTCCTTCCTGTTCTTTTCCTTTCCCTTTTTGGCCATTGCAGCAAACCCCACACCCACCATTATTCTGAAGGGAAATAGAACCACATACATCACCATTAACCGGCCTGTGTTTTTTCTAGCAAAAATAATTTTTTTCAAAGCTTAGCCATGAAAACGAAGACATGCAGTAATGGTGTCACTGCAGAAGAAAAATGCAGATAAATATACACAGACCAGAAGACAGATGTAGGCAAATACACAATGCCTCTCACCACTCACCTGTTGAAGCTAGCAGATGGTTCTGCCCTGGAGAACTGGTAATAACAGAACAAAAGCCAATTAAGTGGTGACAGAGAATCTGAGGGGGCCAAGGCAGTTCACAGAGAGATTCGGTCAATTAATCCAATGCTTCATTAGAGACTGTCCTGAGACGTCATGTTGTTTGCTTTCTATTATCTGCACCAATCCTCTGTTTCTGATAATATGTGATAATAGCACATATAAATGTACTAATATCAAATTCTATCTCCTCTGGAATTTGTTCCATGAGCACAATGGAGTAAACCCAGCCAAACAGATTGAGATATTAATTGCAAATGCTGACACCAGGAAAGAGAAGATGTTGTACAACTTGTACCGTCACAACTTCACCTCATGAGACACTGTCTGCACCAGATTCTGCCCCTGATGTACACATTGTCTCGGAACACATCCACCTGGAAAAATCATCCACAAGTTGAAAAAAGACTAACAAAATATCCATTCTCTCCTATACACATGTGATACATACATGTTTGTGCACATTGCATACACACTTATGCATGCCAACCCACATTAATGCACATTGTGCTGACTCTGCCATCTATCTCCTCTGTGTACTGCATACAGCGGTTCATACACACTGACAGACATTCCTGGTCTTGAGATCAAAGATGTGTTGTTTTCACTGGTGCCCTTCCTTTCTTCATGACCTTAACATGCCTGTTTTATCTTTTCCAGATGTCTATAGACACACACAGACACACAAACACACATGCAAACACACACACGCACGCACACGCACACACACACACACACACACACACACACACACACACACACAAACACACACACACACACACACACACACACACACACACACACAAGCATACCAATGAATCTCATGAAGACGACTGCAGAGCTGAGCCTTCCAGTTGGCTGGATATCAAATGTTTTCCTTCTTTCTTACAATGGTGTGTTGGAGTGTTTGTATCCTAGCATGACCACAGTTTTGTGTTTTTACCCTATTTGAGTGACTGGCACAAACCTCACTATGAGCTTGTTGTTACTGCTGCTGATTGGTTATTATGAGGTGGTCTGTATAGAATTGATGTTTTGTTCTCATACAGCTCTGTTGCCACCTCTAATTTTCCTCTTTATATTGTGCATCAACTTACTTGATGCTACATCCCCATCGGCTCTATATGTGCCCCACGCAGATACCCTTACATTGGTACAAACAAGAGGTAAAACACCTTCCTGTTTTTGTCACATAACCTGGTAACAGCAACCATAGCAACCCGTCGCCAGCTACTTTGCATAGAAATGATTGTGACAGAAGTGTGTATACATGTGTGAGTATGCATGAGAAGAGCTGGTGCCAGTTTTGCTTGTGGGTGGCAATACAAATTTTGTTGTGTGTGTTGTTGCCTGCACACATGCATACGCATGCATGTGAAGGAGAGGCAGAATGAAATAGGAAACTGGTGAGAAAAAGAAAAGTGTGAGAGCGCAGAGACCAATTAAATTTTTACTCGCCTTTTGATTTCAGCGTGAATACACTAGAAGTGGAGGCCAGCACTTGATCTGTGCATCAGATGGCACTTGTGTTCCAAGGTTTTATGCATGAAAATGCATGAGGGAAGGGAAGCCAATTTCTATCAAGAAAAGTTGAAAATGGAGGCTTGTTTGGTTGATAATAATTAAAATATTAATAATGAGTGTCATCAGTAAATACAGACATTTAATTTATATAATCATTTGAAACCTATAGAAGTGAAGTTTGTGTCATCCAATGGTTTCTGTAAAATAAAGTTTTATTTATATTTTCCTGACATTTACATTTGTCTTGCTGTAATTACTGTGATTTAACTAAAACTACAGGAAATGAATTACTCTCTGATCTCTTCCATCATGGTATGAATTTAGAATTTGTCTTTAGAGCTTTTGATGTCTCATGTTGCATGAGAATTGGGTTTGTTTGTCAGTTAATGGATTTCTTAATGGTTCCCAGTAATCTTAGCTAATTTATAGCAGAAAGCGAGCGAGCATTGTTATACGGCAACACGGAATAATAAAGATGCATCTGTGATCGTCAGTCATCAGCAATGGATGGGTTTGTGTGTGAACGTACATGTGCATATGTATATATGATCAGTGTGTGTATATGTGTCTAATTAAGCTTGTGTGTGCCTGTGAGTGTTTGATTGTGTGTGAGAGAAGAAGGGGGAGGCAGATGTCATTTGTTAAGCAGTGGGGGGAGATTGTGTACACCATATTTGCCTCCTCAGGTCCTGGCAGCATGCCCAACATCTGCAGGCCTGTGTTGTTTCTCTGCAGTGATACTGTGGTGGCACAGCCCATGATAGATTATAGTCATTGCAAAGGTACCCATGCAAAACTAATGTGTATATAAGCAGGTGTTAACAGCTACAGTAGTGTATGTCTTTACATGAGGTGGGTTTATATTTAGGAGAAATTCCTTTCTGAGCAGGTGGAAGGATGTTTGAAAGGTTTTTCTGCAGTTTCAATGGAAGGAAATATAAAGTAAATCTTGACAAGAACTGGTGATACTATGATAATGAATTAATGCTGTTTCAATGATACAGTAATAATAATAATAATAATAATAATAATAATAATAATAATAATAATAATAATAATAATAATAATAATAATAATAATAACGTGTTAATAATAATTAATCATTTTTGGAGGAGAATTTTAGATACTCACTCATGTAAACTAAGGCCATGGAGCTATAGATAAAAGCTTTAAACAGAGAAGATCTTATGACAGATGATAGTTAAGCTGTCAGATACAATGAAGTCAAACACTGAATCAGGCATCATCTAAAAAACAGGTCAGCTAAGATCCGTTTAATTATAAAGATCAAACTGTACCTCATTAGTGACATACAACTGTTGTTATGTAATCCAGAACATACTGCATGCAAGGGTTTGATTTGATTCAAAGTAAAAACAAGTAGGTGCGTGTAAGAAGATTAGTTGGACGGAATAAGGAATGTCTGACTACTAAATATTACCTAATGTATGTGGTGACAGTTGAAAACTAAAATCAGCCAATACCTGCCTCTAGTTTGAGACTTCCCACCTTTTGCACCTGACTATATAAAAATGTGCTGGTGCATAGTTTTGGGATCATGAAGGAGCAACATCTGTGGCGTTTCATGTACCTGTGTCTGAATGTACATACATATGAATACCACATAAATGTGGTAGCCAACTGCAGCACATCGTGAGATACTCAGTCAACCTGAAAGTGCAACATTTTCAAGCCTCATCGAGAGTTTTTTCTGCCAGACTTCAGGCTGTTTGAGTGTGTTTGGTTTTCCTGTCAGCTCTCCTTTCTCTTTATATCACATGCATTGCACTCCAAGTAGCCCAACCACCAATGCCAGTCTATGAAAAATGGATTTTTCCCACTCTGCATTGCCATGGCAATGCGGAGCTTACTCGTAAGTTCTGCCCTCTTAAGGATTTGCATCAAAGTTGCTGCAGCCATCGTGAAAAAAAATGTTTCATACATAACTGAGATGAGATGCAATTAGAGTGTGATGTGTGAAATGTGTGTGTGTGTGTGTGTGTGTGTGTGTGTGTGTGTGTGTGTGTGTGTGTGTGTGTGTGTGTGTGTGTGTGTGTGTGTGTGTGTGCGTGTGTACAAGATAGAACCACAGCAGGGCATTTTTTCACCTATAATTAACAATCAACTCTCATATATTTCAGAGTGATTTAGAAATCAGTAAATGAGCCCCACCTAAACATACAGTAGAAGAAAATTCAGAAGAACAGAAGAAAGGAGAGATGCAGCAATAATTCAGAACCTGTCCTGTGGAGGGAGCTCTGTCACTGATTTAACTTTGGGTCAAAAATAGAATTGCAAAACTGGGACAACATCATCCTAAATTATGCAGATGCTGGGTAAAGTTTCAAGTAAAAGCCCTTCAATAATATTTCATCCGACATTACTCAAAAAGACAAAAATCTTAGGAGTTCTAAATTTTGCCACATGCTTCAAAAATTTTGAGGTCTGATGTTTCAATCAAAACCAGACATATTTCTTTGTGGATACCTGCCACTCTATCAAGGCAGGGCTATGGCTTTGTATTTAAAAAAAAAAAAACCACAACCAGACACTTTGTAAATCACTATGAAGCGTGTCGCTCGTAGGTTAAGACGGATTTGCAAAGCCCTCATCTTACCTTTGAACATAACTCTAATTAATACAGAGATTTACGATGGCTTGGATAAATAACCTGAGGTATTGTGAAATTGGTAGACTCATAAACAAGTATTCTTTGGAGAGCTGAGAAATAAACTGGGTCTCACAAATCTTATGAGTCTTTTTGATTTTGGAGTTTTCTCTTTATTATATAGCAAAAATGACAAACTGGAATCAAAAGTGTTTTGATCAGTATTTCAGATATACTTGAGTTTTATAGTGGAGCCTGAATGAAGGAGTCTTTGAGACTATGTGAATATTTTAAGGTAATGTTTGAATGGGGCGATGACAAGACATCTGCAGCAATTTAGTCCACTGTGGTATTTTAATTGTTAATTGCTATTATGCTATTTGGATTATTTGTGATGATGATGGAATTGTTATTTAAATATCTTTCATTAAGGGAGGGAGAAACAAAGCGCTCCATAGATCACAAATGAACTAAGAATATCAGAGACATCATGGATTTAATACTACTAACAAAAATCCCTTACATTTTTACATGCAGGTTCAGGTGAAGATGAACATGACAATTTAGAGACCTACTGTAGAATTCCACTGGGGGCCAGGATCTGTGGCTGACTGCATGCAAACTGATGCAAAGATAAGGATGTAATGGCCAATCCCCTTCCCTTCCAACCCCCATTCTCCCACTTTCATCTTGTTTTTGTTTCTACCTTTTCATGTGTCCTCTCTCTCACACCCTCACTTTCTGCACGCACCAGTCTCTGTCCTAACACATTGTTTCTCTCCTCTATCCCACATCACTCCTCCCCTCCCTCATGTTCTCCCTCCTCCTCTCCATCCTTCTCCCTTTCCTTCTTGCATCTGTTTGTTGTATTCCCAGGGGCCATGAGAGGCCAGAAGGGTCCATGAATAAGTTATTAACACTGGCCCCCCGACTTTGTGATCATTGCCAACCTGTTCAAAAACATGGTTCCCCACCACCTCTCTCACTCCATCTGCACCCCTCTTTCTGCATCCATAAGCAATGAAAATGTAAATAAATAAAGCATTACAGACTACCTCTCTCTCACTCGATCTTGCTCTATCAGTCTGTGTGTGTGTGTGTGTGTGTGTGTGTGTGTGTGTGTGTGTGTGTGTGTGTGTGTGTGTGTGTGTGTGTGTGTGTGTGTGTGTGTAACTAACTATTGGCTGAGCTGACAAGGTGATGATATCACTGAAATAATGGAATAAATATCCATTTATATTAAAACTGGTTGAAGAAGACTTGTGCTTGACAGTCAGTTTCTTACATGGTTCTCATAACTACCTGATGGACATAAGAGGAGTTCAAATTAATAGCATCAAATATATTTATGGATTTGATCTTCACAGAAAACACATGCAATAGAATTAGCCAAATTGTGTTTCAAGTTGTTGTCGATAACACTTAAAGGTCAATTAACTGGGAAATGTAGAAACTGACATACAGATAAGAATGTCTGTAAGTTAAAATTCTAAATGTTTAGTGTGGGTTTGAAAACACCAGACGACACCCACAGGATGAATGTAAGCAGTCAATCTGAAAAAACAAAACCAAGCGTCGAAGTACTCAATACCAAGATGCATGAAAAAGCTCAAAAACAAATCATCATTCATATCTTTAAGAACTGAAAAGGCGTTCTGGAGAGTTATCTCAACAGAGAGGGAAATGGGAAAGGAGTGGCAGATTCTGTAGAAACTAGACAGACTGAACAGGAATGAAAGAAATGCATCAAAGACTCAGCGACAACCAAAAGCAAAAGCATCTTGGATCACCAGGACATGCATCTTCCTTTCATGAGCCCTTCTCTCAATTAGACACTCCCAGTCCCACCAACTGGCCTAAAGTCAAACAGGTGGTAGAACATACAAGGTTCATTAGCACTCAAACCGAATGGGATATCCTATAGGGCATGCTAGAATTGTGCCAAGTATTTTAAGCCCACCAACCTGTACAGACCTCATGGTTCTTTCAGACAAGGGTCAGCTTCACATACTATTGGAAGCTAGGCTGCCGTCCCTAGCTGTGGGTGCCTTTTACAGATGAGCCTGCTAATCATCATGTTTGACAAGGTGCCTTTCTTCTCCAACAAAGCTTGCCTTATATTTATGGCTGCTGCCTTTATACACATTCATCCGTGCACGAATTATCAAAAGCCTCCTTTATTATGCCTGTTAACAACTTTATCAAAGCAGTCTCATAATCAAGGTAAGATCATGATTATTTTATTACATGCACACTACAAGGATTTGTCATTTTAATCCATGTCTTGTGGCTAAGATATTCTCACCTTACACCAAAATAGTTTTAATTCCCAGGACAGAAATTTCTCATTGCAAAAATTTCCTGCTGTGGATTTACATTAGAAGCAAAGGAACATCATACTTCATAGCACTGTAAAGATGTTAAAGTAGAACGCATTGTTTGTGCATATAATTACTGAAGGTAAGAATTGACTTCTTAGAATTATCTACCATGGATAGTTAATTTTAAAGTTCTGATTGTTGTCCAACAAAGATGTAATGTCTGAATAAGAAAACACTGTTCTACCAAAACATCACGTTATTGTAGGTGCTTTACAGGGACAAGTGCTTTTCACAATAAACTCAAATATCTCAGATAAGGTAAAGTATAATTAATTCCCTTTTCTTTTGTTTCATGTTTGTAGATTTTTAACTTGCAAGGTCGACTCTTAAGACACCCATCTGGTAGAGACTGGAGTGTGTTTCTTTTCTAGATGACATCTTTGGCATTTTTGAACAGAAGTATTCTACTATGGTACTTTTTAATTCCAGCAAAACTGTTAAATCACAAATGGAGTAAACGTGCTCTGCATCCAATAGTCTCAAACAAAAAATGATGTATGTGATAACGAAAACATCCAAGTGTACTCAACAGACATTACTTCACTAACTCAGAGTAGCTAAAACTTCCTAATCTCTGAGCAGCAATTTATCTGTTAAGGGAATTAAAGACACAACATGTAGTTTTGTTTTTGTTTTTTTACATTTAATGGCCCAACAAGCCTAATTTGAATCTCTGTATTCCCAAGTGGCAGAGTGAGATAACAGTTTGAATTTCTCAAAAGTCTGAATGGCTTTATTACTGAGATGTAATACGGCGTTGTTAAAGTTTTGGAACTAAATCCCCTCTTTATTGGTGTCAGATAAGGCTGGCTCTGCAAAAATCGCAATGGTAGCATTTTTGACTGTTTGTGAGCCCAGCCTTCTATAGACACAGTACTCTCTATAATGGTGGGAGATAACAGTATTTTGCTGCTGAAGTTTTGATTCATCACTTGGAAGCTGGATTTGAAGGCCTTTCTCACCAGTGGATTTGCGGATGTCCATTTGAGTCCGCCACAAATATTGGACTCGTAAAAATGACTAGAAACCCATTAAAAGTGCATAATATCATGTTACTGTACAATAAATTAGAATAACAAAAATCATCATAAAATATTAACTTATAGTTTCATTATCTACCATTAAGCATCACTCGATTGACACACTTTTTCTAAAAAAAAATTCAGATTAGTTTGCACACGGTAACATTTTGCTCCTTACATTTTAATTGTTGAGAAAAGAAGAAGAAAAAACTTCAAGGAACTCGCAACCAGTTTTCTAAGCGCATCCAACAACGACAGTCAGAGCCTGATGCGTTGAGATGCTCACAACAACAAAAAACAAGAGAGATAAATAAGTGCTGGAGATGCGCGAATGCAGTGGTACTGCTCGGTGGGGGTTGTGGCAGTAAGGGGAACTGCAGGGCAATAGTCGGATATGGTGGCATGGGTATGTTCGTATCTCTGAATGTTCTTAAGTCAAGTGTTTGTAAGTTGAGCACCACCTTTAGATGGGGTGTTGTGTCCAGTGATGCGCCTTTGCCTCGGGTTGAGGAACAAAATGGGAAAACACTCAACTTATGTTAAAGAAATCAACTGATAGCTGGTCTTCAACTATTTTAGCACCCATTTATCCACACAGAAATAATAAATGTTGGGTTACTTTCTCTTAGCAACCACTATCATACTGAAACAAACATTAACACAGAAAAAAACAAAAGTGGGATGAGTTACAGTACAAGTGATATTATCCATTTACCTGTGAAAAGAATTGGGTTGATCTAATGGAAGGGAATTCTAATAATACATGAGCTGCAGCTCGATGAATAAAATGAATGTATTTCATGTGGAGTTTTTTACCAAGGCCACCGAGCTGGATCTAGAGCCTAGGGTTTTGTCAGGATGTAGTCGTGGCAGATGAGTCCTAATGTACGGGGAGTGACTGAGCAGCTTTGAGCCATGCAGGATGGAGGGAGGATAGCGGGAGGACAGTAGGAGGATAACGGGAGGGGAAGCAGGTGGTACGGACGGGGTGGAGGAGGAGACGTCTGCCAGGAGGGCTGGCTTGGCTCTGCATCGGAGGGAACAGACGGAAAAAAGAAAAAGTCTCCGAAGCATTCATCATTTCTCTCCTTCCATTTATCAGTTTCTGCTTCCCTCACTACTGTTTTCACACCACATCTGGACTCGCTCTGTCTTTTTATTCCTTTCCAATAGTCTTTCCTTTTCCTGTGCATGAACTATATGTCCACTCATCCACTCTTCCAATCCTTTCATTGCTTTCATGGTTTTCTAGCTCTCTTCTGCACCTTCTTTCCACTTCTGCCTTCCTGTGTTTCTTTTAACCATCTCTCCAATGCTTCATCTTTTCACAGGGATATAGCTTGGCTTGATTTTTGTGCCACTGCAGTCTAGATTGTCCCCTTCTACTAAGAGAGTGGGTGTCTAACACAGACACTGGCACAGCTTTCCAGGGAGATGGCATCACATTGAATCCATGGCTGCAAATTGAACAAATGTCTGCTGACAACCACTCATTCTTTTTTTTTCCTTGTCCATATTATTCCTAAACTAATACAACTGATAAATCTGATAAGGTCAGATTTATCAGCGGGTCAATTTGCCTTGAAGTGATTGAATGTTAGATATTGCCTTGATCGATTTGGTGATTCCCTTTTCCCTTAATGCTATCTCTTTTTTTTTTTTTGGTACTTTATTTATCCCTCAGAGGGGAAATTCTTCTCCGTATTTTTTACCTGTCCCTGAGGATGCTCAGGCTACCTGGGGAGCAGGTCCGGGTTAACCATCTTGCTAAAGGATGCATCAGCGTGTACACTTAAATAGACTGGACTTAGCCGCCGACCTTCCAATAAGTGGCCTGCATGCAGCTGCCCTCATTACAGAGTAATCATGACTACTTATGGTGCTTTTCTAATTACTCCACTGCAAAAACATTGATTGTGTGGAAACAATACATACAACATGTGATAAAACTGGAGGAATTTGTAAAAACAAACTAATGGAGCATTCCATTTTGTTACCTGTCAGTAACAGACAGGGGGGATCAGGGATGAGGACACAAGTTCATAAATGTTACTAAATGTTACTTGAATAAAACTTAATCTGTGAACATTTCCGTGTCATCCAAATCTTCACCCCATCACAAAACCAAGTGTTTTCACTCATTTGATTGACAGATCCTCAGCAGCAGAATATTGTGCAGGGTTTTGAAGAAATTCTTATCAAAAAGTTTTCTTTATTCTATTTTAGAAATATTAACTTTGTCTGACTTCTTGACTGGAAATATCAATATCCTCGGGGCTGTAGCCTAGTTTTTACACTTTTTCCTTTTGCTGTGACTCTGGGTCGCGATTTGAAGCCCATGCATCTGCTGGGAATCCAGACTACCAGCTGTCATTCTTTCAGACCTACAGGCTGTGAGTATTTGATATTGAAAAGATAGACTTCAGTGGAATATTCCTTTAAGTCGTCTTCAATGGTATCTTTGCTTAGCTTCTACCCGAGTGCAGCACTGCTCTGTATAGAGAGTGTTTTATTCATGGCTTACTTTTTGATTCTATATTGAACCATATTGTAGAAAGCAACCAAACAGCCTACTTACACACAAGGACAGTGCTGAAAATACTTCTGGTGAAACATTTCATACGTTACAGGTGGTAAATCTTGGTGTTGTGCTTCAAGAGTTTGTGGTACAATAAATGAGAAAGGATAGAGAAAACAGGGACGTGTGAACAAGTGAATGACAATGGAGAGGTGGGAGATTTAAGTCAGACATGAGGAAGACTGGTGAGAAGGATATGAGTAAACATCAATAACAGAAAACAACTGAGGAGGAAGATGTAATAGACAAAAAAGGGATTTGAAGATGCAAGTATAGTATTAATGGTTTATATTTTTGAGCAGTGTTCGCTGTGGCTTTTTCATAACAGCAGCAATCAACAAATTTAGACCCAGATCAGGTGAGGTATGGTTTGTGATTTAATGATAAGTCTTCAGTTTTTACAATCAATACTGCCTTAAACCATAAAGAATAATTGCTTCACAAATCCCATTGTCACTAAATCATGAAATAATGAAAAAATAGTTTCTACACTATGTCAGAAAAAAATAAAAATTAATGTTTCATTTTGAGTGAGAAGATCATCAGTTACTCCATGCATCCTCCTGACTTGATAAGAATTAGCACCCGATCACCCTGGAAACCCTCTTCTAACACTTTTCTAGTGTTTATCATCAATTGTTCATGAGTATTCAAAAAACCATAGGAGTTTCAATAATGGCAGATCGAGAACTATTTCATTTCAAAACATCTTACATTTCTTTCTCCTACATGACAAACATCTGAATGTCTCTGAATCTGTGTTATTATTATCTCAGCTACATATTGGTGGTAGTCACATGATTCTAGCCTTCAAGATTTCTATTTACTCTCCCAAATCCATCCAGATTGCAAGATTTATCCATGCCTGAGTATTTCCTTTTGATTGGGCTGTTTTTTTTAAATAACACTGGGAAAATGTTAAAGTTGTACGAAAGATATGATGGAGAAGAACAAAAGTGATCAACGGACAAGGCAAAGTCCCTGAAAAAAGATAACTGACCAACAAATTGACAAATAAACACTGACTGGTAAATGAATAAACTATCAGAAAAGAAATAATCGTTCTGAGACATCAGGGACAGAATAAGTGTAAGAAACAATACATTACTTATAAGAATAGAAGTATTATTTTAAGAAGGGGTGATTTTATAACCACTTATACTAACTTTGATGCAACACACATAAAGGGAAAAGGCAACAATCGTGCACGCACGCACACGCACACACACACACACACACACACACACACACACATACCACACTGTGCCATCTCTGACCCCCTGAATCCCAGCGGAAGCACCCTGAGATCAGCAGAGTGACCACAGGGTGGCGAGTGGCTTGAGCTGGTGTGACGACGCCACTCTGACAGAGTGTCAATACAAAGCAATTTACAAGCGCATGAAAAATCGACCCTCGATAACAGGCAATTTTTCTGCTCCGTTGCCTCAAGAGGCGTGACCCGCCTTGCAAGAGGGAGGGAGGCAAGGAGGGAGAAAAGAAAGAGGTTGAAAAAGAAAAAGAAGAAGAGGAGATGGGGAATCCTGGATGTGATTACAGCTTACTGTGCAGCGAAGGGGGGGACAGGGAGGCAGGCAAAAGAAAAATTGATCAAGTGAGTTGGTCTGAGCGATCTTAATTGTGATGTGAGGAGCACAGAAGTTACTGTGATGCATGTAATGGTTGGATTCTACTTACAGGAGAAGGAGACACAGAAGAATAAGCAGGGGAGATGGTTTTACACAATTATGCAGAGCAGGTAAGAAATAAAGAAGAAATAAAGTTTGAACTGGGAGACTGAGAAGAAGACAAAGAAACAAAAGTAGAAAGAAGGGGTGTAGATTGTGGAGAAGTAGATTTGTTGCTGTTGTTGATGAAATGTGGATTGTGTGTGTTTGTGTGTGGACTGGAGGCCACAGGTGAGGACAGAGATAATGACCTCATTCCTCTTCTCTTTTGCTGAGACACTTTCTTCCACACCGCTCTATTTATCATGCCCTCCATCCATCTCTCCATGCCTTGCTCCCCCTTTTTCTTCTAATTCTTCCTCCTCCCTGTCAAAAAGCCAGAGGTCACACCTTCATCCAAAACAGACAGGAAAGCACGCAAAACAAGCAATACAGCAATATGTGACTTTGAGATGAGTGTGTCTGTTTGCTGCACATGAACACACACATATGCATTGTGTCAAAGAATTTCCTTTAAAATAACCTTATCATGGGTGGCATGGTGGCACAGTGTGTAGCCCTTGCCTCACAGCAAGAAGGTTCTGGGAGAGGTCAGTTAAAATGTAAGATTTAAAATTTCAGCCAAGACTAAATATAATCAGGAGCTGTTATCAAATGAAGACAAAGTTTATTCAAGTTTTTGTGTTATGCTCTTCTGTCACTTCAACGTCACTTCTGAACATGTGTTCCCTGTCACTGTTTACATTTGTCTCAAGTGTGGATATAGATATGGATTTATATAAATACTAAACTGAGAAAAATTTGTTGAAACCAACTTAATGCAAGGTCGGCTGATTTTTATTTTTTGCTCTTCTTGTTTTACCCCAACCTGGATGACTGAGAACCTACACAGACGTACAGTATATGAAAAAATAGCCTCAAACACCGTGACTGTATATTTTTCTCTCTTCCTCTGACATCATACAATTTTTCCATCAGTGTTTTGAAGGGTCATAATATTATGTCTAATTTAATCAATGTCTCAGTGGCTGATGATGACGAAATGTTCACATTCAGTGGGGAAAATAAAAGAATTCTTTGTCAAAAGTTTGCATATATAAAGGTCCCATATTATGCTTTTTTTAATTCACGTCATTCAGCTGCCAGATGTCCAACTACACTGTATTTGAAATGTCTTGCCCCAAAGTGATCTGTGGACCTCAATATCTTTGACTGAATATGGTTAAAAATCACTTTGTTCTGAAACGCGTTGTCAATGGGGCGTGCCTGCAAGCTCTCTGGCACCACCCCTCTCCATACACACACACACACACGCACGCACACACACACACACACACACACACACACACACACACACACACACACACACACACACACACACACACACACACACACACACACACACACACACTCACACACACACACACACACACACACCTGACTGAAGCAGCTCTAACTAGTTAGCCAAACGTTATCTGACTTCAACAGTTTGTGAGGAACTCTCAGTGTGTAGCTCTGAGCCATGTCGTTACCACACACCGCTACCGTAGCCTGAACGAACTCCCCCTCTGGGATGACCATGCCCGTATCCAAGTGGACAATCAAATATGACTCACGATAGGTCAATGTACTCTATCAATCATCCCGGAGATGATGTAAGGTTCGATGCTTCATGAATCCAGTCATTTTTGATTCTGTCCAGCCATGAATGCAAAAGATTCCAAATATCTATCGATGCAGGAAGCATTTGTTTTCCAGATTCTAGGATTTGGTTGGGTTAGGGAGGACCACTATGCATATGTAGAGACCTGAAAAAATGTGTTTTTCATAATAGGACCCCTTGAAAGCATCATGATATTGGCAGGAATGTTAATTGCAGGCTGACAACTACATATGATTTAAAAACCCTTTTAAGCTAATACTGATGACACAACATTATATCATGTTTGCTTTACGTACATGTAACACATGGATGAAATTAATTATTTGATTGAAAGTAAAACACAAAGATCAATTTTAGAAGCTACTGTGAAAAGCGAATTGTCTCTTTTCACAAGAGGCCACTGGAAATAAAATAATCATCAATACTTTTACGCTGTCAATCAATCAATAACCGAAGCCTTTGCACTCAGTTGCCATGTAGCTCAGTAGCTCAGGATCTACACTCCTGTGCTGGCACTGAATGTCACCACAGTATATCACACCAAGCAGATACTATAATATTCTACTGTAGCCCACATCTCTAAGCTACAAGGCTGGTTTTCACTTTACATATGAGATGAAACCATCTCCATTATCAAATGCAATGTATTAAAGTGTATCCATTCTGGAAAGGAAAAAAAACTCATCAGAAGAAAGGGCTAGTTTCTATGTAGAAACCTCTTGAGTTCATTAAAAATGATTGCACTCACTGCTGACATCTTTCCCCTTTTTGACACCCTTGTTAAACAAAGAGCTCACAGTCTGTCTTTGTCATTTGTAAGTTAGCTAGTGGAATCAGGAAAGTCTGAATTAATTTCCGTAAAAAATATTGAGATGTGATTGATCTTGGTGGTACATGATAACATTTGAATATTTTTCCAATATTTTTTGAATATGTCTCCGAGTGTGTTTTGCTTTTCCGAGTTTGCATCAGTCACTGAGAGCAATGTGTAGCAGTAAAAATAACGTTGCTAAAACCACATACTGATCCACAGCAAAAAATCAATAAAACTATACAGCTGAATATGAACATGTCTGGAAAAGTAACCAACACTAGCTAACAAAATCACTAACAAAAAGTAAAAAACTAAAAAAAAATTACTGTACAGACACAGTTAAGATAAAAAAAAAGTTGAACCATCTCATCTGGGACAAACAGGCAGCCAGTCTGTTTAATGAAATCTCACTTGCTACAGACGTGGGAGTATTATTATAAATAGCTAATAAAGAGTTTTTCCAGTTTCGACTGCTGGACTAAAAATCAAATGAAAATTGAACTCTGCTTCCAAGGTTCCAAGCATCATTTGTACAAATTTGGTGAGTAAAAATATTGACTGAGCTTTACTGCACAATAACTTCATTACTATGCATCAGAGGGTGCTTGTTCTATAAATGTGGGACTTGTCATGTAAACTCCTGAACTGGAGGCACCCTGTGTGCCACACCTGCAGCATTGTTATAAAAGTTGACTTAAATATTCAGCATGAGGGAGCGCAACAAGGGAAAAGATTGACTTTGGTGTGTTTTGTTTCATCTGCATATCATCTCTGCTCAATCACATCTCTAAAGACAGAGAAGAAGAAAGCAAGGACGACTCATGTGCTAATAAAGCATAACTAAAGCACAGCATTTTTTTTTTTAACAAACTGCATGAAATCTTACAAACCTGATCTCTACTGCACTAAAGAAAACTGCATATCAAACTCAAGGTAAAAGTGTATTTTTGGGGTGTATCTTATAGAGCAGTGGTCCCGGCATTTTTTGCACCACAGACTGATTTAATGTCAGACAATATTTTCATGGACCGGCCTTCAATGTCTGGCAGATAAATACAACAAAATAAAACGATACGACCAACATAAAAACAATTTTTTCTGAATATGATAAACTTCAGTCCAATGTGTATGCAACTTTTTTAGCAGCGCCCCTCTAACATTGCACCATTTTTTTATTTTTATTGTTTGTTTTGCTAGCTTGGGACTTTCAATCTAGCAGTAAAAAAATGAACATGATGTAAGTAATGTATTTTTTCTGTGTGGCCTGGTACCAACTGACCAACATACCAGTACCCCCGGCCTGGGGGTTGGGGACCACTGTTATAGAGAATGCCACATCAACATTATGAATCTAAAAAGCTGAAATGCCTTCAATAGAAGCAGGAAACTGAAGTCAGTTGTGAACTAAAAACGGGTATGTTTCTTCTAAAATATGGAATTCCATTGTTAAATAAATGATATGCAGGCAGGCTCTGATCCCTTCACCATTCTGCTTAAACGGCCTCTTTTAAATCGGAAGTCAGCCAGTATGACAGCTTGTACTGTCGCTCTCTCGTTGGCATGGCTTTCCAAAGCTCTTTCCCACCTTATTCCTCATTCAGAAGTAATTTTGTCTTTCTCTTTGACTCCTCTCCTCCTCCAGACGTGCTCATCTTTTCGCTTGTCACTTTTCCTTCATGTCAATTACGCTCTCACTCCATGTGCCCTTCCACTGGCATTGCCCGACTTCTTCATTTGTATCCCACCAGTTTCTCATCCCTCTTTCGTACGCTCCCCTTTTTTCTTTCTTGTCTCTGTATGCAAGCCTTCAACATGTTCATGTTTGTCTTTTGTCTCCCTATTCTTATCTATTCACTTTACTGACTCTATTTTCCTCATTTCTGTCATTCCCTTCTTCAGGTATTGTGCGATTCTGCTTCGCCTTTCTTTGCTTTGTCTGTTTCTGCATTCTCTGTCTTCTCCTTAAACATAACCATGTTTATTTCATCTTTCTACAGGACTTGATACGTTCCTTTTTCACCTCCACAATGTCTCCACCATCTCATCATCCCTCACCTCATCCCACACAGACTTCTTTCCCGACAACATGAAGCATCTTCTTTCCTTCTTCTATGTTCATTCCAGCAATGAGAGATTGACCTGAATCTGTCTCTTTGAATTACAGCCCCTCCCTTCTGGAGCTCAGGAACACCTCTGAAAACCAATAGTGTTGGCTGTCACCTTGCCTCGCATCTCTTTATTTGTGTGTATGAGCGTACATGTATGTAATTGAACTTGGAATGATAAGGAAGATGGCCTTCGTCTGCTAACATGAGTGCACTGGACTTGACCGTGCCTCATCTGTGTAGGAGCCAGTTTGTTGGAGGCGATGCATGTGTGGGTGAGTGTGTGTGAATGTGTTTGTGTGTCTGTGTGTACACCAACACCATTATCACTATGCTAAGCAGGCAGCTTTGGCAAGAATATATCGCCTCTTACAGAAAAAGGAAACTCAATATTATCTCACATTTTTAGTGAACAGAATGTGCATGCATTGTCGAGTATGCATGCGTGCATTTGACATGTTGTCTGTGTGCAGTGACTAGTATGTTGTCTGTAATTGTCTGTAGCTTAGCATCCATCAAAAGGCTGATTTTCCCACACTTTCTTTACTTTCCTCAGTCATAAACTTGCTTTTTTTTGTACAGTGAAAAAAGCAAAAAAAAAACCCTTTCAAAATCACTCCGACAAGTTGTTTTTTCTGTTGCGAACTGAACGAATGCATACATAACGGATTTTCTAGAAAGAGATTGCGTGGGGGCTGCAGGAGGAGGAAGAAACATCATATCTGCCAAGCACGAAAACAATCAAGCCAGATAGCACTGAGTTGTCAAAGAGTGTGACACCAACAAAACACTGGGGTCCCACCCTGAGAAAATGGAAAACATTGTTCTGAACACAGTGTTCTCGACAGTTTTCTTCGATTCTTCGACCTATAAACTTTAATTGTTGCGGTTTGTTTCTCCATTATTCAGCTAAATGAACTTTTCTAGAAAAATGTCCTTGTTGTTGGTGGGATGACAGATAAACTAAGATTAAGTCTGTTCAAGGTGCTGGTGTCAGAATGCAGTTCACAGAATTAATATGTGGCGTTACACTAGGCTCCATTGTAGGTCACCAGAATGGTGCAATTGACTCAAACATTAATATAATCCAATCACCAAGAAATAAAGAAAACAACTGGAATAAAATCAAGATAAGATCAAACTAAAGTGATCCAATGCAAGGCGATTGCCTGACAGGAAATAGGTCTACAATTAATTTTTTTTAAATTTACCTTGAATTAAAACATTTTCCAAGGTTGTGGCAGTCTCACACAAGTCTTTTTTTTTTCTTTTTTTTATTGTCTTCTTTTATCTCATATGCCTAAACTACACTTGACAAGCCCAAGATTCTTGATGGAGGACTGAAAGCAATTTATAATTATCTAGCAATCATTTTGGCTTTTCAAGCTTTTTATGGCTCTGTCAATTATAATACTAGCCACTAGACACATCATCACAATAAACTGTCAATATGCTGTAGCTGTTGTTGATGAAATGTTTGATGTTTCCAAGATATTTGGATGTTTTCCAATTAAAGAAGCACTTAATGGTTGAGCAGTAAGTGATATGCTGGTCAGTTATGTAAGAAGAGGCTGTAACTAATGCCTGTCAAATGGTCAACCCTCATTTAAATTATCCAGACCAAAACAAACAGAGATTTTCTTCCCCAAGGCTAGCTAGTCCATTATATTATCTTACTTGTGTCCATGAGGGCGAGGCCTTGGTTAACATTTGTTGTAACTTGCTAGTACAGTGCATATGGGCTCATCTTTAAGTTTCTGCAACAAGTTAAGTTTCCCGCTATGGCAAAAAGTAGAATGTGGCATACAGTATATGCCACTGATTGCCTGTAAGAGTGATTACTGTACATCAATTGTAGCGGAAACCAATACTATCACCAACCCTTGTGCAAACACTTTCCAGTTTCAGATCATTCTTCTTTTCATGTAAGAAACAAGTAGTTTCAGGTTACCAGAGATTTTTAAAACATCCGTTGCTTTGGCTAAATCAAGAATCAAGGTTTAATGTACTGTACATGACAGCTTGCCAGATCGTAGGGGGAGCAGATAAGTGTGACACACAGGGGAGCACTGCCCAGCCAAGAGAAAAATCCTCCACTAACAATGATGTCCATGGAGAGAAATATAAAAGGACTTGCATCATGCATAAAATTGTCCTCATAGAGATATGACTAATGACAAGTTGACAGGTGTATAAAATTACACCCAGGTTTTTAAATGTGTAAATTTGATTAACACTGTCACTTGCTTTGTAGTCTCGTGTTGCACATGTTCCGTAGGTGTGAACAAGCTAACTCTATCTCTATGCTTTCTTTTACAAACTGTATTAACCATCCTACAGTCACCTTCTGAAACACAGTGAACAGCTTGTGAGCTGACTGGCCTTGTGTACTTATACTAGCAAAGCTGCAATCTTCCATTTATCCAGGAAAGAACATTGAACATGAGTGATGAACAAGTGTAGGTTTTGATTTTTAATTTCTCCTTTCTAACACGACAGGATCATAACGACACCACACCACCCATCACAACTATGGAGTCTTGAGCAGTGCTTAAAACTGTGACCACTTCAAATGAAGTGTTGCCACACGTTTTGTGTCACCACATGCTTTTAGTGCTTGAAAGCAAACATGTTGATTGACATAAATTGTTTTCGAGTCAAACTATGTCTTAATGTTCACCGCACAGGTAGACAGATTTACAGGCTCTGTGTGTTTGAACAAACAGAAGCTGTGACCCAGACACAATCGTATAATGGATGCTGTTAAATGGACCACCGATGAGGCGGTAGATCTAGTCAGTCATCTCTTTGCTTTGGTTAGCACCACGCTGTGAGATCACACAGCTATACATACAGCATGCTACATCGAAAGCAACATGAAAGATTGTGATGTTACCCACATTTCATTGTTAGGACAACTTCTTACTCATATCACAGATGAGAGAAATGTAATATCCACTTCTCATCTCATTCATATATTCATTTTCTCAACCCGCTTCATCTGCTTGCACAGGTCGCAGGGAGCTGTAGCCTATCCTAGGGCGTGAGGCAGGGAAATACCGGGCGCGACGCCAGTGCATACACAAGATTCTGAGCTACACAAGGACACACAATCATGCATGCACACACTCATTCCTATGGTCAATTTGGGACTGGCCAATTAACCAGAAGCGCATGTTTTTGGAGGTGGGAGGAAGCCGGAGAACCTGGAGAGAACCCACGCAGACACAGGGAGAACATGCAAACTCCACAAAGAGCAGGACTCGAACCTGGAACATGCGGCAACATCGCTACCCACTGCTCCACCGTGCCACCCATTTCTCATCTCAAAGAGTATAAAACAGAAAGAAAAACCAAGACTAATGGGGACATAAAGACAAATTGAAAGACCAATGAGGAGTGAAGTAGTTTGTGTGTCAAGAACAACCAGCCAGCCTTGAGACCAAAAAGAACTGAACAGGGAAAGTAAATATTGGGTCAGCAGTCACCGCTGGTCCTGATCGACACTGTAGTAGATGCTGCTGATCCTACAGCTAGAATCCCGCTAGAGCTCAGAGCCAGATAGTGTGGAGCCATCCCCAACACGATGAGCCACAGCAATCCAGGCACAACAAACAGGGCCAGGGCCCAGGAAACACCCTGCCCAGGAACCATACAGGTGCACCACCCGGGGCATGGAATAGGAGGGGTCCAGAGGGATCAAATGGGCCCAAAGATCCTAAGAAAGCTATGTAAGAAGACCTAAATTTAGAGTCTGATGAGACCCAAAATGTAAACTTTGCAGAAGTGCAAACCCTGATAGCAGACCTTGAACTAGCCAGTCTTGATATGGAATGCACGTAGCTGACTGAGTTGAAAGTGAACGAAATATAGGGCATTTGGAGCCGCTTCAGGAGAACTAATCTCTTATTTATGGAAACGGTGAAGGGAGATAAGTCTCTGAATTTGTGAGTGAGTTCTTATTCCATGTAATGAACATTTTGTCAATACATTGTACAAAAGAAGCCAAATGTTTGTTATCCACAGACTGACAATAGTTATATTTATTTGCCTTTCTATTTACAGTGCTGGAAAATTGTAGTTCCTAATCTGCGGCTCTAATGTTCCCATGATTATTTATTACCTCCATGTGACAATTTGGACCCAAGCTCTTTTTCAAATATGTAAAATTGCAGAGGCAAATCTTACGAGGCATAATCTGACATTTATTAGTTATTTATTATTTATTTAACTTTATGATTAAGTGGTTCTGTATTTTCTATAATACCTCTATAATAAGAGGACATATTTTATGTTCTATTTTAGAAGAGATATCTACCATAACTTGGTAGATAAGAACAAATATCAAAGATCATGTGGTTTAACATAAATTCATACATCCAGTAAAACCTACCAGTTAAAGTCTTTACAAGCCTCAGTGTTCAATAAATCCGAAACAATTCAGTAAAACTGAGTTTATATCCAGAATGGATGCATCTGCTCAATTCATGAATACCTGAGAGGACAAACATACTGTGAAGCCTGAGTGAAATCCGTCATGGTTTCCAATGGTGGTGTTGGAAACAGATCACAGATCCAATCTGTGATCTGAATTTTTTTAGTTTGAAGTGATGCAGCAGTTTTTTTTAAAAAGCAGGAAACAGAATGTTGATCAGATTATTGCAGGTGACAATCTTAGATAGTGAAAGATTTTCCCTTCCATAGGCGACTAAATTGGTGACTGATTTTTGTGTGCTATGAAGGATAGAAATGCAGTGAGCGAGTACATTTAGTCAATGACTGGTAAACCAAAGGCACATGGACACATATCGTGAAAACTAAATGTGCATCTAAAAATGTCTGCAGACATTGAACACATGAGAGAATTACAAGATTTGAACAGAAAATACTGACCCATCCAAAGACGCCCAGACTGCAGATCACATCCAGCTTCTAACTATAATGAAGGTCAGCAGAGGCGTCAGGGCAGGGATGCATTCTGGACATAAAGCAATGGAAACAAACCTTAATTAGATTTCAGTCTGTGGCCTTCACCATGCAGCATATATCTGTTTTATGTACTGCATAAGGTTATTAGTATTGATTTATTGAGAAGTTACAGCTAGCTTGATGAACCTGCTAACGGTGTGATCCTCTGGCTGATGAAGCGTCAAATTTTCAAGCAGCGGTGGAGGCCCAAGCCATTTTTTTGAAAAAGTGGTGAAGAATATTTTACCAATCATATTATGAGCAAGAGGATTTTTTTTGTACATATTTCATGTACAGACAATCACTATTAAGAGTGACAGGCTTGTATTTAAGGACAGAATGTCAGTTTAATTTGAAGGCACAGAAAGCAGCGAGGAAGGATTGTTGATTTATCGGATGCTAATTTTCTGCTCTTCACATCATGAGAGCAGCTTGAGCTTAGAAAATGAACTGTTTTAGCAAAATGTCAAGAGCTCATCTCATGGGAACTGACAGAACAAACCTTTTTATAAACCTGCAGAGATTTTGACTCATTAAACACGGGTGTAACTAATAAAATTAATGGTGGCAGCCCTCCATTCGGGCGTTCTCGTCACGGGGCTCTGCTATTGTGTGTGCTGTCGCTCCCTCGCATGGCTCCCCAACACATGGAAATGAAACAGAGCCATCGGTAATGTTATTAGTTACACCTGCGTTTCTCCTGCAGCGACAATGTCGGAACATCTGCGGTGAGATAAGCGTAAAACTAAGGGGCATAACAGGGGACTGTGACATTCATGGAATCATGTCTAGCTAGAGAATTATCACTAATTCAGATGATGAAAATAGCTCGCTGTGATTTCATGTCACAGTCGGTCCCTGTATCTGTGCTCCTACAGTCCTGTCATCGATCTGGCTGAAGAACTTGGATGTGACGAAAGCTCAGGTGGAGGAAAAGATGGAGGGGGCAGCAGAGTTTGACTAAAAGTCTGATAAGATGACCGCCCCATCCTGGCATCACCTCCCTGGAATCTCTGATGCTCTCACCTCCTTTGCTTTTTCCTCTCCCTGCTACCCCACAGGACTCAGTGGAGCGATGGAAGGAAACAAAAAGCCATCCATTTCAGCCGTACACCTGCTACCTCTTCCTCATCTTCTTGTGTGATGCCTCTTGCCTGTTTTCACTCCCTTTTCTGCATTCAATCATGACTAAAGAGGATATTTTATTTTTGATTTCGGGGACTCTGAACAAATGAGGAGTGAGGCAAATTAATATCCCTTTTTTTCCCCCCACTTTTAAAAGGGCTGTGTCAGTATTGGGTCGTAAAAAAACCCATGCACCTGTGTTTTCTATATATTTTGTATGGTTTGTTTCCCCATGGTGACGCTGACTTGACACATTTCCTTACATCCCTCCTTCTCAGGAAGACAAAATGCTTTGCGTCGAGTGCAAGGTGAAATGTGCTAAAGCAGTTGTTACCATTACTCTCAACTGGCTCCCAACAATCCTGTGATGGCTCCTGTGTGACAGTTTTCAATGGCTGTCGAAGGCACTTCTCCATCCATCTGTGCTGCAGCAATTGCTTTCACCATGCCCTGATCCAACCTTCCTCTTCTTCTTCTTCTTCCTCTCTTCCATCACTTCTTCCCCATGTTTCCACTGTGCCATTTATTTGGAGAGGCTGAAACTGCTCTTTTTTTAGAGCTGCAGCTCCAGAAGGACAAAACTAACAAAGACACGAGAGAGGGAACAACAAGCAACAGGGGCTATAAAGCAAGACATTGCCAGTGAAAAGGCGCTGGGAGTCATACAGTATGTGAAATGTGCTCTATAAACCTGACTCTTCATCTTTGAGTCATTTCTCTCTATTAATGTCCCCAACTGAATTCTTGGCCTTCCACAGAATTCAAAGTGAAATCCGTCACACTGGGGATTTTATTGTAGTGTGTACTTTCAAAAAAGGCCTAGAGGACACAGTAACAAAATTGACATTATTAACAACATGATATTTCACATTTCACTTCAGAATTCAACTGAGTTAATGAGTTTGAGTGAAGATCTAAACCGACCTGTGCATTCAATTATTGTACTAAAGATGATGTTGCAAGAGATCCATTTTCTGTTTAGCAGAGACTAGTCATTTTTATGTACTCTGCTCAAGCTGATGTATGACCTGCAAGGGAATTCAGATTGTAGTGTGCCCTCCACAGCGCATTAAAGCTGCAGAATTTTCATATCTTGCCGTATTTCAAGCAGCAGTTTGCCAACTTACCGGGAGTACAGCTAATAGTTTCTTTGTACTTAAAATATAACACATAAAACATTTTTTTTCAAAGCACTGCTG
Organism: Antennarius maculatus; assembly: GCA_013358685.1. Taxonomy (NCBI): domain Eukaryota; kingdom Metazoa; phylum Chordata; class Actinopteri; order Lophiiformes; family Antennariidae; genus Antennarius; species Antennarius maculatus. The sequence continues at coordinate 18,812,876 of CM023609.1, read as the reverse complement.
CATGATTATTGAAGTGTTTCACAGCTTTGTGTGCCTTTGGAGGGATTTTATGCCTTTTCCTCTTTAGTAAGTTTCTTTATTGACAATGGTAAACAAAATCGAAATCAATATCCCCGCCATATGAGGCTTGTTTCTCCTGTGAAGAGTTCTGGAAAAAAAGAAGTAGCATTCACTGAAATATGGAAGCAGCAATGACACGTATGTCAAACAAAAATGCCACAATAAATGTTTGTTCAGTTAAAGTTAAGTTTGTGGTGTTGGTGGCAAATCAAGGCGTTGGCAAACTTTGCAACAAAGAAGCAAAAATTATATTTTGATATGGAATATTTTTAAAACAATCCCCTCATGTACCTGCAGGCTATGATACAACACTAAAATTAAATTTGCCAGATAAATAATTACTTTGGATCAACAGTGGAGGTCTCCTACCTGCTGACCACAAAATAATTGGCCACTCTTAAGTAAAAAATAGAAAACATATTAATTTTCTTGCAGAGGTTTGGATGATTAGATGCTGCTTTTTATATCTGTCAAACATGAAACAGAAGAAGGCTTTGATCGGACTAGAAGCACAGGGAAACAGATCTGGCCAAATGCTAACCGACGTAGTACTGAATAACATGTTGGGGCATCAGAGGTACACGTCATGTGCTTCCTTTTGCTTCCAGACTACCTTCTCCATTGTATGGACATGATACGGATATTTACTCTATCAGTTCATCTATTAAAGCTCTCAGCAACAAGGAGTACCAGTGCCTGTATTCTGTATTGATGAACTACAGTATACCACAGGCATGAGCTAGTAGGTAACACATGTTCCTCCGATGAAATAAGGCAGATGACCACATGGAATTATCACCAATGTGCCAGAGGTCACGCTCCCCAAGCTTTAATGGAAGAATACAGCAGCGTATCCGTCTGGCAGGTCACGGGTCTGCCGGAGCCAAACTCAGCTGGCTATGGGTGAGGGGCAGTGTACACACCAGATAATACACCAGCTCATCACGGGGCCACACAAAAGACAAAGACACACACAGTCACACACACACATATGTGGATATTTTGGTGGCATCATTTAACTTAAAGCTGCATGTTTTTGGAGGTGGGAGGAAGCTGGAGACCCTGGAAAGAACCCATGCAAGCATGTGGATTGTGCACTGCACCACTATGTCGCCCCTTACGGTAAATCTGAGAATACATTTCACATGGTTTGTATAGCATGAAGTGAAGCAGCAGGGCTTGGCAAGTAGCACTGTTAGCATCTATGCCCTCACCCACGTATATTAACAAACTCTTTTATCTTCATGCCACAACCTGGTGAAGAACCAGACCAAAGGTTAGAGCTCAATCTCCAGGTGGCTGTAAACAAACCCACTCGCCTCCACCCTCACCTCGTCTCTGTGGTTAATTAATTGAACTAATTAAGGGTCCTCGTGTCAGTTCCACTGCCAGGCAATGTCCGTGTCTTATCTTAATTTCCCAATCCCACGATGCACTTGATCACAAGCTGCTGTGTTTGAGACGCTCCCAAGACGTGATTAATTAATTCATGAGGGCTGTTAAGACGCACCACGTCTCTGTGACATGCAAACGTCAGTTGTGAATCCACAGGAGAAATAGTGGTAAACATGAAAGGTTGCACAGGCGAGCAGAAGAAAGGGGTCAAAGGGCAAATCCTAGGCCGAGGCTTTGAAGTGTGAAGGCGTCTGGTATCTTTTGATATGCCTAATCAGCATTAATTTGAATTTTTCTTAAAATGTAGGGAACTGTTCAGAGCTGATTTCAACATATGTGTTTCTAAATAAGAGAAAGGATGTTAACACAGTTTTCCATTTCATCTGCTCCGTTTTGTTATCTTTAAAGAACACGCAATGCAATTTTATTTGTTATGACTCTATCTCTCGTTGCTAATTACCGAACAGCGAAACGACTGAGATTTATTTTATTTATTGTTTAATTAACAGCTCTTTTAGGAGCCACTCAAATAATTGGACAAATATAAGTAACTGAAAAATATGTATATATCTATGTGACTTCTTTCTTGTGGTCCTCAAAGCTTAATGCCACAATAGACCTAAAGAGATTCATTGTTCTCTACGAGGAAAAGCAGCAGCTTTTAAGTTCAGTTCACTGAAGCTGCACGACACAGGGAAAAATTTGCAGCCAAAGACACACATTTGAAGATCAAAAGGTCTGTATTGTGTCTGTGGGTGTGTTGTGTGTTTGCATTGGTGTGTAAGCGGGTAAAGACAGAGAGGGACCCACCATAGGTTGCAGCCATAAGCAACGCTTTTAAAGCGTTATCAAACTAATGTGGGCCGTCAGCCGGGTGAGTCGTGATTAAATTGACTGAGGATGTCTTGTGTGGGAAGTCTGAAGTCGACCCTCTGACCTCCAGACGGCACACAGACCCTTCATGTCTGTGCACACAGAGCAGATAATGAAGTGCATGCAAGTGAAAGAATTTCTGCACATACATAGTTGGTCTCTCTATCCTTGAGTGGAGGTCTGAGGGGTGGGTGAGCTAATCAGATAGACAACTGCAGATCCTGGAGATGTGACCTATCACCCATCAGGAAAGAGTGGCAAACCATGGAGGACTGCTCCTCCCGTTCACAACAGGGGGTCTCCTCTGGGACCCATGTACTGGTATATGTGTGTGTGTGTGTGTGTGTGTGTGTGTGTGTGTGTGTGTGTGTGTGTGTGTGTGTGTGTGTGTGTAGATGGGGAGGTCAAAGGTGGTAGTTAGAAGTCAAGTTCAGTTCATTTTTAATCAGAAGCATCTAGGCTTAATCGGGGGAGCTGTATCCTACATGGAAGTGGATTACTGGCCTCCATCACTCATCAGTGGCAGAGTTACACACAACCTCTATAAAAACTCTTGTCACCTCATGTGTGCTAATCAGACATGGTGAAACCTGACGTCAGCCGATGGATTATCTCAGGCCGTGACAGAGTGATGCTGCCTAATGGATTCTACCTGTGGAGAAATGAGTAGAACAGAAAACCTTGATCACCTTTAGGGATGAAGAAACACAGGGCTGAGTCATTCGTCTGGCTGACGTACTGCTGGTAAGACTGACTGTCCAGAAATGACTGTTCTTTCTGTTACAACTAGTACTGGTATGAGTTCTCAAACAATCAGGTCCCAACAGCCCAGGTAGTGTAATAACTAGTAATGAATGTTGTCTTTGCTTTTGCTAATCCAGTCAGTCAATATCCATAATCATATTGTGAGGTAGAATCCCAAAAAAATAAAGTAAAAAAAAACAAACCTAAAGAGAATGTCAGAAGACACAAATCTAGAAACGAAACTAGGAAACGCTGGAATGCGTGACACAAAAGTCCAACACAAAAATGAGGAAGTTTAAGGGAAATGCAGAATCAATACAGGGAGGAGCCAACAAAATGCAGGTGAAGGTGATCAGACAATCACGGGACGAGGGGGAGATTAGAAACAAGGTGATCAGAACGTGAGTCATAAAACAAAACAGGAAACTGAAACAAAACTGTAACAAGGGACTTCAACTAAGCAACCTGACGGGACTGAGAGCTAATGGGTTGCATAACAGACTCCATTAAACAGTTAGAAAGTTGCTTTTTTTGTTTTTATAGATCAGGAGGGCAGGCTCTCCACAGGCCTGATTAGCCACAAAATTAATCCAGTTTACCAGCCCCTTCAACAATTGTAAATAGTTTGTATTAAATAGTTAGCATTTAATGTGATATTGATGGGGCATGAAAGCTTTTTTTTTTTTATGTTTTGAAAAATGACAGCAAAAGATAACCAAGCACAGTAGGTCTAAACCGTGTTCCAAATGCGCCACATTAAGATGAAAACTACCTTTTAACAGGAAGAAATCTCAGACCAGACCCAGGAGTGGCTTCAATCTTGCTTTGCTGGGTCAAGACTGAGAAACACTTTTTCCAGATAAATATCACACACAAAAAATTCCTTTCTCTAGTGTATAAAATGGGCATTGTGTGTGCATATTGGATATTTTGTTAAGTGACAATTTGCTAAAGAATCAATCTGTCATGTTACATGTTGTCATTTCCATCCATTATTAGTACAAAACTAGTGATTAGATCCGCTTTAAAATCACCTTCCTGGATACAAATTGTCAGTGTGCTTTGGATTCAAAGAAAAGCTTTAACAGCCAACTTGTCAAATATTCGAGTTCCTCTTGCCTTGGGGAGCTTTGTATGGTGTGACTGTGCATGTCTATGGTGGGATGAAGGTTGGCAGCACCTGTATTTAACACCCACACCTCTCCTGCAGACACACACACACACACACACACATACACACACCACTTTCTGTGAAGCCTGAGTTAAGAAAATTGACAGTAATTTATCATGCATCACCCTCCAACCAGTCACGGCTGTCACCTTTGCCTCACCAGGAGAAACTGAACTGCTCACCGGATTTAGGGGCCCTATAGAAACCGCTGACACTCATGGTGCCTCGGTTCTGCCGTACTCTTGATAGAACCCACATTGACAGACACCAAAAGACTCCTCAACTAAAATAGAATTCCAATTTTGCTGGGTTCACTGAATGATAAAACACAGAGCCCTCTTCAATTGTAACTAAACGAGATTAAAGAGGAAAGAGGAAGGGAGGCAAATACAGATCATGGCTTTATTAACTATGGCAACAGAATTTTGCATGCTATGAGAGGTGGATGGGGGAGGCAGAGGGGGGAGAAGTGATGAAATGAACATCTTGTGCTTTACAAGGAATTTATCATAATGTTCGCGCTGCAAGATCATTTGCCTCTTGACAGGATCATTACGAGATTCAGTGCTCCCACGACCATTACGCAATTTCAGCATTCCTCCTTGGATGGAATTTTAATTGAATTAGCCCGGCTGGTTACACATGGTGCGAACGATAACATTTTCTGTCTATCTGGGCTCATTGAATCCACTGGGGGTGAAGGGAGGGAAGTGCTGATGCTTAAAAGCAGGTCATGAAAAAATAAAAGGTGGTTTTGGATCATTCCAATATGCTTTCTTCTGCCCCCCCCCCCCCCCCTCACCCTCTGCTGCTCCATCCTGTCTTGTTCAGCGAGAATACATATCATGGAAACCACCGGCCCAGCCCATCTGAGCCAGCTGACTCTCTGCTTTATTATACACCCAAACCCACTCTCGCATTTAAGTGCCCATGTAAGCTAAGGGCAGTGCAAGCATGATGTATGGTTAAGAGGTATACGTGTTAGCATTAACACCTCCTGAGAACAAACCACCAGCAGCCACTCAAGTACGTCGCAGTGAGAATGATTAATGATGCTGGTCAGGTTATGAAATGCAGGGAGAGGGAAGTGAGAGGCTGTCAGGCTGCAGGCCGATAAGAGGCTTTCTCCTGACTTTGAACGATTCCAACAGAAATTCCTCGAGACTAAATCATATAACCCAATAAAAGGCTGATGCGGACTCAGGAATGAAGGGAAACAAGTAATACAATGAAAATGGTACAGCTTATCTAGCAATGCCAGAATTAAACTTTTTTAGCACCTTTCATTCAGGGTTATGAGCTATCCTCAAACACCAGAACCTGTACTGTATAATTACAAAACTGATGAAACTTTTGTAAACTCTTGCCTCATTCCAAGAAGGTCCTGTGTTTGAATCCTGACCTGGTGTCTTTCTGTCTGAGGTTTACACTGACTTGAAAATTGGGTCCGTGTGGAACTGTAACATGTTTGGAGGTAGTTTTAGTCATAGCAACAACATGTGGACAGTGGAATTAAAAAAACTCCCAATCCTTCATAGTAACAAAGTTATATGACTGTAGATGAATCCAACACAAGTGAATAAATATCCAACTACATTTTATTTAGCAAAAAATGTTTAATCTCTCCTTGATGTGTGTTTATTTACAAGTAGTAAATCTGCAAAATAGGAAATAACAGAATATTTACACAATGAATGTTAACCTGCAAACTTGTGTCAATTGCTTCAAGTCTGAAACTCTGTATCTTAGTTATTATAAGTTCTTCTGCCAGCTCTGAGATTCATTTGCCTTGTTTTCCTTTAAATCTTAGTGACTTCCATTTATGAAAGGCTAAAAGAAAGACTACTGAATATTTCCAGAGTCATGAAGAAGCAAGAAAAAAAAAGAGTGGCTCCAAAACTCCACTGTACTACATGATTTGGAAGGGAAAATGCATGACTAAGCATGTCTGAAGAGCTGCGAAGCAAGCACGATATAAAAGATAATATGCTGAATTTGTTCACACTAGAGGCAGTGAAGAATAACTTGGCTTGTTGAATTTTTGGAGATTTGACAAAGAAAAAAACAAAAAGCACAACAACGCAGCAACTTTTCATCAAACTACACGTTGTTCCTGTGACTCCTGGTGACATCAAACCAAGATCAAATACAGGTCAGTAAATGAACGACTGAGAGTAACAGCTGTAAGTTTCTCTTCGGTTGCTTCTACGTTAGTATTGAAGGCGATTAGCCATGCAGTGGATAAACAAGCCAACTCCACCAGTAGTCATATAATCAACCAAATTAAAACTAGAATGCGACACAAAGGAGCCTGATTGAGAATAAGTATTTTAAAAAAAGCATTACAGGTCAGCAGCTGAGCGGTGTGGCTTCAGCTGGTTTCCATTGGTGTGCTTTTGCAGGGAATGCAGAGATTTCTCCACACTGGTTGAAGCTCTGCTGTGAGGTCTGACCTGAATAGACATCTATTTCCATGCAGTGTGATCACCAGCAAATGTGCAAATGCAACACAATTCAGCTGATAACTAAAAAAAAACAAAAAAACAAGTTAATGTTGTAAAGGTGACTCAGAGTGTTGCACTACTCCATGATCAACCAGAGACAAATTTATACCTCAAACTGAGGAGTTGTTCATCAGAACTGTCTTTTGGCAGTTATGGAGTGAGCCATTAAGTCACACGAGGTATACAGTGGAACTAGGCTCATATGTATGCAGCTGTATGGAGCTATGTCACATGACATCTGAACAAAACAGTGGGTTGACATTAATTTAGGAGGTTGTGCTCACTATTCTGGGATATGAGAAAAGATAGTTGTTTTTTTTCTTTAAGGAATCTGGCCTAAAAAAAAAGACAAGCAACAGCATTTATGATCAGCATTAAATGACAGCCCTAATGTTCAGTAGAAAAACAAGGTACAAGAGTTAAAGCAGCAAGTTACATTTTATCACAAAGACACAGATGTTCGTCTGATGCAACCATTTCATTTTGATCCTTGATATCAGGAAAATAAACCTTGAGTTTGATCAAGTACTTCAACTTCAGACAAACCAAAGAGTATTTTTGTCTTTTGCGTACCATCAAATGTACAATTTACATGTTGAAAATAAAATGATTACAAAAGAAAAAAAAATGGCAAACAGCTTTTGTTCATGAAAAATGAAAACACCAACAAGAACATTATACAGACCACAGTTTGGTTTTTCGGCAAGCAGAAAAAAGAAAAACAACTTAAAAGAAAATATTGGAAATCATTATTTTTCACCACAAAGTCAAAAACCCTGACTTCAAGACTTGGAAAACAGAAACAAACAAAAAAACCAAAAATCTTAAGAGAGCTGTAATAAAAAGAAAAGCTTAAGCCACACATGGCAACAGGCCAGTTTTGAAACAAGAGCTTCAGGCTAAGGGGAGCATCACTTAGCCTTGTCCAGCTAATCAACAGAGGTATCTCACCTCTGTACCTTTCTATCTTTCTATCCCCCCAGATAAAAAGCTAAACACCTCCCCATCTAAAAAGGATAGGTTAGAGGTGCAGACAAACACTCACTATTTTTACCCCCGTCGCCTCTATTTGGGTATTAACATTGAGAAAATGAAAAAAGTGGCTTGAGGCTGAAAACAGCTTTTCCCACTTTGTTCCACCACTGAAGGGCTTGGCTAAGCTCTACCTCACCGTCGCTCCTGTAAAGACGTTAACAGCGTCTGAGAGCACCAAGGCTTTGGCTTTGCTCTTAACAGGAAGATTAATGACCCTTCAAGGGGTAGGTAACAAATTCAGGAGCCACGGAGTCCTAACAGACAGTGATACTTAAGGTAGTGCAACGTAGCTACTTCATTTTTCAGTCACTTTGCCATGATCCGCTAAACCGTCACACCGTGGATACCTGGATGCAAACATGACCATGATAAAGCAACAATCCTGCGAGTACATATTTGATTTTCTGAAACCAAACAATTGCACTGGATGAATCAGAATTACAAAAAACAGTAACTTCATGTTTTCACCATGACACCGTGAATTGTCCTTGAGAAGATGTCCCATGTTTTTTTGTTTTTTTTCCCCCAATAAAGATCTTTTGATGGGCCACTGCTCAAACAATTCTTTTCAGTCACGAGGCATGTTCATATTTAAAATCATACGTAGCACATTCCATCTAACAAAATGTCTTTGCACTAAACAACATTCAAAGAAAACATGGCACAGTACGACTTTTTTGTTTCTTTTTCTTTGTTTTTTTTTTCCTCCACATTGAATTCTTCATCTGTAGTCGAAATATCAAATTGTGTTTTGTTGTATGTTAATGGTGTTTGTTGGTTTAAAATCAAAAACAACAAAAACCTGTTCTCCCTAATCTGTCTTTAAAACGTAGCTGTATTTATATATAATATCTTTATTGTCTTCCTTAGTAATGTTTTTGTAAATTGTGCAAATTCAGCAGTAATACAAGTGGTGAGAGATCAGAGTGTGGGCAGTTGATTACATTTATACAAAAAGTAGCATCCTTTTAAAACTGTGGTGCCCATTGGAGTCACATGACAGTCAGAGCCTCTCTCCATTGGCTCATCACAGATTGGTCCATCTTGCAAAATGAATCATATATGGAGTCGTTGTCCCGGCTTCCACTGTTTCTTTCCTGACCACTGCTTCATCACGAGAAAACTCGTGAAATCAAAATCGAGCAAAAACACAAACACCAACATCCACAATAATCAAATGTTGTCAGCTGACATGTTTCTCCATGTGTGCGTGTGTGAAACCCAGTCTGGTCCCAGTCGCTCGCCACGCACCAGCCCACACACTGTATGGGGCTGCAGACAAATACACACACACATACACATATGTAAGCGTACACAAGCCCCACCCCCATCTCTGCTGATCCTCGTCCCCTCCCTGTTTTTTCGGTACACTGCTGGAGTCCTTTAGCAGTTTGTCATATTGGTGGGGGTTGGAGTCTTATTTTTTTAGGTGAGAGGACAGAGGTGTAGAGACGAATGGGAAGGAGGAGTGAAGAAGAGGAGATGCAGCCAGCGGATGGTCCTCAGCTGGTCAGGGCCATTGTGTCGATGACCTGCTCCAGCTTGCTCCTCAGTCTCTGCCTCCTCGCCTGCTCGTCCCGCTCCAAAGCCGACAAGATCTGAAGATAGAGAGGTGAATGGGTCAGTCGGCGCTACAATATTCCACAGCGTGTCTTCACAGCACAGAACCATTCTGTCCAAACAAGGCTGTAAGTGGACACTTCACCTTGATCGAGTGTAAATTACATTGTAAAGCTGATATTCCAGTAATGGGCTGAAATGGAATTACCTGTTTCTCTCTTACTAAAGGCTGCATAATAAAGATTTTCCACATTTTCATTCGCATAAACAGTCAAACCATACTCATCTCTCTACTATTCTGACTTTATATTACAACAGAAATGCCATTTACGACTGCTATCAATGAATCCAAACACTTCCTGTAGATTTTTCTCATTAGAATCCAGCCAATAATGGGCAGACATTTAATGTGAAAAAGCAGCTGGAAGAGAATGGAAATGGTTTCTCTGTTTGAAGGAAAGGGGCTAGCGAGGATTCATCTGCTGCAGGATAGAAAGAATTTACGTTGTCGACATATTATTGAATATATCAGGAAAGTGGCAGTACCTGTTGCAAGTTTGAAGTGAAGATATTACTCCAGGTAAGAATCTATATTAAATATCAAGCTGCTGTTAACTGTAAAATATCTTTCTCACCTCGTCTTTGTACTTGACGATATAGGAGTAGATCTCATGCAGGGCCGACATGCTGTTGAACTGGTTGGCGTGCAGACGAGACTGCTCCGCCAGGTAGGCACTCATGTCCTGGTCGCTGATGGCCGGCATCCTTGAGATATCAGAGTAGTACCTGCAAACACCAAACACAGCTCAGGTCTAGACCAACAAACCTTCATTTGAAACATCTTCAAGGCAAAACAGAGTTGAGGCTTGTTGACGTACCTCTCCACCCAGTTCTTATAGTTGGGGATGTCTTTAGCGTAGAGCAGCTTGTTCGAAGGCGAGTCCTTCCCTAGTTTATGCTCCGATGTTGAGCAAGAGTCCATGAAGGTCTGGGCCACCACAGACAAACAGGCGTCTGTAATGCTGTTCTTATGAATGTCAAAGACAAACTGAGGGTTCTTGATCACATTCACCCAGAACCGCAGGGGAAGGCTGTAAGAATGGAGAGAACAGAGAAATGGGTTGGGAGAAGACAGAGAAAAAGCTGCATAGAAATTGGAAAAAGTGTAAATTCATCACATTCGTTGTAAAAGTTGAGTATTTGCTGCCTCCTGGTCTCACTACTTTTTTTTTTATAACACTAATAGGAAACAAGCAGCTTCCTGAAAGTGTCTTTTCACCATGTCTTTTCACTGGGTGCACCACAGCAAGAATAACATCATAAACTCACCAGTTGCTCTTCCACGTATGCCGTACATCAGAGTCTGATATGGAGTGTTTGTCTGCTTGCTCGTCCAAAAAGTCGAACATGTACTTGATGGCGAGAGGCAGGGCGCTTCCTCTGTGCGCTGTGCTGAAGATGGTCTCAAACAGGTCATCCACAAACTTCTGGAGTGTACCCTGAGCAGGACAACCAACACTGGCTTGATTACTTTGAAAAAACTAAGGATTAAATGTGTGTCCTGAAAATACAGATAGCCTTGCAATCGGCTAACTAATTTATTAGCCGTAAAAAAACTACATTCTGTGTAATCTGGCAGAAACAGTCAGGAAATGTGTTCTCAATACCTAATATTTTACATTACCCTGTTATTATGAGGTAAACCCACACACAACTGCAAAGTTTCAGAATCCACACCAAGGCTTCTGAATAAAAAAAAACAATTTATTTCCCACAACTGTTCAAAGCTGTTTCAGTCTTCAAGCATCAGGGCCACCTTTTACACAGGCCTATTTAAATTAGCCAAATGTGGAATGCGCTGTTTTGAATTCATTCACACGTTCATAGATCTGAATCCTAAAGCTGTGGGAGCTGTAATAGGAACAAAGAGAGTGTTCCAGCGTCTCCATTGTCTTCATCTGGCATGTATTTCCCATTTGAGATAACCTCCAGGCTGCTAACTTTGTACTTTCCTCCTACCTGGAGCTCAAACAGTCGAAATCTGGATCACATGAGTGAAACGTCCAGGGAGAGGAAGCACCAGAGTGAGATGAATCACTAGGATAGTTAGTACTTGCAAATGAGAACAAAACGCCCGACACTGTCAGTAGACTGCACAGGCAGTCGCTGTGAGTTTGTGTTCAGAAGCCTTTCACTAATGACTACATTCATGTTTGGGAGAAAATGGGTGCATAAAATGTAATCATTTTTATAACCAAATGTATGAACTGAGCTCTTGCTTGAGCTAACAAACCCACGTATGATGACGTACAATGATGGGATTGGATGATTTTGTATCCAGTAGACCTGTGATGAATTTAATGACTACGTAAGAAGCTGAGAAAAGAGGTGCTCATGTTTTCAAGGAAAATGTGAAACTTAATGCTTGCATTCCATTCTTAATTCTTAAAGTGCTTCTTGCACTTTGGTGGAAATCAGGCAAATACTAATCAACAAGTTTACATGCAAATCAAAATTCATTACTGCTTTATTCCTCCTAAGGTTTTTATGCTATTTTAATGTCATTCTTCATATTTTAATTGAAATATGTGAAATTAAATATCTAATATATATGGAAATGTGAAGAAGGCCCAGCTGCAACTTTTGCTTTATACCACATTTACAAGAAAAACATTTCACTTGGAAGCTCAGCTAAAAATGCCAAAATTGTACAAAGTTGACAATCAAAGAATATAAAATAGTCTTTGGAAACGCAATCACACTTTTTTGGGAGTTGGCTAACAACTTACTCAGGAATGAAATTCACATTGGTCTATGTTTGTGTGGGACATCAACAGAAAGTGCTTCTAACATTTCAGACAAGCATCTGGAGACACATGCAGCACAGCAACCTGAGCGCAGGTATCAGTGTGGACTGACAGACCTGGAAGGATCCACTAAATAATGATCACAGAGTAAAGGCCTGGGCTGAAAAGCCCTCAGGCCACCAACAGAGGGTCCAGTAACGCAAACCAAACAACTCAATAGTCAAAGGTCAGCCTCCTAATTAAGACGTACACACTAGACCCTGTGCATATGTGTGTCTTTGTGCGAAAGGTTATGAAAAATGTTAATGAGCTTTGAGACCACCGCCAAACAAAGGTCATTGGTAAGGGCTGCTGGTGGAAGAGGGGTAAATAACAGGGAGTGTGTGTGTGTGTGTGTTTGTGTGTGTGTATGTATGTGTGTGTGTGTGTGTTTGTGTGTGTGTGTTTTTGTGTGTGTGTGTGTGTGTGTGTGTGTTTGTGTGCAGCTCCTCACCTTAGTGGCCAGCAGTCGGGTCAAATAAATCTCTGAGACCATCTTACTCCCCCGGTCCCCTTCCCGCTGGTCTGAGTGGTCGTGGTTCTTGACCAGGTGCCACAGTTTGGTACCGCTCTCCAGGTCGGGTGTGATCATGGGCGTCCGGGAGCGGAGGCTGTCTGGACTGCTGGCTGTCCTCAGCATGCTCTCTGGAAGGACGGTTGGGACGCATGCAGGGGAGTTGAAAGAGATAGTATCAAGAAAGGCCAAACACGTGGTATGAACTTAGTTATGAACTTCTTATGAACTTAGTTTGGATCTGTTTTCTGGATGTGGAGTTAATAGTTAAAGGAAGTTCAAAGGTCATGGTTGCATAGAGAACTGAAACTTTCTTGTGACACAGGAGAGTATTAAAATAGTGTGATTCTTTCATTAGTTCCTTTTATTTTGTTTGGGTACGTGATACAAGACAGCATTATTTCAGCAATCCTGCAGAAATCTCGTGCCTCTGGCTGAGAAGGCAAACTTAATATAAATATAATACAACATACAGTATATGAAGCATCCTAGATATTGGTTCAAGTCTGTAGTTTATGAAACTACAAATCTTTGACTTGATCAGCATTTCACTGTTTGAATTAAGTTATATTGGTGTAAAACACGCCTGAGAAAGAAATCCAACCTTCAGTGTGGAGTAAATAGCATTTCTAAATGGAGGCAGATTCCACTTTCATGTCACTCCATCATTAAATTTGTCTGTCACTCTCTCCTGCTGCCCCTCTTTTTGTTGGACAATGATAACCTATTTTGTGACATGGAGCATTACACTCTCAGCCTGAACGCTTGTCACTCCACTGCTAAAGCAACAAAGGATTGAGAGGTTCAAAATGTCAGCAGGGAATGTGGAGCAGGGAGTGCAGACTGAATGTGATGGGGTGTGTGTGTGGGGGTGTGTGATTATGAGTATTTATGTGTATGTCACAGAGGCAAAGCTCAGGAACAGAGTTACAGTATGCTTGAGAGGGATTTAGAAAATACAATAAGATGAGGAAAGTGAGAAACGGAGGTCTTCTTCACACCGAGAAGTATCATAAAAATGCAGCTTTATCAGACATTTAAGAAAGTTAAACCTGCATGATAAAGGTATATTATTTTAACTCAAACATCCTTAGTACACAAGATTTTCTGTACTAAGAGTATCCTCGATCTGTTTGGTATTACCAAAGGGACTTCTGAGGAACACATGGGAAAAATGAATTGAGCAGAAAAAAGCAAAATATAAAATCTGATTTTATGATGGAATTGATTTAGGGCAAAAATGGGAACTCGTGTGATTACTAGGTTTTACAAACAATAAAGGTCATTACATTTTAGCCCTTCTTGGAATGGAATGGACAGTGTATATTTATTATAGACTGAGTGGTAACGAAATCCCACTTAACTTCAACTGGATGAAAGAGACCATGAGCAAAACGAGGATCTGTTTTAACCCCAATTATTCTTCCCATAAGCTACATCGCAATTTTTAAAGATAAAAAAAAAACAAATCAAAATTCTGAATCCATTTTAGGCAGTCTGAGTTCACAGCTACCTGGTTACAAATATATTTGCACATGAAATGAAATCCAAATGAGGTCACATAAAAATATACTTACAAAAATGAACAAACATACGCACAAACACACATATGCGTGCACACACACACCTTCTCTCGTACCGTATCTGCTGAGGGACTTGGTGAATGTGGAGGAGTTGGAGATGTTGTAGGCTGAGTTCTGTTTAGGCACCAGGGCAATCACTGAGCCATCTGTCACCTGAAAGATGGATTTACACAAACTAGTACCACTGAGCAAAACACCCGGCAGCGGGATTACTGTCCAAACACACACACAGAATCAATTTTCAAAATCATTACTTTGCTAGATTCAAACTGTATTTTTTTAACCGTAATTGTATTAGCAAAGGAAATATCCCCAAAACAATAGCAACAACAAAACCGGCTACAGCACTGTAATGAATTCAAAAGCAGCAACAATGCAGCAACAAATCAATGAGGAGTTATTGTTCTGACAACTGAGCATTATAGAAGCTCCAGCAGCGGGATACCTGGTAGTGAGCCAGGGTGTTCAGTCTCTTCCAGTCATTGTCTATTTTAGTGGTGACATCCTCATCCTGCAGGATGATACGAGCCATCCTCCCTTGCCGCCATTCTGTTAGTACACACACACACACACACACACACACACACACACACACACACACACACACACAACACACACACACACACACACATAAAGGAAACACTGGTAAGGTTGTGCATCTACTGTACATAGTGGCGCACGTTGACTATCAAGAAATAAAAAGAGACCTAACTGACCGAACAAGTCAGAATTGTTATACAGTAACCCCTCGCTTATTTACGCTTCAAGATGCACGGCTTCACTACATCGCTGATTTTTAGTAAGTAGTCACGTGATACCGTACGCGCATTCTATTGGCTGACAACATCACTGTGACACAAAAGTGCTTTAAACAGTCTATAAGGGTGTGGGAAAAGGTAATACAGCTATAAAGTGGTTAAATATCAACAACGGGGGGTTCATAAACATTTAAATCACTATAAATAATATAAATAGTTTGTCGCTAAATTGTGGAATTTCTTTTTTTGCAGGTGTTCCTGGAATGTATTACCCATGAGTAACGTGGGATCACTGTAGTGCATAATTCTGCCACAGAATTAATCCCTTTCAAGAAGGCCACGTCCTGCTCCAGATGGGAGTGATGGGTCATCTACCCCACCCTCTCCCCCCCAGCTCAGAATATGAACATTGATCTAACTGTTCTTACCCAGGTCCATATCGGAGGCCTTGGGTCTCTGGGAGTACGGCGTGCCCTTGTACACAGCATCCAACAGTTTCTCCTTCACCTGCGTCACTGTGTCACAGTTCAGGCTCTTCACCGTCACCTCGGGGGCATTCTCATTCTCTGGGTTCACACAGTGCAGTGTCTACAATGGCAGAAGTCACACAGCACCAGTTATATTTAGAACAGGAGGTCAGCACACATTGGAAGACTTCACTATTGACGTGGGGATGCATGACCCTGTAATACATTTTGACCTGCAAACTAACACTTACTGAGGCACTTTGGAATCAATATTCATCAGGAGAACAGTGAACTATTCTAAATTATTATTGCACATACATTTGCCACGATTTACACATTTCAAGCTGTATTTGTTTCCCAAGTACTACGAAGTAGATCCTGATCTAGGAAGTGAAGCTTTGCATGAATATTAAATCCCTGTCAATATACTGCATCAACCATATGTGTGCATGTGTTTTAATGGGCAGTGTGTATGCGCACTGACCAGAGTCTTGTAGTCAATCTGCTGCCTGATGAGTTTGTCCTCACTGAGGGAGTAGCGGGCCTCTCCGGTGATTGAGTCTATCGGTCCCTTTTCCATTTGCTGCTTCATGGCACAATACAGCATGAAGAGAGGCTCACCAGCACATTCCTGAAGGCATGGGGGAGAAGTGGTGGCAGAGAGGGAGAGGAGGACAGACGGAAGGAGAAGTCAAGGGAGTGAAAGACAGAAATTCAACAACAAAAATGTATACAGAAGCAAAAAGTGCAGAATTTTGCTGAACAACTCTCCAATTATATTTCTAATCTTTTTTAAGCCCAAACAGTGGCGGAGCACTGAAGGACAAGGCCACGGCCTGTGTTAGCTAAGCACACACACAAACACACACACACACACACACACACACACACACACACACACACACACACACACACACACAAACACACGCACATACAAAATTCTTTGTAAATCTGTTTGTGTGTGAGTGTGTGTGAGGAGAGGAGAGAGCGAGTGAGGGTGGGTGAGTGAGTGGCAATTGATGGAGGAGTTAATAGAAGGTTAACGACTGAGTGAAAAACGCTTGGAGAAGCACTTTGGTGTGTAAGATGTATCAACCAGGCAACGAGCGCTGGGACGCTGGGCCTCTTTTGCTCTTTCCCTCGCTCTCACTAGTTCTGCTAGATGGCAAATGAGGCTTCGCCTGGTTATTAATTCCTCTTTAAGGGATGATTGCAGGTTTTTGTAACGTCAGTCTGATTTCCTAGCTTTTACCTGGTTCCACACTGACCCTCCTTCTTCACTGTGATTCCGACACTTGTCCTGTGCCATTAGCCCACATCACCGACAATTTAGAAGGATTAACCTCCGATTTTACCTTCAGTTTATTAGAGTTGCTCTCACGCTGAGGCATTCAGGGGCTTTCAATTAAATAAAGGGAACGTGAGATAATGAGGATGACAAAAGCAGGACATATTGAACTTCACCATACGTGTTTCTATTCTTCTTTTATAGTTGAAGAGTTCACATTCTAACGCCACCCTTTCATGCTTAGTTTCTACCGGTCTTCCTAACAGCATTCTTACTGGGACAACGCTCTCATCTCAAGCCAGGCTCATAGTGTTGTTATAAAAAGGTGTTTTTTCCCCAACTTGTTGCCTCATTACATAACAATCAATGAAATGTTTGCCTCAAAACCCAATGGAAGGGTGGGGCAGGGCCCAGGAAATTTAAATAGGCGTGTTTGGCTTTGGCTCAGGTTTGCGCTCACCAGAGTCCCATTAAAACACACAGCACTTCTGCTGCAGACTGAGAGTAACTCCCTGCTCTCTCAAACTACTCAGGGCACAAGAGGACAAGTGAACCCCAAGAATAGGGTAATGGATAAAAGGATTTTTCTTCTTAATGCAGTTCCCTTTGGTGGGTAAAAGCTTATCTATTTCTTCCCATTGAACAACTACTTGACCTTTAGCCAACTCCATTCACACCTGGTTGAACCTTGAAATTGTTCCAGGCTTCTCTTTCATGTGACCCCTAAAAACTCAGGAGAAAGACAGGCTCTGAATTGTGGAGGTTAGATAAAAGAAAGGTTGGTAACCTTGCTGCAGGCTTCAGAATGTCTTTGCTTTGGTCCTTCCATCTTCCAGACCCTCTTTTCCCCCTTTTATTTTTTTTCTACACCCATTTTAAAGCCATCTTCACTTCAGTAAACACTTCACCTCATCCATAACCAGTTATGAATATTTCCTGTCCATATTTATCTACATTTTCCTGTCATTTCCATGTTTATTTTTTGATTCTGATTTTGTGTAAGGTTCATACACAGCAAAACATTCACAGAAGCTTCCCTGACAGCCCATTCTCCTGTTCTGAACACAACTCTGGCTGACCAGTCTCCAATTTGAGGCCAAAGCACACATGAATGTACATGGATGTACACTCAAAGCTGAAATACTCTCACACAAAGAGAGAGACGCTGCCTGAGACCCCAGGGGGTTTGGCCAGTCCAATAGATCACCTTCACTGCGGTGGTTTGAGGCCTTCCTGCTAATTGATTAGCTGCAGCAACCGTTTGAGTGTGGATAATGTGTGCAGAAACAAGGATTTTGCACCATTTAATCCTCAATATTTCTCTCTGATTCCACATCAAAGGGACAAGAAGTCAAAGAAGAGAAAGAAATCCTAGACGCAGAGAAAGACAAATTTGTCTAAGATCTCCGGCTTCCTCTTTTACTGAGACCCCAGAGCCCCAAAGGCGGAGACAAACACAGACAACACACACAGACACTTTCCTGGCTGTAAAATAATCCAGTGACGGACACAAACAGAGGACACTTAAGTGCGACAGGCTACTGCAATCACAAAAAACATCACCAGCTGTGTCTCAACAGCTCTTTGGACTGCAAACTGCTCCATTGGGAGGATGGAGAATTTACCACACGAAAGGCAGAGGCATGGCAGGGGGAAGCCTGCTGCCTCCACCTTATCAAACGCTGCAGCTGTGAGTGTGTTAGCATACGCTATTCTCCAACAGCAGCGTTATTAGCATCGCTCCAAAAGATGTGTGTTTTTACCTTGAGAAACTTGTAAAGCAGGAAGGTGAACCAGTTGGTGAGCATCTTCTCAGCAACCGACTCCGTTCTGGGGGAGGGAGGGAGAGGAGGGAGAGGGGGGAGAGAGAAAAAAAGATGAAAGGGAAGGGTTAGGCGAGGGTCAGAGGGAAATAACAGAAGAAAAAAAATATTTGACAGTGGCAGTGGATGGAAAAGATGAAAAAAATAAAATAGGAGTGACACCTTTCTGAGTCAAGAAGCAGCTAGATTTGACTAGATTTGGAAGGGGTTAAGCGAGGTTTGACGCATCAATACCCAGAATAACCAGAATTATCAATCGTTGAGTCGTTAACCCTAAAACAAATAAATCCTTTAAATCGCTCTCCTTCAGACTCCCCCCACCCCCCAGTGTCAACATTCACATAACACAGATTTCCTTGGCAAAACAACCCCCTCCATTTCTTTCTTTCTTTCATTGTTTCACACGCTGCCCTTCTTCCACATGTTTGTCCCCCCCCAAGCAAACCCACTCATCTTCATTAAAAATACAGCAATTAGTATAATTTGCCAACTTCTTGTGTTAATCACAAACCTGCCGTGTAATTAGGGGAACCTCTGCATGCACAAACTCTCAACAGACACATGTGAACAACCACCAAATGAAATAGCAATTAAAAGGCATTGTAATTATGGACTTATTGTTTCTAATTTGTTAAACAGCTGAAAGGGAGACCAGTGGTGACTTTATGAATGCGGAAAAGCAGGACAGTTCTCCAACTTCACCGCTGTCCTCTATTTACCTCCCCACGTTCTATCACACTCCGTTTTCTTAATCAGCATCAACCGCAGATGAGTAGGGGATGCATCGAAAATAGCTGTACCAAAATTCTGATTAATTTTTTCATGATAGTAAAAGAACAGTAAAGGAAAATAAAGAAAACATGGAGAACTATCCATGCTTCCTGTCATTCCTGTTTTTTTTGGCCACATGGAGAGGCTTTGGGCCTGTAAGATATAAATCAAATCAAATGCTCCCAGTGCAAGTCTTATGTCACCATAGGGGCTAGAAATCCATATGGGGGCAGAATATTAACACTTGTTCCTGTTCTGCACTTTCATCTACATATGTCTAACATTAAAAAAGTGTTCATTTTTATCTATTGCAGTAAAAAAAAAGTCTGAAACAGGGGGGCATGTGTAATAATTGCTGAGCTTATTAATGCCAGCTCCTGAGGCTAGTGTAGTTAGCAGGGACAGCGTGTTGTGACCGTACACCCCAAGAGGGGATTGGAAAATGCTTCACACAGGCACACTGGCTGAGAGTCATTTATTTGATTAGATTTTTAATTAAATATCTCTCAGAGGAAAAGGAGGAGAGAAAAAACATAACTTTTTTATCATTTAATGTCTAATTCCAATTTATTTGGAGACAGGCCATTTCTCTAATTGTGTCTTTCCTTAAATACGTATATCTTTTCCTGCCTTACCGTCGGCAATAGCTCATTTTCCTCCTTTTTTCCCCCCTCTGCTAATCTAATCTCCCACCATATTGCATCTTTCTACCGTCCTATTCTATCCCCTCCATATGTTTCTCTTTCCATCAGTTTGCCTCCAATCCAAGTCTCGCTCCAGACGTGTTGCCCTCTCTTTCTGTCGATCATCATTTACCTCCCATCCTTCCTCTCCGGTTACCCTCTCTCATTTCACATTCTTCTCCCTCCTCTGTTGCTCATCTTCCCTATCTTCCTTTTCCTCCCTGTACCGTCACACCATACCTTGTAAATCTTTCTCTTGTCCCTTTGCAGTCCGTCTCTACCTTGCTTGTGTGAGCGAGGGAGGGGGAGCGGTGCATCTGACTGCAGCTCTGCTGGGACTGTGTGACCACTCAGGGGTGTAATCCTCTCTGACAGGGACAGGGCTGAGCGATGGAGACGAGGTAACGTCACATAGGCCTCTAAAAGCTACGGTCCCTGTCCGCTGCCTTCTATAACTTCAGCCGTGAGAGGAAGAATTAATCGCCTGGTACTCTCACAGAGCACAGTTCTCATGTTTCTCATTTATCATCCTTTTTGATCTACTTCACTGCCGTGATGAGCATCACAATGTATCCAAGAACAACGGAGGACAATGACAACAGTTCTCCTCTGGTTCGAGGACTGAAAAGGTCTCAGGCAGGTACCACTACTTACAGCACTACAGTAAGTGATAAACAACAGGATGTGACCTCGAACTTGAACCCACAGTGGGGGAACTCTCTGCATTAGCGACATGTTTTTCTTACTTTTGGACCACTCACTCCCTCTTGGTTTTCTTACCTTCGAAGCAACAGCTTCGGGTGGTTCTTGCTTTCCAGGTTTTTGTCGATGAGGTCAGACAGAAGCTGCTTGAGGACGCCCGTGGCATACTCCATCTCCCCCTGCAGTGCCGTCATGATGAGGGAGGCCACGTTACCCCTGTCCCGCATGGAGAAGGACCGCTGCGCTTCCAAGGTGCGGATGAAGGTCAGCAAGAAGTGCTTTTTAGTCAGCAGCTGACCAAACAACGTCAGGGCCTTCTCCACGTTAGCAGGGACCTGGAATGGTGAGGAGTGTGAGGACAAGATGGTTAATGGAAGGAAGACAATCATGGGATGGACATAGAGAGAGAAGATTGAAAGACAGCATAGAGGGAGGGAGGTAATGAAAGCAAAGGCAAACAAAATTGGTGATAGATTCAGTATCAGAGGTAAAGAGATGAGGGGGATGACGTGGAATAAAAAGTTGAGATCAGAATCAAAGGATGTGGAGAAACTCAAAATATATTTATCTTACATAAAGACAAAATCAGCTTCGAAACACCTCCATGAAAGAAACTTTTAAAGGTTTCCACTCTTGTTTTACAATCCATTATCATCCAAATGCTCCTCAACCTTTTCTGAGCTCACTCTCTCTTTACCCCTCCCAATTATCTTTCTCTCCCAAAGCGATGGGCAGGTGGCCCCCTTCTGAGGGAGAGGAGGTTTGAAGTGAGAATGTGAGCTTCATGCTGTAATAAGAAATTGATCTGCCTGCTGGTGCACCACTGTGGCCTGTGATTGCCTGGGCCATACAAATGAAAATCCAATGTCACACTACACTATCCCTTCGGAGTACAGCTGATAGCACGTCAGATACCGGATATCTATGAGCCCATTTTCAGGAATCCCCCCATCTTACAAGCGTGTCACTAGGAGTGCAAGTGTGCATCTTAATGTCATGTTGCGTTTGACGGTCTAATATATACAGAAAAATGATGGGTTTCAGTGTCTACGCACACAGTTCATGGATGTGATGGAAGGTTCCTCTACAGAGGGCAGAGGGGTTTATGGACTGTGTGAGCACTGCTACTTCAGGAGCCTCAAACAGGCCTGATCAAGCAGAGGCAATCAGTGTTGCCAAGCTTTGGTGGAGCTCTCTCCCCAAAATAGAGCTTTCTTTTCACTGTGTTACATCAAACAGCAGCTTGTCCTCAGTTACTTTCTCAAAAATGTTTTTCACACTATTCTGGAATTGAACCATCATTTGCCTCGATCCCGTAACTAAGAGGATGAAAGAACACCAGTGTAATAACACAGACAGACACCAGTGTAATCATTAACACACAATTGACTAAAAGTAATCATCGTTTCCAAGGTTCGCAAGATCCATTTAGACTTTTTAAAAACAAAAACAATTCTCCAGTGAATGCGTGTTTAAAAACTCTTTATAACAGTGTACATACAGGACAGCTATGGTTCATTTAGTGTGTGGTTGGGTGTAATGCGGAGCTCACTCTACTGACCCGTACCTCCATCTCCTTGAGCACAGGATGGTCCTCTATCCCAGGGAAGAGGACCCTCATGGCGTAGGTGCGGTAGTCCAGGAAGGGGATTCCTGCTCCGTCCAGCTCCTGGGTGAGCTCATGGATGTCTGTCTGCAACTCTGCAAAGGCTGAACAAAGGAGAAGAGCAGGGTTAAAATATAGCCTGAAGTGTTAACATCTGAAGATTAAATACAAACACAAACTCATCAGAATAAAAAAATCTCTTACTGTAGTTGAATACATTTGACACACGGATCAATTCAGACTGTTTTTTCTTCCGTTAGTAAATCAGTTAATGACTGAGACCTGTCCTATTTTCTTCTTTCATACCAAACAAACTACTATGTCTGTCGGTGGAAAAACGATCAGTAGTTGGCAGAGGAGAATGTCTCTTTAGAGGGAGTGTGGGTCACAACAATATTTGTAAGGCTAACAGTGAGAAGCAGAGAAGCATTTTGTTTCAAATGTAAAACCAAAACGTTTAACATCAAACAATTAAATACCCAGAGCAGGGTGCTTGAAAGTAGTCACGGTAAACAAATATAAAATATCTGTAGTTAAATAAATGTGTCCACCTGGATGGGTACACAACCACAACACAGCAACTCCAGCAGACTAACAGATGGCTTGTCTGACCCCATCTCTCGACTCTTTTTTCATCCTCGTTCATCCCTTCAAAGTGAAATCTTGAGAGGTCACCTCTGTCTTCCCATTGGCTGTCTGCTCCATCCCTCCATCTTTATTGTGCCATCCATTTCTCTGCATCTATAATCCGTCTCTTCCTTTCTCCCCCGCCCTGCATTTACTCTCCACTTCTTTTCTTTCATCTATCAGCAAAGTCAATATTTTTATATGACTGATAAATTTCTGTTTGCTGCTTCCTAACCATCGTTTTTTTTACTTGTATATTACTTACTATATATTACTTTATATTTTACTAGCTTATTTTTACTCCACCACGCCGACCTGTTGGCAATCAAATTTATAACTAACATCATCACCCTCCCTTTATTTCCTGAGAATCTTCACATAAGACTTCCATCTTTATTTTCTTTTTCGCACAATCTTTCCATCCATCTCTTCTTCAGTGTCCACCTTTCCTGCCTTTCTTCTCTCGCAAATTTTCTGCCTTATTTGTCTCTCTCAGTAAAACCCCGTCCCGCCATCCATCCTGTTGTAATCTTGAAGACAGTGGTGACAGCGGAGGACAGACAGGGTCAGGGCGCCAGGATTCAGTGCCACACACCGCCAGTGGCTGGTTGGTGTGTGATCACACATTCTTGTAAAAGAGCAGTGGCGTGAAGACTTGAGGTTCAGACGTACAGAAAGAGCACACACAGGTGAAAACACAGACGCACGGGATGCATATTACCTGTCATCAAGAGTTAATTGAGCCTGTTGCATTTTTTGTTTTAATGTGTCATGGATGCAGCAACAAGGAGGATGCCCTGTGTTGGAAAATATTGTTGCTAATTTTATCTAATCTCTCAACCTCTGTTGACGGACAGTCCGACTGGAGAAACCAGTTTTGAGGGAACCCAGCTCTTTTTCCAGGCATGGACTGGAAAAGAATCAAAGTGACTCATAGAAAGTGAAATATTCAGTAAAGGTGCATAAATGTTATCTTTCCTGGATTCCTGGAGTGATGTCATGTTGTTAACACCAATGTTTTGATTCTTCCTTCATGTTAGCACTGCAGGTAGAATTCTGCACATCCTCTTGGCAGTAATAAATTAGACTTAGCAAAGCAAATATACAAATCTCTATAAATGACCACAGTTATCGGTACTTCCTTTCTTCCAGCCCACCTCCCTCTCCGCAGTCACAGCAACAGTAGGCTCTCACCGGAGCCAAATGAATATATGCTAATGTGCTGGCGATGAAGCCTCTCTTCTCCCTCTCGCTCCCTCTGTCAGATGCCGCCAACCCCCCTCCCCTCTATACCATCATATATTCTATGCCGCTTTCCCACCTTTGTGCCCTGCATCTATCTAACCCCCATCTCTCCGTCCCTCCCTTGGTGTTGATGGTGGTGAGGCCAGCCAGGCAGCTCTCTCCTGGGGTGGAGAGCTAACATCTGGTGACTGGCTCAGATCAAAGAGGTCCTCTGGAAACACACACTCCACTGCCACCTAACAGCAGGGAGACTGTTTGCAGGAGGAGGGAGGGAGAAATAGTGAGTCGAGTATATCGCCGAGAGAGAAATGGGTAAACCTAGAAAATAGGAGTTTTTCCATCCCCATGAAAATTAAGTGCAGTGGGAGACAGATTTAAAGTGGATTAGTTAGCGTCACGTGGCTTTCATAACCAGATTTTGTCTAAACTCACCTTCCTTGCACTCGAGGGCCACTCTGGACTCCAAGTTATCCATCTGTAGCTGTAGCCGTTTGAGGGTGCGGTCGGCGTCTCGTGACTTCCTCTTATAAGCAATCAGGACCGCGATAATGACCAGCAGGAGCAGGCCACCCCCTCCTCCGATACCGATGATCGCAGGCAAAGTGAGTAGGCTGTCTGAGTAGATCTGTAAGGTGCCTGGGGAATATTCAAAGCCTCCAACACGGACCTAGGGGATTAACATACACAAGGTTACCCTGTACTCTCTTCATTGTGTAGCAGCTTAAAAAAAACCACAGAAACGGACACAGAAAATTAATGAAAACTTTTAATCAAAAAGCTTTAGTTCTGCCTATATTTTATGTTTACATGGCCATAGCCATAATAACGGCTTCATACTGATCAAATATCCTGTAATAATAATCCAAACTGTGAGTGGGGCTACATGTAGGCCAGAGATCCCAACATCATTTGATATCTGGGTTGGGGGAAGCAGCATCTCAACCCCCTATGTGGTTTTTTTTAGTTTTATTCCTCCTGAAAATAACATTGAAATTATTTAAAACAACTATCAAATACCACAGGAGGGTAAAAACAAGCACAGACATTTTGTTGGTCTGTAATGAATATCAATACTGTTCAAATCCCAGAAAATGCCACCTCCTCCAGACTGTAATGTACAAATCTGGTCACAAACACATCTAAAAGCATGAGATATGGTTTATATTTGCATTTGAAGGTAAATAAGCTTCAAAGTGGAAACAGCATATCGATGAAGATGATACGAAGGGCGATGGCAGAAGGAGATGATGTCTGTATTAACAGTCTGCACGGATGTATTAAGTCAGCGTAATGAGGAAACGCACATCACAGCAAACAGTAATGAAGACAAGCATCAGTTTGACTCACAGTGACTTTGTGTTCTCCAGTCAGGTTGGGCCATTCACACAGCAGCTGGCTCTCAGACAGGGTAAGAACACAGGGCGTCTCCCCAATCAGCACTGTGTAGTTGAGCTTAGAGTTTCCTGGAGCTGAAGGAATGAGGTTACGACCCTGGAAACAGACACGTATACCTCTGTTATTTACAGTCCAAGTCTGTGCAAAGGCGTTCACTCTTACATGATTAATGCTGCTGTGAAAAATCTTTTTGATCAGTTGGCAGGCATCCAAAAGAGTGCAAGGTACTGAAAATGACAGGTAACTATGGCAACTGTGCAACTGATGCTGCCAGATAAAACCTCCCATAAGAAACTGACCATGCCTTCAGGTCAGCTGTCTGCAAACAAACACCTGGTCATAACACACACGCTTACACATTGTGTGTCACCATAGGGATTTATAACAGGGCACAAAACCAAAAACTGATGAAGCCTGATCTGGTTTTCCTACAAAATTCTGTTAAAAATGAAATGAATGTTGTTTATTTAGCCAAATAACAATTAGATTATTTGGATCAAGACCTGATGGTAATTTCCTCTCTGCTCTATTGATTGATTCTCATTTTAACATCTAAATTTTCAGCAATTATTCATTAGAAAGATGTTTTTGTCTGGCTTTTTTCTAAAATTCTTTATACAGAGCAACAAGGCAACCAGAGCTTTTCATTACAGAATTAAAGGCAGAGGAGACAGAGGAGCACTTCTCCCTTGTTTCCTAAAACAAACTTTTTCATGAAATATTATTTTTAGCAAAATTTTCTGTTTCACTCAGGAGGATCTAAGGTTCCAGTGTGTGAAATGATACCAAATTCTGTGTCCATGATTTATGCTGCTGTGGATATATAATGAGAACCACACCTTCAGTGCCTGACGAAGCCCATAAGAAATTTTGCTTCTAATAGTACAGCTGGATGAACCATTTCCTGTTCTGTATGTACCAATGTACAGACGTATCTCATGCTCCCCTTTGGCAAGGGCATAACAGGCAACAAGGCTGGGTTGGGCAAAGCCTTCACAAGCCTTTATGAATGTACTCTAGAGTTAAATGTTTGTTACCTCCATGGTTGAATGCCATCAACTCTGTCTACAGAAGTTATCTGATAAAATCAGAGCTGGTGGTATCACAAAGATCCACTTTATGAATGTATGTTTAATTTTTCTCTGGATTTTTTTGAAGCAGGGTATTTTTAGAAGCAATTTTTTTTCCTTTAAAGGTCTCCAAACCCCATTCAGACAGCTGAAAAAGATCATCCTCCAAAATCATCTTGGATTGAGGTACAAACAAATCACAGTTAAGTTGAATGAAAACTCTCAAAGACAGGGAAGGATGGATTTAAGAACTGTTTGGAGCAAATAATTTCTTAACAATTGTGGTGGACGCTGAAATGGAGGTCCCTGCAGCATTTTCTAAAACAACCATTTGAGATACTGAGGCTTTATACTGCTGACCAATACGCAACATTTTCGGAATGCTGCTATTTTCTTCTGGAGTTCAACTGTGTGCTGACCTTCGGCTGACCATTTGAAAAGACATTTCCTCCACAGTCATACAAAAAAAACTTCCATAAAAATCCATCAAAGAATGGACCACTATTTGAAAGAGACCATGCACCAGAAACAAAATAAAGTGATGAAAGAAAAACATGAAAATATAAAAGACGTAGCTAAAAGCAAAGTAAAAAAAAAAAAAAAAGATAAACCTTAGATGAGGTGATTCTATTTACCCCTTTGGCAGGGGGCATAAAGACAGATCAAGAGAAGACTCATGAAAAGAAGAGAAGCAATGTAAAAGAAGACAGTTGAGACAAAACAGTCTGGTCGTTTACCTTGAGTATGAGTGGTGAGCTGGGCTTCAGTTCCAGCATGCCTGAGGGGCTCAGAGGTTCGAACACAGGGTTTGGGTAGTAGCTGAAAGTCTCATTTACCACCAGCACAGAGCGCACATCATCCATGACAAAGCCAATCTCATCTGGACTGCTGCCTACTTCTGAGAAGCCTTTGTCAGATCCGGCCACAGAAGGCGCCAGACACACCATCACCGTGTTGTTAAGAACGGTGCAGTTCTAGAGAAAGAAAGACATCCAGAGAAGACAAAGGAGAGAATGAGGAGAACAGGAGAGAAAATGTAGCATGAAGTTAATGTAACATTTTATTTATAAGTCAACTCAATACTACTGCACATACAAGGCAAAAAACAAAGAAAATAACACCTCCTCATACATCCCAGTCTCATTTATTAGACAGCATCTTTTGCAACACCTCCATGAATAACTACTAATAAATACAAATACAAAAGAAACTTCATTAATGCTCTGCAACAAAAACAAAAGCAACTCTCAAGCAACATCATCAAACACAATAATGAAATGCAGATTTAGAAACAGAACAAGGAAAACATGTAAGTATCAATCTGTTGAGCGTCTTCCATAACAAATGTCTGGTACACATCCAGCAGCATTTGACAGACAGGCAGTGCTGGCAAATGTATTACCAATTGCCTGGAATCTATGTTTGCCGAAATTTATTTTCCCTTCCACTTGAGACTGTAGACAGCCTGTCTAGAGAAAGAAAATTAACAGCAGTTCAGTTCATTTAAGGAATATCAGCCCTTGACAGTAACTAAGGTTCAGAATCATTTTTATTTTGATCTAATGTCCCCCATGATCGAATAAAATCAGACTTTATGTCATTAATTCTTTCCTTTAAAACCTCTTGTCCATGCTGATTTGGTCTTTTCAATAGTTTTTGTTATGGAAAAGGGGCACAGCGTCTCACAATGAGTAAACAGTATACACACTGTTTCAGACTATAAATTTGGTCGTTATAAATCTACAAAGGTGTTCTTTATATGGTCTGACTCTGAATCCTATTGGTGCCCCCCCCCCTTACCTGTCTAAAGAAATCAACATTTCCTTTCCCTTTTTCTTCCAGGGGTCTTTCTTATTTCAGCATGACAACACCAAAATTACATTCTATATATTTAACAGCGTGGCTCTGTAATAAACGAGTCTGGATGCTAAACTGTCCTCCCTGCAGTCATGACTTTTCATTCATTGAAATTGTTTGGTGCATTACGAAACATAAAATATGAGAGTGAAGTCCTGAAATCCCCCTAAAATCACACAAGAATGGGAAAACATTCCACTTTTAAAATAATACCAATTGGTTCCCTCAGTTCTCTGACACTCACAGCGTGTTATTAAAAGAAGAGGTGATGCAATATGGTGGTAAACATGACCCTGTCCCAACTTTTAGAAATGAAAAAAATGTGGTTTCAGTGCTTCACAAATCATTACACACTCTATTTAATGACATTCAACACAGTGTCCCCACTTTTGGAAACAGGATTTGCACCTTATCGATATTGTTTGCACGGCGGGAATGAATCAAAAATAGTGGTCACAGACTCACGTTGTTACAAAAACAACACATTTTAACTAAACTTTAACATGCATGACTGTTGAATCAGGGCCATGTGATATGAGCGACTCAGTAATGACATAAGTCTCAATAATGATATAATAAGGACAAGGATGGCGTAATAAATAAATCAGTGTTGTAATCAGTGTTAGTATCATTTGGAAATGTGTTCTTTGATTTAAATCAGTCAAAGAAGGACAAATCAGAGTGTAATGACAAAGTAATAGGAGAGGTCAGCCAATAGCTGTCAATGATAACAGCTAACCTTTCCAAAGTTTCACAGCATGTCATAGGTTTGCATTATGTTCTATGGGAACATAATGCAAAGAAGGGTGCACAGTCTCTCTCTGGAACCCACACCCACACACACAACAACAACAAAAAGTATTTATAAGTCAATAAAAGCATTAATCAGGTGAAAAAATGACTGCAGAGAGGAGGACAAAGGAAAAAGCCGAGTTATTTTTACTTTCAACTAAGAATGGGTGAAAGGTTAGCTCAGCCCCGTGGTGCTAGGTGAAGAGAGAGGGATTTGCCAGAGCCACTTTATTGCTGGTTGACATTTCAAAGGTTAAACTGCTAAAAGGAAATTCAACATCAAAAACAAACAGAAAATGGGCCCTTGGCTGGTTGACCGATAGGTCAGGTGTGTGCGTCAATGTCCTCCGAGTGTGTTTATTGTCTGAAAATCAGTTTTTCCACAGGGAGAAAGCGCAGAGAGAGGGCTAAAAAAGAGAGCAACCTGTCTGCATCGGTCTCATTCCATATCACCTGTCAAATAAAATCACCTTTCTTCGTTCTGTCAATAAAAACTGTGTACGGGTGTCTGGATTCAGCTACTTACATTCTCTGACTTGGCAGCTCCATACTTGGCTCGCATTTTGGGCTCCTTGATGGTGGCCAGATTGGTTCCAGTAATGGTCAACATAGTTCCTCCACTAAAAAGAAAGATAACAAAACTTATTGTTGAGAAAATACAGACAAATACAATGATATGGCAGAAATAAAAAAAAAAAAAGAAAGAAAGAAGGTAATTCTATGCTCACTTGTGTGCCATATATTCATGGAAGCACATTTTTCACTTTTTCTTGCAGGTCCAAGAGCATTCACTATTCAGCAGAGATAAATTTTAATAAATGTGTTCTCTGTGGGAACCAAGAGGGCCCTCCATTTGGCGATTTACCTTTAGCGCTCACTCCTGCTGCAGCCCTTTGCCTGCTTATTCATGGAAGCCCATTTTCAGATAATGATACTAACACTAAAACCATTGCATGAATGATAAAAGCTTCTTTAAACCGATATGGGGGCTGGAGGGGAGAGTAAGTGAATATGTAGCATTACTACCATGAGCCAAATCTTTTGGCCTCTCCTCAGCAACTCTTGAAATCCATGGAGTTTTAACGTTTTGCTGTGACGTTTTTTCAGCATTTGACAGATTCAGAAACAGCACCGCTGCTAGTGATCAGATATGCTCTTTAACCTTTACCTTAACTTTTAACCTGTAACATATTCAGGCAAAAGTGATGCTGACCATTGAAGACACTGAATTATGAGTGAGAGTTTCATTCCCCCTGCACTGCCTTCCAAACTGCCTCTGTGGCCAGAGAGGATGAACTTTATTGGATGTCAGGAGTTCTGACAGCAGATTAATAAGTGAGCAAACAAAATACAACACAACAATATACAATTCTGTTGTGTTCTTCTTTGATAGAAACTATTTGAATGTTTCTGATGTTTTTTCTCTGTGCTGTCTCAGATGCAAGGCTCATAAAATAAAAGGTCCACCTCAAGGTAGTAGAGGAGTAAGTATCTGAGGCAGGGAGGTGAAGTTAATCCCAGGCCTTCAGATGAAAACGGTCCCCTGAAGAGTGGGAGAACTAGCAGGATGAGGGTCTAGTGCTTTTCACTCTTAAAAGCTGGTGACAGATGATGAAGTGGTGAACACAAGTGGACTGACGACTGAGCAGAACCATGAGATTTAGATCAGGATATTTCATTGCTAGAGGAATACCAGAAAACAATGCCCACATCAAAAACATCACCAAAGGGGACGTGGCAACAAAATCGCAGGCCCAGAGAGCCGTGCACCTGCTCCTCTAGGAGCACTGAGCGAAACATCAAACACATGCCGTGTGTCTAGATTTTTATCCCCCGGAGGGTGAAGGAAGCACTTTCATTCCCATTTCTCTTTGACGCTCTCTGTGTCTCATCCCATCCCATTCCAAATGAAACTTCTCACACCTGTTTTGCACGAGGAGAGACTCTGTCTGACTATTAAATGTGTCTCCCATTTTTACTTCAACCATCTGTGAGTATTGAGTGGTAGACTGTTACAGTCTATGCAGACAATGTGCCCAGTGGAATAATCTATGATTGAACATCCTAGGGAGTGATTCTGTCCAACAAAACAAGTGAAATATCTAGTGAAGAGCAACACAGTTCTGAAGCACAACTTGTGCAAGTAATTATTCTCTGTTTTTTGGTATCCATCCATTATTTGAATAAATACTTGTGTGTGTATTAAATGACACAATCAACAGTGAATGTGTTGGCTTCGTTTCTGAGTTGGGGAGGAGAGGAGTTTTTAGGTCATGCTAGTGAACCCATTAGTACTTGGAGGCTCGAAGATTTTTTTTTCTCCACAGCACAGCTTGTGTTTGCACAGGAAATCTTCCTGTGGCTATGTAGTCTCATTTCAATAAGTCAAGTAATATTTAAAGATACATCTCTGCTGCAGCTCATCAACTTGCAATGCGGTGCTTCAGGAGGCTGCTTCACTGCCGTTCCTGCTCTCAAACATTTACTTTTGAAACCATAAAGATAAACAGAATAAATAATGTGCCTTTGAAAAACAAGATGAGAGTGAAAATAGGGAGGAATATTTAAGTAATGTTTCTCTTCAAGGCCAAACTGGGGAGTATGGCAGCAGAATAATGTGTTCATCACCTTGTATATGGAGCTCATATTTCAATCCTTGTTTAGGAGATTTTAATGTATGAAACAACCACCGACACACATTAATAATGTATTGATGCATTTGTGTCTGTCCGACGGATGTATGTCTATCTATCATACATTAAACACGGTGCTGATGTACATTCAAGAAGGTGAAATCGCATCATGTGTTGATGTATGAGACAATGATAGCTCATGAAGTCAGACATGTGATACAGAGGTACTATAAAAAATGCAACAGTGTACACTGATACTTGTTGGCCATGTTTCAAAGCAGTCCTGTGAATCATTTCCAGGGTTAACATGAAAGGATTCAATCGATACTGGAGATCAATTAGTTTTGACTCTTTGGAACAACAACAAAAAAAATCCTCAACTTTCACACAAAAGGCACATTTTTGTTACATCCAAACCAACGGAGGGAAAAACTCCAGACTGTTCCCACCTGGCGATACTCCAGTCGGGCTCGATCTTGAGGATGGTAGGATCGTCGGTGTAGTTGAACTTGACCTCTGGGTTCCTCAGCTCAGCAGCGTTGATGTCAACCATGACTGGGGTGGTGCCTGGGGCTTGTCCCGCCGGGGTCACGCACACTATTTCTCTGTTGCTCCGCCTGGAGGAGCAGGAGATGATGGGAGGACAGGAGACAGAAACAAAGAGATGTTACTTATAGAGGTCACTGGAGTGTGGCAGCTGTACGAGGATCTTGAGACGAAGTCGCAGTATTTGGTAGCTTACTGTCCGAATGGATACGGAATGGAGTGACTGCATTGAAATGAAGGAAGTCTCAGGTCTTCCATTAGGTAACTCACTTCTTTTTAATCAAGTGACAAAAATACCAGCCACATTTGCACACATAATAATCATACAGTCATCCACAAGGCCAACATTTCAGCCTGTCCTGCTATGGTTTCATCAGACCCAATCACAGTGCTGCACTTCAAAGGTCTGTGTGTGTGTGTGTATGTGTGTGTGAGTGTCTGTCATTCTTTCCAAGAATGTCTCTCCTTCCCTCCTGCGCTTCCTTTGGCTGACAGATCTGAAATGACAGATCAGGCTGGTCGTCTCTCTGTGTGATGTAATTCCCTCTAGAGCAGACAGGCAGCCAGCTGTGAACTGCTGGGACACTTTGTGCTGCTGCCAGAAACTTTGTCCTCCACTCCAGTGGCTCATTTCACCATACCTCCGGCCAGCGTGTCACGGTGTGGGGAAGGCAGTGCTGGCTGAGCAGCAGGAGGACGGTTGTCTACTGCATGGCAAATGTGTGCACATACCTCCATACCATATGTGCATAATCCGTACACTAACTAGGTTCACTTATACGTTATCAAGGTCTTTGAATTTGCGAATAAATACAAGATTAACATTGTATAAGTACATGTTTTGTGTCATTGGTCCAACAGTGTGGACAGTGGTGTTCATGCAGGCGTGATTGGCAGCGATTATCTGAAACATGGTGGATGATGGTGAGCAAAAAACAGTGTGAACACAGTTTGGTGGCTTGATCCCAGCGGCTAGCATGGTAACTTGGGAAAGCAAAAAATATCTTCTTCAGATATATCCTCACTGTCTCCCAGGAAGCAATTCCAGGAGAGCGTGATAGAATAAGAACGAAAAAAAAAACTGGACAATATAAAAAGAGAGCACACACTTTTCACCAGTGCTGTGTTTCCATGGCAACCATTTTCACAACACTGTCGCCTTCAAGGGTGCCTATAACGTAGGTTTTTTTTTTTTTTGACAAGGTTGCGACCACACAAAAGAAAGCCAAGCGGGGATACAGAATAAAGGGGTGGGGGAGAAAATGGGTTGCAGAGGGAGATAAGAGGATGAGTGACTTGGGGTAAATAGGCTTTGATTAAAGCACTGAATATAAAGTCATATTAAAGAGTTGGACTCAAACAGTTCATTACTTTGGCCACAAAGGTTATTGCAGTTCAGTGAATGAAAGGCCAAGACTATTATGTTCACCTTTCTGGGGATGCTGCAGAGCTTTAAATTGGCCTTTACTTTTTTTGATGTGATATAAAGAGAACGTGACGTCCAAACTCATTAGTTTAACCCGTTGCTTCTTGCCTGAGAGGACAGAACTACTGTAATAAATCATCGGTGCTTTAATAAGAGAAAAAAGAAAAAAAAAAGAGAGACAATAAAACCTCTGAGTTGGATACTGAGCGTGAACATTCACCTGTAAATTCCTTTCAGTGCACAGGTTCTTTCAGTTTATTTTCCCGGCCATTTGCCAGACATTATGCATGAGTGGGTTCAGCCCAGAGCTCACGCTTGCTGCCAATTTGTCATGACTTAAAGAAACAATATACG
Source organism: Antennarius maculatus (assembly GCA_013358685.1). Classification (NCBI taxonomy): domain Eukaryota; kingdom Metazoa; phylum Chordata; class Actinopteri; order Lophiiformes; family Antennariidae; genus Antennarius; species Antennarius maculatus. The sequence continues at coordinate 18,778,548 of CM023609.1, read as the reverse complement.
TCTTGGCTAGAGCAATCAGAGTCATATCAAATTGGATCTTTGTTTCCCCTTCTTGAAATTCTACAACAATCTCATGCCAATTGAGTGACAGAACAGAACATTTTATTAGCAGAGTAAATATATTTCAAACATGTGCACTAGGGTGGGAAAATTGTGTTACCAATTAGAAGCACCGTCATCATCATTCCTTCCAAATGAGTTGAATCTCTGACAGAATGTAACCTCTGAAGACCTTTAGAGCACGACTATACAATGATATGACCCCCCCCCACCCCCCCACCTCCCCACAAAAGGCTACCCTGTCATTCTCGTAATTGCTGTGAATTACAGTCCTGCAGGTCATTATCCTTCTGGCTGCATTTTTCAGACTGGGAGATTTTTTTTTGGTAACAACGGAGATAATCATTATAATTTAAAAAACAAACACCGAAGAATGGGAAGAGATGGAAGCTGGTGGCAGAAAACTCATGGAGGCATGATGTGGGTGTAATTATCTGCAGAGGAGCAGAAGCCAAACGTGAGTTTGCCCATCAACATGACATCACCGAATGACTTCAGATTGGTCAGTAGTGAACGTACCCCCACAAAGTTCCAACATTCCCATTTAATTATTCAAACAGGCATTGTCCAGAAATAAACTCTGTGCCCTCTAACTTTAATTTTCAGGGCCGACACAACTGTCCTGGTTTTTAACGCCTTACGCCTGGAGAAAGCAAAAAAAAAAAAAAATCCCCCATGTAAAAGAAAGTGAAACCTAAAACGATCCAGGATCTACTTATTTTTATTAAAATTAAATGAGGTCTTTCTGTCCAAAGGCCCACCCCCCCTTTCATAGAAATTTGATTAGTAGTAGTAACCAGCTGTAAAAAAAAACAGCCAACAGACAAGGTAATATTAATAACCAGTGGATTATGATCAACTAAGAGCTAAACAAACTGGATCGACATTCACTCACCTTTCAAAACGACAGTGGTGAAGCCCTATCTTCACCACTACAGCGCTGCCCGCGTTGAGATTACTGCCTTCAATGGTGATCATTGTTCCTCCAGAAAGTGGCCCGGTGGAAGGATGGACCCGGGTAAAGTATGGAGACTAAAGAGAGGCAGAAGACAGGGAGGTCAATTGGGGCTACTAAACACCATGAGGTCATCTATAAAACTGGCAAAAACACACACACTCGTAAACACACACACACTTACTCACCACAAAGGTGAAAGCCTTGGTAGAGATAGCTTTGTAGTCCTGGTGAATGCAGTCCCGAACACACACCTCTACCTGTGCCTCCTGGACCCTGTAACCTGTGGCATCATTCAGCCGACATACAATCCTGGAGAAGAAAAAAAAAAAACAAAATCAAAATGAAATCTATTAGTTTACATCTTTCAGTTTTCTGATGGGGGGGGCTGGAGCCAGCACATGTTTGTCTGTCACAGGACTCACACACAATATTCTACAAGCAAGGCTACAAGAAACTTTGAGGAACAGTGGAGGATCTGCGAACAGTGGAGGAAGACCAAGAACCCACCTGGAGTACAAACAGGGGGGTCCAGAACACATAGTGCAAGCCATTCTTTTTTTTTTTTTTTTCAACACAAAACCAATCAGAGTCGAGAGACAAAAATTGACATCTGTGACAGTACGACAGAACAGAGATCTGTGTTTGCATTAAAGAATAACGTAAACACCCGCCTCCTTCTAAATGAGTAAGGGAAGGAGTGGATGAGTTGCCTTCACTCAGTGGAGACATGTTTAACTGTTGATTATCCAGAGTGAAGTACTGAGAGAGAGTAGAGAGGTTGATTATTTTAAGCAGACTTATATCCTACACAGCACCCTCTCTGTCCCCTAAATGAGTTATTAAGTCTCCTGCTTCTCATCCTCCCTCCAGGTCGCAGTGATGACTGTAGCTGCACTGCGAATTAAATTCACAATCCAGCACTGCATGACTCCTTTGTTGCCGTTTATTCCTAACTTTGGCGTTACGACAGCGTCTGTGATTAAAATGCTGGACAGGTCTCAGTCAGAGGCTGTGGCTTGACTTCCATCATTACTGTGCAGATGACAGGTGGTTACTTTGCTCTCTTTTCATGTGGCTCCACAGACAGAAAGTTCACGGTGCATTTGTGAAAATGGCAACACTAAAAATGATTTCTCCTTCAATCACAATAATGTGGGGAATGTGATGGTAAAATATTAAACACATGAAACTGTCACATGGGAACTACAAATAAATGATAAATGAAAAATGAACACCAGGCTTTGCTTTTCATTAAACGTCCCTTGCTGCTGACAACTGCTTTACTTTTTCACTGTAAATTCAAATTCATCTTGTAAATATTTTATGACTCAAGGTGAATGATGACCCTGCTCATGCTGGAAGAACCAGAAGTACACCATTTTCCTGCAATTTAGTGTCACTTGAATCACAAAAATTATAGATGTGCTCAGACTTTGACAAGAACTGAGAAATCCAGTGTGAGAACATTGTGTCTACATGTTGTCCAACGGTTATATAGTGTCTCTTTCTCTCTCCATCCCTACCAGCTAACATTTGACCCCTGCTGTCAGTCCCATAACACTGTCTCGTCTCCTGAGCCACAGCTCTGATGGGGTCACAGGAATGACTAGTACCGCTGAGCCGCTAATGGCACCGTATGGCTAACATCGCTTTAAATTAGCGAGACAGCCTTAACGTCAGCCATGCCCTGCTTGTCCGTCTCCTCCTGCGGGTGTTATGGCAACGGGCCAACGTAATGCTTCAAGGCTGAGAGGGTTAAAAGTTAACATGTTGGCGGTTTTGGATGCAATCAACAAATAACATACGGTAAAGAAAAAGTTGCAATGCGGAAATGTGCCGCTGTAAAAATGGTATGTTCTGTGCGAATACAATTGATTTTATAAAATATAAATCAAGCCAGAAATGTCACTCCTGTATTTTCTAAATATGTTTTGGGGACACCTGTCGCCGGCAAGAGCTGCACAGAATTCTGTTGCTCTGACTGTCAAACCATCAAAGTCATATTTCTCACTTTCCTTTTTAGTGAGGGGCAGAGGGAAAAACTAAATCTGCTGGGACTGTGCTGTAAAACTCAGCAAATGGAGCATTTGTGTACAAATGACAGCTACAAAGATGGAATAGAATATTGAAGACACCTCCAGCTGAGACAGCTCGTCCTAAATTGTATATTTTCTGCCTCTGGATTCCACATAAAATAGCGAGTGTGACTCATCTTGTAGTTTCACTGAAGGCCCGCTATCTTTTTGCGTAGCATAAATTAAACTTCATTAACAATTCCCATGATACAACTTACACAAGGAAGGAAATGATTAAAATGAGGCAGCATGTCTGAAGTTACAGTTAAGGGTTCATTCATGAGAGAAACTGTGATTGTTTACTGCTATTGCAAAAGGTTTTTCTCAAAATGTACTTTAACAAAATGAACTCCTTTCACCCACTGGGAATTTCCAACAATGTAGAAAATAAAAAATGAATCAGAGGAGGCTTTCAAATGGAGAGCATTCTTTAGACAGAAGGCTAGTTAAATGTCATTAAATGTCTCTCAGTGTGGACCAAATTCATTGATACGGCTATCATCATTTTGATTAAGGGAATTTAAGTAAAGACTAAACCTTTGTCTATCCTTGGAGGCCAAAACAAAGATCTTTTTCTCACTCAATGTGACAAAACAAGCATTATTGGAGGGACGGTGTCTCATGACGCGAGGTGGGGCTGTGTCAACTTACTGCTCAGCACTGATGTACTGGTCCTCCTGAGGGTTGCAGGCCACTTTGCCGATTCGGACTCCATTTTGGATGTCTTTAAACTGCAGGCCCAGGTTCTCACCCGTGATGGTCAGCATGGTCCCCCCCTGCCTGGGCCCAGTTTCTGGATACAACTGGATGAAAGAGCAAATTAGTCGGGACATGTGTTAGCAAGAATGTGACGATTGATTTTTCACCCAAAAGCAGTACATCATTGAACATATATCATATGTCAGCCAGGATGACAGTTTACATAAGTCATTTGGGTCATCTTCCACTCTCCATGAATCAGATACTTGCTACCTCATTAAGGGAGATGAAAAATGATCTCGGACCCATTAACTCCAACTCAACTCAGTCAAACATTCACAACCTGCCAACTCACACACTTAATGTGGGCCCACCCATCAAGGCCCTGCTTACATCTCTCATTTAACCTTGTGACGATTAATCTACTGAATACAATTACTGAACACAGTGACCTCTGATCCCCTTCTTTTCCTCTGGAGGTCTGCTAAAGGTGTGCGGCGGGGCTAATGGCTACCCGAGGCTAGCCCGTACGCTAATGAAGGGCCCATTCATCCAGCCCATGACGCAGACAATGGCCCCTATGGTAATAATTCATTGCTACAATAATTAGTGCTAAAGCTAATAGGATTAGAACCTGGCAAGGAATAGTGGCTTCATTTGTCGCAGTGAGGTGGAGGGAAGTTGAACGGAGGTGACATTGGCTTTCAAGGGGTCATGGAATCGGGGTGTGGGGAAGGTTATAATTTGACTTGGATTGACATGAAGGAACGGTAAAATGATCAGCGATTAAGTTTCCATTAGTGCATTTCTACATGACATCACAGCACCACCCGGTGTACTGGGAACTATGGTTTACATAATATAATTAGATTTGACTGATATACGACAATCTACACATGGACAAACAAACCCAGAAAAAAGAGTAACATTCCAACAACACTTTTTGTAATTTATGCAACAATGCTTTTTTTTTTTTACCTGCTTGATTTTGGAATCTCTGGAATTTGTATTCCATAATAGGTTTGGGTAGCTACTACTGAATTAATTTATTGGATTTAGTTGATGATGAACTTCAAACTAAAGCACCCAATTATCTTTGTCTCTCTTGGTAAATCCACTAACAGCAACTCAAGAAAAATGTATAGGTTTTGGATAAAAAGCTGAACAATGATGTGACTGAATCAAATAACATAGAAAAACTATAAAAAATGTTCAGCATGGCCCCATGTTGGCACCAAATGTAAAACGTAAAGGTTAGTAAAAATTAGCATACTGACAAAAAACAAAGGGAACAAACTGCACCTGCCACCTGTCATATGCTACATCTTTGTTTAATGTGTATAAACTCAAAGTATAGTCATAAAGACAAACGACAGACTTCCGTTTGCAATGTAATATCCACCATTCAGATATAATAGTAGTCCAAGTGTTGTTAATCTTCCTCTAAGCAAGAAAGCAATTACCGTAACTGCTTCCTAAAATATCACACTCTTAGTTCATCTACTGTCTCAGATTTGAATTCCATCCTGTCTAAATCTTTATTTCTTCACCTGTTATCTGACAACGATTCCCATTCTGACATCATTATGGAAGGTGGCGGCTAAAAAAAGCCACAGGAAACCACTAACAGAAACATACAATGGGAACAAAGCCCGGTGTCATGAAGGTCGAACTGAAATGCCACAGTGATATAATTAAGGAGTGTTTTCCATCTGACACAATATGGGTTTCGAAGGAGCGTTTCTCCTATTTCCTTCGCCTTTCACATCTTCCCTCGCCAAAACTTGTGAGACTTTTTAATTCATTCTCTTTGTCTTATAGTTTGAGCTGAAGACAAAAGCATGAATGGCAGTTGTACTCCAGTCACAATCTTCAGATAAGGTAATCAAATATTTCTTTTCTCTATAAGTACTTGCTTATCAAAGCCACACAAAGACACAAATTGTTATATCCAAAACTGAACAACACAAACAAAATGCTACCATCCTAAACACTCCATCTATTCTGCAGCACTCTGCCACCATTCAAACCTCAGTTTTTCTCTTTGTCTCTGACGCTTCCCATTGTGTCGGAGGCTTTGTGTGAGGCCTATTGTGGCCGGATTAACAGCAGCGCAAAGATAGCATCTGCTAGTTATACGAAGAAGAGTGGAAGGAAAAGGGAAGCAAAGGACACAGAGAGAGAATGAGAATGAGATGACATTAATATGGCCGAAAGTTTCTTCTGTTTATTAGTAAATAAAAAACATTTTAAAACTTAAGTCTGAAACCAATGAAGTGTGTGATGACAGGGATATTATGGGTCTTGAGACGACAGAAAGAGTGAGGAGGAAGAGAAGACAACAAAAGGAAAATGAATGGAAAGGGAAGGGGGGGGGAAAGGTAAGGAGAATCAGAGGAATTAATAAAGGAAGGAAAATAAAAAAAGATGGCTGTGGGATGGAGGGACTGAGAGAGTGACAAGAGGGTGCGTGAAGGCAGAGAAAAAACTAACGAGAAAGTAGAAGAGAGATATAAAGGAGTCGGGCAAGTGCCAATACTGCAGCTTAAAAATACATGAGGGGGAAACGTGAACAAAGACACATATGCTGACATGACTCCACGCAAAGTCAGATAATCAGAACACAAGAATAAATAAATCAACACACACACACACAAATGTGTGCGCGCACACACACAGCTTGTGTTGTTTTAATTGGTTTCTAAGGGCTAGCTGTAATGCTCTTCCTGTCCCCTAGGAGAATGCAGGCAGGAGATGATGGATGATCGAGGGCCAGGCAGCATCCAAGGCCAGAGCTAGGACACCACTGCACTACACTGGAAAACATCACCACAGAGGGTGTGTGTGTGTGTGTTTGTGCTTGCGTGTGTGCGTGCGTGCGTGTGTATGTGTATGTGGCTGTGAATGTGATTTTGACGGTACTATGAAAGCCAGACATGGAAAGTTGCATCTTATTTAATCTGACTTGAACCATTTTACAGCTGCGCGTTGCTGCTGTATGCAGTTCTATTTGTTCGTGCTTTCATACAAAGCCTCAGTTACATTAACCTTGATTCTCCTCTTTCAAGGAGGAACATCTTCTTCCTATGAAGCTTTGCTGCATTAGTATTGCATACGGAGGTGATGTTCTTCCTACAGATGCGGGAGTCACAATTGACATCCAATGAGGCTGGTTTTACGGTATTGAGCTTCCGAGGACAACAAAGAAATGTACACCATCAAGAAATATCGTATAAAAGTTTGGTAAAGTAGGAAAATTAAGGTGTTTGCTTGCTGTCAAATTAACATCTATTTGCACATTGTCAGTAAAGAAAAGACTAGAATATTATCTCCATGAATAATTCTGCACTTTTCTGCTTTTTTGAGGAGATGCTGATACATACAAAAAATACATAGAATATGAACATGAGAACAGCAACTGTTTGACAGTCAAAATGTTCTATAATTAAGAGGCTAAAAACATCCATTGCTGTCTTTGTAGAACATCACTTAATGACAACGAAGGCAGTAGAAGCCAACTGCAGACAGTCCAACAACACACAACACACACAACAGAACACTCACAAATGACACCAAAGAGGTCAGACACTTCCTGTCATGCAATCTCTGAATATATTTTTTCTCCTGCAGATTTTCTTTTGGCATCATTAAATGTCACAGAGGAGAGGAAAGGTGAGATTTCAGCACAATGACTCCTTCCTCCATTCTCTTCCTTTCTTCTATCCTTCTTTGTCTGTCCTAGGTTCTCACTCCTGCACTGTTTTTTTTTCTCAAGATGTGTTTGAAGCTCATCTACGCCTGCTTTTTGACTGCCACCAACATCTTGCCCCGAGGCCAGGATTTACCCCTCAGTTTGCATAAGAAGAACATGCTTGCACGCACACACTCACATCCGCACCACACCCCTTCATATGCGCAACCCAATTGCTTCTGTTCACTTGTTCCAAAGAGATAACTGAAGCAAGCAAGAAGAGCGGGGGGGGGGGGCACTAGCTAACGGATTTATCTATATGCCAGTGCCCCAATTATCCAATATCTTCATCACACATGCAGAGAAACAAACCTGTCCCATGCAGGAAATGCACTGAGGGCTCTAGCCATTAAAGCGTCCGCTGGTGAAGTAGTAATGCATTATTAAAAAAACGTATGTTTCATACCAATTTAGGCAAATAAAAAGTGAAGTTCAGTTGAGATACTGAAAAAAAATGCTAAAGAAATGATAGAGGAATGGAAAACAAGTAAGTTAATGTGTGCCTGTGCACATGCCTGGCTTTCGATATGTGCGTTTGTGTGTGAGAGTGTGTGTCAGTCTCAGTGGTGAGCTGTGCAGACAGAGACCTAGGTCACAGTGAGACGAGGACCACCGCCACGGTTAGCGGTGGCAACAGATGGATACGCCATGGTGTTTAGACACCTTAACTTACCCAGCCTGTCACACACAGACATGCACACACACACACACACACACACACACACATTCTGAAACCATGGTGAGACACAATTAGCACACCACCACATTCTTTTTCTCCGTCTCCTTCCTGCACCCACACAAAGCACACACACACACACACACACACACACACACACACACACACACACACACACACACACACACACACGCAAGAAGGCACGCCACTACACACATATGAGCTTTTCACCTCCACAGGTATGTGTGTGTACATATGCATGTGAAGCCATCATCTCTCATTATGTCAGTGTGTTCAGTCTTTGTGTGTGTGTGTGTGTGTGTGTGTGTATGGGAACTGCCTCCTCCTGGCTAGCCCATCTGTGTTGTGGTTGCAGTCATGGGGACGGCGTCTGAGTCTCTCCTCCCTACCAACTCCCCTCTGACGATGTCGCCTTTCCTTTGTTGGGGCCAAACAATAACGCAGCACAGGTAGACATTTATCTTCATTTGGAAAAGTTTCTGCTCCTAATGGGCCCACTCTGGCAATCATCTCATTTGTTGTGAGAAGATGTATCTTGTCTTTCAAAGTGTACAAACAAGAGGGAATCACAATCCTGTTGCACAGGCCATTTCATTCAGCCTCCTTTCTGACCCTTGCTCTGAAAAAAACTGACATGTTGTTGTGTATGAGGTTGCTGGGCAACACTCACCAAACAGCAGCTAACGCGTCTGTTTTATCTCTGGCAGTGATTACAGAAGAGTTTTTCTGTAACTTTGGAGCTCACAGCTGAACATGATGTTGATTTTAGAGTGGGCAGTTCCCTGGCTTCATGGACCTTTGGGTGTTAATGTGTGTTGCAATGGTGTCACTTTGGAAAGAGCAAATTCATTGTTCAGTGTGTTTGTGTTAAGAACTATGTATGATGATTTAATAACGATGAACTATTATGAAATTTCTTTTTTTGACTGTTTTAAATCCTGGATAAAAAATTCAATATTATTATATAGTTATTTCACTAAGTTTATGTTGTTATCCAGCCAAGAAATGTGTGTGCCTCTATGTGAGTATGTGTGTGTGCATGTGTGTGGGCGTATTTGTGAGTCTGTGTGTTACTCATGACACAACCACTGTAGTTGGCTGTGTGTTCCTTGAGTTTGTGGAGCACACTGCTTCGCTGTATGCTAATGTGTGTGAGCATTTGTTGCTACCGTCACAGCATACCTTGGTGATCTTGGGGTGTGCACAGCGGCTGTTTCCTGTGGTGGCGTGCATCCAAGTGCTGTCTTGAAAGGTACACTCCTGCCTCAGGGAGCACTTTTTCTCCTGTACGCACCAACCGCATTCAAATCTGGGGTTTGCCTTCAGACACATCCCACAGCTGTCCCTCAGTGCGTAACACTTATACAAGTGGGCTGGTGATGAAGAAAGGGGGATGAAAAGGGGAGAACATAACATAACATCATTAGAAATCATGATTTTGTGTTTAAGTGTGTGGGAGAGAACAAATGTATGAATATTATCATTATATTTTTGCTAACCTTTTACAGAACAAATAGATTAAGTACAGAAACAAACTGAGGGGAGTTGAATGTTTCAAAAACCAAGTAGTTTCATTTTAATTTTCTCAAGTTCCTCACAAAAATCCCAACATTGCTTAATGTCCCTGAGATAAAGTTGAGTTAAGGGTCTGTTTCCCAAGGGCCTTGTGAATTGTAGAGTAAATTTTTTTTCCCCTTTCTCTGCTATTTCATCCCCAAATCCCATTGGTCATGGAGCAGCTTTAAAGCAACCTCCTACCAATTACTGGCAGCTAAATGACTTCACTATAATTACATTAACATATCAGTATTTAAGACAAGAAAGAGCTGCATACACTCCACCAGATTATAATCTCGACTGAGAAAAAAAGGAGGGGGTTGGCAGATCAAGAGTCAGACAGACAGAGGGAGAGATCTCTGGACTGGAAGTCTACACTGGCTGGAGTTCAGGGAATTTAGACCGAAGATAACAGATAATTTATAGACAGTGATGCATGACACTCTTATGTCAATGCTGCTAAATGCAACAGATGCCACTTAGAAACGCTTTGTCCTTGACAGAAGCATTGACTGTCAAACCATTTTCTGTCGCGTCCATGATTGTGGATTTCAGTGGGGTCCCAATGTCCACACACATATGTCTGGTGTATGTTACAAATACATCAATATGCATCAGTAAATGTGAAATTTGAGACTTCAACAGCTTGCTTGGTGCATTTAGACAACAAGGAGTGACATCAATAAAAGGAACAAAGAGAGTCTGAGGTGTTACATTACTAAAAAATGGCAACGATCACCACTTAACATCCTTTAGAGACAGAAAACAAGCTCTGACATGAAATACTAGATAAAAATTATCGCTCTTATTTAACCATCAAGATGACAAACGGGAGCAGACAATGCAGCACTTCTTTATGCTATCAACAGGCCCCACTGAATGCCGTGAGAGCCCATGATGTTACTTTACCTCACAGCAGGGGAGTAACTTTACAGCACCCTGCTGTGCTTCATGATAATAATGGAGGGACCACTATAAAGGCTGTACAACCAGCAATTATATCCAGCAGACATGAGCTCATTGTAATCTCTCACAGTGGTGCATTGATTACGTGTATGTGTTTAATCACTACCTACATGGTTCTTTGTTTGGTGGGTGAGGCGTGGCTACAGTGCGGAGTAGCGGTCTTGTCTATACTGCGCTACTGTTTAAAATGTTGAGATGCGCATCAAATGCATTCATAATAGCAATGTTTGTAAAAGTCAACACCTTGGACAACACTCTGGTACAGTTATATATGTTTTAAATATAGAAAATTTGATGAGATATATTTGAAAAAAAGTAAAGAATCAATAATGTATCCTGAGGCTTCTTCACATAATCTGGGTGTTTTTCACAAACATGCATCATATGTATGAATTGTCAGCTAAAGGCTATAATATGAACAGAAATAATTGCAACACTAATATGAACAATTAAAGGCAATGTTACATCAGTCTGTTTGTCAAACCTCTACTTACAAGGTCAACAATTGACAATCTCTATGTGAAAGAAGTATATTATTGTAAGAATGTGATGGATGAGTCGTGTCTTGTATCTTTGTCAGTGTGAAGTCTGATCTTAAAACATGTTGAAAGCTCTGACTTTGTCATCACAAAAGGTCACACATTGGTCTAATCTCTTTTGCACAATGCTAAAATTGTATACTGCCAAATTTGAGCAATAGATTAAAATTTAATGCACCACTGCAGAGAATATTTTCCCAACTAAATTAGCAATTTCTACAAAGTCACTAACAGTATTTGATCTTTTTAGAGACCAACAATATTAATTGGAAAGGATGGCCTTGCCAAGGATGACCATATAAATGATTTACGTGATGCTGGAGGTGAGTCACAAAACCTTAGGTTACAGTGGTAACCCTGGTTCTCTGATAACATGAGATCCCTATGTGGATCCATTGTTCTTAAGACCCTGAATGTCATTAAGGCTCAAAGCTGTGGCAACTGGCTCACTAAGAGAAACAGAACCTGTAATCTTTTGTAGCTAATCTTACATGGTTTTCATTTTGCTCCTGTTAATACAGTATGGCCGTTGCAATGCCACTGGAGGTTTTATCAATGTGCTTCTTTTGGCATATATCATGTTGGGAGAAGGTTACTCTGAGCATTTTGATTCTGCAGCTTAATGATTGGAAGTTGTTCTTTAAAATAAACATCTATGGCAATGCAGTATATGTCTATAGTACATTAGCAAGCAGCTGTTCTATTTGATAATGTGATTTCAAAGTCAACTTTACTGATTTAGTTATCTCACAAGACCACACTCCTTGTGTGGAGTGAGAAGAAGCAGTGGTCCTATATTGGATAATCTTACACTGCATCACACAAGAAGAAGAACTTTCACCTCACCCAATCAGAACTATGTCATAGTGTTTGAAAATATGAGGAATATACAGAGATGCATAGTGAGATGTGAAAAGAATGTAAAAAAAGAGAACTACTGTAAAAGGAAGAGAGACATTGTGTTAGCCATGGTTCAAACTGATAAATTAATATACCTTTTGAAAGCGTATCAATTGGAGTCTCAAAGGTTTTGTATTAAAAGCAACCTGTTAGTAGGAATATAAATGATGTAAGAATGGTTTTATAGTGTCTGACACTCTCCACCTCTCCCCAATCCTTTGAGAGTCAAACAGAATTGGTTCATGCACACTGGATACCTTGAATCAATACGGCATGAAAATGACATCACATTAGCTCACCTTTAATGTTGTAAGGGTTGTCAATGGAGAATATCCCGTTCCACACCACGGATAAATCCACGGGCAGGTCACTGATGTCATTGCCCTCATAGGTATACTGAAATATAAAACAGAAAACATCTAGGTTAGAACTAATAGTCATGTACCGCCATCTAGAACAATATCATCTTAAACTACTAATATCCTTATAAGGTGTTCACAGTCTCTTAACAAAATGTTAAATTAATAAAAGAGAAAAGAAAATCTGCCGATACCAAAAGCCCATTTAGTTCAGCTTGTGGCTGATAGTAATGTCATGCCCTGCGGTGCTCACACAGTTGAAGGGCCATAAAAATGAATGATGAAAGAGGAGCTATATTGTGATTTTAACACGCAGCACATCCACCGCTGCCTGGCAGAGCACAGAGTTGATTAAGAGATTGGAATCCCTATCACTATGTGACTCATTCCATTCCAGTGATGAATGGAAAGTGTAATACATCTCCAACAATAATATTCTCATCTAATTTCATTTTTGCATCCTGAACTAATAAGAGTTGAAATGTAATTGACTCATCATTGGCATAATCAGTTTTATGGAATTGCTCTAAATGTGACAACAAGCTTCAAAAGCGGCCCGTGATGGCGGCATGGTAACCAAAGGAATAACAGAAACAACTCCTGAGAGACTCCACCCGACCAGGAAAGACATAAATTATGGACAAATATTATCACTGGCAAATGAAATAAAAGCCCCTACCCCCCTTTTCCATCCCTAAACTCACACACAAACACACATCCTCACAAAGCAGCCAAAGACTTAGGTAAACACACTTCATCTAAACTACACATTCATCAAGAACCCCACTCGACTCCCCAAGCTCAGATACATCTTGCATTATTAACTACTCCATTCATTCATTAATTCTTTGATGGAATATAAAGCAGATGCTCGATAATAACAGTTTCCCTGCTCTGTACTGCGAGGCTGCTGCTGGTGAATTGATGTAAGGAGGATGGCCGGTAAGATCAGAGACAATCCGCGTTAACCTATAGCCTCCGATAGTCAGCCACCACCGGTATGGACACTATCTTCAAAGGCCTCAGGGCAAGAGATTGCAGGACTTTTCTTCTCAAGTAGAGTGGCGATAAAATCGAACGTGAAACTACTGAGCTGGAGGTTATGTGGCCCTCATTGACTAGATCCAGCTACAACTTCACCACTGGGTGATATCACCACTCCAGTTTGATTTAAAGTATCTCGACATCTGTAATAATAGTAAATTTAAAAAGTATTGAGGGTGATGGGGATGATGGGGAGCAAGAAATGTGCAAATAGAAGATAAGAAAATGAGAGTATACAGCAATGCTACAATGTGTGAATGGCTGATTAATTCATTTTGCAGTTTTTGCGATTGGGTGATTTACATTCTGTCGGCCCCTAAAGGCAGAGATGCTGATATCCAAATAAAGGGAGATGTCGCTTTGTGTCTCACAGGAACCACAGATTTGCTCTTGGAGATTATTGTGAGAGGAGATTGTTTTAAGATGTGTTTTTTTGCATAATTTGTAGTTCTTATTTATTTAGCAGTACTACTGAAGAGGAAAATATTTCTCAAGAGCAACAACACCTGCAGAACACCCGACAAAACAACTTCTGCTCGCACTTACTATATAATTTATAAACAGAATAGTATGGAGTACGTTGCATGATTTTTGAAAATCAGTTTTGTATTGTAATGATTGCTTAAAAGTAAAAAAGTATCTCAAATACTGATTTTATGCTTCTTTTCTAATGAATTAATTGTACTGGGTTTTTGGATATTTGTAAAGTGGTCACCTTGGTAAATTATAATAACGAATAAAAAAGTACTTTGTAGATTCATCAGTTATAAATTTTATCCTAATCTTTTAATTAATATTTCCCCACCAAAAGATACACATTATTTGAGAAGTGGGTAAAAGAACAGGTATTTTCTTATTCTGTGGTAGACTCACATAAAGACGGTAATGTAAAGTTGGATGTGGCAAAAAAGAACAACCTGAAAGGTGACAATTATAGAGGAAAGAGTGCAGAATAGAAGGCAAAACGTGACAAAGTAGCGAATGAAATCCAGCAGAATGTGGCTGATGGGTTGGAAAGAATGAAGAGAGGGTAAGTGGAGAGCAAGGAGCAAACAAATGGTGGTGATGGTGCAAGGGATGATGAGGAAGGGATGAGGAAGGGGCAGGGAGAAGAGGTGAAGTGAGAGGATGATACAGCAGAGAGGGTGAAGGGGAAGCAGAGAGGGTGAGATGGATAGAGAGAGGTGATTGTGTGTTATTCTGCGGACACCATTCATTTACACACGGTATAAGAGGCTGGGCCTGGCCTGTGAGCGCCTGAGCCGGTGGGGGCTAAAGTGAAATTGGCATTTTCAATTTGTTTCCTGACACGTCTGCCTTGGTCTTTTCACACATTCCTCTGCCTCACCCACTATTACAATTCTCTTCTCCACCCCCTCCTTTCCCTCTCTTTCTCTCCCTCTCATTATTTCCTCCCACTACCTCTTTACAAACCTCCACCCCCATCAATCTCAGTTGGACTTTCTCTACTCTGCCTTCATCCCCAGGAAGGGCCGCAGTCAAACAAGAAAATATGGAGCAGATTCCTTTATCTCACACACGAAACATGTCCGGAGAAACACATGTACGCACTTTTGTAAGAATGCAGACGCCAGCCGATTCAGGGAAACACATCTGATTTGTTCATACAGGAAACAAAAAGTGATAAACAAAAACACATGAGAATAACGCAGGAGAAGACGCTGTCGCTACAACACACGGTTTGGATGTCAGCTTTTATTTCCCTTCAAAAGGTCCGAGCATATGAACTTCTTCAATCTTTCCCTCCCTCATTCCCTCTTCCCCAAAAAGACCACCCAGTCTGCATGGGAACAACAGGACCTCTTCACCGGGATGGAAGGAACATACGAGTGTGTTTGACTGTGTGATATGCATGCGGGACAAAGGCAGAGAAGAAAGGCAAAGACAGGGAATGGATAAGAAAAGGGAGATGCTCTGGGACACTGCATCAAGAACATGTAGAGAGAAAAAGAGGGCGACGAAGAGAGAGACCGTGGGGACCAAAAACAGATGAGACAGATGAGATAAAACAGAGTCTGGAAGGCCAAAGAATCAACAGGGAAGGTGGTGAGGGAGAGGAGAAATAGAGAGACGAAGCAAGAAACAGAGGGCTGTTATCCAACGTCATTCTTGGCCAGTGAAGATATTTAGCAACTATTCTCCAGACAATCAGACGTTCTAGATTATGAGAACACTAGTGAACAAATAGGCTTCAAAGATTCAAAAACTTTCTATCAACATTAAATAAGCTCATTTAAACTACATTAATTTTTTTATAGCTAAGTTATTGAAACACAGACTTCAGGTGCTACTTAATAAAAAAAGGTATTAGATGGAAGTCAGAATAATCTAGTCATTTCTGAGAAGCACCGTCTAACAAAAGAACTTAAAGGACCGTTTACTTCTTGTAATTCACTGTTGTATATAGTGTTTGGTGTATGTTGCAGCTCCTTTTTATATTTCAGTGCGGACTATGTCTTTTCTCGCTGCTACAGACACTCAGTTCTGAGGCCAGTCTGAAGTAAAGGCCGGCGGATCAAACCTCCATCCGCTTTCACCCCTGCTGCGTTTGCTGACCGATCTGAGCATGATCTGATGCCCTTCTGAACCATCCAAGAGGGGTGTGTGTGTGTGTGTGTGTGTGTGTGTGTGTGTGTGTGTGTGAGTGTGTGTGTGTGTGTGTGTGTGTGTGTGTGTGTGTGTGAATTCTGCAGAAATAGATATGTGTCGGCCTTTAAATCCTGCACACTCTGACAATGCTTCGTCACAAAAGCAGATACCACACACACATACGAAAAAGGTGTGGAGCATCCAAACAATCAGGCCGCCTACCCACATCTCTGCCATTTTCATTTGTGTTACAGGATCATGCCTGTTTGCACATCCATCCTCAAAGGGGGTGTTTTGCTCTGGGACGAGATACTGGGATCTGCATGTGCATGTTTCTCAACTCAAAGACAAACATGAATTTTTAGTTAGGTAGACGTGTGCATGTGCATGTATGTGTGCTTAATGGGCAGTACAAAATGGGGGAGGGATAGGAAAGGTTAGGTTACGATCCAAAGCTCATCTCTTCTATTGCACCAAAGGCTTATTAAATTTTCATACTGAAACAGCACTACTGCACAATACACAGTTCAGGGAATAAACACATTTAGAGCGTACATAGTTTATTCACTCCAGAGCAGATTCCAATATGAAAATGCAAACATTCAGCAAGATGCTCCCAAAAGGTCAAGATTTGCATGTTTGAATGGGAAAGAGAAATGTAAACGGAGGAAGAGAATTAAGATGTTTTGTAGTTTGTTATTTTGCAAGAAAACATTGATTCAGTTTAGACATCTCTAAACTGCAATACTTCAGCCAGTAGTTGTTCATGAAAGTAACCATGAAAAGACTCAAATTGTATGTGGGGTATGGATGGACATAACCCCTTATCATAGGAAAAGATGTAAAGATCTACAGACATAAAGACAGTCAAAGGTTACCCTACATGTCCCTTTAGGATAGTACGTGAAAATAGGACTCCTACTGTTGACTCAGTATGTTGATACTTCAAGGAAAGATTGATTGGAAGGAAGATGCAAACACTGCAGCATCAACAGCAGGACTCCTGGCATTGAAAACTGAAGGAGGGGAAACATGGATGGATGAATGGAGGAGGAGTGGAGGTATCGAGTGACAACAGGTACCTCCTGTGAGGGTCACAGCCTGATAATTAGTCATTTTGAAGGTGTGTGTAACCTGGACATCTAAAAATACCAATGTAGCCCGTGGCAAGTCCGTATCTAGGATAGAGTCATTTCATCCCTCTCTTGTCTTCATTATCTTCTCAAGGTGATGGTGACAGTTATCAAAAAGTATGACCTGACATAACATCATTCAATCAACATCAATCTAGATTTAAAACTGTTTTTGTGATGTACTTTCTACAGAGGTGACACTATGCTGGAGCAACAGAGAAGTAGATGCAATAATTAAAGTCAGTGTGTGTTGCCACACAAATGTCTCCTTTTTAAACACACATGTACA
Source organism: Antennarius maculatus (assembly GCA_013358685.1). Taxonomy (NCBI): domain Eukaryota; kingdom Metazoa; phylum Chordata; class Actinopteri; order Lophiiformes; family Antennariidae; genus Antennarius; species Antennarius maculatus. The sequence continues at coordinate 18,760,911 of CM023609.1, read as the reverse complement.
CATTTCCAGGAAGATACAGCTCCCTAATCAAGGATCAAGTCATAATCCTTCCTATAGCTTAGCCTGCATGTATGTATTGTATGTGTGAGGTCAGACGACTTGGAATCAGCTTCTATTCATAATAGGGGCCTGTTAGCCACTGCTAATCGCTAATGCTAACAGGATTGGAGGGCATGGCCGGACCCAGTTACACAGCTTATCTCTGACATGCACACACACAAACCCACACATGTGTATACACACCGACATTCACATCGGTTCTTCTTTTCTAGAGAGAAACAGAGCGAGGAGGAGAGAAAAGTGCTGGCTTAAGGGAAAAATAATGCTGCCATAGCCGTGCCTCTTGTTTTCCCAACATGCACATTAAGCTAGGGTAAGCTTCTGGACTTGTCCTTGGATAAAACGAAGATGTTTTGGGTCCATCTTTTCTATATCTGAATATATGTAAACATACATTATGATCCTCAGTGCCATGCAAGGCCATGTTTTTGTATTGCATGTGATTGTGTGTCTGTGTGTGTATGTTGTCTTGTAATTGTTTTTCTTTCTTTAATTGGTTTTATCGTTTTTATTTCTGTGCAGCACTGTACATGTACTTGCATGAAAAGTGATTAAAAGTAAGTTGCTTTTGACTTGATTTGATCTATTCTCTATATCCCTTCTTCTCCTCTGTTAACACAGGCCATTCATTCTGGTAAGGCCCTCCCCTCTGCACACGCTGGCAATTAATCAGTTGTTTGTTGCATACCACCAACACATGTAATCAGTCAAACACGCAACCACAGTACTTCCCATCTGTGAAGCAACACGCATAAAAGAAGAGAAACTAGGCAAACAAAGACCAACACAATTATCAATATGCCATTACTTTGTGATTTCACCACAGCGGAAAGGACCAACAAACTCTCACTAGTTATGAGACACACTCCATTATGAATACCACAGGGTTCATATCAAACACAGCTCATTACTAAAATAGACAAACGCCAGCTGAACTACTCACACGGACTCTCCAGACTTTTGTTCTAATCTCTGGTATTTTAAAATGATATCGATGAAGCTCCTCCAAAAAGCAGATGCGTTGTGTTTTAATGGGTCTTTGTTTGATAAATTTGATTTGATAAAACATTTGATAAAAAGCTTCTCATTTGTTCAGTTAGAGCAGCACATATTAGGACTGTAATAAAATATAATAAGTAATTGCATATGTAAATGGAGCTTGGCTCAATCCCTGTTATTAATAACCTGTAACTCTAATGGAAAGGCTGCTGGCTTCGGTGCAAACAGCCAGAATGTGACTCAGGCTGACGTATGGATGTAAAATCTGCAGCCAAGCAAAGAGACATGGTGGTCTTCTCTGATCCACTCTTCTCATCAGGCTAATGGTTAGAGAATTTTGCTGCATCTCCCGCCCATCAATTGACCAGTAATGAGTGAACACACTGAAGGGTGGCGCACTTTTGTAAGGAAAGGAGCATTTAGAGCAAAGGTTATAATATAGATTGCAGTGATAAGAGAAAGACAGAAATGAGAAATAGATGATGAAAGAGAAGATGAGGATGAGTTGGAGAAGCTGACATATGCTAATAGCTGAGCTGCAATTAATTCTTATTTATCACGGACGGGATCGTGGGAGCTCTGCTCTTCACCTGTCAAGAAACTACGAGAGGCAGCGAGACAATTCTGGGTGGAAGATGAAGAGGAAAAAAAAGCAAAGAGGAGAAGGAAGAGAGGAAAACCGTCAGATGATGAGGAGAGAGAGAAGAAAAGTACAGTGGTCTCTTTCTTCCTTGCCTCACTTTGAGCCGCTTCATAAGGGAAATGGATCAGGTACACAAATGACTGACAGCGGAAGATATCGCTGTCATGTCACAACCAAAAGCAGACATATTCATGTAAATACTCACTAAGACACAAACACAAGTCATCTCTGAATTCCCAAATACTACATGTTAAGACATTTAACAAAGGATAGACGAGACATAGCGATGATCTTCAATCTACACACACACACACACACACCCACACACACACACACAGTTTGCAAGAGTTTCTAGTGTTTCTATCTCATTAAGCGGTGCCAGGCCATGCCAGACCGGGTCTGTGCCATGCTCCACTGCGAGGGGCCTCCACCGGATAGCTCCTCATTAGCCTTGACTCTGCCTTCTTTAGCACTGTGTATGTGTGTGTGTGTGTGTGTGTGTGTGTGTGTGTGTGTGTGTGTGTGTGTGTGTGTGTGTGTGCGCGCGCGCGTTTGTCTGTGTGTGTGCGCAGATTGAAGATCATTGCTCAGTCTCTGTGAGTGTAAAGGTGGGGGGGGGTGTTGAAATGAAAAAAAATTCTCTAATATAATTATATATTAAAGTTTTACAGTTGTCACTTTTAAGAAACCCCATTAACTCTAAAAACAGTTTAGCATCATCCACCCCCCCACCCTCCTCACACACACTCTCATGTGTTTTTTACCCAGCAGATTTGCTTGGCCTACTCTCCGGACCTTTATTTGCTCTGTAAACCATCCATCCATCTATCTGTCTGCTATACGGCTCTCATTCCAATCAGAAAATGGAGCAGATTATTTGTTTCATTCACTCGTCCTCCTTTCCTTCCCCGATTCTTCACGATGGTCCCCATTCTCCCATCTGGATAGCTGTTTTTCTGCTTTCTCCTGATTGGTATGTGTGTATACGGGCTCACACACACACGCACGCACGCACGCACGCACGCACTCAAACACACACACATACACACACACACACACACACACACACACACACACACACACACACACACACACACACACACACACACTCCACCACAGCTAAGCTACAATTCATCATCATTATTATCTGCCTTAATTGGATGGCATCATGACTCCTGATACTTCTCATTTCTACCTTAACAAACAGAACCCCCCCCCCATACAAAGGGAAGACACACACTCTTTCCCAAACTAGATTTTTCTCCTCCTGCCCCGTCTCTTCTTTTCCCCCTGACTGGAGAGGGATTGAAAGAATGATGGTGATGGAGTGGCCGAGGGAATTATCAGACGGATGGTAATGGTCTAAGGTCTGCACTGATATTATCTGTCCTCTCATTCCTGCCCCCCCAGGGGCTAACGAGAAGGAAGGAGAAAAAGGGAGAAAGAGGAGGACAATTGAGTAAGGATGGGCAAAGAGCTTAGAATAAAGGGAGATACGAGCTGAAAAAAGGAACAATTCCAGGTTCATTTTTCTTCTCTCAACTTGGGCCTTCAAAAGACACCCAGCTGTGCTCCATCAGCCACAATGACCCCCCCCGGAGGGGTGGACATACAGTACATGTGTGCCAAAATTGTGCATTCATGTTCATACATGTTTATTCAATCCGGTCTTTTCCTTTGTAATCATATTCGTAGTACACAAGCGCTAAAAGGATATGAGTGCCGCCACTACAATCTCACACCATCAGTCTTGGCTGGCAATGACTTTCATTTGTTGTGTGAGAACATGACAACACGCAACGTTATTTTGGATTTGTTTTGAGTCATCGACCAGTGCATCAAACCAGACCCTCTCCTCGTTCTTCAAAGGACATCTGTGTAAAGGGTATATGTTAGAGTCGCCTAACTCCTTTAGGGAGCAGCGCAGACTGGCAGATAAGTGATGGTGAATGCGAGTGGAGCAGAGGAAAAGGTTAGCAGCAAGGTGTCAGTATGGCAGTAAATACAGCAAGAGCTGCAGTGAGTCGGTTCATAAAGGTGGGTAATGAAGACAGGAAGACGAGGAAAAAGATGCCTGGCAGATGATGAGCGAGCAGAGATATAGTTTATCTCAATGTACAAATCAATGTTTTAACTTTTAATTTCTCATAAATGGAGATTAAAGTTCTGTGTTTCCAGGGGGAAACGCTGGACTCTCTTAATGCTCTCCACATGAATTATCGGCGTACAGCTTGGTGCCTTGCTGGGGTCTGCACTCTCACCTTAGTCTATAACTGAGCCCAACACCCCAAATGGAGCCAGACCAGAAACCAGACGGGCTGGTGCACACAACAGTTTGTTTTGGTTGCTGCTGACCAGAGTCGACCGCTACCATAAGGCCTGGTGGACGGCGCCGTATGTGGCAGTGGTAACGTGGGCTTTTTTTGGCACAGACAGTTATAGAATGAGATCTTTTTTTTTTAAATTAAAAATATGATCAGTATTTTTCTCCAATTAATTTCCTAATGGGTCTTGGACAATCTGCAGTTTTGTCACCTTTTATAGGTTCCAAAATGGTGAAATAGATTTGGTCCTTACCCAGCTTCAAATATGGAAGTCGAAGAATATCACTCTAAAAAAAACCCTTTTGAAACGTTCAGCCTGTGCCTCCCAATTGTAGAAGGAAAACAAACTTCTTTTGACCGTTTTCCAACAGTGCATTCTTTCTCATGTCTGGTGACCTGCTTGTTCTCTCCCCTCAGGGATCAGTTGGTATGTACAGTAACCTAATACAGAAAAACCATAGCATCAATATTTTCCCCCTTGAGAAGGTACAGATAATAAATATCCAGTATACAACTGATTCTATGCTATCATATATCACATGTGTCACATATACAGTAGGCGACTGGCGGCCTCCTGTTAGAGGATATTAAATAAGAGCACTGAATTATATGGGCTCTGTAAAAGGAGTGAAGTATGGGAAACTAAAGTTTAAACATTTCCTGACAGTGGATATCCTAAGGATGGGTTTCCTCTTTTGGAGAATGCAGAGAGAGGAGAATAGGTTTTGCCCTCCAGAGAGACTTTTGAGCTGATTTTCTCTCAAACACTCACCCCCCCAGTCTCTTCAGTATCATTCTCCCTTTCACTTCTCCATTCATTCACCTAGTCAATCTTTTTTCTGCTGATATCGAACATTACCTCTACTCCTATAATTCTTTCAGCTGTCTCTCTACTGCATTCTTAATTCCCCCTGTCCTCGCCACCTTTCCATAAAAGGAATTGTCTTCATCGTTTGTAGTACAAGTAAGAAACAGTATTGAGGTAAACACTTACATGTATCTCAAACAGGGGGCTTAGCTGTGGATCAGTGCCCCTGTGTTTACCTCATTGATTATTAAGCCCACCCTCAGCTCTCTGCCCTATCCTGGGATCCATAGCCCAAGGCCATGCTTTCCAAGACTGGGTTGCAATTCACACATGGGCATCAGGAGTTTTTATTTGGGTCGCTAAATAACATCTATTTTACTACTATATATATCACTATAAGTCTAGAAAGACAATCGTGAACGTCTTTCAGTAAATCTGTGGGTCCCCAGAGTTTGAAACCATTGACCTATGGCATATTGAAGAATTCACATGTGTGCACGCACAAAGACTGATTAACCCCTAACCCCGTAGCTGCGTGCGTACATACTGAAGCAGCAGTGAGTACGCAGCATAGAAGATGAAGTCTATTTCCACTGCAGAGTCATACATGATTTATTAAGTTAGCGCTCAACACTCTCAAAGTAGGAACAAACATGGAAGGGCATGCATGAGGACTGGAGATGTGAAGGTCTATAAAGGGATAAACTAATATTTAAGACTCCTGTTCTTTTGAAATACTGCCTCCACAGCTATAATAAGACTCTCATCCTAATAATTTATGACACATAATTATACTCATAAGCTCAGACATGGATGAATTATGCCTTAATGGCAAGTTCATGCAGCTGGTGTCTTTTTCAAAAGCGGTATCTCACTACTGCCTATATAGACTTGATGCACATGCTGCATCGATATCTGACCGCACAGTCAAGTTGGCACAACTAATTGCTAACAAAGGCTAAGTGCTGACAGCCCAGGGCTAATTGCTTCTAGCATGTCTGCTGTGTGTACATCAAATGAAAGAATTCAGCTTTGGGCTTGGGCTTTGCTGCTGATTAGCACCGGCCTTACAGCTACAATAAAGAGTCAATAAACAGACATCTCTGTGGAGAGACAACTCTATCACTAGCTAATTTCCTATGCCTTCACAAACAACTGGCGAGAGTGTACCCGCACCTGAATACTGCTCATCAATATGGACAGAGTGAAATGCCGTGCTACCTGGTGAACTATACAGCTGAGGTGCGCTGTATGTGTGTGTGTGCCAATATCTATCTGACTGAATACACAATTATAAGAAGGGGCAACTCATTAGCAGGTCTTTAAGATGCTAAAGCAGATGAGCATGACCGTGTTTCCACTGATACCATCGCTTCCTATGCACATCTCAAACACAATTAAAGGCGCCAGCTTTGATCTCACCTCATCTTTCTTACATTGCAATTTATGTCGAGATAAAAAAAAAATGATCAGGTGACCAGCAGAAGGCAGAGTATGAGAGATGAGGAAGATGCAACGAGGAACGTACCGGCTGGCAGGAAGAAGAATATATGACAGAGGGAGGGAAACAGAGATTAAGATTAACTCTGCAGCCAGACAGAAGTGGGGACGGAGGGAGGGGGAGGGAAGAGAGAAGGGGAGAGAGAGAGAGAGAGAGACAGAAAAGAGAGAAAGAGAGAGTCTCAAGGTGTAAACATGATCAATTCACTCCCAACTAGGTTCAGAGACAGACTTCCTCTTCACATTTTCAGCCTCAGTGAAGCACAACGCTAGCTACCTCTTATCTGTCTCTCTCGTTTGAAGTTACACACACACACACACACACACACGCACGCACGCACACACACACCCACACAACACACACACACACACACACAAAAGGAATAGGCAGACATGCACAAAGTCCTGCCTACCTGTGAATCTTATGCGCAAATTCATAATAGAAAACTTCCTTGAGTAAAAAAACATCCTTGAGACAATTTTAATATTGCACCAACAGCACATACCTGCCAGCCACACAGTAAAATAGATTTAAAAACATCAACACAGTGGTGTAGAACAAACCATGAAGGTTAACCATTGTGGTTCAACACATGATGCAATGCTGACTTTTACCAAATATAGATTCAGCCTTCAATATCATGTATTAGTCTATTGCACAACATTGTCTCCTTTAAGAATATCTGAAAGATCAAAATAATGCCCAAACTATCAAACTATCAAAATAATGCCAACAAATGATATTCCAGTTCATGAAAACATGATCTTGCCAGACACTAATACGTTTAAACAGGATAAGATGAATTCCGATTACATTTTGGCTTTTGTTATATAATTTAAACCTCACACCTACTGCAGTGCTGATAGAGATGGTACTGAAAGCGACTTCAGCCTTCGACAAGCGACTATTAAAGGATCATTCAAGCAAAAATATAATTCTAAAACAATAACTTCCCTTTTCGGGTAGCTCAAAATTCAGAATTTCAGATTCCACACCATGCCCTTGTACTCACATTTTATAGAAAACCAATGTCAATGTTTTCAACCACGCACCAGATAAATGGACCAAAAGCAACAGTAATGTCTGTGCAGACTCTTGATGTCACTGTCTGTCCACTAACTTTTACTTTAATGTGGTCATATCAGTATTAGATCATTTATTTATCTAACCAAGTCCAAGCTGCACAATGTGATCCATCAAGACAACGAGCACATTTGAGGCCAAAGTGGTCATTAGTTGCCATTAGAGGCCATTATTTAAACCCCGACTGGGTCAATGTCCTTACTGGCATCATGATTCAGTTACCTAGTTACATAGATTAAGACTAGACACCATAAGACCGCTACGCTTTTAGCTACACATGACATTCTATGTGTTGTTCTTGTTCTAGCCTGTACAGCTGTCAGGTTTTAGTCTTGGATTTGGACCAATTATATTTATTTTTGTTCATTGCTGAGATCAAAATGGCATCCACCACCGTTTCACTTGCATTGTCACTCTAAAAACAGATATATGTGACCTGGAAAAATCATTCTTGAGCATAGCATGTGTAGCAGATATGAGAAAACATTGCTAAACTGTGATAATCCTATAAATTCCATGTTCAGATTAGAGTCTGTGATGATAAATGACTTGGAAAGCAGCATACTGTTAGCTTCTGGATAGAGCAGTGAATATCAGTGTGTGACTGAGTGGGAGACAAAGAGCAAATGGCAATAAATTTGCAGAGCATCCAAGCAGACGAGAGAAAAAGATTAGCAGCAAACTATCAATTTAGCAGTAAATGTACAGTAGGGGTTACGATGTGCCTGTTAATTACGCCGTAGTTCCTCTAGTCCCCATGTTTGCATGAAGCATGAAATTAGGCCAGTTTAATCTCACAGGCCAGACTAGACCACCAAACTAAAACCTGAAACAACTAAAAACCTAAACAACTGTTAAATAACATTAGTGACCACCAAAAAAGAATAGAAAAAACAAGATTACACCCAGCCACATGTTTTTGTCAATGATGACACATGACTGCATCACTATAGGCAGGGCTTTAAAGGCATCACCAGACTTACTCACCGCTGTTTTCTGGCACTGGATGGAGGTACTGTTGAAGCGTAGGGCAGGCACATTGTACGTTTCCCCCTGAATATGGAAGACGCATTCATAGTTCCTCTGTCCTGATTGGGGCTGGGGCAGGTTTTTGGCAGCTAAGGTGATCGGTTTGGTGACCCCAACAGGAATGTAGATCTGGGTTGAGGGAAGAATCTGAGGACAGTCCTACGGGAAAAAAAGAAAAAAAACTTAGTCTTTTATTGGAGGGGGAAGTTGTTCAATACAGAGGTGAGACGAGAGGAGAGATGAAGTGGAATACCAGTTTGTCGATTAGATTGGGATAGAAAAAATAGGAGAAAGTCTTGGATTACATTGCCGACTTCACGCCACATTTGCTCAACACACTTTGACAAACAGCTGTGCTGATATCTGACATTCGCTGTGACGTGCGTTACAGGCCAAAATGCTGGATAACAACTGCTTCAACACAAACGCCTTTCAGACAAAGTTCACAAAAGATTATCTACCTTTTTTACTCAACACATCATAATGGTGCTGCATTGTCATGTCATGTGGATAGAAGAAAATGAGAAAAACGAACTGGATAATCTTGCCTTTGACTTGCCATGTGTGACCATTGCTTGTAACGGACAGAGCCCAGAGAGTATTGATTGCAAGCAGGTCCATCCACTGACTCACATCAGCCCTGTAAACGAGCCTGGAGGGGATCCTTGTATAGATGTTAATGAAAAAAACGATTTTATAATATCTAGAGGAATTACTGTGCATCTAGATGTACTGAGCTACAATAAGATGAGATAGTCAATCTGCATGTAGTATTTCATGATTGTGAAAGTATACATTCCAGAACATTCCAGTACATGAGAATGACAAGAGAAAGCGAAAGAGTAGGAGGAAGAGGAGGATGGGTGGGTGGGTGACAGAACTTGCACAACAAGAGTAAAAGCCTGGGTGGAACCAACCCGCCCTTTGCTCTAATTGTTGCAGCCAAATGGATAACAAAGCTGATGGCTGCTGCAGCTATGACACACACATAATAACAGACATGTGGATGGCAGGGCGTGAAATGGTCTGGAAACAATATACTTGAGTGAAAGACTCTAGGAATGAGTCAATAAAAAACACATTTCACTTGGGTTTAAACAACAACCTCAATAATATCTTAAAATCATAAATGAATATTTGCCCATCTACAAGTCCAAACTATATTAATTCAATGCTACATGAGTGCAGAAGAGCCAGAAGGATGCTGGTGTCTCTGTCAGAGTACGATAGTACGATACAATGCTGGAAATGAACTGGACCAGTGTCAAATATTCATTGCAAACAAAACCCAACACACGCCCTCGTCTTCGCTTACAGCTGCAGCGTCTCCTTTAAGTAGATATCTGGCTCCCTGTCAGAAAAATGTTTCCTTCCCCCAACCCTCTGAGATGTTGTACATTAGAAGCTACAGTGGGTCCCCAAGGCCAGAACACAAAGCTGGAGTTTGTTCATTAGGCTGCTTGGCCCTGGCCTTGTGTGTCACACACACACACACACACACACACACACACACACACACACACACACACACACACACACACACACGTGCATAACACATAATGAGAGAGGGGAATATTATAGGAGAAAGAAGCAGGCTGGAGAGGACCTGATGTTTCATCAATGAGGAGGAGGAGGGTGGGTGAGCAGTGGACTGGGGGGAGACTTGGTTAGAGGTTAGAGAGAAATTAAGGAAGTAAGGGGAGTAGAGAGAAAGAGTAGAGGAAGTGAAAGGGATGGAAGTGGAAGTGAAGGGGAAAGAAAAGGAAGTGACTTCAAATGAGTTCAGAGTGAAGTTAACTTACAGAAACAGAAAGTTGTCAATGCAGGAAAAACAATAAAGGAAGAAAAACATGGGACAGAAAAAAAAAAGTGTGACCGGTTTCACAAGGGTAAGAAAAAGAAGCACGGTGCTGCTAAAGTTCAGCTGAGGGTCAGAGGTTAGCATAGCGTCCCTCTGTCTGGCTCGGCATCTGTCTGCTGGCAATTTACCCCAGCAATCACCTTTTCCTCTTCATTCAGTTTTCTGTATCAATATCTCAGGGAATATCTACGTGGAAAAAAAAGTCTGAGTCATTTCTAACACAACCTAAAGATGGTTATCAATGGGATGGTAAAGCTCTTGACAATGAGAAGTTTTGCATCCGCATGACTCCAGCACAGACTTCCTATGGTGATTAAAAGGGTATTGAAAGCCAACACAAAGTGAACCAGTGGTGGGATAGTTTATATATAATACATTATAAGAGTTTAAGAGAACATAAAGCATATCAAGGATGGCGAGAGCTTCTAGGGACGAGATGGTAGGAAGGAGAAAGAGGATTAGTTGGAAGGAAAAAAAGAAGGATGGAAGGGAAGTGTTCTGCTGAGAGAAACTATTTCATCAGTATTTGCTATAGATGCCAAAGCAGTTCAAAGCCGATGTTTGAGTCATAAAATTCAAAGTACACTGAAACAATATTTCACCAAGGGGGATTTGTTTGAAACTAGAAAAGATCTCTCCGCCCCTATTTTCCTTTCAGCTTTCATTTTATCTGAGGCCATTTGAGCTGTGTGCATTTTCTTGTCCAGATGCGTCCATTTGGTTGATTTCAGGACATCAACAGGGGAGAAAGAGAGGAGAAAGTAGGTGTGTGTGTTTAGAGTGTGAACTCTAAAGAGAGGAGGTGAGCTGAAGCAAATCAACACACAACCGGAGCTAAAGCTGTCTATCTGGTTAAAGCCACTGATAATGTTTGAAGATGACGTGAACAATACAGCAGTATCCTCTAATTGAAACAAAGGCACAAAAATTATCTACTTTGTTGACATCTTCTTAAGAATGCTTTACATTAATAAACACAGAAAAATCTTTTATTGAATCTAAAGTTCTTTCTCGACTCAGCTCGTCCTCAGCTTAGAAAAACATTCACCATTAACTCTGAAGTAAGAGCTCACCAACGGTTTGATCTGAATGCAAATTTATGCCTTTGCACTTGTGTTTTAAGTGAATGAATGAAAGAATGATTCACAAAGTGAGCAATTATGATGGCGGACATCCAAGTGTAGAGTTTTGTTGAAAGCCAAGAGGCCAGAGGGCTTTCCTCACCTGTCTGTGTTTGCTTTCGTTCAACAGCTGCTGTTAGCTTTGCTGCCTCAGGCTGGTGCCACACTTCTCGTTTGTTAACAGCATAGGAATATATAAATATCTCCATTATTAAGATGTACCGCATATATTACCTCCCCTCCATACAGAATTAGAATAGCTTTACTCTGAATATATTTGCAGTACATACATAACATTATATTTTCAAGAGACAAAAATAAGCCAAATTCAGTGTAAAGAATAATAATAGTTTTCGACAATAATACAATGTTTGATCAAATTTTTTAAATTTTTTTGCCAACGCCCAGAAGCCAGTTCTGATTGACTGTTGCAGTGAGTGATTTCAAAATCAGCAGCTGTCCTTCAAGCCGGTTCTCAAATATTCATTTTAGAACGGGCTCCAATTCGAGCAACGAGATCCAGTCTGTATCCAACTGCCAACACCTGGTCTTAGCTGATGTTGTATCCATCCACTAACACCAAAAAATGGACAGCATAACAGCTCGGATCTCAAAAAAGCCACGAATGTGTGTGTGTATGTTTGAGTGTGTGTGTGTGTGTGTGTGTGTGTGTGTGTGTGTGTGTGTGTGTGTGTGTGTGTGTGTGTGTGTGTGTGTGTGTGTGTGCAAATATGTAGAGGTGAGAGATTAGAATCAGGACGTAGCGTGTTGAGAGCGAGGCATTGGTAGATGATGACAGAGAGCAGGATGCTATATAAATAAATAAATGCCTTCAAAAGTCAAAAGACTTCTGACTGTTTTGGCGTAGCCTGACAAGATATGAATTAATAAAGCTCCAAAAACACTGCATCTGTAATGAGGCTGGTGTCTGGTCGTTTTTTTGTGAGATGCCCCATCTCCTTCAATCCCCCCACCTCCTCCAGTCCATCTATAATTAATTAGCTGCCTCTGTGATATGGGACTATAGATCAGGGAGGAGAAAAAATAACATGTTTAATAATGAAGTAAAGTGATATGGGGAATCGGGGGGGGGGGGGCATAGATGGGCTCAAAGAAGCAAAGGGGGGAGCATTGGTGCAAATAAGAAGGTGTGTGAGTGTGTGTGTGTGTGAGAGAGAGAGAGAGAGAGAGAGAGAGAGAGAGAGAGAGAGAGAGAGAGAGAGAGAGAGAGAGAGAGAGAGAGAGAGAGAGAGAGAGAGAGAGAGAGAGAGAGAGAGAGAGAGAGAGAGAGAGAGAGAGAGAGAGAGAGAGAGAGAGAGAGAGAGAGAGAGAGAGAGAAAGGTCTCATGCAACAAACCAAAAAGCTGTCTGAAACCATCGAGTCTGCCAAACACTACTTAAAAACATCTATCCATTCATATCATACTATATGATGAATCCCTTCATCTACAATGACTTTCAGGACCTGCTCCATCATGTATCCTACACTAGGTGAAGCTACACTGTAAATGAAGCCTCTCAGACCATTCCTCCAGCGCTGCGTTCTGTAACTGTTGAGCAGGTGGCAGCCTAAACTCAGTCCAAACAGGCAGCCTGAGAAATCCCTTCTGTTTGTTCATCATACTGGACAGACAGCGTAGTTACATCACGGCTACAGAGATGAGGAGGAAGGCAAGGAAGCCAGAAGCTACGGTGTTGGACGAAATAATGGAAAAATTCCACTAAATATGACAGTATGTCAAAGTAAAATGTTCACACTTACCAGTGGGTTAGCGTTTTGTCATAAAATAGACTTTCAAAACCCTTGATTTGTTCTTGATGACATTAAAATAACACATTTTGAAATATATTCTGATTCATTTGGTGCATGATACTATTTTATGGTAATTAATATTTCCAACCAACTTTAATTAAAGTCTACTTTGAAACATCCCACAATTAATAGCAGCCATGTAATATGGTATTATACATCACAATGTCACATCCTACATTGTCTACCAGCTGGCCAGCGGCTCTGTGTGTTTGTGTGTGTGTGTGTGTGTGTGTGTGTGTGTGTGTGTGTGTGTGTGTGTGTGTGTGTGTGTGTGTGCGTACTTCTTCAAGACATGGTTGCAGGGAAGGGAGGAGACCCCTCACCTTTAAATCATTCATAAAGGAGGATGGGGGGTGTCAGTGTGTGTTTATGCAAAGCATAGATTAATATCAAAAAGACACAAATAAGTGTAAAAAACAACAACATGCAACCGTTATTAAAAGTGAATATCTGTATGTGCTGCAGGGTGTGGCGCACACACAAATACAAATGTGTGTGAGGGAGAAACTGTGTACGCTGAGGCAGCCTCATTAGGAGGCAGAAACCAGAAAGATGTTCCACGACCAATCACACGCTTACTCCCGCAGTGGGGAAGAGAGGGAGGGAGAGAGCGGGAGAGACTTAATAAGGTGGCAACACGTAGAACAGTGCAGAAGCGAGGGAAACGAAGGAAGAAAGGGAACTTTGAACCTTGAAAGGGACTGAGAGATTGTCCGCCCACGCCTATGATTCCTAGCAGAGTGGCGATGCAGAGAGGAAAAAGAGAGAGAGGGAGAGAAGGATAGCAAAGAGCAAATAGGAGACGAGAGTGTCGAGAAATGAGGAAAGGAGAGTTTGAGTTAAAGCCAAAGCAGAGGATCGTGTGCCATGAACGTTATTTGTCGTAGATTATCAAAGACTCAGCAAGCCGGAGCTCGGCTGAATCTACCTACATTTATGTCCTTCCTATACATCCATAGAACCCCTCTGCTGCTCTTTGATGCACCACCCAGGCACGTACATGTTTATTTCATTTCCTAATCCCTTATCCTTGACTTACAAGCAAGATGACAAACCCACATACTTTATCCTCTCAACGCAGATGGAGCAGCAAGCTACAAAACAATAGTAGTTTTTTTTTTTTTTTTTTTGGTTCTTATAGATTTTTAGAGATTAGAGGGTGCAGGGTGAGACTCTTGGCACCCTGTTGTCATTCTAACCCAGATATGTCAGTATCAATCAAACCACCTGCTTTTCAGCCTTCAAACACAAACCTTGAATTCAGAGGATTGCACTCCCGGCTCTGGATATTCTCTGCATGCAGCATTTCACAAAGCGGTGAACTTACTTTAAATTTGGATTAAAACAATAGATGTGCCACCCCTATTTATCTAAACTAAGGCTTTATTCTGCTGTTTAGCTGGTTATGCCAGTTTAAATAACTACACCTAAATAGATAAAAGGTGTTCGAGGATTAGCAGGAAAGAATCCAGAGTGGAAAAGTTTCCTGATTACATCCTGTTTAATTACAAACTGACAGTGAGCCCATTTGCCATCCCGCTGGGGTTTTAGTCTATAATAAAATGAAAACTAACTGAATAAGCCAACAACCAAAATAGTCATAGCACTCAGGTTGATATTGTGTTTTCAACTTGAACAAAAAGCATCATCAAACTAATGTTATGCATTTATGTGGTGAGAAAAATAAAAACATTTAATAGTCTTTAAGACAGGAAATTAAAGACTCACTGATATCCAAGACAACAACAGTTTCCATCCAGCCCTAACCGATATGTGGAGGACGATGGGAGCGTGACTATAACAGGTGGAATAAAAGTCAATTCAGGCCACATTACTAAATCAGTGTGGTAAAAAACGCAACATGATATTGTGAGATTAGACGATGCAACGCACTGCAGGTTTCATCTTTAATCTTTCTTTGTGCCTCTCCGTCCATGAAGTTGGTCCCTGTCTCTGAATCACTTTCCCTATTGTGTTTTTTTGCTTTGGCAGTGTTAATTATTTGCTTCCACTGCAGTCATCACTCTGGGTGACTGCATTTATCTTTTCCTCTCTTTCTGACACACAAACATGCCTTGATGGTGAAAGTGAAATATTAAATTGTGCTCACCATTAGGTTTGCTGACTGTGAGGGTTGTGGAAATGAAGATTTAATACAGCTTGAATAATTAAACCAGGATGGACACACACACACACAAACACCATCTTATACATCCTGAATTGCGCTGTGAATCCACTGTGTCATCGTGTTTCTGTTTGCACATTTGTTGAAATCTGAACTTCACATTAGCTCTCACTGATTCATAATGTATTCATTGTGAGAGCCATCATGTCAACATAACCGAGCAATTCTCAGTGCATCTCAGTGGGCCTTCTTAATGACATGGGATTATATCAAGGAGAGAATAAACTAGTGCTGATGCTGTTTTTGCCGAGAGTGAGTGTGTGTGTGCGTAGCCTTAAATTCTCTCAATGTCAAATAAGGATTTTCAACCATTTAGTCCTAGAAAGACACTTGAGAATATGCACCACCTTTTGTTGCAATGAGCTTAAGTCTACTGTGCCCACAAATTTAACTCCAGCTTACTTCCTATGAAAGGGTGTCTCCCATTCAGGGTGACCCAAAATCCCTGCCTTCCATCAGAGCACGATTAACACATGTGTGGATGCCTCAAAGTCATCAGGTAGTTTTCGGTAAGGCTTCTAAAGAATGCACAAAGGCAGAGCGGGAAGAGAGGCAAAAAAAAAAAAAAAAAGAAGATAAGCTGTGGGACAGTGAGGCTAAAAATAGCAAGAGAGAGGAGGGGGAGGAAACATTTGCATATATATGTGACAGGCATGAGAGGTAGCCTGCGAATGCATCCGTACATACAAGGTAGATACAATCCTGAGACGACAACCAAATCTCCTGCCTTTTTCCATTCCAGCGTGATCGCGTAGGAAGCACACATGCACGCAGCAAACACTGTGACTAAAAGCATTTACGTTTAATTGTGATAATTGAAATGTGGTTTTGGTATAAGTGCTTGAGAAGTAACAAGAGAAAGTTCACAGGCGGGTTGCCGTCAGAGTGTTTGAAACTGGTGCCGCTCAACCAAACCTGAACTGAGTGTTAAAACCTGGACAATCACAGCCAGAATAAAATCCATCTGGTAAGGAAGACCGGAGCCTCAACAGGTTGCTTCCATTTCCTCTCTGTGTTCCCTCTCTTTTTAATCTTTCCTTCAGCCATGGAGTGCATTTGGAAAATAAAATGTGTCACTCATTGATGTAATCTGCTCCTTGTTACTGGCTTGCCCTTGACTTTGTTTCTTTTTTCTTTTTTTCCCTTTCTCTCTCTGTTTACATCTGTTCTCAATTACAGCACCTCTGTACATCTGGTTTGTCATCAGTAGAATAAACGAAGTACTGGAGGGATTGCATTGTTTTGAAGAACTGCATGTGGGATATTACATCCAGCCTCCTCCCATGTTCTTGATCAAAATTCTAGTGAAACTGGCCGAGGTGGAACATTTCCTCTTGAAGTCAGGCACAAATACAAGCGTAGGAGACGTCCAGCTATGAGTAAACAGACAGAAAACGTATCGACACTGTCAAAACATGATTTGGATGAGGCCATGTGACGGAAGAAAAGCAACCAAAAATTAAACGATAATGAAAAAGATATTACCTAATTTAGTGAAAATGAGAAAAAGAACCCCATGGGTATTATTCCATCCACTGGCTGTGTTTTTGCTTGTCTGTTTGCGAGTGTGTTTTCTCTGTGAAATGTTGGATGAAGAGACTGACGCTACTACAGTGGTACCTCTACTCACGAACGTCTCTTCATATGAAATTTCCAAGTTATGAAACACCTCAAAAGAAAAATATTGCCTCTTGTTACGAAAGAAATTTCAAGATATGAAAGGTAAAAACACAACAACGCAACATTCTTATAGCTGCTCTGCCATTGGCTTTTACCTAGCATCCTGGCATCCCATTGGCTAAAAGGGACCTCGATGTGTGGCTAGATAGGTGTCTATGCAGCGTCCTTGCCATTCGGCCCTCAACCCATGAGGTGATCTGATAGTTTTACGTAAATATATTATCTTTTAGAGTATTCGCTATGGACCCCAAGAAAGTGACGGAGAAAAGAGGAAAAGAAAAGAAGAAGAAAAGAGTTTTTTTGTCCGTACAAACAAAGCAAGAGATAATAGAAAAGCATGAAAAAGGGATTCATTTGGTTGATCTAGCCAAAAAATATGGCCGTATTGTATCTACAATCGCCACGTCATTAAAACAAAAGGAAGTTTAAGGAGTTTAAGGCATCGCGTGGGTGATTGGAGAAGTTCAAAAGGAGGACTGGAATTCACTCTGTTGTTCGGCAAGGTGAGGCAAGTCGTGCATGAACCAAAGAGGGCAAAAAACAATGAGGACAGGAGTTAAAAGGAAAACCAACATATTTATTCTTTATTCTTTGTTTAATACATTATGCACAACTCTCATTTATTGTGTAATATTCTAATTGTAATATGTGTTTGTTACATGTTTTGATGCATTTTTATGCTTCATAAAACATTGATGTCTGAATTTTGGGGGGCTTGGAACGGATTAGGGTATTTGCATGGAAAACGCGTCTCTACTTACAAATTTTTCTACTTAAGAAATTTCTTTCAGAACCAATTAATTTCGTAAGTAGAGGTACCACCGTATTATGTTGGAAGGTAAACATCTAGGTCCAACCAGTAAGCTTAGAAATGAGAGAGTTTTGGGTTTGTGTGCCTGTAAAAGTGCTTTAAAATGTCTTTATAAATAAAACCTGATTGATTAGCATAAAAATAGGAAAAGGTGAACACGAGTTACCTGGTCTGCTCAAAGGAAAAGAGAATGTTTGAGTCTTCTTGCTAAGCTAACAACTGGTTATTCATCATGAAGACATAAATGGTACCGACCATTGCACAATTGACAGACAGGGTAGGTCTATTTCCTCAACCACAAATGGCTTTTTTAAAAGTTTTCACACATAAAAACACAAGAAGAGAAAGGCTGAAGAGAAAGTAATTAGAAGTAAGACATTTCTAAAAAGTGTGTTGTGCCTAATTTCAGAGATGGGAGAATGAGGAGTACATGAAAGATTTGCAGAAAAATAGACTAAAAATACAAATTAGAAAAAGAGGAAATATGAAAACAGTAAAAACATAACACCAGAGTTCAGGAAAAAATAAAAGAGGCAATGCTTCACCAACAAATCTCAATCAAGCTAACTGCTGTCTTGATTGCTAGAGTGATTGAACCTTCCTTTGCAGCAAAACAAACACATCAGCATGTCTTGACATAGCCGAGTCCAACCGCCTGGAACTAGGCATCCATTCTTCAATAGGAGAACTAACAAGAGCAATGTCTCTCAGGGGATGTGGAAAGAGAAATGAGGAGGAAGCAGAGACAAAAGAATGGAAATAAATACATTTTTGCTTTTAATGCAAAGTTCTAAAAAGAAGAAATAATCTACTTTATTGTCTATACTCATCTATTTCACACACATGTATATATGTACAGGCCCTAGCACACACCCACACACACAAGGGGCCTGTAGGCATGCAAATAAAAGGAGAGGATGAGCAACTTGAAGACAGTGTCTTCCTCAAGGAAGACACTATCTTCAAGACACCGGCACCTCTCCAACTACCAATTCACACTCCAAACAGGTCTTGAACCGGCCACCTTCCGGTCCCCAGCCCATGACCTAGTAGACCGAGCTGCTATCGCCTGAAGTATGGAGGGGTCAAGAGTGGACATGCAGAGCACATGGATCAAACCACCAAACTCCCAGTAGATGGATGCCTCCTCTACCTCCATAGTCGTTATTTTATCATTGAGTTATTCTGGCAATTTTCTGCCCTGTCACTCGAAACTTTGCACATTTATTTGAGACACTGGAAAAATTGTTGATTCATATTTGATTTAGAAATACTGCTCCATCGATGTGTCTTCTCAAATTACTGGTTATTTCTAACCCCCTCTGGACATAAGCACTTAAAAACCCACACGCACGCACGCACCCCCCACCCACCCACACACACACACACACCTTTTTCTGTTTGATTTTCTTTCCAGTTTGTTCCAGGCAATCACAAAAAACTGATTCCATGCGGTACAATTTGGTCAAAGAAATTTAGAGCTTGGCAGCGCAATGAGGGTTGTGCAAGAAGGACGACATAAAGAGAAGTTCTAAACAACAAAATGCTGATCCTCTGGGTTGTCGTGGCAACAGAGGATTCCGATACAACTAGAAAAATGGGAGGAGAGGAAACAAGGATGGTAAGGAAGAAATATTTGACTTTCACTTGACAAATGTGTTTTAATACAATTATTACAATTCTATGCCAAGAAAGACAACAAAAAAATGAAAAGAGAGGATGATCATGTCAGTATGAAAAAGTTGCAGAGATTGTGTGAGCTCTAAATTGAGGATCAGAGTTCCTGACGACATGCCAAACCATTGTCGCTGTACCAGCTGTAAAGAGGCATACTTCTGTCCTCTTCCTCCTTTCTATATAATCCACACACGAGGGAACCAAGGTGAAGGCAAAGAGAGATGAGAAGAGGATGACAGATGGGGTAGAGAGAGAGAGTGAATGAAGGAAAGGAAGAGAGAGAAGAGTTGCATCTTTGGAGGAGGAATGCAAGTCCAACCTACAGGGAAAGCTGCACTTGCTGGGGCATTGAGAGTGCAACTAATAGATGTGGCAGCTTGGAGAAAGATGATAAATGACTCTGTGTGCATGTGTGTGTATGTCACTGTCAGGAATGTTTACACTTTTGTGCACAAACTACACAAAGTGCAGTCCGTGTGTGTATGTGTGTAATCGTGTTTGCAGATGATAGATTCTCATTGGAGCATGTGGTCATTGGTTTCTTGTGCAGACAAGGTGACAGGAGCAGTCGCTCTGTCCACATGCTGTCGTCAGCCAGTCGTTCTGCCCGCCTCTTTCTTCCTGATGTCACTCTCTTCTGCTTCCAATCTCTTCATCTCTCTATCCAGCTATTTGTCAAATCACAACGCGCCACAAATGTAACGGCCCTGAATGGACAGCTGCCTGAGATCTTTCAGAACATTCCAGGAACACGTCTCTAAATCTGCCTGTGCACGGATGTAGTATTGACGAATATTTGCTACACCTCATCTACTACTCAAGAGTCCTCTCCTGCCGTTCACTGATATTACTACACAGTTTATGTTTACTTCCACGTCCTGCTTTCCTATGTTTTCCCTCTTGTCACCGCAGGCTTTTCCTGTTTATCCATCCGTCGCCCCTCTGGCCTCTCTCAGCTCGGAGTGTGCTAGCCAGCGCTCCCCCCATGTCTTGCAGATGGGCACACTAATCCGCTAACATTAGCTCCGTGAGGCGTGAAGGCTGGGTCCATGTCTTGTTTTGGATGGTCACAGAAGACGTGTTTTAGCGTACTGGTGTTTGGGATTCTACACAACGCAGGTTGTGAAAAGAGATAACGATAGATGTAATTGGATAGACGCCGGCCAATTAATAAAGGCTAGCGATTCAGGTCGGTCAACAAGTCGGGCTTTAATCTGGATAGACATACAGCGACACCACAAATGTAAAGAGATAGAAATTTATGTGTAAGTACAAGTATTCCTGTATACCTTGCATCAATATGCTATCAATAAGACAGAGCTCAAGTGAAAATATACACCTGAATGCATATTTTATGTGGCTGTTAGTACATGAGAGGCTGCATTTGTTGTGTATGACGACAAAAGAAAAGAGAAATGTCTGGTGAAATAAGAACTGTGAGTCCATCACTAATGCAGTTATATAAATTGAGTATCTGACAAATACTTGTTTTGCTCTGCATGTTGCCAACCGCAGTCACCGCTCTGCACGATTGCTATTAGCGTTTATGCTAATGCAGCATTCAGCTATGCATGAACAAGGCGGTATTTCTATGAACAGTCATTCATCGCAACCTGCTTATGGCCTTATGGGCCACGACAGAATCGTTGCTGCACAGCGCACAATCTGTTGTCACCGTGCCAACAAACAGTATTATACAGTACATCCAGGCAGCAGACACACACATCTGATGTGAAGAAACCCCGAGAAGAAAATCACAGAAGACATCGATGCTGTAGAATTACCTAGCATTCCTTGTGGGATCACGCCACAGTGGGATTTTCTTAAAACTATAGATTAAAAGTTTTAAGAAAAAAAATTCTCTCAAAAATCAATTAATAACAATAATAATCTCTTAATAAGCATTTTATTTTACATATATTCCTGCCATGAAAAATTTGCAAACAATTGCATTAGGGCTGTAAAAATAAAATGACAGCATGCCTCCTACCTCAGAAATGTTGACACGCCCCTCCTGGAAGGAACAGTCATTGGCATTCTGGGTACAGATGTGACGGTACTTGCACCAATGGCACGGGAAGGAGCCATTCACACAGGAAAGGCAGCTGAAACAGAGAGGGGGGGGGGGGGGGTTATGGAGTTAAAGAGGACAACCAGTTTTCTGACTTAGAAGATAAGTAATTAACGTCGAGCTTTGTTTGACAAAGCGATCAAACAGATGTATCAACTTTCGAGAGGAAGAGCCTTTCATCACTTTTTACCGACTTCATAACCGGTTTTTCAACATACAACGAGGTCTGATTTGCAAGTCTATGAGATTCGTAACCGTTTACATCAATCTGTCAACATGGCTTGTACTACATCTCCTCGAGACATGAGTCATCCACATTGTTACAATGGTTGTAGTAGTAGTAGTAGTTGTACTATGCAGCTTACACACCACTACTGTAGCACATGCTACAAGATTTGTCTACATGTTTACCAATTTTAAAACACTTGCAAATCTTTATACAAATTTTGATTTTAATTTTCATTTTGGGAAAACTTATACAAACAGTCCACATTTGGAGATTCTTGTACACTTTAAATCTGAGTAGTTTTGCATTAACAACATTAACACAAAATAAAGCAAAATACACATCTAATAATCAAAAATGTGTTGTTTGTTGTTGATTCACTTTTATTTTTATTAATTACTCAAAAAATTGAACTTTTTTCCATCCTGTCAGGAATCTACTTTTCTTTGTCTAACCTTCCATCCTCTTGTGTTCCCTTCTAATTATCAGCCATCTGAATGTCTTTCTCCCCCTCTCTCCCTCCATTCATCAATGCCCATTTGCTTGTAACTGTCGATTGCTTGCTGTGCTTACATGTTCAATGATCGTCCTCACACTCAGCCTACTCTCTTCATATATTTCCCTGTTTCCCTCTTTTTGTGCCTCTGCTGTATCATTTTCTTCTTTCACTCAGTCCTGTGCTTTTCCTTCTGTCCCCATCCCTTCCTCCCTTGCTCCATACATCCCTTTCATTCGCTGCCATCTCATTTTAAATAGCTCTCCCCCTGTTCTTTGTCTATAGATCTCTTTCATCTGTGGGGCTAACAGTGCTCAGCCATTTAAAATTCACCTGATTTAGCTGACACAAGGCACAGATAGACGTGCTGAAAGAAAAAGTGGGAGAAAGAAGAGAGGGTGAGAGATCAAAAGCAGGTGGATTTCCCGGGGAGAGGTTGAGATGCCAGACGTCGTGGGAGAGAGGGAAGAAGAGAGGGGGTGAAGCCTGCAGGTATCTATGCAGGGGGGCCTCGTCGAACAGGGAGGAAACATTTGATTCGTAGTTGGGAAGTGAACATGAGAATGTATGTGTGTGTGTGTGTGTGTGTGTGTTCGTGTGTGCGCGCGCGTAGTCACATCTAGGTGAACCCACGGAAAGCCAGCCAAATTCAAGTGCAGACTTCAAGAATACAGCATGACTTCTAATCTAATTTGTGTGTGCAGCATTATAATGTAACTTTTATGAGCTTTCAAATAAATTGTTTCATTTTATTACAAAGCTTCATTTTCAAGGATTTCCTCTGTGCCAACACAGGTATTCCGTTTTATCTGAGCATATGGTTTATTGTGCCAATAAAACCATTCTACGTTTAATATACTCAAGATAAGCGAGCGGAGACATCACATTGCAGGTAGAGGTGCTCCACATGATGCAGGCTGATGGAGGACGACAAACAACCACAACCCTTGTTGAATGAAAAATGAGAGTGCTACATTGGGCTCTATGATGGAGGCCATACACAATTCCATCAAAGCCTGACATTGATTCATCTGGATCAATTAGGGCCCCTCGTTTGTTCTGTGTCCACTGTAAGTGATCGTTTTAGGGTGGACCCCTCCTTTTGAACAAGATCAGAGGCTGCAGCTTAATTCAATCCCACTGACGCTTTAATTGACCGATTTAGCATTGTGCTGAGAGAAGCTGTCCATTTAGAATGAGGGATGTGCGGCTAAAGAAATAACAGGCCTCTTAATTCTACATGAGAGCAAATAGGAGATTTGTCAATGTTTCCAACAAATGGAAGGAAAGCGATTTGGCTTCACTAGGTTGGGCTAGCATACAGTCCATTGCTCCAGATAGCAGAAATAGAAGTTTTAGCTTAATGTTTTGTCCCAAGCGAGTTGGTAAGAAACAGACGATAGGGTGTCAACACTGAACAAAAGAGCAGATCAAATTAATGATTCAAGACAAATGAACACGTGGCTAGTTCACAGAGCTCATTGTGTGGCTTGGCTGTGTTTGCCCGCTCAGCAACAAGCACTATTTGAATGTCAGTCTGTATTCTCTATTAACGGTCTGCCAACAGATCAGTGCTCATCCAGATACAATGCAACAGTAACTTAACACAGCAGGTACCCAGATCCTAGTAGAACACACGACACAAGGTGTGGTCAGCAGGTCACAACAAACCACATCTGTCACTAAGCCCTCATAACTGGTTTTCATTGTAGCTTTCTCTATTCTTTTATGTCAAATCTGCCTTGTTAATGGATCGGTAACTTTGAAATAAAAAGTGAAAAAACAGCGGGTAATTACTTTCAACTTCGTGTGACTTTGAAATATCAGACAGTGCCATTATGTTTTCCACCCAAGACTAGCAGTGGGCAATGTCTGACAAGCCCCCGCTGGTTGTTCTTTGGTTCTTCTATGTTACCGGGGGCCCCATCACACGCTGCCGTAGGAGCTCAAAAACTCTCTTTCAGCTTAGTTGCAGGCCTTTTAAAGTAAAAACCCACCCGGGGCTGGTAAGGGACATTCAAATTTATTTTTCTCCTCTCCATGGGTTCTGTGCTACCTCTTACAGACCCTTCAGAATCACCTTAGCCCTACATCCTTTCACTCTTCAACATCATTGTCTTGGGAGTGGCTGCAGACACGCTCTCCGTATGCCACTCTTATAATACTAATTTAATCTGTTCATATTCAGATGCTAATTGAGCTATGCTATCTTTGGAGCAGCAGTGTTTCAGGGCCTGAAACAATAAACTCAGTTCTTCCTTCTCCCTTGTCCTTGACCAGTCTGCAGTGTTTAAATACAGCCCACTCTAATGGGATGGATATGACACTTCTCCACATGAATAGTTATTTATTGGCTACTATTCAATTCAAAGGAAAGGAGGTGAATACTTTAATGGTGCTCTAAAGCAGTTTATCCCTTCATAGTTGGATCCTTTTCAAATTTGAAGGCAGTTGATAAAATACAGCAGGACCAGGATTCATGTACTTAATTTTATTAATGCATGTCTGACAGGTTAGTGCACATAAAAATTATGCAATCTCAATATGACAAAATTGTCAGCTTTCAAAAAAGAAGTTGTTCCAAAATAATTGTTTTAATCTCACCACAAAACTTGTTTTTTTAATTCCATTTGATTTCCTCTTCATCAAATAAAGACTACCTTTCTGATATTTGGGAAACTTTAAGATAACAATTACTTTAACAGCCCCTAAATCACACAGAAAATGATCAAGACATTGCTCAAGCACACATTTACCAGAGAGAGAAAAGGTGCTTCATATGGGCTTTTTCAGACAGTTAAACTCCAGTTCACTGTCAGCCTACCTTCACTATACTCAATAGAGAGGGGGGTTGTGGAAATGTAAAAAGCATATGGAAATTATTTAATGAAGGAGGAATCATGGCCGTGGGTGATTTGCTATTTCAATTTTACTAACCCTTAAACTGAAACAGTGGGAATTCTAATTAGATTAATACCCTTATGCAAATTTATGGCATTTTTGAGAAGGCAAGAGCTCCAAACTAATCAACTGAGTAAATAATTTGGAGGGGTGTGTGTTTTGGGGTTTTTTGGGTTTTTTTTGCAGTAGTCGGACATCGGTATTTGAGTACGTGCAACCAATTAAAGAACATGATGGAGTAATTCCACTTCCAATCCAATTCTTCTCCTTCCACAACCTACTTTCAATGTATACAGAATAAAAATCCAGGTTAGATGTAATGTCTGCAGTACTTTCGACTGAATTCTTTTAAATCAGGGTTTTGAACCGGTTCATGGAATGAAAACGAAAACCAGAAACTTTTGGTATTTTGGCAGGAACGAAACGAAACCGAAAACTTAACAGGTAAGATCATAAATCATAACAGGTAAATACTGCAGTATGTCAATCTTAAAAATGTATGATTTAGACATTAACTCACTGGCTGCAGTCATTTTCAGAGCAGTGTGTTCCCGTACTGCCAGCGCTTTGTAACAATATTGAGCTATGGGAGAAGCACAATGAAGATCTGTTGTTCAGCAATAAATGACATGGTGGAAGTTATTCTTGTCTTATTTCATGTAGTGTCTAAGTAGGAGGCATAAGCCTTAACTACAGTGATACAACTTGCATAAAGCAGTGGTGTAGTGCTGTGGTACTGTTTACTGTAGGGTAGGCACATATCTATAATTATAGAATATAAACTAATTGCATTAGTGGCCAATTTAAAAGTCCTTAAGTTACCGTATTTGCGCACCATTCGGCTCATTGTATTAAGAGGCTCAGTCTAAATAACGGAGTTTATTTCTGTACTTTAACCGGACACACGGTGCACATTATTGCTCGGTGCATGGTTGCTAACGGAAGCAAAAAGGTGACTGTGATTGAACTGTATTGTACAACATATTTAATTTTCAAAAAATACACTGACATTATTTTTTAAATATGTTTTTATTTCTTTATTTTTTGATAAATCTGTGCTAAATCCTTCGAAGTCCTCATCTTCGGTCTGCATTGAATAGCTCGGTAATTTCACTATCGCTGACCGTCACGTTTCCGGGTGGCTGTCCGGTAATGATGCCGGCTATTGCGAAACATCGGACAAAAGTCTAAGCAGACACGTTAGTCCAGGCATCCGCAATCCACGCACATATTGTGGGGGTGTAACTCGTGGTGTAACTCGCTCGGCACTCCCTCCCAGTCCTGGTAGACGTGTGTTCACTGTCTCATCCATCACTCCACGACACACGCAGCTTAACTTTAAAGGCTCTGTTTACACCGATGTCCAGCGGTTGGAGTTCTTTCGTTAATCCTCCCCGGATGATGACAAGCTCTGAATTCAGCCGCTTGGCGTGTTTTTTGACAGAAGCGGTGGTGTGGGCGTGCATGGAGTCACAGATCAAGAGAGTTTGTGAAGTGTGAAAAAAGCCACCCGGTCTCTTTACATGAACCGGAACAACCGGAACTGATAGCCTGGAGTTTACATGTTGCGTCGTAAGCGTGTCTCTTCGCTGACGCCATTGTCGGGGGTCTTTAGCCAAACAAATGTTCTAAACAGCATACCTGCGGTACAATACCGGCATACACTGTACTGTATACCGGTACCTACCGGAGGTGTGCCGGAAGTAGCCTCGCGTCATGTTTTCTAATTGGTCTATCGCTGCTGGCGTACGTAGTGACGTATTACGTCCTATGTCGGTGGACAATGGCCGATCTGGCGGATCGCTGACTAAAGTCACACAAAAACATTTTTATAGATTTTGGAACTCAGTGTAAACATAAGATGCTTAATGTTAAAAGGCGCAGCGTTGATTTTTGAGAAATTTTAAGGCTTCTAAGCGCATTTTACGGTGCGCAAAATACGGCACCTACATATTTATATTTACAAGGTATGTTATTAGGAACTTTATTTTTTCTAACCGGTTCAGGAACGTCAGTTTATGGGTGGAACGCAAAACCGGAAACTTTATAATTCAGTTTCTGTTCGGAACTAACCAATTGGCAAAAAATTCTGGTTCAAAGCCCTGGTTTAAATGAAGACTTACAAGCCTCCAAAAATAATGACAACGCATTCTGGGAACAAGACCTTGACTGTGGCTGTGTGGGCCTGAAGTCATTATGCCAATGGCATTACCA
This sequence comes from Antennarius maculatus, assembly GCA_013358685.1. Classification (NCBI taxonomy): domain Eukaryota; kingdom Metazoa; phylum Chordata; class Actinopteri; order Lophiiformes; family Antennariidae; genus Antennarius; species Antennarius maculatus. Next base: position 18,733,408 of record CM023609.1, on the reverse strand, counting down.
GTCTGATCTCATCAAGCACAGCATGTTGATGTCAGGGGGGTAAGTGGGTATGAGGGCTGGACTACCAATTCCAAATGGGGTTCTTATCTCACATCTCTAGTCTTCATCAGAGTCGCTGCCCAAGTTGGAACGTGCCCCATCTAACTTCATTAAACATTACTTGGAGGCTGTATAACATGCAGAATCATATTTCATTCGAGCTCATTGGGGTAAAACCTTAAATCTCTGGCATTTCTTGTCCGCATCATTTTCAATTCATTTCTTACACATTTTTGTTCAAGGGGATCATTATCACATTTTAATACATCCAACTGAGGACTACAAAAATATCTCTTCTTTTACCGGGCATTATGAATTTTAATATGAAGTCATTTGTACACAAAAAAATATAGAGGTGTACACTTGTCTGTAAAAGGCATGGGGAGTTAGAGCAAACACCACAGGGTCCTCAGGGAGATAAATAAACTGTGCACTGACATGGTAGACCACCACACCCTTAACCAGCTGAGCTTATCATTATGGTTGAGTCAGGGGACTTTCTTGACGGGGGGCAGAGAGATGGGGGTAGTTGGGTAAAAGGTCACACTAACGGATTAGGTGTCTGAGACACTCAGGGCTTCAATGAGCTGCAACCAAGCGGAGAGAAGTGTGGTTGTGCATGTTTATGCGTAAGTGCGTGCATTTGAGGTCAATCCTCGAAGGAGGCTCATCTGACATCCATAGAGTAGCTAGTACGGAGCTCTGCGGTACCCCGGGGGCCACCAAGCCATCTGCTACCCCGAGACTTATGATACCCCAACAGACGTTTCAACCTCCCCTGAATATGGCAGGGATGGACAGGGTGTCATGCAGAACAGAATGGACTTGGAGGATTATTTCTACGCAGCAGGCAGCCTGGACTTGGTCTCGTGGTGGGACTGACCTAGGGGTGTGGTTTGACGGGTGAACAGAAGGTAGATTAGGTGAGGAAGTGAACTGGGATTGGGTAGATAGCTAAGGGCATCTGGAGTGTGAAAGACAAGGGACAAGGGCTAAAGTCAACTTTCTTCCATTTATTACAATATTTACAGTATGTATTGTAGGTGCTATGACATCTTCTTGTGTAAATAAGTAACTACCTATCAGAGTATCAGATACCAGATTATCAATTCACATTAAAAAGCTATTTGTTTATGATGCTGTAGTCAGCAGATCTTTGCTTATTGTATTAATGATTCAAGCATCATGACTTTGCGTTGGGAGTTATGATAATAAGGCTTGAATTACCATCCCAACTCCCAATCACTTCCAATAAAGAGCATGTTCGATTTTTTTTCCTTCAATGGTAACACAAGCCTCCTGTGGAGGTTGCAGAGGGAGAGTTATTTTGTGTGTGTGTGTGTGTGTGTGTGTGTGTGTGTGTGTGTGTGTGTGTGTGTGTGTTTGTGTGTGTGTGTGTGTGTGTGTGTGTGTGTGTGTGTGTGTATGTGTGTGTGTGTGTGTGCGTGTGTGTGTGTGTAACTCAAGGACAAAAGGAAAATAACATAAAAAAAGCAAAGGCAAATGACTATCACATGTATGAAAAATGTTATGTAACTTACGACTGGTGGACACTACAGTTGTAGAAGACAAAGTCCACACTGGCAAACTTCTTTCCTGTTTCCTTCGATTTCAGATAGAGCTTCACCACCCGCTTGTCTCCTGCACCGAAGAAAGACATTGAAGGTAATGGATTTAAGCAAGCATAAAATACTCCAGACCCCACAACAGGGGATTATACTGCGGAATTACTTAATTTAGTTACTTAAGCCCATTACTGCATTGATGATGACTGAGACAAAGAGTTATGAACCAACATTCTGTGATCTTCTAGTACAATGTAACTTAAGTGTTTATCAGAATTTAGTAATAGCAAGTTTAACCATCTAAAAAAACACAAGCCTAATCATTGTTAGTCGACATAAAGTACAAAAATGAAGTCCTCATTAGGTGTGTTCTTGTTATATTCTGGAAAAAGTAATTTGAGATTTTAGATCATGTTTATGCTGAACCAGAAGTTGCTTCTGTTTGTTGTATATCTGAGTAAAAGTTTCATGAATTTTTTTTTTAAATTCAACTTGACAGTGCGTCAAGTTCAAGACTTAAGCCACAACAACCAAATTTCAGTTTACAATAATGGAAACAAAAAAAAAACTAAAAATGAGAAAAGGCCGTAGACCGCAAGAGGTACCACTTCTGTTGTGTTGTTGAGTTTCACGAATGAAATGATTAATGAATAACTAAAATGTGTTCGATATCTTCCCTGGAAACAAAGCCCGCAACCAGAATGAGTTCAAGTTGTAGTTGCAACAATGGAGATGAAAAATAAAAATGATGATAATCCCTATACAGCACAAGGCATCACATGTTATGATGTACTTACAAAGTGCTCCAGAAATTAATAGTTTCTGATTTACGGTTCATGGAAGAAACATGATATATGGAAGGGATGGATTGAAAGGAGGGAATATTTTCAACTTTGTCTGTGGCAGGGCAACATAATACTATTCTTAAGCTTCTAAAGTGTAAGAATTAATTTACAGCTGAAAAAATATCACACCACATGAATGAAGTCATTAAAGGAAGTAAATGTGTTGATTTGGATCTATATTAAAATACTTAATTGACACCATGTCACACATTAAATTGTGTGACCTCAGCAAATGACAGTCACATACTAAGATTCACTGTAGCCTAGCAACAAGCCACTCATGTTACAGCCACAGTGGGGTTGTATTAAAAATAGCAGCACCAGTGTTTGGATGCCAGAGCTGATGAGGACTCATAATGGAGAATAATGTATTCAGATGAAGAACTAGTGAGATGTCATTTTGAGGAAACTTTGAGAGAACTATCTGACATGTTTTCATAGCTTTGGTTTTAATCGCCTTTGTCTTTTGTGGAAGAATTGGACATGAAAGAGGTGCAAAATCTCTGCAGAAAAGATACAGATATTTTTAAATAGAACGATAAGCCACAGAGAAGTCACCGCTTTGAAAAGAAGTTAGTCGCACAACCAGCGGTAATATAAAAACACAACTAAAATAAAAGTGACGACAGTGCATAATGCATGATAATGGCAACTCAGTTCTATTTTCAGCAAGTAAATTCAGACTTGTGTTTGGGTCTTTGAAGGCTAATGGTGAACATAAATTGTGCTGACAAGGTGTTCTGAATATAGACATACAAAGCACAATATCAGGTATGATGTATTCCGGCCATTACACAGGTTTAAACTTTTATTCTGAGAAATTGTGAATACGCATTGGCCCATGACTGTGTATACAAAATCTATTAGGGTGAATACTACTATCACTAAAATTTCCCATAAGCACCGAGTCGCTACTTCATATCATGCCATCATCCTTCCCTTTCCTGTCCTCACCTTTGTTCCGTGTGATCGGTATAATGTCTCGGGCGGACGGAGATAGGCAGAAAATGTGTTCGCCCTGGATCCGCCCCTCCGTCTCTACGTAGTCCTCGAAGGAGCAGTTGACTCCCGCTGACAGATCAGGCACATTACGAGCCTGGAGGACCAGCTAAGGGTCGAAAGACAGGGACGATCAGTGCAAGATCAATGGAAGGACATGGTGTACATGGATTGTTATAAGATATGACACTAGGGTTAATGGCTGTTGGGGGTGTTGTTGAGAGTGGGGGGTTGAGTGCTTGTGCGCCAATCAGAACAGCTATTACAACAAGGTTAATATGTACGTGTTAATGTGTGGAGCAAAAATGAGGTAAACTGTAATCAACGAAATGTATGCGGTTACACTGACGGAATGAGAGCTCAAATACGTTAAAAGATTTCCCTGATTTGGATGGCAAGATTGGTAAAAGATAATTCTCAATAAATAAGCATTTAGGTAATCAAGAGTAGTCTCTTCCTGTGACTTTTTTCATTTTTCAGGGCTAAATGTTAACATGGCCATCAATGCCTGCCACAGAAAGACTTTACACCGAGGTCATTGCTGGTTAAATGGTTCCACGTTTCCCTCTTACTGTACTGGATTCTAATGTAATCTAATGTTTTTCATGACAATAAGAGATGACCTCCCACTATGCAGAACTAGTGGATTTCATTTAAATTTCTATGACATCATTAAAAAAGGAATATCAATCATTCTGGACTATTAGTGTTTCATTTCTAGTTAAACTGTAAAGTTCACCACACTTTACAGGACCACAGACACAAGCAGACACACCTGGACTTCGGACATGGTGACAGAGATATTTCTTGGCTGGACGGTGAGCTCCACACACTGTCTCTGGTCAGAGGCAAACCTCTGGGGCTCTCCCGCTCGTTCACAGCGGTCCTTCCGTGAGCAACTGCGGAGAAACCACAAAACAAGAGAAGGAGGAGAGGATATAGGAAGAGCAAGAGAGGTCGAGAGATAAATTGTAGGAGTGATTAGAAGAGTGATGAGGAGAAACGGAGTGACAAAAGAAGAGGGAAAAGTCAGCGGATATATGTGAACTGTTAAGCTAATGTGGCAATCATATTAAGATGACAAACATGTACAGCATCACCGTCACAGAGAAATGGGAGCAATAATAGAAGACAAATAGGCAAATAGCTTCCTCCTGCCATTACCGTAAGCCCTTACATCATTAGCTTTTAGGCCTTGACATTTGTGCAAGAGCTCCTAAGCTATACTGTATGAACATCCAGCTCACTGATCTCATTGGTTTACAGCCACATTCACTTCAAACTTCTCCGAAGATACACAGCGAATCATTAAAGTTTCCCTGAACCATAAAAAAACCTACAACTCTTACCAGCTGCATATCAATGGGGTCAGCGTTTTCACACATTTATTACGAGCCAACTGATTGTGCTAAAAATCAGCATACACCCCATATTGTAGTGGTTTTACTATTAGCTATTCATAATGTATTAGCTATCACTTCACCTTTGTGCTAACAACAACTGGTCCCAGCGGTGGGAGGAAAGTGCAGATGCAGCACTCTGTGAGCCCTTAAAAATAAGAGGGAAGCAGAAAAATGCTAAATGCCTCTCTGTGCGGCCGCCCCCCATTCCCTTATTTAGCTAGCCTTCACTCATGCTCAGCAAGAAAAAGGTGTCACCAACCGCTCCCTCGCGAGTCTCCAGCAGAACCACGCACAAACACACACACACACTGTACTGACAGGAGTGGAGATGCATGATGGTATGTACACATTTTCTAATCATGGACCTCGTTTCCTTCTGCTGCTCCTCTAGTGTCAGGCATCACCTGCATGTGTGTGTGTGTGTGTGTGTGTTCACTCCTCATTCAATTCCACCGTTGATTGAAACCACCATGGTTCTTAATAAGATGTGGCTAAAAGCACCAGAGGGCTGAAACGGCGCTTATAAATAATTTGCCTATTAACGCCTGCCCATTATGTCTGCAAGGGCTGCTGCCAGATTTGGAAACGCTATCATGTATGAACCGAGCACTCAAGAAGCATGTCAAAAAATGCGCCCATGTGAAAGTTATTAGCACTGGTTCAAGTCCATCATGGTTGCCTGTGTATCTCAAAGATTTTTGAGCTTGTGTGTGTGTAACAATAAAGAAACACATGTGGTGTGTGCGCCTGCAGGAAAAGACAGGTTGGAGATGTGTTTCGTAAGTTTAATTAACACACGCGAGAGACGGCGTGCCAAGTGCTTGAGGTGTTCCAAATGTAGTTTAACATCCTGTCACCTTTCAATAACGTGTATCTGCTCTCACATCCTGCTGTGTACACACACACACACACACACACAGACACACACACACACAGACACACACACACACACACACACACACACACACACACACACACACACACACACACACACACACACACACATACACTCCTTTAGGGCAAGAAAAAAGGAGCGGAGAGATTTCAAATTCTATCTTTATTTAGTATACTTTTAAGTGATGAGATTTTTTTAAGCGTAACTATGTTCTTACATATATTCCGTAACATTATCATCCATTTCACACTGATCTAAAAACCTACTAACACCTAATAACATCTGGTTTTTGTCTACAGTGTAAAAGGGTACGAACACCTGTCTCTGCTGTTGTGTTTACCAGCTCCAGTTCTGAATGGCAAGAACTTTAAAAAAGATATCCTCATGGACATGATCATTTTTACCCGTTTTGTGTACATCAGCATTTAATGCTTTTCTATCTGTGTCTGGAGAGATTTTTCAGTTGGATGCAGTTGGTAAAGAGGTTTATGCTTAATAAATATCCTGAACACTGTCGCTTCTATGCTTCTATTTCCTGCTCCTTTTCGGAGAGATAATTCATCAGATGTTCAAGAAAAACAAAAGTGCAAATATTTCCGCTGGCGGAGAGAAAGGTGTCATTCACCTATTTTTAGTGACTTCACCCACAACAGTGTATGTATGATGATTTGGGTGGAATTAAGACAAATGGGGTGCCGTGGATGTGAAAGCTGTGCTGTCATTTATGTGCTATTTACAGGTTGAGTAAGAAGACAGACTGACGGAATAAATTTATCACCAGTGACAGGAAGCTTTCAAGTTTAAGAGGTTAGAGTTTTTCTATGAATCATAATTATGTGACTAATTAATCAGCGAGGTTTCTTTTTTTAGAAAGTTATTAGAAGCTTCAAAAATAGTTTCTGAGGGCAAAACAGGCCACAATCAAAGCAGCAACTGCAGTCCTCCAATCCAAGGCCTCGCCTGCATGCTACATAGAAATCCTTCAGTTCATACGTACTCTGTGTCTGCTTGTCATTGAGTTCTTAGACAGCTGTTAACCTTTCTGTTCATTAATATGGATTAAATAAATTTGTGTGTATGATCAAACAGAATTGTAGGTAAGTCTGTGCAAGACTTAGGAAGTTAAACTTAGGACTGAAACAGACTGAATTAAAAGTTCCACTGTTGCAAAATAATTAAGTAATAATAGAGTAAATTGACACCGAAGGCCATTACCTCCTCTCCCCACTGGTGACTCTCTAGCAACCCCCCACATTTAAACACCTCTAACATGGAATACTTTGAAGTGTCACTTCAGCTGACTTTAGCGGATGTTACCCCCGCTACCATAATCAAGCTTAGACTATAGTTAATAGCTTGAACATAATCACTGGAAGGGCGCAATTTGAATTCTCTTTTTTAAAAGAATCAAGAATTACTATGGTGAAAAAAAGGCTCCTGAGCTCAATTCTCTTCTATAGATTTAGAATAGAACTTTCACTATTACTCATTACACAGTTCAACACAGTTGCATATGATAGGAACCAGGGTGAAGTATATTAACGTGTACATGTGTGTGTGCTGTACTTACACATTGTGGAGGACGCACCATCCACAGTGAGGGTCTCTAGAGCCTAAACACTCCCCACAAGTGGTGTACTGCTCGCACCTCTCCACTGGAACCCTCACCACCTAGGGAGACAGAGTGGATGGAGGGAGACAAAAATAGACAGAGAGAGACAAAGAGAAGAGAGAGGTGATAGAAGAAGTAATTAGTATACTGTACTTGTAATTAAATTTGTAAGATGAGCAGCTTGACAAAGAAGAGCATGTTAAAAGTTTGTCTGTCTGGTTCTGTTCAAACAGTCGGGATGTGTGTTTGTGTCTGGTCTGTGAGACAGACCTGTGTTCTTGTGAGCGATCCTGGACCGGCCATGTGTGACAGCCTCCTGTCGAGCTTTTACGAGAAAGGCCTAGCAATGCATGCTGGGACGCTTGACAGGTGGCTGTAGCAACACTGCTGTGATTGACAAATGACCTCAAAAACCAGTGGTACGCAGAGAAGCAGAAGGACAGACCCAAGGCAAGTGTGTGTGTGTGTGTGTGTGTGTGTGTGTGTGTGTGTGTGTGTGTGTGTGTGTGTGTGTGTGTGTGTGTGTGTGTGTGTGTGTGTGTGTGTGTGAGTCCAGCAATATTAGATGTACGAGCTTGATGACAGGCTACAGATGTTGCCTAAGTAACGAGACCAAGTGTTCAAGTTAGCCCTTCACTCTTATTAAAGGTGTTGACAGATGGTTCACAAAGTGGCTCCAATGGGTCTGTTGGAGAGTGTGTATGCACATGGCAAGAAATTCATAACAACTTGAGTGTGTTAAGTGTTTGCATGTGTACAAAATGCAAGTATGCATGCTTCTGAATAAGTGTGAACCTATGCTGAAGATGTCAGCAACACAAACAACTTTTACTCACCAAAGAGCAATAGATGAGTCACTTGATCCCAATTTAATTGTGTGTGTGTCTGTGCGTGTGTTTCTATTCTTAGATCAAGCAGAGGAGAGTGAGCAGGTAGCAGTGTGGCCTTGCCCATTGGTTGTTTGAGGACTAAAGGCATGTACCGACTATAGGTGTTCATTTTTTTATTTTTTTTTTGGCAGTGATGGAAGGGGGAGATGGCGGGGGTGATGTAAAGCACAAAGTTGGACTGCTTCTAGCTTGAGACCATGTGAACAAAGTAGCAAACAGGAGTCAGGGTTTCCTTTATGAGCCAAGAACTGAGATATGAGACAGAAACTGTGATGAATCTCATCTCTGCTCTTAAATCTTGTATCAGATTAAGCTTGAGACAACAGGTCGGCTCAATCGGGGGCAAACAGACCTATAAATCCCTCTGTTCTTTCTCACCGCTATTATCTTGGTTTTTCTATTAAGCATTTTGTCTTTTCTATTACTCTCCGCACCAGTCTTCTCTTCAAGATTCATCATTCTCTGTTCTAAATTATTTGTTTCTACAGCCTAAAATTGGATGTCATTCCTCCAAACTATAATTAGTAGTTTTCTTTCACTTTCTAACAGGCTAGCTGCCCATAGAGAATATCAGATGAAATGATGCAAGGCAGCCAGCGGGGGCAAGAAGAACCTAAGAGAAGGATGGTCATCTTATGGAAGTGTTGGCTGGATTGATGAATAGAGGAAAGGAAAAGTGTAATGGAAGAATCACACGGAGAGAATCAGCGAGGACATGTTGAGTAGATGGGATATGGCGGTAGACGGTTGCCATGTGTCATTGTCAGAATGAGAGTGAGGCTGGTTTTCATCTGAAAAGAGAGCTGAAAAAAGGATGAAATAAAGGATTGGTGTGTCTTAGGTAATAAAAGAATGACAGAGGGGGTGAAAGAGCGTAAATGAATGAGCAGAAAATGGAGGAGGCAAAAGCAACTGTGGGTGAGAATATGGGATTGGACACATTGGGGGAAAGAACATCACAGGATGACTTTCACATTGTCTGGTTTGTTCCTCATGTCATCTCAAACCTCCTCCTCTTCTTGATGAACGTTTCTGATTGTTCGTTCATTCATTCATTCATTCATTTTCTACCGTTTCATCCGCCGTAGTGGGTCACGGGGAGCTGGAGCCTAACTCAGCTGACATAGGGCGTGAGGCGGGGGACACTCCGGGCACGACGCCAGTGCACCGCGGAGCTATACAAAGACGGACAAGCATGCACACTAACACTCACTCCTATGGGCAATTTGGGACAATTTGGGCAATTTGTGATGAAGGAAAATGTGCGTAGATCACATGAGCCGTGGTGAGCAAGCACAGCCTCATCACTGCCCTCCGCAGCGATAGCTGCGTCACATTCGCAGTGTTCCTGTACTCATAGTCGTGAACACCCGATGAGCTGTATTCAGTAGGAGTCATCTGTTGTGGTGGTGGTGGGGGGGGGGTATAATTGTTGTTTTTCCCAGTTGGGATATAAAATGTTTGCTGGAGCCAGAGATTTAGTTGTATAACTGCATGTAGATCCAAACGTCTGCTTCCGTTTGCATCGTAATAGCGCTTACCCACAGACGCACACACACTCACTTCACCGTCTCCCCCTTTTTCCGTTTCTCTTGATGGTTCTTTTAATGAAAGCCAATTCCCAACAGCATGCCACAACACTCCTTTAATGGCCTTATAAACCAAGCCTGAGATCCACTCTCTCCTGCCATCTTCTTATTTACAATGGCATCCACAGTTGTAACTCAATTCAAATTCCTCTCCCCCCCTTTCCTCTCTCGTCAGCTTGACCATATCACAGTGCCATGACATCTCCTTTCTGCTATAACTTCCCACCTTTCCTCTCAAATTTGTTTTTACAGAGCGACATCACCTGCCTTTAGTTGCACAGCTAACAGGCTTTGTGACGGTCACCCCCAAAGCCCGAGAGACCCGTAAAGCTTTCAGCGCAGCTTTTCATTGGTTGTTAAATCTACAAACATAAAAGTACCGGTGCTTTTGCAGATTTCTTTTTTCAACATTCAAACATAAGGAAAGCCAGTAGACAAGTACAGAGAAAGAGGGGGCTAAGATAACCACCAGACAAGAGCCTCTTCTCTGGGCCACACTGTCTGAGAGCCAAAAGCAAGAAATTTTGAGTATTCTCTGATATTTTTAGATCATAAAACTGTGCATCATAAATTTGTGAGGCTAATACCGCACTAATTTCTTGTTATTTAATTTTACATGTTCATTTTCCATAATAAAACTCTAACAAATCCCATGCACATGCAACTAACCCTAACCCCAACCCCTCCATCCAAACCTTACTCTGTAATCATAATTGGCTGTCGGTCAGCAGAGAATACATTTGAAGAACATGAAATAGTTTCCAATCTGAAATACATTTTCTTGCTTGCCGTTTTCTCATTTAACCAGCAGCTGACATAAAGGGGGAGTAGGATGAGAAAGATGAGCAGTGTATAGTGCAAAAACATGGCTCTCAATTGGGTGTCCATGCAAGTGAGCTCATTCTCCCAGAGCGTGAATGCCTGCTCGGGGGCATAACGGAAGGAGGGGGGTATCAAAGGCTAGGTTAGACTGTGTGCAACGACTGGATTGTAAGGGGCTTACAAGATCAATGACTGCCAGGGAGCTTGATGTGTTGACTGATTAGCCATGAGCGGCAAAGCAAACAAGGCTGAGAGAGTTAAAGGAGGACACAACGAATGATGGGTAGAAGAAAAATCAACTGCTTTCACATTCACTTTGCTGAATGACGTTAAATATCAAATCACTGTTATGGACAGATATGGTAAACCCTGACTGTTAGTTGGAGGCCTTTTAGTGAGGTAGGTCCTTCTGTGTGATGGTTGAAGATGATAGAGGTCAGTGTAACTGCTGTAATACCTTGTTTGTCCCCCCCTACAAAAAAACCAAAAAAACCCCACAATGTGCCTTCTTTTATTTCCTTGCACCAAGTGCCCTTCCTGCCTTCCTTGCCAACTTTATGTGTCTCATATTATGTTTGGTCTGCTGTTTCTCCCTCCAGAGCGACTCCCTTTCTTTTTTTGCTCCTTTAATAAATCTTTTTATCCTCTTTCTCCTGTGCTGGGCTCCATTATTCATATGGGCCATTGTTTTTCCTTCACTGAAATACTGCTTTGATCTCCTCTTCTTCACTCTATCCCCATGAAAACGAGGCGGATCTATCAAAAAAATAATTTGTCATTTGTTAGTCCACGTATAGGAGATCATCAACAACTCAAACTGCTGTCTCCTACAAAATGGTTGACAACGTATATTTTATACAGCCACACAAGACATACACAAGAAGATATATGAAGGGGAGCTTTATCCACTGCATGTGTTTGACTTTAGAATAAAGAAGCACCTTCAAATAATATTGCAGTAGAAAGATTCGAGTGGTGCCAGAGCAACCTCAGCTGGTTTCTTTTGAAACAAAGGAGCACTAGCTTTACACCAAACGCCCACTTCCTGTTGCGATCTCTAAGGCTATCCTCATCTCTCATTCAAACTGAGGAGCAAAAACCACCAAGTGAAGCAAAGAAATCCAAAAACAAGACTCTCCTGTAACTGACCACACCTTCAGATTGTGTCCATGAACATCACACACTTGATTAAGAAAAGCTCAATCTTCCATGCTTGTCCACAATCTGTTTTATGTGTTGAAGCTACATTACCTCCAGAAATTACCATCAGAAGAAAACGCTCTTTTTACTGTATCTCTCTGTCTTGCCAAAGAAAATGCTCTTTTTAGAAACCAAATAATAAAAAAACTTTTTTGAAATGAAAGAGTACAGCAGTTGGGGCAGCACAATCAGAATAAGAGTAACTCAAATAAAAGAAGAGATACAGTAACAAAAGTTAGAACAAATCTTTGAAAAATAAAAGAACAAAAACTCTCTACCACCTCTCTCATCACATGGACATTCCCATTAACTCTTCCTGAAAGGACTAATATCAGACTAGAGGTCGACAGTCTGTCACCCTTTGCTTAGCTCTTTGTCCAAAATATTATGTCCCTTGTGGGAGAGAAATTGTAAGACAGAAGGGAGAGAAGAACAAAGTGAAATGAGAGGGCAAAAGAGTAAACCAGAGAAAGACAGACAAAGGTTGAGATGGAGATTGAAAAACTGCAGAAAGAAAAGAACTAGAACTCAGAAACTGCAAAGAGAGAAAGAGGTGAATGTACCCAGGTAAGGAAGACAGGCCTAGGGGTCTTCTAATTAAGTGAGGATGGGAGAGGCCGGCGGCCTGGTAAATGACTCTGTCACTTTAGCAAATGGACTTGGTGAGGAGTGAGGAGCCACATAGCTGGCATTTCCATTAGCACCGCCAAGTGAACTATCACCATATACGCAGATGGATAGACACAGAGGAGGGGAAAAATGACAACACAAAAGCTGCTTTTATTTATGTGATCACAGAGAAGCTTCTGTGGGGAAGTTACGTCTGGCAGGTGTATGGACAGATAGTGATTTTGGAGGGAAGACAAAGGACTGAGCAGCAAAGACAAAATATTTCTGCTTGACTTAATTCATTCAACATTACTGCCAGTATGTTTAACGTAAGCATTATAAGTATCACAGAGGCCAAATTCACAAAACAGAAAATAGAGTGCGCCCTCATTCCTCGCAGTTAGTGCGTTCCAGGAACCACACGCGATTAACGAATTCCAAGATAGAGTGACAAACTATTTATATTATTACTTATGGTCATTTAAACGTTTATGAACCCTCCACATACTGATATTAAATCAACTTCTATCTCTATTACTTTTTCCCACACTCTGATGGACTGTTTAAAGCACTTTTTAGTCTCACATAAGTCCGAGACTAACGGAAGTTAGCGCACTTCCGGATGCCGTCAGCCAATAGAATGCACGTACGGTATCATGTGACTGCCTAAAAAAATCCGTGATGAGGTGAAGTCGCGAGCGTTGATGCACGAATGTGCGAGGGCGCACTATATATTTAAACGTATTGTTAACAAAACTAAAATCCAAAACAATTCTTAAGATGAGGAAAAAAGACAGATCTGAATAATATTTGTCACATGTTTCTTGATTGTATCACAGAAAATTCTTTCTGACTTGACATCGTGGCTCATTCTATTCTCTATTGTAGATCAAACTCAAAAGTTAGTGACCTTATTTATTATATCTACAAACTCATCTTCGGGCAACATAAATGCAAAAAAAAAAAAATTTCAATGAAGGATGCTTTAAATACATTTGACCATCATTGTATGCTTATTGCTTAAAATTCAGCAGTCATAGAGGCTGAACTACTGTACTCCTACTCCCACTGTGTTGTCATCAGGTTAGAGTTCAGGAACTTGGTGGTTCTCCTCATAGTAAATAAACTCAAGTCCTTGAATTCAAATTGACAAACGCTTCCATTTGGCAATGATCTGAACATTTTTTTTCTTTCCTCTGTACATAATCAATTCAAATGAATAAAATTCAACTGAAAAAAATGTTAAAAATTTGAAGAAAGCACCTTGGATTCCAGAAGGAAGTTATTTTTTCATTATGATTATGAACATTCATTGAGAAATTAATAAATAATAATCATTACCTTTTATTAATATTCACAAAGCACCACCTGTGTTCATCTGAATCATATTATTCTTTTTGTACTTTCTGACAGAACACTGGGACACAAATTTGCGAGTCTGCTCTTCCCCTCAGTTTGTTCTCCTATTTGATGCTCCATAACTGGGTCTGAGGAGGCCTGCTGTGCATGAATTTGAAAAGAAATTATAATGGAATTCAAAACAATTCCCTGTGTTGTCATGCAAGAGCGCCACATCATTGTTCTACCGCGTGTGGCTTTTAGTTACAGTGAGGGAGTGAATACAGAGATGTGCCAGTCAGAATGGCTCCATAGGCCACGCCAGCTTTGACTAGCCTCATTCAACGACAATGTAGTCACAGCCTCATCTTTTCACAGCAATCTCTGTCAAGCAACAGGAGGATTCGGCCATTTGATAGTAACTGAGAAGAAAGGAGAAGAGGGGGAGAAGCCATTAACCCTCTATCCATCTCGTCTTCCTGTCTAAACCTATCAGTCGGCTCTATCAGGACATCCTCTGGGAAAAGACGGACAAGTAAAATAGAGAGAGAGATGATAGAAAGTCCGAACTATGTACTGTCAGCTAGACTTCCATTAGGACTGATAGCATCATGCCGATGTGTCTGGGCTCTTTTCTTACCGGCTGGCAGACGATGATTTTTTTCTAAAGGAAAAACAAGGGAATGATGCAGGATTGTAGTAGGAAAAAAAAGACCTTAATGTGATATTAAATTAAGAGACATTAAATCTCTCCTTTTGGGTACTAAGTAAAAATCCTCATTCAAGTTTTAATCAACAAAATCCTGAAATTTGACAAGATGGAACCAAAAAGTATTTTCATCATCAACTTGTCATTTCAAAATAACTCCAATTTGATGATCACACTAGTTTTGTTTAGAGCAGCTAATCTTTTCACCACCAGAGGGTGACCAGTTAATCCAGTTGAAGAGAGGGAGATGAGAGTCAGATGAAGCAAGAAAGGGGAGAATGAAAATTCACATATTTAGTCACAGGCATGTGACATGGAAACTGCATTGCAGAAAGACTTCTCTTGTTCTCAGCTCAGACTGTTGTTTTGACTTTACACCATTCAATATTATGGTCAGAGATACACTAACACAATAACAACCTACTGTACAAAATCATCATCCTGAAACTAAAGACCTTTACCTTTACAGAAATTCAAGAGGAAGTCAAAAAATGTTTAATTAACATGTTAGTATATGTTATATGTAAGCCAGACAATTTCTTAAATCTCCATGGGTGCCAGGTAGCTTTGCAATTATAGGGATGAGTGTCGTACATTATGAACTGTGGGTGTTGAATTTATAACTATAGTTACTGTAAGAGATTAAACTTAAAAGCATGATTACAAATTAACAGGAAGAGATACTGATGATCATGTGACAGACACAATAAGTGGCTTTGAGTCAAAAAGATAAATGCAGTAATATTTAAATATAGTAACATTAAGAACAGCAGTGCATATGACACCACATCACCATAAGACTCTGGGTCAGTACTTGTATCGGTGACACTGGGTCGGCATGCGATAAAAAGTAATGATCCTAACCTGGTTGGATCGGTCTCCACTTAAAGTAATGTGAACACCTACTGTACATACGTGTAAAATAGCAATGATGAACAGTTTGCAAATGTATGCTTTGGAGGAAGAAAAAATGCTACAATGGTTTGAACTCTTATAACTGATGGCTTTTTAATGGCTACACCTCCATCTGCACCAGTGCCTCTCTTCCCCCTTCTAGTAACTCTACTCCCGTCTTCACGTCACTGCACCAGGTCTGTTAACATTTACATAACAATGACCACCTCCACGTCTGTGTACGAATGTGCAGCACTGATGTGCTGGTGTGTGAGGGTGTGGATGGGTGTGTGTGCGTGTGTGCGCGTGCGTGTGTGTGTGTGTGTGTGTGCGTGTGTGAGAGAGAGAGAGAGAGAGAGAGAGACAGAGAGAGAGAGGGAGAAAAGAGACATTATCCATGCTTTATGCAAATCCAGTAAATGGAAGACAAGTGAATCATCTTCACCAGCCTACATCTACTGGTCAGAATCTTTGTGGCCTCACCTCAAGAGCTAAACTGCAGAAAATAAAAATCAGCGGCACGGGTTCTTCCCCCTTAATATGTGCTCAGGCATTTAAGCAAATTACATTTCCAGTGTGCTTCACACGTACTCTCTAGTGTTTAAAGACTGCATTATTCACTTGTTAACTTTGGGAGTTCCTCCGTCAGTCATACTTTGATGAATCGTGGAAAATGAATCTTTAAGCTACTTATAAGTGGCTGATTAGCTGCATCTAATTCACTAACATGTCAGTCTTGATTGATACAACCAGCTGTTTATTATGTGTGTTGATGTCAGTCTGTGCTAATGTGTTGGCTAACGAGATTGGCAGCTAACCAGTAATATGTGACTGTAAACAGATACAAACAGTTCTCTGGAACTCTGTGGTGCTGCAGTCACCTCGGCCATGGCAGTCGGGTTCCAAGGGTCCAAAACAGACTTTACCTCCATTAGCAATTATTTCTATTTATTTATATCCTTACCCTCCAACCCACTCTCTAATAACAAACTCATCCCCACAGGATCGAATTATAGAGCAGCACACAAAGACCATGATCATTTATGGATAATCAAGATATTATGTGTGTGTGTGTGTGTGTGTGTGTGTGTGTGTGTGTGTGTGTGTGTGTGTGTGTGTGTGTGTGTGTGTGTGTGTGTGTGTGTGTGTGTGTGTGTGTGTGTGTGTGTGTGTGTGTGTGTGTGTGTGTGTGTACCCATGGTCATTAAAGCCTGGTGAATGCTGTATCCACTTTGATGGTGAGGGGAGGGGGTGGAAGAGAACATGTCGCATCTCTGTCACTCCCCAGGTCCACCTGCTCCCCTCGTTTTTCTGTCTCATTAGTGTGGAGAGTGAAGGAAACAGGAATGGGGGTGGGGGGTGTTGTACATGATGTGAAAACTGTATGTCTGTATTTAATAGAACTAAAACGGTCTGGGAAAAGCTTGTCTGGTTTAAAAGGGGGGAGATGTGTGTCTGTTATGTGCATGTGGTTTGGAGATAATCAGTTTGACTCAGCAGGCAGAAAAATAGACCATAAAGGGTTTTTTTTCTTTCATTTTGGTTTAGCCAAAAGCCATTGGTTTATGACTGACATAAACAACACAGCTTTTGTTTCGTAAAAACCTACTGCTGCAGACAGCATTGTATAAAATGATTCATTAAAATATGCCAATACCAGTCCACAGTGGTTTAGCACAGACAAATCCATGCAAAGGATCCACACTGATCCATGATCAGAAAGTCTCAAGTCTGGAAAGACATTATCAAATATGTAACAAAGACAGTCTTTTGATCATTTGAAATAAGTTATTAAAATATACTAAACTCAGGGTTAGATTCATAAAAAAGGTGTGCTTATTCAGAACTAAAATGCATCTGGAATTATGCAGAACTTATTCATTTAGAACAGCTGTACTCTGGGCTGCTTGTAAAACATCCTTGAGAGCACTAAAATGGTGTTGATCACATCTTTTTAATATGACACCACAGAGTCTAGTGGGATGGAAAACATGGCAAACAATGAACTGCATTCCCTTTTTCATGGTGATCCACCACTTCTTCTGTTTGGATGGTAAGAGGCCCCTTCACACGGACTCCCCAATTTCAAACATTGTCGGTTGATTATGCATCTTTCGGTTAGCTGCTCACGGTTATTAACTACTTTTTCAGTCTGATGTTTTGTGCTGAACACCTAATAAGTTGTCAACACGTCACACACTGTCCTGCCTTTCTTTCTTTTACCACCTACAGTATGCTACTGTCAGATGCCCCCATTGTGAATGGATTAAAGGCGCGCCAGGCCAACAATGAACGGGCCATGTAAAAGGGGCCTCAGACAATTTGACACCATCTAGATAATCAGCCCACAATTCAGAATAAAAACGATAGAAATGCATTTTGTAGTTAATGTATGACAATAACTGAAAGCTAATTTGATCAGGCGAAAGATTCACTTCTAAAATTTCTTCCAATTGTTTTTCTGAAAAACTGAATGTAATAGGGTGCTGTTGCTCCCAGGTTGTGCCACATGCATATTTTATGGGACTGTGAGTTGTAACGACTTCAGGCAGCGGGGTGTGCAGTAGTCTGTCATTTCTTTCACTGTTGATGTGAGGAGGATTGCTTGTAGCATGTTCGTGAATCAGGATAAGAGCAAGCTGCAGAAGAGGTGTGGGTTACACACACCAAAACACACAGGCGGGAGCACAAAGCGCAGACAGAATAGACTGAATCTCTGAAAAGTCCTGCATTAGCATCACAAAGATACACAACAGGCACTGATTGTGGAAGATTATACAAATGTAGGGTTACATGCAGATGGTGTTAATTTCTATGCAAGTGAAACCTGGTAGCATGGTCCATTTCATCTTTGTGCTTGAATCAGATAAGGCCAGCAGGGACACACACACACACACACACACACACACACACACGCACACACACACACGCACTTTGACAGCAAAACAAGACATGAACTTCCTGGGCTTACAGACTTGTCCACGTCATGAACACCGATCCACATACATCCATTTATAGTCAAGGACAACCTGTCTCAGACCAACTCCCATCATGCACTTACACACAGACACACACTTCATCTCTCTGTGTGTTTGATCCACATTAATGGTTAACAGGCCTGGGTTAAGCAGAAAAGGGGGGCTTCGGCTGACAGGCCCCCAAGCTAAACCCCCTTTCCAGGACTAATGACTAGAGAGGGGGCAATTCCCTACTCTTGCCCTCCATCCTACTCTCATCTTTATCCGCTGGCCTCCATCTATCTGACTATGCCTCCCCCCACCTCTACTTTATAAATCCAGGAATTGGCTGCCACACGCAGATGTGCACAGCGGGCAAACACCCACACACCCACACCCGTGTTCTCGTCTAAGCCCAAATTGAGTCCTCCCATCTAAACTGGCTTCTACTGATCCCAAAGTCATGTTTTAATGACAACACACACACACACACACACACACACACACACACACAAACACACACACACACACACACACAAACACACACACACACACACACACACACACACACACACACACACACACACACACACACCATTGAATATACAAGAGGAATCTAACCAACCTCACTTTTCCCCATTTTCTCATGTAACAAATACACAGCACTGCTCTCATTCTGCATGTCAACATGTGTGTGTGTGTGTGTGTGTGTGTGTGTGTGTGTGTGTGTGTGTGTGTGTGTGTGTGTGTGTGTGTGTGTGTAGCTGGTTGCCTGTGGGGGTTCCATAGACAAGACAAGCACATTAAGGTGTCACTGGACATATCCACTGATGCGTAGCCCACAAGTCTCTCTCTTTCTCTCTCTCTCTCTCACACACACACACACACACACACACACACACACACACACACACACACACACACACATACGCGGTGAATCAGAGTTAAAGTGAGGCCTTGTGATTTATGACTCACTGTGTTCTAGCTATATTCATCACTGTCGTTATTATCAATGAAAGATATGACAGCAGGAGAGGACGGCCTGCTGTGTGTTTGTTTGATGAGACAGCATGTTATTACAGGAAATTTAAATTACTGTATATCTGCAGTTGATTGTATTTGTTCGTGCTTGTGCCATGCACCACTGTGGTCTGCGCATCACCAATTGTTCGTACTGCACAAAAACAGACTTGATACAAACGTGAAAAGCTGCACTAAGAACAGCTTCACACTCAGAACAATACCTGAGTCAAACGTTGCCATTGTGAGAAACCACACAACAGTGTTTTGATTCAGTCAAGACTCTTTGTTGTGATATTATTCACACTCCTGCATAAAAAGATCAAATGATCTGACTGGATCTGATGCCACAGCTGCCAGTCTTACAGTGTTTGTGTGTGTACTGAGCATCAACTCCCATACACACATACAGTATATCTTTGTATCTTTGATGGCAGCCATGCATATTACAGCATAATGTTTGGCAGTGCAGGCTAATTGCTGAAGGCATGAATATTCATGTCCTCTGGTGTGGGAAAGGGGACTGTGCTGGGAGAGAACGTGAGCGTCCTGGAAAACAGAAGGACTTGGAGGGTTTGATGTTTCGTGTGTATGAATGAGACAACCTTTGTTCATGTGCAAAGCATGCATGTGTGTCGCAGTGCATGTATGCATGCATCAGCACATAGAAACATTTATATCTCAATTACATATTGCATCACTGGTGCTTCATGTGCTCATACACTTACTCAGCACACATCTGCATGTCTTTCATAGATACTTATTTCTATGCAGCAACTGAAAGGCTCATTCCTCTGAGTCTTGTGCCTTTCACAAGACTGTTTGATTTCTCACAATAGCCGCCAGCGGTCGGTATTTTGTTCTTGGGTTTCTCAACAAGGTCTTATCAAGTAACCTTGAGTGTGTGTGTGTGTGTGTGTGTGTGTGTGTGTGTGTGTGTGTGTGTGTGTGTGTGTGTGTGTGTGTGTGTGTGTGTGTGTGTGTGTGTGTGTGTGTGTGTGTATGAGAGTGTGAGTGTGAGTGTGAGTGTGTGTGTATGTAAGATCATCTACGTGGCAAAAGGCCACGTATGAGGCCTGTGTGAAAATTAGAGATAAAATAGGAACTAATTGAATATTACAGCTGCAGTTTATGCAGTCCATGCAATGCAAGGTGTGTGTGTGGGTGTTTATAGAGGCTTGAGGGTCCACCTAAATAAATATGTAATTTGAATGAGGCGTGTTGCTGCTGTCTCATGGTTATGGCTTTATTAGGCTAAGGTGGTTAATGGTTTCTACATATAGACTGTGTCCCTGTGTACACAGACTTTGTGCGCGTGAGTCTATATATGCATACAGACACACATACACATACATATTTACAAGTACATACATATGAATTTGCTGTCGTGTCCTTTTGCTCCCATTTCGCTGCAGTGTAGTTTGTAGTATTTTGCCATTTCTTTCTGTGTGTGCTGTGGGGTGTTGTGTACATTTAAATTTGCATTTGCACTGCACTAACCTGTTTGTCGGTTAGTGTGTAGATGTACTGCTTGTCTGGGCTGAACAGCATGTCTCGCAGTAAGGGGCTTCCTCCGTCGCTGACAGTCACCTTCTCGTAGAGCACTGCCGGACGGTTGGGACTCACAGAGTTCACCAAGATCTGCAAAGAAAAAACAGAATAATTGTAATCACCACTATATTAAATGTTCTTTTTAGTCTTCCTCAAATATCACACATGGAAACACTGAAACCTCAAAGCGTCCTCACATTTGGTATCCTATCCCCAAGCTGTGTCCACAATATATACCTCTCCCCCCACCCTCAAGCAAATTTTAAGCTTGAACTTTATTGTAACATTACCTGTGCTGTTACAACTAAAAAAATGAATGAATAAAAAAGAATTTAGATGAAAAATTTGTGTTCCTGAATAATAGACAGCATCTTTGGACTTGGGTGAAAACTTTTATCATCAAAAGCATCTGTAGATAAATGCAACTATTTCATTGACGGAAGAAGTGAGGAGGTGCATCCTCACATGCTCCACTCTCCTTTGTGGGCATTTGGCGAATAATTTGGCCCGATATGGAAAGTAATGGTGCTGATTCAATACATGAGAATGGCTGGCTGGGATCGCTGTGAGCCAAAGTCATCTCAACAGCAAATGAAAAGCATAGAGCGACATGGGGAGGGCAAGCATCAGCTCTCTATTACTGAGCTTTGTCGACTCCTACTGCTATCAGCCCACAGTGACGAGGAAGGACAGCAGGCGATGACGAGCTGTGATGAACACGCACACATGTGAACTGGAACACAGACAAATACGTTCACACAGAGATGATGAAAAACGATAAGAAAACACACACACATACACACACACAGATGATGATAGCATGAATAAGCTAATATGTGTTTGATAGATATGAAGAAGCGCACACGCACCCATTTACACACAGATAGAGTTCATGCACTGTTGTTCCATGGGCACACTTTGGTAATGAAATAACTTATTTACAATCCCACCAAAACAAACTAGGTCCCATTATCTATCTATGTGTGTGTGTGTGTGTATGTGTGTGTGTGTGTGTGTGTGTGTGTGTGTGTGTGTGTGTGTGTGTGTGTGTGTGTGTGTGTGTGTATACCACAGAGAGCAGGAGGCCAAGAAGCACACAGACGTAAATATAGAGAGAAAGAGCTCATGAGGGTCTGATAATAAAGCACTGCAGATGAGAGGAAATATGGATGTTATTATCTAGATAATGGGCCTGTAAACAAAGGATACATTTCATTCACGGATGGGTCGAAACTAGATGAGCAAACACACTCCAGAATAAACACATATACAGACTAATAAACATATATGGCAACATCTTTTTTAAGATATAAGGATAAATGCTGTGTGACAGCGGCTTCTTCCATCATTTTGTCATGCCTACACAATCAAGAGGCTTCTATCCATCTACTTGTCTCTCTATGCAGTTTGCAGAATTATCTCCACAAAATTTATTTCCATTTGTCTATCGCTGATTTTATTATCATTTAAAAAACAGAGACTCAAAGATCTGCAAAAGTTCCTAGACACACAAGACTAAATCTAACCTTTTCACTCATGTCTTTCATTTGTTTATACTTCATGTCTGTTACAGACTGCATCATCTTTCCCATGAGAATGCAGTCTGTATGTAGTGCAAACATTTTTTAAACGTGTGGGAGATTGAGCAAGGTCAGCAAAAGAGAAAACAGAAGCGCTTGTCGGGTTCATTTGTTCCATGTACTGCAGCTAAAACTGACCTGAGAGGGAGGGAGGGGTGGATAGACGGAAAAATGTAAAACAAGCACTTGGACTCCACAAAAATTAAATATTAAGGATCCCTAAGGCCTCTTAATAATATTGATTGGTATTTGAATGATTGTCCAGACAGTATATGTGTGGACTAGACAAGATGGATGAAACCCATTCCTACATCCATCTTCTCACTTTATTAGTTGTGGTGGATAATGATTGGGTTTATCAGAGTACTACTGTGTACAATCATGTAACTGCGTGCATATATGTAATCTACAAGCAGATGTAGCATATCAAATGCACAAATCTGTTTTCTAAAATATAGTAATGATGTCCGCGGTGCACTGGTGTCGTGCTCAGAGTGTCCCCTGCCTCACGCCCTATGCCAGCTGAGATAGGCTCCAGCTCCCCGTGACCCGCAACAGCGGATTCAGCGGCAGAAAATGAATGAATAGTAATGATGTTTAAAGTCACGCACATTCCCAGCTCAGGGAGCTGTGTTTTTAAACCCCACAGTTGCGGTTCTAACAGATGATTCCCAAAGGTCGAGTCAGAAGCAAGTGGACTTCGGTTGACTTAAGAGGTGAGGGAGGTCCAGTTGAGGATTACCCTGATCTGGATGAATGAAATCTACACGAGCATACAACCTCACCGAAGAATGAAATGAAACCCTTGTTAGATCACGCCACAACAATGGGTTCCTGCTTTTATACCAACATCAATTTGGCAGTGGTTCCTACAGTGCAATGTTGGAATGACGACGTGCAATAAAGATCTTGCCAGGCCGTGTAAAATGGGGTATCATCTCTTGTTAATGTAGATGGTGGACCATTAACATATTTTAAACACATCAGAGACACTGTCTTAAATAAAGCCAGGCGAAAGTCTTGAGAAATTAAAGAGAGGACAGAAACGAAGCAGAGTTCAAGAACAGAATAATGAGAGGCACAAAGCCAAAGAACAGCACTTGAATAAATCGCAGAAGGAAAAACATGAAATTCTCTCAATAGTTCTGATGTAAACTGCCTCTTGGAGATCTTCCATGACCTACAATTGTTATTCCTTCCTGGTTCGTTCACGCTGTTTGTCTGTTCAGCAAAACTGGGGAAAAAAAGAAAGTTGTGAACTCCACTACAAATGTGTTCTCTGGAGAAAACTAGTAATAAATGATGAGAAAGACTGAAATCTGATGTTGAATTCAGTAGATGAATGAATTAAGTTTTGGAATAACAATCTAGTTTGTTCCTGAAAGGAATCCCTTTCAGAAAGTTTGCCAATGCACTCTGACATCCCCAAGGATTTTATTATCATCTAATTCTTCCTGTCTTCAACATACCTTTACTTATCTAGAAGACTTGTATGGTAACATGTACAGGAAACACTGCATAATCAGCACAAAGAAATATTCTCAACCACTCCTCTTCCATTGTCCTCCTCTTACGACGTCCATATTTTGTTATCTGTGCATTAACACCTTCCTCAACCCACCAACCCACCCAAAAAGCCCCCAATGTCCTCTTTTTTATCTATGCCAAGCAGGTGTAGTTAGCTCTGACATGTAGGATAGCTAGCTGCTGATAGGAAGCCTGGCAGAATGAAAGAGTTGGATGATAAGACAGCAGCACATCAATGAATATGATGCCTGTCGTTGCTACAAGTGACAGTTGACGGTCAGTGTACAAAGAGAAACAGTTGGAGGTAAACCGGAAAAGAATTCATCAATTGTGTGTCACCAAATGCATGGATGTTTCATGGGAGGAAAGGAGTGAAAAGGAAGGACAAGTGAAGAAGAAACAAAAGAGCTGAAGGAAGAATGGAAGAGCAAGAAACTCCATTCAAGGACGCAGAAATGAAATGTACAGAAAGGAAATAAAAGCAGTGTGTCAGGGTATGGGAGGGAGGGAACAACAGATGTCCTGACATTGTGTCACTGGACTGATCTTGTGTATTTGAACACACACTCTGTTGTACTGACCTCGACCTAATGTCTGTTAGCACAACCAATATTTCATGTGTGATTTTTATCAGTATGTGTTTTGTCCTTCTCCTCCAAAGGAGCTCAAGGTGAGACGTTTACATGTCTGGACACTTAACCTGACCTGTGAGATGCCCTCCAGCATCTTTGTCATGGGATAAACTGACGTGTAGCCAAAAATAAATAAATAACAGTGTTCTGGTCTTGTGTCATGATTTACAACTGAATGTTGTCGTGATTTTCGTGGGAGTTCCGGTCTACAGCATGTTGTTGATGTTGCCTCCCTGTTTTTGATCGCTTGCTTCAAACAATTCTATTGTACGCCGGCAGCAGTTTTCAACTCCCTGATTCCTTCACTTTGTCCCAATCACTGATAACTGGAGGGATTGGAAACCCTTTATTCTTCATTTTTTGTGTTGGAGAGTTAGGTAAGTTCATGTACTTCCTTTTCTTTATTTTGGTAAACTAAGGATGAATGTCTCCTAAGCTTTTGTTCATTGTTTTGTACCTTACGACTGAATTGTTTTGGGTTATAAAGGTTGAAACTGAAACAACAAACATTTTATGAGCCTGTAAGTAGCTAAACCAATTTAAGTGGATTCCTTCCTCCCACAGGATTACATCGCTTTGCTGTTACTTGTTTTAATGTTCCACCTATAACAGACCAAGTTTTCACCATTTTTTTCCTTCATAAAACTTTGCAGCCAACAACATGGAAACCTGTGGCTCAGATTAAAAAAAATCTAGGGTTCCATTTATGCTTTAACTATAGAAAGTTTTACAGGTACAAGGTTTAATCATGATTATTACTTCTTATTATAATAGCTGAAAACAAGCAGGTCCAGCAATGATTATCTCATCTCTGAAGACTAGTAAAAAAATATAAAAATGTTTGATTCATTAACTACTGTAGGGAGATTACATTTTTCACAAGAGAACAAGGAGGCATGTTCTCGTTTATTCAATTTATTTTCACAAGGGAAACTCGTACTTAGACTTAAAAATAGCATTATGTAGCCAATCTAATAAAGACTACAAAATCTATTTTTTATTACTTCCGTCCTGGATCATTGTAAATAATATAATATGATATGTTTGGTCTTTGTGTTCGTCTTTCTTCTATCAACAGCAGAGACACTCAGGCAAAGGGCTGACATCACAGCATCCCCTAGCACACAAAACAAATCCATTGCTTATCATTCACTCAGAGAATGTGTGTGTGTGTGTGTGTGTGTGTGTGTGTGTGTGTGTGTGTGTGTGTGTGTGTGTGTGTGTGTGTGTGTGTGTGTGTGTGTGTGTGTGTGTGTGTGTGTGTGTGTGTGTGACAGTAAAGCAGGAGGAAGTAGACAATACCAATAACAACAGGTATAGTACACATACATAAATACATACATGCGTTGTCAGTACAGTCATTTTCTGTACTGTGACCGTACACCATATGTGTGCCGTACAGTCAGAGAACAGGCGGTCTTTCCTTCAGCAGCATAAGAGACAAAGAGCTATGGTGACAATGATGGAGGAGGCATGAATTCAAACTATCACACACATACACTCGGTGGAATGCCATTGTGGCTGCTGTCAAAACATGGTGTGTTTGAAGGGGTTATTTTAAGGTCTAGAAGGGAGAGCAGATGTAACCATTAATTTCACTCTTTCTATGTCATTGTGAAATTTTACATGATTTGGGAGAGCAGAAAGGAAGAGCTGTTCTTGTGAAAACTGCTTGTTTTCTTAAGTTGTTAGTTATTTTAGAAGCACTTGTATATTTATGAACATTCATATAAATAGATGTATAACAATCTGCATGTCCAGAGCAAGAATGTGATGCTCTATTGTTTGGTTGTGGCCTATTAACAAAGTAATAATTTAGGTTGAATATAATCCAGAAGTATCAGTTTTTAATACCAACTTGTGACTTGTTTATTACTTTGATAAACATACAGTGTGGTCAAATTAATTATAACTTCTTATTATCAGTTAGTTATTACCATATCACAACCAGGGTTTAATGAGCTAGTGATGAGATAAGCGCCTATCGCCCCATATCCTATCCCTATCTATTCATTGTCCAAAATATGTTAGAAGGCATTGAGATGAGTTTCTTCATAAAACCTATAATGAGCTGGTAAATAAATCCTTATATGATGCTGCATTCTGTCATTTTAAGTTACGTGCTATGCCAATTCTTATTAAGTGGCTTGGATTTCCACCCACATGTCATGCTATGGTTATTCATCTGTGTGCCTGTGGCCTTTCACTGGCATAGATTACAAAAAGGTCATACACACACACACACACACACATGCACACACACACGAACAAACAAACACACTTACATGCAGTACATGCACATGCACACACACACATACAGGCTGTGAAGGGAGAGGAATAGAAAGGAAGAAAGGGCCCGACCACGTGTGGAATGATGCTCCCAGCGCTCATGCCTGCTTACAACTGAGTGTAAACAGCCTGAAAGAAAGTGAGCTGCTTTAACAGCAAATTAAACCTATTCATCACTGTAAAGGCCTTTTAATCCTCATGCTCACTGAAATTAAAATACCTTGTCATTACTCTATCCCTCTATCTCTACTCATGTATTGCATCCTCAGTCTTTCCCTACAATGCATTTCACTCTTCCCCTCTCATTTATCTCCCATGCATTCACCTTCTCTTTCCCTCATCTCCGTCTGCAAATTAAATGCCTTTAGCTAACAGTCGTCAGATAAGTGTGTGTAGCGAGACGCTAGACACGGCGCGGCGGAGGCATTTCATCTTCCGACCATCACTAAATCGCACTAACTCAATCATCTGCGTGGAGTTACACACATACACCAGGCTGTGAGTGTGAAAAACACTGCATCTAGAGAGGTGCTTTGCTATGACTGATTTTATCAGCTGTCTTGCAAACGGTGGAAGAAACTGCACCACAACATTATCATATACAATAAGATGAGACTCCAAGATAGAGCTTTCCAATTGAATGCCTTTTTAGTGTCGCCATTCAAATGAAAAAAGACCTCCTCTTACATTGAGGCATAACAGAAATCCCTTACGGAATATCTCACCAGAAACAATATTAGACATTTGCATTATGACTGCTGATAAGATATTTATGTTAAAGACATTAGGTAAATACATATACGAGCAAGATTCAATATTAATACCCAATGGGCCCATGATTCTCGCAATGACACTATGAACAGCTGCTGACCCTTCAAGACAATGTAGAAACAAAACAGAAAGTGTTGCTAACAAGCAGCTAGCCTTATCGGACACACGGAGGTGGGAAACTAAACAAAGATTGGAAAGAGCATTAAATGCAATGAGGTGGACAGATGCTATCATCTATGGAGTGTGTATGCGACTTTGAAGAGGGAAGTGAAGCACATACAAATACAGGGAGAGATCAACTGGGGAGCGGAGTGTTTGTGTAGTGGGGGAAGGCGTGTTTGTATGAAAGAAAGTGTGTGCATACCAAGTGTGCCTGACAGTCTCTTTCATTTGCATGTTTAGAAAGGATGCTTGCGTGCACTGAATGCATGCAAGTCTGCTATTGTGTGTGCAGAGTTAATCTAAATCAGTCACATTTGAAAGACATCAATTACCATCTCGAAAAAGGGAAGACTGTAATGTCTACACTTGTGATCTGACACTATGCAACACCGCTTGACCCACCGTTTACTGACTAGATCAGCCATTCTCTGGGATTACAGCAACTAAGGCCTAATCTTCAAATGTAATTACCAAGGTATGTATGTGTGTGTATATGTGGGTGTCTTCCAGAGGGAGACCCAAAGTGATTACATGGCCACTGATGCCTCTAATAGCATCTTTTAGAAAGACAGAGACAGAGAAAAAGAAAGAGACAGGGGGTGAGAAGCATATTGCACTCAAAGATCACATAATTATGCTATAAAGAAGACTGTCTTACACTTTCTCTGCTTATACCAACCGCACAACAGCAGCCTCATACCATGGCTGTGTGTTTAAAGAGCATTCTGGAAGCAAATGAAGCGTGGTAAATGGTGGACGATGTGGTCAACTGTTTAGTAAGTAGCTTCCAGACCTCCCACTGACTCTTAAAATTTAAAATACTTCTGGTTGACTCTTCTTGATTGCCACAAACTATAACTCTGCTCAGAGGTGGTGCAGTTGCCACATTTAGACGGGTGAGGCAAAACAAGGGTTCCACAGTCTAAAAGCAGCAACAGTCACAGTACAACACTGTCATGTGCACAAGATGAGGACCAGTCAAAACTTATGCCACCAAAGTACAGCATTTTTCGCTGGTGATACAGG